>CM034147.1:640922781-641617781 GCA_019776745.2 Taxus chinensis
CTCAAAAAGCAATTTTTTGGTATCAGCGTACAATTGATAGGCAGCTTGATCCATCTGAAAGTTCAAAAATGCTAAATTGGACTAACAAGGCTGTTAAAGCAGTACATGAAGAAGTAACTGCTAATTCAGAGAAAATAGCCTCTTTAGAAAAAGTACTAAAAGCCATAGAGCTTAGAAAAAATGGTGATTCTACAGGTGCTCTAAAAGCTCTAAATGAAAGGATGGATACTTTAGATAAATCAGTTAAGAGAGTAGAAACACTAGTCCAGCACAATCACAGAATAGTTTCTACAGAGTTACCTCAAGTTTTGACTCAAAGGTTAACTGATTTAGTCCGACCTCTAGTTGATCATTCTACAAGTATCAAAAGTACTGTTTCTACTCAGCTGTTTCATACAAATGAGTTAGTTGAATCTAACATGTCTAATATACATGAGAATATAGAAAAAACCCATCAGAAGATTGATGAGGTACAAGAATATATTGAAGAACATATTCCTAGTATTATCCCCAAGTTGCAAGAAATAAGTACAAAGGTAGAAAAGGTCTCTGGAACTCCCGAAGGAGATTGGTCAAGAGCAGCTTCATGGTCTGACGTCACAAATCTAGCTAGGACTTCTAATAAGCAACCACATAAGGAAATCCTAGATGAGTACAGACCTTTGTTTTTCAAGGATAAACAAATAAACATGCTCAAGATAGAAGCTCCTCCAATACAAGAACCTATGAATCTAGGAGAATCATCTGGTTTCAGTCCAGAACAAGTACCATTGCATGGTATGACAAGAGTCCAGACACTACAGCCTAACTATTATAAAATTGAATGTAGGCAGATTGCTGAAATTAAAGAAATAGTTCATGGCATGATTGGTTGGGGAAATACACAGCTTGAAATGCATGGAAAAACTCCCAGACAGATTGCAGCTTCCATTGCAAATGGATTTGTTGGTATCTTGAAAGAATGGTGGGATTTACTCCCAGATAAGGAAGCTATCCTACAGGCAGGTTATACAGCTCTTACTGCAGCTGTTATTAAAGAGTTCATAGGAAACATAGATGATGATAAAATGATGAATACTGCTATGTTTCTCAGGGCTAGACTGTGTGATATGTCTAGAGTCAAAGAATATCAATGTTTCATGCAAAAATTGTATTATAGTTCAGGCAATATTAATGATGAAGCTATGCGACTCAGATATATTGAATCATTTCCAGCATATTTTTCCACACAGTATAAAAAGGCTATGCATAACTTTAAGGCCTCTGAACTCAGTTTTGGAGCTATAAATCAAATTATAGATCAAACAAATGCCAAGCTCTGCAAAGAAAAGTGGGAACGAAAGCAAACCCTCCAACATCAGAAAGCTTTAGGAAATCAGTTTTGTGAGCAGTATGCTCTCGAACCTTTTGGTTGCCCTGATCTTGAGATCTCTTCTCATCGACGCAAATCTTCTTGCAAAGATTGCTCTTTTTCAAAGGGGAAGGATCCGTATAGAAAAAAGAAGAAATACAAGAAGTACAAAAGGTACAAAAAGGATTCTTTTAGGCAACCTGGAAAACAGTTTGTTTTCAGAAAAAGAAAATATATTGGAAAGCACAGGAAGTTTAAGCCAACATGTTTTATCTGCAAAGGTGAACACTATGCAAATAAATGTCCACAAAGAAATTCAGAGAAAGGTAAAGCCAAAATCAATGCTTTATCTATAAGAGGAATTAATGAGGAAGATTATGCTCTGGTTTCTGATACAGAGAGCTTTTCCTCTGATATCTCATATGTATCACTTGAAGGAGAACAGTGCAATCTCATACAACAAGCAACAGATGCAAGTGATAGTTCAGATGATAGTGGATATGATACCATTCCTTCTTTTGCTAATTTCTCTATTAACATGGTATCTAATTTTGCTCATCCTATGATGCCTCCTAGTGCAGAGTTACTCCGAAAACAATTTGAATGTTTTCAGAGTGAATATGACAGTTGTCCCCCTTGGGACACAACAAGAAAGATGTCTCTGAGTAAAAAGCTCAGAGAAATGCAGGATAAATACATCAGACAGAATGAAGCAGAACAAAAGAGATTGCAGGAGAATGAAGAACAAGACATCCATGCGGATGATCCATATGAGCCTTTCCCAATCAGACCTCCATTCCAGCAGCGTATCAGACAGCGCCAAACTCCCATCAGAGGAAGGTCAGGTCCCTGGAGAGGACGAGGACGAGGTAATCCTCCTACAAGAACATTTCCTTTTCTGTTTCCTGAAGAAAATAGTCAACAGCCTGCAGAGCATCAAAATGATAGAGCTTCAATAGAAGTGTACAAAACATGGAGAAAGAACAGGCTAGAGCTATTAGAAAAGGTCATTGCCAATGCCACTGAAGAATACACCAGACTCCTTGCAGAAGAAGAAAAAGAGCAAAAAGCTTCTGAAGAAAGTCTGGAAGAAACATATCAGCACATCGCTCTGCAACAGGAAGAACATGCAGAGGTATGTACAGTTAGCTGTACACAAAATCCTTTTGTTGCTATTACCATTTGCATTCCAAATATTAAGCCATATGTCTTAGATGCAATGGTAGATACTGGTGCTGAGATAAGTTTACTCAGAGAAAATGCTATCCCTTCAGATTGTTGGGATAATACAAATATTAAAATCAAATTTGATAAGAGAGAAGTTGTTTCAAAGGCTATGGCAAAAGTTCTTATCAATATTGAAGGAATCTCCATGAACATAAATTTCTATCAGCATAATATGGAGAATTATGATTGTTTATTGGGTGTGGATTTTCTGAAAGAATGTGGTACTTTCAGTATTTCTAAAGATTTTATATCTTTATTTAATCCCCCTCTTCAAATTCCCAGAAGGTACTCTTTTCAATCCATAGTACCCTCTTCCAGAGAAAAAGAAGGCAGTAAATAATATATGGAGTTCACAAATCCATTGCTACCCTGCCAAACCAGCATTGAGGAAATAATATCCAAGATCAAAAAGAATGTCTGTAGTGACAATCCTCATGCTTTTGTCCACAGAAATAAAGCATAGTTGCTCTCTAAAATCTGCAACTCGTAAAAGATGCAGATGGTAAAGAGATTGTTCCAAAGTTTAAAGCACACCATAGGGGTATGATTCCTTCAGAACGAAAGGAATGTCATGAAGAGATCCAAAAACTCCTTAAGGGAGGTTTTATTCAAGAGTCTAATTCTCCCTGGTCTTGTGCAGCTTTTTATGTTAACAAGCGAAGTGAGCAACTCAGAAATAAGAAGAGATTAGTGGTAGACTATAAGCCACTAAACAAATACATTGCAGCAGTACAGCATCCAATCCCAGCAAAAGATGATTTGCTCAGCAGAATAAAGAATTCAAAAGTTTACAGCAAGTTCGACTTGAAAAGCGGATTTTTGGCAAATTTTCTTGCATCCAGAAGATATGTACAAGGCAGCATTCATTGTACTTGGAGGACCAGTATGAATGGAAAGTTCTTCCATTTGGCCTTAAGACAGCTCCGTCCATATTTCAGAAGATTATGGACAGAATATTTGGTGAGTTATCTGAATTCTTGATCGTCTATATAGATGATATACTCTATATTTTCCAAGTCACCAAAGGAGCATGTTGAACATTTAGAGAAATTTTATAATATTGTCTATCAAAATGGAATTTGTCTTTCGCCCCACAAAAATTGAAGTCTTCAAGGAAGAAATTGATTTTTTTAGGAATAAAAATCAGTTCAGGAAATATTGAGATGCAAAAACATGTGGTCTCTAAGATCCAGAATTTTCCTGATGAAATCCTTGATAAACAGCAGTTACAGAGATTTTTAGGCTGTATTAACTACATAGCTGGTTTTTATAAAAACATTGCTGCTGATCGTATTCTGTTGAATAAAAGACTGAAGAAGAATGCTCCTGCATGGAGCACTGAAATGACATCTGCTGTTCAGCGTATCAAGAACCAGGTTCTTGATTCTTCCCCCAATGTCTCTCCCAGGTTCAGGGTTAAAGATCATTGAGTGTGATGCCAGAGTGATCACTATTGGGGAGCAGTTCTGAAAGAAAAAGCTGAAAATGGTAAAGAGAAAATATGTAGGTATGCCTCTGGTGCATTCCAAGGATCTGAGGTAAATTATCACTCCTCTCACAAAGAATTGTTAGCCGCCAAAAAGGCTATAAAGTCATTTCTGTTCTTTGTTCAGAATGAATATTTCATTTTAAGATCAGACTTAAAAAGATTTCAAGAAGCGATTAAATGGTGGAGATCCTGCCAATAAATCAGCTTTCAATAGACTCCAGCGATGGGGTTTATGGTTTGATAATTTTGACTTCACAGTGGAGCATATTTCTGGCAAAGCAAATTCTCTTGCAGATTTTGCCAGTCGAGAACTTAATTGTTCCAAAGCCATCAATATAACACAGGTATTGCATGAGCCACAAGGTACCATTTGGGATTACAGGAATTGTAAAAGACAGATTGATACTCTGCAACTCAACGATCACAATATGTCCAGAGATGCACAAATCTTTTTGTTGTCCCAGAGACTATATATCTGTCACAGAATATGCTATGTCTGAACTAGAATGCAGACTGTTTGATCCAGAAATTCCAGGAAGAGAATTCCATACTCTCCAAGATCCCATGGTTAAATGTTGTCTACACTGGAAATGGAGATCTTCATACACTTGTGAAATGCCAGATCCTTTACCAGTTGAAGGATTACGACTCAGGCAATTAATTCCAAGGCCCAATACACTGTGGAGATTCGAGTATTCGAGACTCTGGGACTGAAGAGCATCCTCTTCAGTATGATTTGTGGAACAGACCAGCTACATATGGAGACAGGAAGTATATATCCAATCATTTTAAATTTTTCTTGCAAAAATTTCTTCCTACTAAACTTTCTGATTCTCCATTGATAAATTGTTCATCCCTGATGTAGCCCGTAATGTGGCTAATTCAATGTAAAATACCTTGGTTTGTCAAGGTAAATTATTATGTTAAGGACTAACAAATGTCAGGAATATTGCTGAACGTCCTAATGCAACACACTCTGGCGCCGTATCATCCTGCACCACACGATGGTTGTTCGTCCTCCTGTACCAGGCCAAGATCTTCGTATCCTGGATCATTATCTTTTTCCGACAAGGCATCATCTCCAGCCCAATACTGATGGAACAGCCACTATCTCAGAATCTGGCTGGAAAGATCTACAAGGAATCTCGAGGAAGCTCCAACAAGAAATGATGACACTACATCCTCTGATGATGATGATGTTCCTGGCCCATCGGTCACTTTTGATAGTCCTTAGGTTTGCTTTGTGTCGGCCATTACGGCAGGCCTGTTGCCGTGTTTTCAATAAAGATAAGATTCGATCTTATCCTTTCTCGGTGCGTGGTGGACCCTACCATCTTCTAAAGGCACTTTAATGAGTGGTGTGTACTCATTGTGGTCAGTCGTGGGATACTACCGGTTACTCCGTTACCCGGTTCCCAGTTTTCCGGTTCCGCCGGTTCTCGGTGAAAAGCTATGAGAAAAGCCTATATAAGGAACTCTCTCATTTCATTCAATACACCGCAGATTACCGCAGAATTAGCAAAGGAATCTGGAGACACAAGTCTTGGAGTCGTTCTTTGTATAAAGTCTGAAAGTCTGGTTTTCATGTAAGTTCATTATGTTTGATACAGTCCATGTTCTTATTACTGTAAATGGTGAGCATAAGTTAATCATAATAGAATCCTTCTCAGAATTCGAAGAGTATTATGAATGTGACGACGTATTTGATATTGTCGTGAGTATTGTTCATGAATTGTTTGGAGATCAAGATATCTGTATTTTGTTTATGTTTACGACTTGAAGAAAACTATCAGAGCATTTGTTCAGTAAATCTTTGATTCTATGCTTTGCCAAGGTTGTTTATTCAGAACTGTTGTTTGTAAGAGTGTTATCAGAGTGGTCTGTTTTCAGTAATAGTATCAGAGCTGCTTTAGTATCTGAACCTTTCTATTGCCTCTTTAAAACAGTCACATTCAATGGACCAAATTTCTCTGAAAATACTGAACCAAAAATGAGAACCTCTGTCTGTGCCCTGTTTTCAAAGACATCTCTAAAAAATCTGTGTCTTAGGACACCTTGTAAGAACTGGACAGGTCATAGACATGTTTATTTCCTCTCAATACAGCTCTGTACTTGCTGATGAAGAGCTGCTGTAATTTGAGCATGGCCGATCCTGATAGATGCAAAGTTGTCTTATGGCGCATCTTAACTTTATTTCATTTCATGGAAATTCCTGTATGTCTTCAAAGCAGCGAAACAATCAAAAGTCAAAATACACAACCTGGCAAACCAAATTCAGAAGCATTACACAGTCAAGAATAGCACACTTCTGAAATTTAGAGAGTCAAGAACAGAGACTTCTCATTGAAAAATAGAGTAGAAATGATGATAACATTGTAGGGTACGAAACTGAGTTTCTCCTTTCTTCCGCAAACCCAGAATCAGGTTTTCTTTCCCCAGGGTAAAAATGTTTAACAACTTCGATATTTTCTTTATTCTAGAAAAGCTAAACACAGGACAGCATATTTGTCCGTAAAACTGCATTAGCAGAACCTGTGTAGGGGTTGTGTTTTTCTTCTTTTCAATATAAAATACAGTTTCAGACCACAAAACAATCTCAGTTACGGCCTTCTGGATTGCCCTAAAATCCAGCAGTTTGTTATAACTCATGATCCAAAATGCTCCGATACCATTGTCATGTTTCCTGCAAAACTTGTTGCTATATCTTTAGCATTTCTGCACCTAAAGTCCGACATTGTGAAATGCTGCTGAAAGAATCAGATTTTAAAAGCTGAAATCTGCTACTAACAGAGAATCTTCCTCTACAACACAGATAACTGTTTAAGATATATGATATGATGTGCTTGATAAGTAAGGCATCGGAGGACAGGTTCAATTTATGGTTTTAAGTGCTTCATCATTACGGAAATGAGAATGTGTAGAATTTATGATTTGAAGAGTTTTATAATTTGGGCCTTTGATAATTTGTCAAATTTATGATACTATGACATGCTTGAAGGATTTGGGCCTCGATAATTTGTCAAATTTTTAATATGGGAATGTGTCACATTAGGGCTTTGAGAATGTGTCAAATTAAATGGGGCTTGATAATTATGGCTTTGAGAATGTATCACATTTATGTTCTCAGGCGCTTGATAATTAGGGCTCTTACACTGTCTTGAATTTATCTTATAGATTGTTTGATAATTAGGGCTCTTAAACTGTCTTGAATTTATCTTATAGATTGTTTGATAACTTGGGCTCTAGAAACACGCCAACTTTATGATATGAAGTACCTGATTATTAGAGGGTACAGTGGCATTGTCTTGAAAATTTGTTATCTATGATAGAAAAGCTTAACAATCAGGGATTTGAGAATGAGTGAAACTAAAGTCTAAAGATATTAAGTGCTTGATAAGTAAGGTCTCATGAAATTGTCAAATTCATGCTATGAAAAGCTTGATAACAGAGTTTTGAGAATGTATGAAATTATTGATTAAGTGCTTCATAATTAGGGCCTCCAGAATGCGTGAGTCTAATCTATAGTATGAATTGCTTGATAGAAATTCACGATATTAAGTGCTTGGTAATTAGGACCACTATAATATGTCAATTGTCTGATATGAAGTGCTTGATAGTTAGGTCTTTGACAATATGTTAAAAGTTAAAATTATGATATGAAGTGCTTGATAATTACTTTTAGGACCTTAATAATGCAGAGACTCTGCTTCAGTTCTGGCCGTTTCTGGCCTTTTCTATTGCCTCTCAAAACAGTCACATTCAATGCACAAAATTTCTCTGATAAAGCTGAACCAATCAGGGAATCTTTTTCTGTTCTCTGTTCCCAAGGAAGTCTAAACAAATTCTGTCGTAGGACAAATTTCAAGAACTGGACAGCTTAGAGACTTGCTTATTATTGTCCAATATGGCTCTGATTCTAAAAGTTGATGTAAAATGCTGTAATTTCAGAATGCTCGTTTCTGATAGATCCAGAGATGTCATATAGTGCTAGTTCTTCACATGGTCAGTCCAGTGTGTCTGTGAAATAGTCAAAAATCAAAATCTACAGCACTGCAAACCATGTTCAGAATCAAAATCTACAGCCCTGCAAACCATGGTCAGAACTTAGAAGTATTACACAGTCAAGAATAGAACACTTTTGAAATGTAGTAATGCAGTAAGAAAATAGACTTTTCAATGAAAATATATTAGAAATGAAGATAACATTGCCAGCGTCCAAATCTAGGTATTTCCTTTCTTCCTTAAACCCAGAATCAGAGTCTCTTTCGCCAAAATAAAATTGTCTTCTTTTGTAAAGAAAAGCAAAACATGGACTTGTCCCTAAAAATGCTTAGCAGATTCCCTACTGGGTTTGTGTTGTTAGACCCCTAAACAATCCCATTTATGGCCATCTGGATGACCCTAAATGACCCTAAAATCCAGCACTGTGTTATGATCCAAAACACTTTGATACCATGGTCATGATACTAAATGCTCTGACACCACGGTCATGTTTCCAGAAAAACCTGTTGTTATGTCTTGCTGAAAAATCTGATTTTAACTGCTGAAAGCTGCTACGAACAGAGAATCTTCTTTTCTATCAAGAAATATGGACTAAGTAAAACTGATTCCAAGAACAACTAGAACCTAAGTTGCCCATATGTTTTGGATACAATTACAGATACGAATAGTTAGACATATGGATGTGGCAACTTGTTTTTTTTGTTGCTCTAGATATGGACGTACAAAAAATATCTAAAGAGTAAAAAATATATAAATTGTAACCTAATTAGGCCAATGGGCATTCTACAATGGCAGCAAGGGGTGGGATGTGACGGTGTGACTGTGAAAGTTCTATTTTAGGCATTAAATTTGATGTTCATTTAACTGTCATAGGGAAGTTCAACCTTAAATTTGATGTTCATTTGAGTGTCACTTAAAATGATTTTTCTTCTCTCTTGGAGAAGTCAATTGGAAAATAGTAATAACTTGGCCATATGGTAGAATTTAAGGCCCATTTTTCTCGAAAACGATTTTTTTGACCAATACAATAATGTAACTAGATTGATGCATTGTGTCACTAAACAATAGACTCTTAACAGAGAATGTAATGGAGTTTTTAATCAATGTGATATGCGAAAAGCTTACAAAAAGAATCTTGAAATTGATATATATCGGCATATTTCAGATAGATGTATTTAAGATATTTGTATCAGTAAATAGGAATTAACCACATAATATGGGTATGCATATGAATAATAAAATAATCACAAAACACAATGCCAAACAAATACCAAATGACAAGTCACAAATGTCATGATAAATGCATCTTGCTTTTATGTATGGCTATTTACGATTTTCATTGAGTTTTATAGATTTATTTTTGGTCACTTTATGTTTTAATGTATAAAAAAATAAAAAATTAAATGATAGAGAACTTTTTGTGCCAGATATGTTCTAGACGGTCCAGATATGCCCGAACAAGTTGTAGATGTATCTCAAGAAGGCTGTATCCCGGATCATCCAAGACGTATCCTTAGACACTTTTGTACTGTATTCATATCAGATAGGCATTGTACCTGTTTCTAGGCCTGCAGGCGGATTTATTGGTATCCTAGACTAGAACATGGTGTAGGAAAGCTGAAAAGAATGGGTGAAACTTGTATTTGCTTTCTTTTAATTGAATTTGTTTATCAGACAAATCTAAGCTATTTAAACAGCAATATGAACAACATGAAATGATTGAAAACACATAACAAAGCTTCACCAATATAAAAATTAGCAATCTAGAATATAGATTAAGATAGAAGAAAGTAGGTTTCCACAATCCATTATATTACTAATAAGAAGCTTTTGGAAAGACATGGTACAAAGAAACAATATTTCTCTTAAAATTTGGAGTCATCCTTGAAATGGGTCATTTCTTGATCTATGCATCATCCTTGTGTAGGATTTACTATCTCTTTGTAACACAAATCTTTCCAGAAACTTATTATTAGTTGTACATAAGATGACAAGCAATTTTCTTGAAAAGGAATAGTTTTCTAGAGAGACTTGGGTCACTCTATTCACGCAAGTCCCTAGAGCCCCTAGAACTGAGACTAGGCCGATAACCTTTTTCTTTCAGCCATCAAGCACCCTTTGGAGACTGCTGTTTCACACATTGAGGGGGGTGGGTCAGTGAGGTGGCACTCATCTCTACACAAGACTACTACTAATGCTCCCCAACGCACACACACACACACACGCACACGCACACACGCACCCTTTGGAGACTGCTGTTTCACACATTGAGGGGGGTGGGTCAGGTGAGGTGGCACTCATCTCTGCACAAGACTAAGACGCACAAACGCACTACTACTAATGCTCCCCAACACACACGCACACACACACACACACGCACATGCACACGCACACGCTCCCCAACACACACGCACACACGCACACGCACACGCACACGCACACGGGCACACGCACACGCACACGCACACGCACACTCATACGCACATGCATATGCACATGGGCACACGCACACGCACACGCACTCTCTCGACATTAGGGATCTACCCATTGGAGACTGCTATTTCACACATTAAGGAGGGTGGGTCAGTGAGGTGGCACTCATCTCTGCACAAGACTACTACTAATGCTCCCCAACACACACACACACACGCGCACACGCACACACGCACCCTTTGGAGACTGCTATTTCACACATTGAGGGGGGTGGGTCAGTGAGGTGGCACTCATCTCTGCACAAGACTACTACTAATGCTCCCCAACACACACGCACACACGCACACACATATGCACACACACACGCACGCACATATGCACACGCACACGCACACGCACACGCACACGCACTCTCTCGACATTAGGGATCTACTCCTTATCAACATCATAGATTTTCTCGTCTTATTGGATCCATTTCTTCTCGATTGCTTCTTAAGACGTAGTTACAACGCACACATCACAAGTTTCTTTGCTATTACGAGAGTTTCTTCGGCCTTGGATGTTAGGTGGGATTCTAGGGGGAGTGCCTTTCTTTCTCTTAGGGCTACCCAACTTTGCCCCTTTAGCCCTACACACTCTTCAATTAGCATTATGACATCCTATATTGGCCCTTTCATAGTGGTAGACGATGACACAAATCATCCTGTCCCAAGTATGGTTAGAGATGATTGATGGGACAACCATCTAGTCTTTCCGAATTTCATTAGACCATGCTCTTTGAGGGTTCTTGCTTCCTCCACATGTATTGGTAATTTAACCATGTCGGTTGGGGATTTACTGCTTTTGGTTTACCCCTCATTTATTTCAATACATTTCCGTCTTTTGTCTTTGTTAGCCTTTGATTCTAGGGTCCTTTTAATCTAGTAGTTTCTATTGTAATTGGATGTATCCTTGAGTTACATTGACCTACTATTGGTCATACGTGGACACAAAGATAATTTCTTTCTTTCTTTTCTACACAGGGCCAATCTCGAACAATCCTCTTCCACATTATATATCCACATATAACCATTCCTAGACCTCCAAGACATCTACTCTTAAGGATTAAAGCTTATTCCTAGATCTCCAAGACATCTACTCTAACTTATTCCTTTTGCATATGGGATATTGCATTCTTTGCAACTCCCTTGTTACCCTTTGTAAACTTCCTATGACACTTTGGATACTTTAGAACTTCCCCATTTCTTCTACAACTGCCCATGACACCCAAGATGCTATATAACTCCATCATTCTTTCTAATTCCAATGAAAAGATACCTTGTAATTCCTTGATCATGACTATGAGAAGATTCTTTGTGTTTCCCAGGGCATTGCCAAGGCACAAAGTTGTTATTGTCCTATGGGCCACATATTTGAATCCTCCTTTTCCTGACACAATTAAAAAATTCTTGTTTTTTGACCCTAAATACAAATTAGGATCATAAGCATGTTCCCTCTTTAAATTGCTTTGCCCTTGAAACAATTGTATAGCTGGATGTTGAAGAGTTTTCAACTTCTTAGCTTCTCCTTCCCTTAGGGGGTGTTGCCTCTTGGATCAAATGGCCAAAGACATAATCAAGTAGACTGCTGATAAGAAGAAATATTGATAACCATGTGAGAAGTTTCAATATTATCCGCTTGTGTTCCATTCGTTACCTCCCAAGCAGACTGTACTCCATTTTTACCCACTATAACAATGGACCCTAATTCTTCCACATTTGTAACCTGAATGAAATACATGCTGATGTGACACAATCTACAGGGATTTTCGATTGTCCATTCTTTAATAGTTGGAAGACCAACTCCCCAAATATGTAACCAATGTCTCCAAACATTAAGATGCTTCAAGAATTATTGCCCGTAGAGGATGATTCATAGCTCCGCTGCATTATTATTTGGATAAGAAGGCAAGTATTTAAAGTGTTTTTGCTTTAGTCTAACCTTCTGAAATTGTGGTAGAAAGAAAAGAGAGCAGATGAAGAACAGTTCTGTATTGGTGGGTTGTCTTGATGAACGCATGATCAACCACATCATGACATATTAACACAACTAATACATTTTTTGCATGTTTCTTTGTGTTGACATTCCCTTCTCTTGACAATCTGTTTTATGGTGGAGTAATATCATTTGCAAGAGCTTATTCAGCGATTGATTCATTTGGAAGAAGATTAGCGAACTTCTTTATTCCGATATCTACAACACGAATGCTTGGAGATGTTTTGTGATTAATTAACGACATATTTTTTAAAAAAACCACCAAAACAGAAATTAAATATAATAATTCATAAGCTAATAAGTGGTAGCCCTAATAAAATTTGAATTATGTTAAATTGTCACTTTAGAATAGTTTGCTCCATGTAGAAATATTATAATGAGTGATTAGGGCATAGAAAGGAACAAACTAACCAAATTAGGCTTGTAGAAGGTGAAACAACATGCTCAAATGCTAAACGGAAGCTATAAATGCAGTTGTCAAGGTGCTAAAAAAAATCAGGACATGCTGATGTGTAGAAGACAAGTTCAAAAATGCTAATGAGGTACGGGGCCAAATTTGTCTGCCTTGGACAAGTTTGGGTTTGAATTTGTCCAGGGCTAGGATTGTGTTTGGGGTGAGTGTAATGATGTTTACTTCTTTTGTATAGGTTCGGTAAGATCTGATCTATTCTATGAACTTGGAATGCTGCAATGATTGCGTCACAAGTTGATTTGCATTCTACTTGTGCCAAACGGTAGTTTTCACTTGCTTAGTGATGATGAGACCTTAAAAAGGGGTTAGCATTTTGAGTTGGATTGGCTTCAACACACCCACATGGTGGCTGAGCATTGCCTATGTACCAATACTCTAGAGAGGGCTCAAACCCATGTAGTTCACTCATAATCCCATGATGAGATGCAACTAATGGAAGAATATGCAACTTAGAATGAAATCGTCAATTTGACTTTGACACTTGGCAACATGCACTTTGAGACCTTGTATGCTTCAAATTTATGCTCTTGGCTGATCTAGGGCTTGAATGATTTGAATTTGCTGCTTTGTAGGCTTGGTGAGGGGGTGTGCCACCACCTATTTGTGGTTGCAACTAGTTGGTGCCCATTTTGATCCCTGTGGATCCTTAGTACCATCTTTGTAGAGTTATCCATTTGTGGCTTAGTACGATCCTTCCATGCCCCATGTTCCTCATTCTGCCTCTACCTTGTGAGATTGTTCATGGTCATGTTGATGCAAACTGTGTCTTAAATCTTCATTTGTGCCCCCTTGGCATCATTTCTTTACTTTGCAACATGAGACTCAACATGTTTTTCACGTTTCCTTCGATTTCGGGGAAAAGGTGCATAGTTGTAGGTCCTACAATGATCCTCTAAACCTTCACATTGGCATTTCAATCCCAAAGTAACTTTAATGCAACTTTTTGTTTCTGTAGTTGCAAGTTTGTAGATTGCGTGCCCAAGCTCGACCGCCACAAAAGGGAATATTTGAAGTATCAGGGGAATGCGGGTCCTTAAAGCAATTTTGCACTTTTCGCAAGAGATTGCAAATTGCAAATACAAGTCCGAACCCCGCAAAAGGAATATTCGGGGAATATTCCTCACCCGCTCACTTGTGTGGAAAAGTCAAAGTTACTGCAAAACTGTAAGTTGCGATTCCATCCCTGAGGCCCGAAAGCGAATGTTCCTCGAATCTAGAAACACGGAGAAAACATGCAACTTTGCAGTATTGCAATTGGCAGCTTTGCAGTTACTGCAATCTTGCAAACTGCACAAAGTCTGAGGGGGACACGTGGCACGCTACTGGAACTATAATGAAGAGAAGCAAATTTGCAGTTTCATAGTTTACAGCTTTGCAGTTGCTGCAAATCTGTGAATTGCAATTTCATCCCCACGGCCCATAAAGGGGACATGTGTCATGATTTGGCAGCGATAGATGAAGAAAGTAGATCCGCAGTTTTGCAGTTTGCAGCTTTGCAGTAGCTACAATATTGCAAATTGCATTCCCACTCCCACAACCCAAATGGACATGTGCTAGTGTCCCAGAACTCTTGGAAAGGAAAGTAGCTTTGCAGCTCGCATTTTGTAATTGTTGCAAAACTGCAAATTGTCTACACAGCCTCGACGCCCGAAAAAAGGTGACTAAGCAAAAGGAAAGGCATGCAAAGACGCCATGTAGGATGTTTGTAAGGCGCAGACAAATGAGAGAATGCCAAGTCATCTAAGTGAAATCGCATGTGGCCCATTTGTCCATGTGTAAGGCCGAAATTCAAAGTTGAAAGTAAAGAATCAATGGCTGCGAACGAAGAAACCATGGAGGCAGATGCCACCATTAATGAAAGCATGCGAGGAGCAATATAGGGCTGCAATTTGCGAAAGTCATCACTTTGCCTCCAATTTTCAAGCTTAAAGAGCACTCTGAAGCCCTAAAACGAGCAAGAAGACCAGATTTGTGCATTTGAATTGTGTGAACGGTGGTTTTAGAGCTTCAAAGACGATCTGGTTGTTGATTCTCAGTGTGAACGAGAGATTACAGCGGCATTTGCAGAGGTAAGAGTTTTACGTGTGCTTGTAAATAGTTTATGATCCCATGGTGTATTGGCAAACTAGTATTGGAAAGGTTGTGTATAAACTGTTGTAAAGCTCCCCTCTTAGTACATTTTTTTCACACCTTCACCCTACAACTATGAAGATTCAATTAGCTGGTGTCCAAACCACTTCTCACCTTACATCTGATTTAGATAAAATCAAGGACACCAACCTAGGCAATGCAGACCTGTAGCTGAATTCCAGCAAAGGTTGCACATAGTTGATAGGAATGAGACTATGGGGAAGATTGACTGGAATGGACTTGCCCTAGCAACTTCTTTTCCCCCATCTGCTCAGTATCCAGAGTTGGTTTGGGTATGTGCACAAAACTACAACCCAATAACCAGGGAGGTTAGGGATGGAAGCAATGCTTTGGTCCTATCTCTAACCACTAAAACTTTTGAGGAGTTATTAGGTCTCCCTGATGCATCTCACGTGGCAGACATTTCTATTGAAAGTGCAAAGGAATACTGGAATGCAAATATTATCAAGTACTCCAAAATATTGAACAACAATTGGCTTGAAAAGCCAAGGATTGCTGCCACAAGATTCCCAAGAAATTAAGCAGAGCTGACTTTGTGGAGGAAATTGGAGATATTATTACAATGTTGAACAGGGTCATGGGAAGGAATCTGCATACCCTTACAGTGATTGGATGTTCAAATTCATCCAATTTATCCTCATTGGAAAAATACATATTCATTGGGGAGAATTCATTAGTGACTGCATCCACCAACAGTTGCTCAAGATGGCAGTACAAATTGAAGAAGGCTCCACTAGACAAAATGGAGTTCTATATGACTTCTTATCTGGTATACAACATTGCTCATCATAGGACATTCCCTGGACTGGATAGAACAAGAGATTTTGGCAACTTATAGAGTCTATGATATGTAGGGGAGCAATTGAATTTGGATAACTACATCTGCAGCTTCATGTTAGTGCATGACACTTTCTTTGCTCCCCTCATATGCCTATTCAAGCCTGAGTGGGAAAATAACCGGATATCCTGCACAAGAAAAGAAGGTAATCACTGAGTATGGATGTTACTTCATCCAATTCCAAACATTTGCCTATATCAGGATAAGTGGCTTTCATGATGCCCCTTACATGTTGCCAAGGTACTTGGATGATAGATGGGCACTTTTGGAGGTATCAAGGCAGTTGGTGGCAGTGCACAAGAAGATTGCAGGGAAGCACAGGGCAAACATCAAGTTTCCAATTAACATTGGAAGGTACACATGCCCCACCCTAATCAAAGGCTAGACTCTTGGAGGCAAAGATGGGCATAACCACTTTGCAGAAACTCTCTCCTAGGCCCAATTATGATATTAGGTGGATACTCCAGGGAGCTTTGGGGAATTCTTATGACATGAAGCCTCATTATGAGGACTATTGGATGGACTGTAGGGATGAGGAGGAAGTCAGATTGAGGGACTACTCTAGGATGACCCTCACCCAAGTGGTGGACTACAAGATTGTGTTGTCCCTCAAGGACTTGAAGATGGGAAGGATTTAGTGAGCAAGTTTATGTTGACAAAAAGATAGCCTCACAGCCTATCCCAAGTGTGGACTGGACAAGACAAGAGGGTACTTCATTGCATAGTAGGACTGCACATGTCATTAAGAGGACCCTGATCTGGCTAGGCAAGAAAGGAATTGACTTGACCCTGCAAAATACAACAGTTTTGAGGGAGTACAGGCAAGTGGGATCATAAAGGATATACTTCCCCCTTTCAAGAAGGAAGTTGCAAGCTTGGACCCCCTGAAAGGGAAAGTCCCCACAGCTTTCAATCAGAGGGCCAACTTCAGGGGTTGTGGAGGAGCTTAGTGCAACAACTAGCAAGACAGGGACTCTGTGTCAAGGTTGACACATATGGCAAAGAAATTGCTAGAGAAAACTATGCAAGATGCCCCAGTTATTGTTGCCACACCTCTCCAAGCAGTCCCACATCCAACTTCAAGGCAAAAGGCAACTGAGACAAAGGAAACCACCCAAGTTAATGTGCCAACCTCTTCCTCAAAGGGGTCATCCAGCAAGGGAAAGCGAATGAGAGGGAGTATTGCCCCAAGGCCAGCCAAGGATAGATCCAATATTGGAAACTATCCATGAGGAAGAGGAAGAAGAGGAGGAACCTGTGACCTTGCATTTTGTAAGGACCAAAAGAACAAAGGTGGCAACACCTACAATGGAAGCAACCACAGGTGCAACATCTCAGGGGACAACTCCAAAGTTTCAGACATCTGTTATTGCCTCTCAAATTCCATAGGTAGTACTCACTACCTTCACCTCCTGTGCAACATGAGGCATTTGCTAGTGTGCCTACACAAGAAATCCCTGTTAGTGTGCCTACCTGAGGAAGTTCAGGGGCAAGAAACCAAAGAGAGGAAAGAACAGAAGTACCAGACCCATCAATTGAACAAACATTCACTGAATTGTTACATGGGTTGGACCAAGATGTTGGAGCTGACCTTCCCCATGAGACCACACAAGATACATCAATTGGGGAAAAGAAGGGAGACCAAACATCACAAGAAGCACCTGCCACAAAGAAGGATGAAGGTGGTGAGGTGGAAAAATTTATTGAGGAGGGAGTTTTTGCAGGAGAAGTGGAGCAAACCCATGCTGAAGAGGTCCCATCAGTGGAGATTGAACAATCAAGTGTCATGGAGCCCACTCAGCCAACCTTGGAGGCAATTGAAAAGGAGATTGCAACTCATGAAGTTGCAGAACAAGAAGCTCAATCTCAGGAGCAGCCACAAGTTGAGACAGCTAAGGAGCCTTCTCCATCTAGAGAAGAAGAGGTTGAGGTCACAAAAATGACAAATATAAACACTCAACCATCTTCAACTATGACAGAGGAAGAGGTAAAGGACTTAGGGGCAGAAGAAGGAAGAGCTCAAGTACACTTTGTTGAGTCTTCTGATCAACCAGTGGCACAAACTGAGGACTCTAGTCTTACTCTCCTTGCACCTCAAGGACAAATGATAGTGCCAAGTGTTCCCCAACAACAAGAGACAAAGGGAAGGCAACATTCAGGCTAAGTTGGTTGGGAGCAGCCCTCCCAAAGGAAGAGAAAGGTGAGGGTACAAGTAGAGGAAGCTGACCTTCAAAGCATCATCTCTTTAAATCCATCTAGACCACCAAAGAATGGTGGGGTCACAAGGAGAAAAGGATCTTGTCAAGAGGTTTCCCCTTTTGAATGGTGATCCCGGGGTCTAAAGCAAGGAGGCAAGGTTTATGGAGGTAGTTGAAGGAGAAGATTGATATCTTATCACCCCCCAAACTGATGCTTTAAGGGATGAGGTTTCCCCTTCTGATTACCAAATTACTAAGATCCCATTGGGAAAGCCAACCACTGAGGGCTTAAAGCATGATGTTACCATGGCAGTGGGTGGTCTCTTTCAGAAAATTGACAAGGATAAAGAGACAAGAAGCAGTTGAAGGAGAAGGTTGATATCTTATCAACCTATGTGCAGAAGTGGGTACAAGCTCCCCTGGAAAGTCAAGAAACAACCACATCCTTCACCCCAGAAATGATGAAAAGTGCTGAAGATTTGAGATGTAGGGGAGAGACAACAAGAAGTGGGAGGAAGAGTTGATAACAAAGGGCAGACAAGGTCATTAAAGACATCATTGGATGCTACAATCAAGTGTCTGATCAAATAGAAGCAAGTAGAGGCTTGATTGATAAATATCAGATATAGAAATTGACTATTGGGATGGATTGTTGCCCAAACTTGAAGCCATAACAAACTTGGGAGATGAAGTTGTGGAGAATGAAGGAATAGTTTCCTCATATTGCAGAGGGAGACAGTATGAGTATAGAGGGGTTGTCAAGTTGAGGATTGAAACCTTGGAGGGTGCATAAGAAAGCTCCAAGACATAAGGGAGAAAGAAGGGAAGTATGTAGATTACATAGATTCGAAACTTGAAAGGATGCTTCCCCTCAAAGATAGATACACCCTAGGATCTACAGATACAAATAAGCTGATAGAATTCTTCAGCAACATATTGTAGGCGAGTTGGAGCCTCAAAAGGATTCTAATTATTCTTCTATGCAAAATTTCATTCATTTTGAGGGATACATTAATAAATTGACCAAAAGGATCAAGAATTTAAGAAGGCTATTTCTACTTAGTTTGGCAATGTTCTCTCCAAACCATAGTTACCTAAGACTCCGAGACAGCGGGACGGCGAGACGCAGGGGACGGAGATTTCGGAATCGACTAAAAATTTCCAAAATTTATGGGACAGCGGGGGGTCACGGCCCATTACAATAATATATAAAATTATAAATATTAAAAATATATAGATAAATTAATTTTAAAAATTATGAGTTAGCCATTAACATCATATTTATATATCAATCCACCATGTGCACTCTACAGTCCACATTCAGGGACGTCCATATTAAGAACTCGCTGCATATCATAAGCCATAGCTCTACTAATCAAACAACCTTATATGTCCATATGGAGAGTTTCTTTTATTCTTTCATATTAATATGTATCATGTTGGTTTTCATAGCATGTTGTTAGGAAGTCCATGTGCATTTGTGCTCAAAAAGATTTTGTACTCATATATCACCCTTGTTTCTTAATATGCCTTTGTTAATACAATACAGTCGGGTTTTATTTTGGTTAACAGGTAAACATTTATAAAGATGAAAACAATAAACAAATTATTGATTTTTTTTAAATTAAAAAAAAAAAGTAGACAAAAGTCCCCGTCCCCGTCATCCCCCCAAACGTCCCCGGTACGTTTCTCCTCCTTCCAAACGTCCCGGGAAAATAAACGTTTCCATCTGCATCCTTGGCTTGTGGGAAACATGACGGAAAACATTTCCCCCCCATTTCGGAAAGTTCCCCAAAACGTCTAAATTGGAGCGTCCCCGACATTTCCAAGTGTATTTGTGGGGGACGCACTCCCCGCATAACTATTTGCATTCTCAAACAAGAAATTAAATCTTCCTCTACCATGCAGGGCCAAATGACGACCCCATTTTGGGGATGTTTGAACGATTTGATGTGCAAAGGAGTAAGCCTGGAAGAGGAAGCAAAGAATGCACAGATAGATCTCAACCCCTCGGGCATTTTCTTAATTAAGGACTTATGTCATCTTAAACCCATTGAAATTTATTCCTTTTATATTCATTAAATGTCTTTCAAAGAGAATCAAAATGATTTGATTGTAATGTGTAACAAATTCTTCCTTCGAGCATACGTATAATGATGACAGTGCAGAAGACACAAGAGTTTGTTTAGCAAGAGAAGGAATATTCTCCACTCCACTGGTTGCATCATAACTCAAAACAACCGTCCCAACTTAGCAAAAAAAAGCATCTTTTTCAATTGGGAAATCTCTCCCATCCAAATTACAAGTCGGGGACCACAACCCCAAGTGTATCTTGTTTTCTAGTGCTTCATGCGAATATCTAGGTATTTCCAATCTGGGAATTTTTTGTATAAAGATGAAAGCCTGTCTTTCACTTCAAGGGTTGTAATTTTTAGGATTTTATATTTATAGTAAAAAACATAGGGTGAATCACAAGCATTATACAGTCACTAGCAGGTATTGAGAGCATTTGCATGTCTCCCTTGTCAAATTGAATACACAGAGCCAATTCATTATGTCTAAGTTTGGTATTCCCAAATGTATGCATGGAAGATTAAATTCAAAGAGCATGCATTCTTTTTGTTGTAATCCTTTGTATCTATCAGAGGTTACTTTGTACTCGTGTGTTATGGTAGAACCCCTACCCCACTCCGTATTACTAAGTGGTTTGGCGATAAATTCTTGAGTCGAGGTCCTTAAAAGGATATGTGGAGTATTTACCAGGAAGGAGATATAAATTAGTGAATGGACAGAATATAGGGTTAGTGTAAATGTTCTAAATGAGCTATAATCATTTTGTAAGTCTACATTGAGTTCAAAAAAAGATCAGATCAATTTTGAGAAAAAGTAGATCCCAATTCTACAAAGATTAATTAGTTCTATTGCTGAACGTGGAATCAAGAGAATAGCGTGCACAGATTGAATCAAAGAGCATGCATTTTTTTGTTGTAATTTTGTATCTATCAGATCAATGAAATACAAAGAAGCACATTTCAGACCATTGTGTTAAGATTGGTTATTGAATGAATGTTGTTTTGTAGTGTAACTTAGCAATATTTGTTTCAGATATAAAATTCCTTTCTACAATAGCAATCTGGGAGTGAATATTTGTTGCCTTCAAGGGTATCTTGGTTTTTATGTATTTGGCATGATAGATACATGAAGTTTTATCACAAGTGTTTGCGTTAAAGTTTCAAAGATTACATGGTAGTGTTTGCACAGATTGGGTATCCATGAATGCAAATAACCCCTAAAAGTTCATGTTATTATGATTTCTACCTCTTATGCATCATATGGACATCAGGATGATATGATGAACATTGTGGTTTCTCCCCATTAGATCCACACACCCTTTTCTTCATCTATTTTCTATGGTACCATCCTGTCCTACCCCAGCAAGCCACATTTCCTTCGCTTATTCTATGTAAGCTTGCCCTTCATTTTAAAGCTAGGCGTTAACGAATGTCATTTTGTCCTAAGTTGTTAACAAAATCCCCTATATGATGTTTATAATCACTTCCTATTTGTCTTCAGTGGCTTGTGTCTAAGAAACCAAGTAATTGCAATGCTTTGTGACCATTCTCTTGAATGAGTGCTACATTTTGTGGTTGCATTGGGTCTTTAGATTGAAGTTCAAATAAGTTTGAGGGTTTGAAACTTGATATCCCCCTCTCCCTTTCAAGCCATCCCTTAGGTCCTTTCACCTTGGTTTAGGAAGAGCCATAAAGTAGCAGGATAACAACCATATCCTCAATAGCGTGCCTCCCTGTCATTCCCAAAGGCTTGGTCATGTGAGAAAGATAGATTCATCCCCGGCTACAAACGAAAAACCAGAAAATCCATCTTTCCTCCTTGCCCCCTGTTTTTATGCCCATCGCATTGAAGCCATCTTAGGGTGTTTGATCTGGGAGCCAACTCCATTTTCAGTTGCCGCTACAGGGGACATTGATTCATACAATTAAGGTTTATATAGGGTATTATACCGTTGAGCCAGATTCTTCATGTTTCCCATCAGTTAGTGCTATTCTAACAAGCCCTATGTTCTCGTCAACAACACCTAGACCCTTTTTTGGCGCCGTCGCCGGGAAGACATTTGAAGTTATGACAACCATATTATCCTGCCAAAACGTGCTTTTAGTTCTAGACAAGATTTAAGAGAGGTTTATTTGCTTCAATACATTCCCATGGTTTCAAGTATACATGATCCTTATTTTATTCACATAATTTTATGAATGGTTTATTCATTCATGTGTTGTTGAAGTCATGATTTAGTTTATTTTCATGTTGATTCTACCTTGTCTAGAGTGTAATCTCTAGTGGATGACCCCATGTTTAGTTATGGGTCTGACCCATTATTATATTGTTTTATATATTGTAATTGGTGACTCTACATCTGAAAAAGATATGGAAGGATTGATGTCCTCTTTTAAATCAGATCCTACTAAGAAATTATTCTTCCAAAGTTAAATTTTTTTCTAAGAAGAAGGAAGTAAGGTTAGAAACCAATAAGAAGCCAAGGATAAAAAGTTAAGGATATCTCATTATTCTGATCTTGGTGATTCTCCTTTGATTAAAAACTATTCTAGTTCTTCTGATAGTTCTAGAACCAGACTAGCCTTGTTTACTAGTTTCAGTCCTTATTTCAACAAGATTTTGTGTCTAAAACTATGCTAAAAGTTTTCCTAATCCCACCCATTAGCTTACATTTTAGAATAAAACATTTGGTTTTGAGGGTGCTCCTTTGTGAAATATCGCCACAATCTAAACCCTACTCCTTTGGCATCATAGACCACTTGTTCAAAACCCAGTTGATCATCCTTTTGAAAATCTAGTTGACAAAAATATGGATCATCTTCCTCCACATCCTCCTCTCAAAGTCCAAATTTTCAGCCCTATTAACTTTGGGAATATGTCAGAATACCCTAATGATGTTCTTAATGAAGTGAAAAATAGACTACCCAAGTTTCAAGGTAATAACGCTATTTCTGGAGAACAACATCTCAAATTGTTTTTGAATATCATTGATGATTATGAGATTGAGTATGAGGATGTTTATTTGAAATTGGTTGTGCATACTCTTGAAGAAGATGTTAGAGAATGGTTTAATGCATTGCCTCATGGGAGTATTGACTCTTGGGAAGAGATGATGAATGCATTCAAGATTCAAAATGGTGATAAAATAGATCATAGGTTTCTTTTGGCTGAATTTGAGAATATCAAGAAGAATCCTAATGAGTGTGTGCAAGACTTCAATACTGTGACGCCCAAAATTTAGCACGCAAAAACAAATAAAACTTAGAGGTAAAATTATGCATTTTTTTTTGGTTAGTTTTAGAAAGATTAAATGAGGTGAAACACAAGTTTACGGTATTCTAAGGGTTCGACGTGGTTGTGAAAGACGACTTAACTTGAAAGACACGCTTATACTTTGCTTGCAGATGAGGTTTACACTAGGTATTACTCAACACTATAGTTTTCTCATTTTATTTTATTCCCAATATTCAGATTATAACAATAGTTATAGCTTGATGGTTAAAAACTAACATTTATAATTTGTGAAAGCTATTTATTTCAATGTAATTAAGTTTGCTAAAACAATAATAAGACAATAAGTAATAGATGGACCTAAACAATATTAAATCCTAAATTATAACTAACTTAATAAAACCCATATAATAATAAAAGACACCTATTATGTCAATTAGTCAACTAGTAAAAATGGTAGGTAGGAGGGTGAAATGAGAGCTCTAGGATTAGATCTTTTCCCTCCCCTGAATCTGGGGCACCTAGAAACCTAATCCATTCAAACAAAATTCTTACTCTATCTCACTCATTCTCATTTTCATTTCTCATTGCCTCTTGTTTTTCACTATTTTCTATGTGTAGATCCAATGGAGTTTCAAACATGGAGGAAGAGGAAAATTCTATATTCATATCCAAAGTGGTGTGTATATATAGATATATTACAAAGCTATATGAAAAAACTATGGCCATGACCGCCCACCCGTCTTGTTATAAAGAGTTGGGGTGGGCGGCCAAGTCATCCCACCCCCTTTTTATATATAAATGGGGTCACAACTTATGCAAGCCGTGGCCCCCCAAATTTTGTTTATATATTTTTTAAATATATATTAAACCTTATAAAACAAAGTTTAAATAATATGTTTTATTATATATATATATATTTAATACATATAATATATGTTATTTTCTTTATATATATATATATATATATATATAAATTTATATACTTTAATTTATAAATATATAGTTTATAAGTTATTTAACTTATATTATTTCAGAGTCTCATCCCCTTTTTTTATATGATAATATACTTTTAGTTATAAGTAATTTATTTAGTAAGAATTCAATGTCTTATAATGTGTGTGTGTGTGTGTGTGTTTGTGTGTGTGTGTGTGTGTGTGTGTATATATATATATATATATATATATATGGGTATATTATATATATATAAATCATATTCGTTTTATTACTTATAAATTCAACTTTCATGCAAAAATTACTTTGTTATAACGCATATTTTTTTATAAGTATATTATATTTTGTCAATAATGTACTCTATTTTGCTAATAATGTACTATAACTTAGAATACTACATTATATAATTGAATAGTTTTAGAAATAGATTAATAAACTCAAATATACTCATAAATGTCAAGTTATTAAGGCTTTAGTTCTCAAAAATTCATTGCAAGGATGTATACATAGTGAATGGCAAAACACTAAGTGGACTTAAAGTTAATCAACACTGCAATTTTTATTCAAGGAAGAGTGGACTAATAATCAAATCTACAATCTTTATAACGATGGATTGTATGAGTATAGTTTGAACTCCAATATCAATAAACATAGAAGGAACTATATATTCCAAGCTATTTAGAACTTAGCAAGATATATAAGGAAACTACTTATTCTAGTTTTACTTAACCCTATCATTTCCTTAACTTGTTTTTAACCATAAAATAGATTCACAAATTTTAAGATGCATTTCCGATTCAAGTTGTAATCAATGAAAGAATAAAACCCTTATAGTCTTTTAGTTGCACAAATGTTCAAGTAAGGTAGAGTTTCACTCAATAATTCATTTTTTTACATTAAAAGAAATTTTAAATGCTCAGAAAACAAACACAACATTATTTCCTTTAAAAAAATCAATCCATAGTGCAAGCAATCAAGGAAAAAGACATGACCAAAAACTTACAATATACTTGAGTCATTATTCACATTTTCCATAAGGTAAAATTGTTATTTTCTTGAAACTAAGTATTCTTTTATACATCACACCGACTTTTCCATTCACAAAATCATACATTTCAACCTTCATTTATATTTGGAATACATTGACAATCAAATATACTTGAATACATTGCCACAACAAAAATACAACTTGTTTCAAATGCCACTTGATTTCAAGTATTAAATACAACAAATGACACGATTTTCTTTTTTCCACACTCTTTCACCACCAACAATGTGTCTCAAACACGAAAATAGAGGTGAAGGCGACGTTCATCCCTTAGCGACACAATGGAGAAATTCTCATCCCGTTGGCCCATGAAACCCCCAACTTCTGAGAAGAATTCCGTAGCCAACACCAAGACAAGGATAACAATTTTTCCCAAACAATCCCAATACGCAACAATCACAAGTCAATCACACAAATGCAAACACAAGAGAACTTATGAGGATAATGAGATACATTCAAATCAATCACACACTATTAAGCTTTATCAACTTGTAGGGGGAACTAGAGACACTCCCATACCACTTATCACTCCACTAAGGGGTTGAGCACAAGTCATTGGTTCTGCAAAGAAAGTAATGTGCATGCCACTAATTCTTCCACTTAGTTTTTTCCAAAAACCCATTTATCTCTCCACTAGAACAAATGCTCAAACCCCTTTGGTTCCTCTAAAAGGAAAAACAACGCATTTACTTCCGTTTAACATCTACTTATGCCTCCCAAATGTCTCTTAATGTGCATGCCACTAATTCCTCCGCTTAGTTTTTTCCAAAAACCCACTTATCTCTCCGCTAGAACAAAGGCTCAAACTCCCTTTGGTTCCTCTAAAAAGAAAAACAACGCATTTACTTCGGTTTAACATCTACTTATGCCTCCAAAATGTCTCTATCTTCCTCCATACACACATAATTCTTGATAACTTTCACAATGAGTGAAATCAAACAACACAACACATGGTAAAACCACATACTACTCAAGAGAGCATAAAAATAACAACATTCCATCGTGAGATGATAAAACAAATCAAGAAAAAACGATAATAACATGGAAGGTACTCATCTCTTATTCAACTTGTCATCTCTTCAATCATCAAACTTCAAACCATAAAAAACAATTCAACAACATCAACTCGAAAGAAACAAATACTTTCCCCCAAAATTGTAAAACAAACCCACTTAAATAAAAACAGTTTTAAATATTACCCCTTTTAGAATGATGCCAAGTGGCAACATTCTAACTTCTCAAAGCAAGTTAAATTCTTGAAAATAACATTAAATTAAAATTCATGTCCACATAGGCCAAATCAATTCAAAATATAAATTCAATCACAAAACTTAAATGCTCTTACAAGAAAAAGACAAAGAGATTCAAAATAGAACAAAAATCCAACAATTCAAAAATAGATATTCTGTAACCCACAAGTCATTCCAAAAACAATTCACATAAAATATAATTAAGGGTAGGTGGAAAGTCTTTCAAGACACCTTTATGGGGTCTTAATGAGCATAAATAGGCTTAAAACTTAAAAACAAGTATACCTACCCTATGAGTAAATATAAGGATGGGTTATGTGAGTGTGAGGCAAGGTTTATTTGTCCCACACTTAACTCAAAAATGACCTTTAAAAGAAAATCTGAATTTATCAAAAAAAGAAAGATCTCAACCACAAAAAAAAAACGTAAAATCAACCATAAATGGAAATTATTCACCCCTATAAACAATAATAAAAATAATCAACAAAAGAGATTAATTAAACAACTTAAAAATTATATAATGTCATGAAAATGGTTATCAACAAGCCAAGATAACAAAAATAATAAAACAATCACTTGTCACCTTACACATAATCCCATCCCACAAATATTTAAATCTCAGATGACTCGTTTTGGTTAAGAAGCTTTGTAGGAGTTAGTCCTCTCCATCCTCTTTGGTGTTTTTAGTATATATACATATTATTTATATTATTTGGTTATTTACGCGTAACTTTCGGTACTTGTTCATCATTTGCACACTCAGTGCATGTGTTATATCCGACCAAATAAACTAATCAAATAACAATTATTAAAAATTTAAGATAAAATACTCTAATTACAAACACATTTCATTATAATTTAAAACATATTCTCAAATATAACCATCACCATTATAATCAAAATATAAACAATTCACAATCATACACCATCAATCATATACATCTATCAAAAACAATATATCAATGTGTCATGCCATAACCATGCTAGTCAATATAAGGTTGACACCCCGTGCCTACTCAATGTCACAAAAGAAACATAGTCCAATAAACTGTTAGTTCAGACACCTTGTGCTGATACAACATATACAATGAGCTGCAAATCTATTTAAATAGTATTTGAGGGAAGTGGGCACTATAAATATGTCCACTTCCCTTGAACATTATTTAGATATATTTTTCTTTCCATATTATAGTTTTTATCATGAAGCTCATTGTATATGTTGTATCGGCATGAGGTGCATGGACTTACAGTTTACTTGGACTTTCACATGGTGTTGGCACGAGTTGTCAACCTTATGATCTGATTAGCATAATTTTGGCTTGACATGTGGATATGCTCTTATTTTGATAGACGTACATGGTTGATACTTCAAGATTATGATTTGTGTATATTTTGGCTGTGACGATGATAATGGTTATATTTGAATATGTTTTAAATTATTATGAAATATATGTATAATTGATGCATTTTATCTTGAATTTAATAGTTATTTGGTTAATCTATTTGAACGGATATGACATGTGTGTTGAGTGTTCAGATGATGAACATGTACCAAAGGCTACGTGCAAAGAATCGAATATATATACCAAAAAACACTAAAGAGGATGGAAGGGGACTAACTTCTGCGAAGCTCTCTAGCCAATACGAGTCATCCCAAACATGGATATTTGTGGGATGAGATTATATGTAAGGTGACAAGTGCTTGTTTTATTACTTTTGTTATTTTGACTTGTTGCTACCCCTTTTCACGACCTTAACCAATTTTGAAGTTATTTAAATAACCCCTTTTGTTATTTATTTTTTATTCTTGTTTATGGGGATAGACGATTTCCATTTGTAGTTGATTTTACTTTGTTTGGGGTGGTTGAGATCTATCATTTTTTGGTAAATTCAGAATTGTCCTTTAAAACTATTTTTGAGTAAAGTGTGGGAAAAGTAAACTTTGTTCTACAGTAACAAAATCGATTTTTACACTTATGGGGTAGGTGTACTTGTTTTTAAGTTTTAAGTCTATTTAAAATCATTAAGACTCCATAGATGTGTTTTGAAAGATTTTTCAACTACCTTTATTTATTTTTTAAGGGAGTTTGCTTTTGGAATGATTTGTGGATCAAATGATTTTATTTTTGAGTTATTGGGTTTTTGTCCATTTTGACTCTCTTTGACTTTTCCTTGTAAGAGCTTTTAAGTTTTGTGGTTGAATTTGAATTTTGAGTTGATTTGATTCATGTGGACATGAATTTTAATTTAATGTCATTTTTGGGGTTTGACTTATCTTAGGAACTTAAGATGTAGCCACTTGACATCATCCCAGGGGGTAAGTTTTGAAAGTTTTTTCTATTTAAGTGGACTTGTTTTGCCATTTTGGGGGGAAGCCTTTGTTTTTGGTTGATGCTGTTGGATTGTTTGAAGCTTGGTAATTGAAGAGAGGACAAGATGAGTAAGAGGTGGGTACGTTCCATCTTATTCTTGCCTTTGTTTTTGGTTGATGCTGTTGGATTGCTTTTGGATTGTTTGAAGCTTGGTAATTGAAGAAAGGACAAGATGAGTAAGAGGTGGGTACGTTCCATTTTATTCTTGCATTTTATTGATTTATTTTGTCATCTTTCAATAAAATGTTGTGTTTTAATGCTCTTTTGAGTAGTATGTAGTTTTATCATGTGTTGTGTTACTTAATTTCACCCATTGTGAGTGCTATTAAGTGTGATATGCATATGAGGGAAGGTAGAAGCATTTGAGAGACATAAATAGATGTCAAACTAAAGTAAATATATTTTTTTTGTTGAAGGAACCATAAGGGGGTTTGGGCCATGTTCTAGTGGAGAGATAAGTGAGTTTCTAAAAAAAACCAAGCGGAAGGATAAGTGATATGCACCTTACTTCTTTGGCAGAACCAAGGATTTGTGTCTTACCGTTTACTGGAGCGATAAATGGATAGGGTATGTCTCTAGTTCCCCTTGCAAGATGACAAAACTCGATAGTGCGTGATTGATTTGAAGGTATCCCTTTCCCTCATAAGTCCTATTGTGTTTGTAGTTGTGTGACTGACTTGATATTGTTGTATGTTGGGTTGTTGAGAAAAACTTGTTATCTTTGTCTCGGTTTGGCTATGGAGTTCTTCTTAGGAGTTAGGGGTTTCGTGGGGCAATGAGATGTGATTTTCCCTATTGTTTGGCTGAGAGGTGATGTATAATGTAGTTTTGGATTCAAGAAAATGAAAGCTTTGCTTTATGGAATTTGTATAACGACTCTAAATGCATTGTAAGTTTGACAATGTTTCTCTATTAATGAGTGCATTATGAGTTTTTTGTTTGAAAAGGATGAGTTCTTTGTTGTGTTTGTTTATTGAGCACTTGAAAGTTCATTAAGGTAAGAGATTAAATCATTAAGTGAAACTTTACATTACTTAAACCTTTGTTCAATTAAAAAACTATAAGGGTTTATTGTTTCATTGATTATAACTTGAGTTGGAAATACATTTTAAAGTTTGTAAACATATTATTTGGTTAAAATAGATTAAGAAAATGTTTGGTTTAAGTAAAACTAGAATGAGTAGTTCCTTTTATATCATGCCAAGTTCTAAATAGTTTGGAGATTAGAGTTCCTTGTGTTTAGCGAAGTTGGAATGCAAAACTATGTTTATAAAATCTATTGTTATAAAGTTTTAAAAACTTGATTTACTTGAATAGGGGTGGTGGTGCTGATTAACTCCAAGTCAACTTAGCATTGCCATAATCATGTACAAATCTTGCAATAATTTTACGAACCTAAATCTAAACAATTGAGCTAAATGAGTATATTTGAGTTAATAAATTTATTTCTAAAAAACTATTCAATTATATAATGTATTGTTCTAAATTAGTACATTGTTAGCAAAATATAATATACTTATATTAAAAAATAGGTGTGTTATAATAAAGTAGTTTGGTACAAAAGTTGAATTTATAAGTTAAAATAATTATATTAATGTCCAACAAATGACCACAAAAGTAGGTCAATGGTACTGCACAGTACAATGTAAGGAGATTAGAAGGGAGACCCGAAAGGGTCATCTGAACAAGATGAGAGAGAAGAGAGAGGAAAGAAGAATGAGAAGCTAGGGCCACAATGGCTACAAGGGTGCAGAGGGGCGGAGCTGAAGAAAAAACCCCAACTCCGACGCTGTCACCTAGCAACCAAGGCCGAGTGGAAGTAACTGGTGATATGTCTGTCATGTAGCTGAAACCGTGGAGGGTTTGGAATGTCGGTGTCTGAGAGAAGGACGAGCAGTACGAGTCCTCTGAACCCTCCTGGTTGACCGTGGTCCATGGGGGTGGCATCTTGGATCCTGATGGATCTGGTCTGAGAGTCCATACTAATTTCAAGGTGCCGCTTAGTACCCCTCATTGGTGAGAGCACTGTAAAAAAGAAGTGATCTGTCAAGTAGCAACCTCTTTGGGAGGGGATTGAAGGGACTCATTTTGAAGTCTGCGAGCAACCTGTAGATAAAAGGCAAGACACTGTTGATCACAATACCTGAAAAAAGCCGCAAAAGATGGAAGCCCTCTGAAAAGGTAATGACACATGAAAATGAAGTGTTTCTCCATCTCGCCCTCCTGGAGAGAACAAAGTTGACAAATCCTCTCTGAGCGGTCTAGCTGGTGGTCCTCAACCCGAAGCTTATGAGAACCCACTTTGAACTGGCCTAGGGGTATGCGGAGTGCCTGCAACCAGTGTCGGGAAATATATGTGGGCTAACAAATAAGCCCATCATTGATCACAAGTGTGCAACATAGAAAGCCATCTTGGGGCGTAATTCCTCCAGAGGGCTGATCCATGTGTGTTGGATGTATTGCCTGTAAATGTCATCTCTTATGATTCTATGCAGATCTTGCTTACTTGGTAGGAGATGGGCGGGAGCGTCCATGGAGTATTTGTAAGGAGGGAGGCGGTCCATCTGAATCCTGAACGAGCTAAGAAGTCGAGAGACACTGGCGTACTGACAACGATAACAACCGCTGTGGTCAGAAAGAGCAATAGCCTTGGAGGTACAGTAGGCAATGTAGAGATACCTATCCCTGCCTGTGGAGGAAGCTGAAAGTCTCCAAATGTGATGCAAAAGCGAAACAAGGCTAAAGATGGTCTCCAGTCTAAAGGGGTGAGCCCCAAACTCAGCCAGGAGGATATTGTGTGAAACTGTCTCTTTGTACTTGATGATGCGTTTGAGCATAAGAATTTGGACTTGTTCGACAGTGGCCCAATCAAAATCAAGCAGGGATGGCCCCCAAACCTCAAAGCCATGGAGAACTGTGGGTCTCACAAGAGAATCCAAAAGATACATCTTAGACAAGATGTCTTGGAAGTGATGGCGGAAGCACTGTCTCTAAGATAGCCAAAGAGCCATACACCTTGTTGACATGGGGCTGAAGGGCAGGTCGGAGATTGAAACGGGGCCTCATAAATAAAACTCCCAGGTAAGTGTAGGAAGTGTTGATCTCAATCTCTTCCCCTCTAAAGAAAAAGTTGAAATCAAAAGTCTTTAGCCCATCGAAGATCATGACCTTGGTTTTACCAAGGTTAATTGTCAGCGGTCGATGATCGCAAAAGAGGGCGAAGGTGTCCAGCTGTCTCTGAAGTCTTTCGGCAGAAGAGGCAAGGAGGACTACATCATTTGCGAAAAGGAGAATGTAGATTAACACCTGGTGAAGAAGGAAACCATCCTCCTCCTGAATATGGTCTTTGAGAAATTCCGCCAAGGCATCGATGTAAATACCAAACAAGGTAGGCGAGAGGGGGCAACCCTGTTTAACCCCGATGGTGCTCTTGATAAAATCCGAGAAACCTGCAGTAGTGTGAAGGTGGTCCAAACCCTCCTGGTACAGGCGCATAATGGCAGCAAGAAGATATAAATTGAATTTTTCCTAAATAAATTATAACTAAAAGAATATTATCATATTTTAAAAAAAAAAAGGGGGGAATGATATTCCAAAATAATATAAGTTAAAAACCTTATAAACTATATACTTATAAATTAATATATATAAATATATAAACTATAAAGCAAATAACATATATTATATATGTTTAAAAAAGATATAGAATAAAATATATTATAAAAACCTTGGTTTGTGAGGTTTAATATATATTAAAAAAACAAAATTAGAGGGGCCACAACTTGCACAGGCCGTGACCACCCCACACACCCCCAACACAGACACAGACATAGACACACAAATATATATATATATATATATATATATATATATATATATATATATAAAGGGGAGTGGGACGACCATGGTTGCATATATATGTCTCTGGCCATAGTTTTTTTTATATAACCTTGTAATATATAAAATAATAAAAGAATATATATATATATATATATATATATATATAAACTTATATAATAATATAAGTTTATATATATACACCACTTTGCACTTGAATATGGAGCCTTCATCTTCCTCTATGCTTGAAGCTCCATAGGATTTGACACAAAGAAAATAGAGAAAAACAAGAGGCAATGAGCAATGAAAATGAGAATGAGTGAGATAGGATACGAGCTTTGTTTGATTTGATTAGGGTTTCTGGGTGCCTTAAATCCAGGGGAAGGGAAAAATCTAATCCTAGGGCATCCATTTCACCCTCCCACCTACCCTTTGACTAGTTGACCAAGTGGTACAATTAGCACTTCATCTAGAAATAGGCTCATTTAACCTTTTAATAGCTAAGTTTAAATTGTGAATTAATACGTATCCCCATGACTTATAATGTAATGTTTTCATGTTGTATTAGAGAGCTTAAAATAAAACGATTTCTACACCATATAAGTGTTATCCTTCAAATAATGAGAATTTTATTTAGTTCTTATAATCTAAGGTGCTGGAATAAAATAAATGATTATACTATAGTGCTAGGTAAGACGTAGGGTTTACCTCTTCCGCAAGAGAAATTATGGGTGTGCCTTTCAAGATAGGCTAAGTCGTCTCTCATGACGACGGCGAGTCCTTCAACATCGTAAACCTATGTTTAACCGCAATAACTCTTTCTAAAAAAAAAATTATTCCATAATTTTTACCACTTAGTTTTAATTGTTTGTGTTAATTTCGGGCGTCACATTTTGGTATTAGAGCGTAAGGTTGTAACATTAGGACTCTAGGTAATAAAAAATTAATTGAATTAATTATTTAAACTAGTTTATTAGTGTTCTAAAACCCGTCATGGGTTTGTGCAGGATTGTGGCTGCGCGGGCGGGCCTTGGCAGAGCCAAGACAGAGTGGACCATCCATGCCACCTGAGTAGAATCAGATGGTGTTAGGGGCTCAGATCCTACAAGCCTTGCATGAGGGTTTTGACAACTCTCCAGGAGCAGGTTTCAGCGAGAGCAGAGGAGCATAGAACACGCTCTCCACCCCCATCATAGGAGGGACGCGGGTCTCCACCTTCCTACCTGCAGACAAAGAGGCTGCGTCAGAGCTTAGAGAGGAGGGTCCTAAGAGTCTACCACCCTCAGCGACGGGAAGAGAGACAACCATCAAAGGAGAGGCATAGGTCTAAGCCATTGGATGTAGATGATCATATCAGAGACATTTTGAGACTCTATCCACCTACTTACTTTGGAGACACTGCTGAATTATAGGCTAAGGCATAGTTGGTGAGCTTGAATAGTTGTTACACGCCTTCGCCCCTACGCGTGCAACACCAAAGCTCGTGTAGTTATCTATTGACTGAAAGATGGTGCCGGTTGTTTGGTGGAGGATAGAGGAGCATAAAATATCTTAATAGATTTAGATATAATCACCTAGGGAGATTTTTGAGGATAGATTCAGGGTGAGATATATTTTGAGACGCTTCATACAATAACATATTGATGAGTTTCATGATTTTAGGCAAGGGGACTAATAAAGTAATAGAAGTAGGATGGGGAAGTTCCTTGAACATTCTACAATTATGTGGACTACATGTAGGATGAGAAGATTCAAATTCATTGATTTAAGAGATTAAGATTCATCGATTTATTAGGGGTCTGGACCTGGATATTGGCGGAGAATTATGCATAGATTGTCTACAGACTCTCTCGGATAGGCAGTGGAGAAAGGCATGTATCACTCTGAGGAGAATAGAGGAAAGTACCCAGGCTAGGGAAAAGGCTAGAGCACACATTCAGGCTATGCAGAATAGTTGATCGAGGGGTGCACCACCTCCTCCTAGGGGTGGATTCAACCACCAGTACAGACACCCCAACCCCAGCAGCAATAAGAACAACGTTCTTAGCATTTTCATGGGGGAAAAGAGAGATAGAGGCATGGGGTTTCCAGTTTCAGGGGAATGTTGGAATTCAGGGTCGATAGGGATAACAAAATAGGCCAACACAGTCACAAAATTCATACATGATGATGCCTACATGGTCCAATCCACTGATTTTCGCGAGGTACAGGTGGTATAGGCTTAGCTCAGAGACAGGGAGGATAATGTTTTACTTGTGGGGATCCTACACACCACAAGAATGATTTCCCATAAAACATTATGAATGAAGTAACAAGGGAGAAAGCCTCTGCATATGAGACTACAATTGGTGACATGGGGAGAACACACAGAGTATATGTGATGGTAGATAACCACCAAACAGAGCACCAGGCCACAATGATTGAGGTAACATGTAGTATTGGAGGAGTCCTTATTTCTATTTTGTTTGACTCTTGGTATTCTAACTCTTTCATATCATCTAGATTAGTGGATCGATACAGGATGGTGGCAGTTAGGAAGGGTTTCAGATTGGGAGGTTGAGTTGGCTACTAGAGACAAGTTTTTAGTGAGAATGAGTACAATGATTAAGGAGTGTGTCCTAGATTTAGGAGCTTTCACCACCATAATTGACCTACGAGTTCTTCCCCTAGGTTCATATGAGGTCATTTTGGGGATGGATTGGCTTGCAGCACATCGAGCCAAAGTGGATTGCTACCGTAAGGTCATTGAGTTCCGTGATGAACTTGGTACAGAGTTTATGGTGACATGGGATTCAGAGACCACTTTCTATCCATACTATTTCCACCATGTATCTTAAGCGTAGTATGTGGAAGGGATGTCAGTTGTTTTCCATCACGGTTAGTGAAAGATTAAAGGATGAGTCTACAGGGCCATCTCTAGATGACCACCATATCCTTTGTGAGTTTGCAGATGTGTTCCCTAGTGATTGCCAAGGCATGCCACCGCAGAGAGAGATTGACTTCCATATTGACTTAGTACCTGGGGAAGAGCCAATTTATCGAGAACCTTATAGGATGACCACAATTGAGCTTTGTGAGCTCAAGATGTAGCTTGAGGGCCTTCTTTAAAAGGATTTGATTTATCCTAGTGTGTCCCCTTGGGGACACCGATTATATTTGTTAAGAAAAAGGATGGGTCTCTAAGGCTTTGCATTGATTATAAGAAACTAAATAAGGTTACAGTGAAGAATAGATATCCCCTTCCATATATTGATGACCTCTTTGACCAGATGCATGGTGCCACCATCTTCTCAAAGATTGATTTGAAGTTGGTATATCATCAGTTGAGGATTGCAGAGGAATACATCCATAAGACAACATTTTGGACAAGGTATGACCACTATGAGTTCAAAGTAGTTCCTTTTGGGCTAACCAATGCCCTGATTGTATTCATGAGTTTGATGAATGGGGCGTTTCAGAAATTTCCTATACCGTTTTTTCCTTGTGTTCCTAGATGATATCTTGATATTCTCACGTATACTGGAGGAACATGAGGACCATATTCTTCAGGTTTTGCAATGTTTGCAGGAACATCAGCTATATGGGAACCTTTCTAAGTGTTCCTTCTTTCAGACTGAGGTACAATACCTAGGCCACATCATCTCAGGAGAGGGAATCACTGTCGATCCCTCTAAGATTAGGGTAGTTATAGATTGGCCCGCACCCACTAGTGTTACTGAGGTGCGCAGTTTCATGGGTTTACAATGGGTACTACTGTAGATTTGTTCATGAATTCTCTCGTATAGCTCATCATATTACTTCTCTTAAATAGAAAGGGAAGAAATTTGAGTGGAAAGAGAAGTGCGAGAAGTCCTTTCGGACACTTAAGGAGAAGCTCACTACTACTCTTATTTTAGTAGTTTTAGATCCACATTAGGACTTCACAGTATGTACAAATGCTTCATTGATAGGTTTGGGTGTAGTGCTTATGTAGGAAGGCTGCGTGATAGCTTTTGAGTCATGAAAGATCAATAGACTATGAGCTGAATTATCCCACTCATGACATTGAGCTCACGACAGTGGTTCATGCCTTGATTCATTAGTGCGTCATTTCCTTTTAGGGAGACGCTTTATGTTGAGGATATATCACTTGAGCCTTCATCACATTTTTACTCAGCCCAATCTCAATTCCCATCAATGGAGTTAGATGGAGCTTATTTGTGAGTATGAGATGGATATTGAGCACGTGAAAGGAAAGGAGAATGTAGTTACAGATGCTCTAAGCCGCATGTGACAAACAGTGATGGTCTTCACTAATCAAATAAGTTTGAGAGGACGGATTCTAGCACAGCTTCCTAGAGATACATTTTATTTGGCTTTTTGGAGGGAGATTGAGGCACAACAAGCCCTTAAGGGAAAATTTGTGGGTTATACCTTGGAGGAAGATGGAATGTTGAGGCATATGGGTTGCATCTATGTACCTAGAGAGGGTGATTTGCACCGATTCATTTTATTAGAGGCCCATCATGTACCTTATTCAGCCCACCCAAGGGTGAAGAAGATGCACATAAAGCTACGATCAGTTGTATCATTGGGTAAGGTTACAGAGTGACTTTACATCCTTTGTGGCACGTTGTTTAGAGTGCCAAGAGTGAAGTCGAGCATCAACATCCCACTGGTATTCTATATCTGCATGACATTCTAGAGTGGAAATGGGACACCATTTCCATGGATTTTGTTGTTGGTCTACCCACCTTGGCATATTATCATGATACGATCATGGTCATGGTAGACAAATTGACCAAGGTAGCACACTTTTCGCCAGTGAAGACAACCTACACAACCACAGCCATAGCTAGAGTCTACTTGGATGAGATTGTCATGTTGGATGGGATTCCACAAAAAGTCATATGATCATGATCCTTTGTATACGTCCAAATTTTGGACCATGATGTAGGAAACATTGGGCACACAGATAAATTTTAGCACTTCTTACCATCCTCAGACAAATAGTCAAACTGAGCTAGTTAATCATGTATTAGAGGAAATGCTTCGCATGTATGTTATGGATCATCAGTCTCATTCGGAGGAGTATTTATACTTGGTAGAGTTCACCTATAACAATAGTTACAACAATTCTATTAGTATGACGCCTTATAAGGCGTTGTATGGGCGAGAGTGTATGAAATCCTTTGAGTTGGGACCATATTAAGGATAGAGTTGTTGTAGGTCCTGCCATGGTTCAGGATATGGAGCAATAGAGGTGGTTCTTATCAAACAATGACTTCAAGAGGCACAAGACAGGAAAAGAAGTATGCAAATACCCATAGGATTGACCACAATTTTGAGGTGGGCACGAAGGTGTTCTTGCGGGTTAAACCACATAAGAGTCCTATCCATTATGGGAAGGGCTCTAAGCTTGCACCACGGTTTGTGGGACCTTTTTGAGATTCTAGAGCGGGTTGGACCAGTAGCTTATCGACCTTGCTTTGCCACCTAGCTTGTTGCGTATCCATGATGTTTTTCATGTTTCTGTTTTATGGAGATATTTTATAGGATCCTTCTAACATTCTAGATTGAACATCCTTATAGGTGCAAGAGGACAACAATGTGTCCTTGGAACCCGTGCGCATTCTAGAGCGTGCAGGATCCTGGGACATAAAGGTTGTGAAATAGAATCAGGTATGAGTACAATGGGATCGATATGATGAGACTTTTTTCATATGGGAGGATGCTGCTACATGGAGGGTCTAGTACCCTCACCTATTCCAGTGACTTCTAATAAGAATTCATGTCCTAAGAGGAGGGGGATATAATTCCCAATTCCCTTGAGAAATGTTTAGATATATATTTCCTTCCATATTATAGTTTTCATCATGTGATTCATTGTATATGTTGTATCGACAAAGGGTGTCGGGACTTACATTTTACTTGGACTATGTTTCCTTGGTGGCATTGAGTTAGCATGGGGTGCTAACCTTATATTCTAATAAACATGGTTATGACATGACACATTCATATATTGTTTATTTTGATAGATGTAAATGGTTTATGTTTCATTATTATGTGTTTTTTATATTTTGATTATGATGATGATGATGGTTAGTATGTTTTAAATTATAATGAAATAATGAAATGTATGTGTGATTGATGTATTTTATCTTGAATGTAATATTTGTTATTTGGTTAATCTTTTTGAGTAGATATGATGCGTGCGTTGAATGTGCAAATGATGAACATGTAATGAAGATTACGTGCAAAGATGATGAAAGAGAACTAACTCCCGCGAAGCTCCTTAGTCAACACGAGTCACCCAGGACATGAATATTTGTAGGTGAGATTATGTGTAAGGTGACAAATGCTTGTTTTGTTACTTTTGTTATTTTGGCTTTTTGCTAACCCTTTCCATGACCTTAGCCAATTTTTAAGTTATTTAATAAATCTCTTTTGTTTATTTTTATTATTGTTTATCGAGGGTAGATGATTTCCATTTGTTGTTGATTTTACTTTGTTTAGTGTGGTTGAGATCTATCATTTTTTGGTAAATTCATATTTGCCCTTTGAGACCATTTTTAAGTGAAGTGTGGGACAAGTAAACCTTGTTCCACACTCACACAACTCATCTTTACACCTACCCATGGAGTAGGTAATTTTTTTGAGTTTTAAGCCTATTTAAGCTCATTAAGACCCCATAAAAGTGCCTTGAAAGCCTTTCCACATACCCTTATTTATTTTTGATGTGATTTGTTTTTGGAATGACTTGTGGGTTAAGGGATATTTATTTTTGAGTTGGATTTTTGTCCATTTTGACTCTACTTGTCTTTTCCTTGTAAAAACATTTAAGTTTTGTGGTTGAATTTAGATTTTAAGTTGATTTGACCCATGTGGGCATGAATTTTAATTTAATGTCATTTTTGGGATTTGACTTGCCTTGGAAATTTATGTTGTTGTCACTAGAAATCATCATAAGGGGGTGATCTTTGAAACTTTTTCTATTTAAGCAGGCTTGTTTTGCTATTTTGGGGGGAAACCTTTTTCTTGGTCGATGTTGTTGGATTGCTTGAAATTTGGTGATTGAAGAGAGGATAAGATGAGTAAGAGGTGGGTACCTTCCATGTTATTCTTATTCTTGCATTTTATTAATTTATTTTTCCATCCTTCAATGAAATGTTGTGTTTTTAATACTCTCTTGAGTAGTATGTGGTTTTACTATGTGTTGTGTTATTTGATTTCACCTATTATGAGGTCTATCAAGTGTGATGTGAGTATGAGGGAAGGTAGGGGCATTTGAGAGACAAATAGATGCTAAACTAAAACAAATGTTTTGTTTCTTTTGGAAAAACCAAGGGGGTTTGGGTCTTGTTCTAAGGAGAGATAAGTGGGTTTTTGGGAAAAATCAAGTGGAGGGATAGGTGGCATGCAACTTCTTTGGCAGAACCGAAGGCCTATTCCCAACCCCTTAGTGGAGCGATACGTGGATAAAAAATGTCTCTAGTTCACTTTGCAAGCTAGAAAAACTTTATAGTGCATGATTCATTTGAATGTATTCACTTGTCCTCATGAGTCCTCTTGTGTTTGCAGTTGTGTGATTGACTTAACATTGTTGTGTTGGGTTGTTGGGAAAAATTTGTTATCCTTGTCTCGGTAATGGTTATGGAGTTCTTTTTAGGAGTTAGGGGTTTCATGGGGCAATGAGATGTGATTTTTCCTATTGCGTGGCTGGGAGGTGAATGTCGCCTATACCTCTATTTTGGTGTTTAGGACCCATTGTTGGTGGTGGAAGGAGTGTTGAAAAAAAATAAATCTTGTTATTTGTTGTATTTGATACTTGAAATCAAGTGGCATTTGGGCAAGTTGTATTTTAGTGTGGCTATGTATTAAAAGTGCATTTGATCATTCCAATATATCTCAAATGTAAACAAAAGTTGAATCGTATGATCTTGAGATAAGATAAGATAAATATATTAAATGTCCAACAAGTGACCACAAAAATAGGTCAATGGGACTGCACCATACAAAACAAACCAGAAGTAGCGGGGAGACCCAAAAAGGTCTTCGAGAACAACAAAAGAAAAAGAAAGAGTACAAAGAAGGAGAGGAGGTGGAGGGAAAAGCCTCAACACCAACCCTCTCGACTGTCAACCAAGGCCAGTTGGAAAGAATCTGGTGATTTACTAATGTCTGCTGTTAGGAACTGGAAGATGTTTGAGATGCCTATGATCCATGGAAAGTCGAGCTCTTTGAGTGAGCCTGGTGGATTGCCGCCTATGAGAGGGGGCCCTTCGCTGTATCCAAGTCTAGATACCTCTGGTCAGGGAAGAAGCTCCCCTAGTCCTGACAAATCTAATCTGAGGATCTCCACTAGGATTAGGTCCCCGCTTGGTGCCCCTCTCACTCGGGAGAACAATAAAGAAATATGTGATCCGTCAAGTATTAGTCTCCTTGGCAGGGGGATGAAGAATCCCGTCACTGAGCTTAAGAGCTTCTTGTAAATAGAGAGCAAGACACCTCTGATCATAATACTTGAAGAGGGTCGTGAACGATGGGCGTTCACGAAACAAACAATGAAACCTCCCTCTGATCTCATAGTAGATGGGGCACCGGAAAATGAAGTGTTCCTCTGTCTCAATCTCCTAGAGAGAGCAAAGCTGACAAATCCTCTCAGACCAGTTCAATTGGTGATCGCTCTCGACCCGAAGCCTGTGGGAGCCAACTTTGAATTGGCTTAGGGATATGCGAAGAGCATGCATCCAATGACGAGAGATATAGGTGGGCCGAATGATGAGTCCATTGTTGACTTTGAGGAAGTGATTGGCATAGAAGGCCATCTTCGGGCGTAGCTCACCCCGGGGGTCGGTCCAAGTAATCTGGATGAACTGTCTGTATATATTGTCTCTGATGATTTTGTGCAGGTCCTACTTGCTCGGAAGGAGGTGTCCAAGCACATCCATGGAGTAGCTGAAAGGGGGGAGACGGTCCATGTTGATCCTAAGGGATCCAAGGAGACGAGAGGCCCCAACATACCAGCAATGAGCACGACCACTATGGTCTGAAAGAGCAATGGCCTCAGAATAACAGTAGGCAAGGTAAATGTACATGTCTCTACCTGTGGAATCAAAAAGTCCCTGGATGCGGTGCAAGAGTGAGACGAGACCAAAGATGACCTCAAGTTTGAAAGGGCGAGCCCCAAACTTGGCAAGGATGATATTATGTGGAACAATCTTTTTACGTTTGATGACCTGTCTGAGCATAAGGATCTGAACCCATTCAATAGTAGCCCAATCCGACTTGAGCAGGGAGGGACCCCAAACCTCAGAACCATAGAGAACCGTGGATCTCACAAGAGAGTCTGAGAGGGACATCTTGGACAACATGTCCTGAAAATGGTGGCGGAAACACTATCTCTCCAAAATCGCTAGGGAACCATACCCCTTGTTGATGCGGGGTTGAATAGTCGGGCGTAAACTGAAGCGAGGTCTAGAGAAGAGTACTCCCAGATAGGTGTAGGAGTCGGTGATCTTCTGTTCCTCCCCCCTGTAGAAGAACTGGAAATCGAAGGTCTTCAGCCCATTAAAAAATCATAACCCTGGTTTTACCCAGGTTGACTGTAAGATAACTATGATCACAGAAGAGGGCTAAAACATCAAGCTGTCTCTGTAACCCCTCTGCAGAAGAAGCCAATAAGACCACATCGTCCGCGAAGAGAAGAATGTAGATCAAAACCTGGTGAAAAAGACAACTGTCCCCGTCCTGTATGTGGTCCAGGAGAAATTCCTCCAACTCATCAATATAGATACTAAACAAAGTAGGTGAGAGAGGGAAGCCCTGTTTGACCCCGATGGTGCTCCTGATGAAGTCGAAAAACCTAGTAGCAGTACGAAGGTGACCCAAGACCTCCTCGTACAACCGAGTGATGGCGGCAAGAAGGGTTTCGAAAATACCAATGTCTCTGAGTCTGCGGAAAAGAGTTTCTTGTGGAACAGAGCAAAGGCTTTGTGAAAGTCCACAAAGCAGCAAAAGACTTTGGATGAATGGTGATGTGCTTCTTTAATGATAGCACGAAGGGTGAGAATGTGATCAATAGTCTAGTACGCTGTCTTGAAACCAGCCTGTCCCTTGGCTCTGCATTGGTATTGCTCAAGAAACTCGGATAGTTGCAAGTGGAGAACAATGGCTTATAACTTGGAGAAAGTGTGACCCACCATAATTGTCCTGTAATTATAAGGATCATAAGTAGGACCAGATTTGTGAATAGGATGGATAATATGGTGGGACCAAGATTGCGGGAAACCTATACACACCACCTGATTGAAAAGGTCTACCAAATAACTGTTGATGGTGCTGATCCCATGCTTGAATTTTTTTTCCTGGAAGCCTTCCTTATTTGCTGCTTTACTGCAATTCATCACCGATATGGCCTTCTTAACATTTGTGCAGGTGAAGATGTGGCAGGTGGAGGGTGGGGACACAACCTGGGTCTAGGGCTGACTAGGGATATCAAAAAGGGTGGAGGTGAGGGTGAACATAGTGTGGGGATCAATGTCTAAGGGTAAAGGGGAGCGTCAGGGAATGATGGTACGCCAAAAGCGTTTGGGGGAGTGCAAGAGTGAGGTGCGGAGGTCTCTCTTAGTCATTTTTACACCCATCATAAAGGAAAGAAATCCCATGCGCGTCGGCCTATCACCCAGCGGGCGCTGGGCGCTCACCCGAGGCATGCGGGGTGCCGAGTCTCTCTTTTATGTGAGTTTAGTGGGAAACATCATCTATGATCCGAGTTTAAGAGATTTGAGAGGAAATAAGACATACAAGCACCATAGAGCTCAGAATGGCTTCTAGATCCTTGCAGTCATTCCAGACAGAAAAGAGCTTAACAGATTATAGAACTTACACCAAAACAGAAAGGAAGTTGTACAAGCATTCATACTTAGTTCATAAACATAAATGAAAAAGAGCTATGAAGAAGGATGTATGCATCAGAACCATTAATGTTCATATTCACATAAACTGGTAACCTCATTACATTCATTAGGCCCATTACAGAATGTCACAGAAAGGTAGACCACAGTCATGCATTATAACCGGATTCATATAGCTAGGCTCTCAAAAGAAAATTTAAAACCCCCAAACCCTTGATACATCCTTTCCTATGCTTATTTACCCAAGCTAACAGAGTCCTTGCAGTATTTCTGCAGAGCTCCGCCCTCTATCCATTTCATCTCTCTCTTTGCTTCTGCAGGCACTTGTATATATAGCCTTCCTGAACTACCAACTCATTCTTCTGCGGCCTCAGATCTGTCGCCAAGTGTCTGAAAGTGGTCCTCCATGGGCGCATGCTCCTCCAGGCCTGAGCTCACCACTCCTTGCCATGATGTCCTTCTAGAAGCTTCTATCGCAGGGCATATCCCTTCCAGGCCACCCTGTCGCCAGGCTGACACCTTATCCACTCAGGTCACGTTTTTCTTGCGTCCTACCCGATAGGTCAAAAATGGCTAAGTCCCAGATTCTGCTCCGCGGGCACGCATCCCAGGTTCTACCAAAACCCTACTTGAACCCTTCCCTGCGTGCCTTATCTTGCGCACTTTTTTCAACCTTGTGTGCCTATGCGCCCTTTTTGGACTTAGTTGATATTTCAGGGGCCCAACATCACCCCACACTTTACCTGTTCTCCACCCTCAGAAACTTCCTCAAAGAATAAAGAAATACACAAAGACTTAACGTCTTGGAAAAAGAATAAAGGGGACAAAGAATGGGAAAAGAAGGAAGAATGGGGAATGATGCTACTTAAAGCAATAAGAGAGGAAAGTTCTTCTGCAAGTTCAGCCTCCAGATTGTTCTAGGCATCGACCTCATTCTGTGCTCTCTAGAAAAGATCACCTACTAAGGTGCTCACCTGATCAAAACCCAGCCCATCCCCTTGTGCGCTCATGGTGTCAACAATTTTCTCTAACTCCTTGCCTATATCCTCCAGCGCATCCATCCTTCGTGTAATCTGTGGGTATAGTTCCTTTAGCCAGTTTTTAACTGAGCCCCGTAAGGCCTCAATAGCTTCTGATTTATTTTCTACCTCGGCTAGGATCTTTTCTCACTCCACTCTGTTCCCCTTGTTCTTCTCCTAGAACTCTTTAAGTTCTACTTCATCATTGGTGACCAGCATGCTTGCCACTTTGTCTCTATCCGCGCAGTTGTTCATACGTGGCCTCAGTAGTCTGGGAAGCAATCTTTACATCAGCAAGGACCTTGTTGTATTCAGCTATGAGTGCCATGACTTTCAATTTATCCTCCTTTTCTAAACATGCGGCCACTTCTTCTGCAGATTCCAAGGCTAGCGGCTGCCTCTCCATGGTGAGGATCCTTGTTAAGTCCTCCAGGCATTCCAGGGCAGATCCATACTTCTGCGCGGGAGGCGCTAGGTCCAGATGCTTCAACACTATTGCATCTGTAATGGACTCCACCTTTTTGTATACTTCATGCACTCTAGCCTTCTCGTCCTTTAACTCACGCTGCAACTGGGTGCTGATCAACTTTTCTTGACTCAACTCCTTTGTCCTCTCAGCTAGCTCTTCCTCTTTCTCCTCCAGTTCATCTTCTAGAAATTTGACTCTATCATTCCACCCAAAGAGTCTAGCTTTGACCTCAATGGAGACCTTGTTGAGCGCGTTGCACAGTTGTTCATCTCGAGCCACTGAGCATTCACCACTGGGTTGTCTCCTTTTGATTCTGGCAATGTTATTATTGCCCCGTGGCTTACTTTGAATTCTGGCTCATCAAGATGGGACTCAAATGCCCATGAGAGCATCTTCCTTGTCCATGGGTATGCAGCCTCCTTATCAAAAGATGACATTGCTAGGAGCTCCTCTACTGGAACCGTGCTTTGGAACCATGTGCACAACACTTTGTTGGGGTCATCAATATAACCCATCCATGGCCTCTCCTCCTCTGTGCGCTTTCCTCCCGTGTGTGTGCCCTTAGGAATATTTACAGTTAAAGTGGGGCCTCCAGTGCTGCCGTGGTCCTTTTCCCCACTCTCTTCCTTATCCTCATTCATCACCAGCTCAGCGCTGCGTTCCAACTCCTCTTCCACCAAGGTCTCAATGATCTTCTCAGCCTCTCTTTCCACCACCTTGTTTACCTCTTCGCTCCCTTCCTTGTCTCAGGTGCCTTCCTCCTCCTGGCTTCCCTTTCTCCACGTGAAGATGTACTCATTCTTCTCTCCTTCTCCCTCCTCTGAGTCATGTACACTGAACACAAGTTGTTCTTGGTTTACCTCAGGCTCATCTTCCTCATCATCATCCCTTTCACCCTGGTAGGCCCCCAAGCTCTCAGTGTACTCAGAATCTGACTCCTCTGTCATCTTCTGCTTCTTCCCAACCGGGGATTCCAGTGTAGGTGACTTGTCTCTTCTTCTTCCGATGACTCCTTGTCTAATGGCTCCTCTGGCTCTGGAGTCTTCTCTTTGACTATGGAATTTTTCTTGTGCGAATACATACTTGTTCTGGCGCTTGTCCCAGGGGTACCTATTGCCTGTGTATCCACTACACTTGGTACTTTCTTCTTTGGTTCTTTTTCCTCCCATTTGGGTGTGGGTCTCTTCCTACCAGTTGGGTCCTCAAGTATGGACACCTCATTCTCCAGATACGTGCCCTTCTCAAATTTGGGTCTTATGCGGAGGTATACTCATGCCGCGGTCCCTCCTGTAATGGGAAAAGTCATGGGTCTCACCATTTGGACCTCATGCGACACGTACTTCTCCATATGCACGCTTGTTGGGGTAGACCAACCCTTTGTGCATTTCTCTATGGTCCCGGTCCAGATTACCAAGGTCCAACTTCAACTTCTTGGATTCTTTGAACCTGTTCACTCCCGCTTGGAAGTGTTGAGCTGTGAAGGAAAAAGGGAGCTTGCACCATGGGCTCCATGTCTCATCTATCAGTTTAAATCTGCCAAGGCAGAAATGTTGGTACACAACAAACTTCAGCTTCTCCCTTAGTGGTCACTGGCAGTTGTTCAGGGATCCTCCATTCCACCCTGAACGCATTCCTCAGGTGCGTGTACCACTTCTCCAGGTGTGCCTTGTGCATGGCCATCATACTATCATAGGTGTACTTCTCAAACCTCTTCGTGGGTGAAGGGTCTTCAGCAGGGTACTCCCACATGAATTTTTCCGCTGCATCCAGCACCCCAATCTCTGAGAATACAATGGTTAACAAGACATTACCAAAGAGGATTTTATCACCTTCCTGCGTGCTACTGACAATCTTATCCATGATGAATGCAGACAAGTTGTAGATGGTGCCCTCTGAAATCCTCCTACAAACATTCAACCAGGACTTGTTTACCTGGGTCCATCTCTCCTGGCCATTTAACTTTGTCACAAGGTGTGTGGCCATCTTCATCACCGGGTCCTTGATGTCCATGATATCAAAGTACCTTGACCCCTTTTTGTACGCATAAGCAGCGATGGTTTCCTTAATTGCCTCCTTGTCACATAGGTCATCCTCCAAAATTTCTCCTTCACAGATGAGGCCTGTGAAATGTGAAACAAGCTGAGGGGTAATGCACATCTTGCGCCCTACGAAGTGAAAGTAATCTTCGTGCACGCGTGACATCAACCATTGATATAGGGCTCAGGCTTTCCAAAGTAGGGCAACTCAAAGAGTTGCAATAATCCTGACTTCTCCAACTTCACTTTTACATCATCGTTATAGATGGGAAAACCCTCTGGTGTCCTTTTATTCATCGGGCGCACTAACTCCAGCACCATTTCCTTCTCGATCATGCTCGAACGATGATTGTAATCATTTACTGACATATTTCTTAAATGGGACTCCCACTCGCACCCAAGCAATACTCCGTCTGGGTACTACATTTCTGCATACCACTCTTCATTTGTACTCGCGATAGTTTCTTGTTGCTTTCTCTTGCCCTTTGCCCTTTCCCTTCTTAGGTGTGCCAACTAGTTTCTTGGGTGCCATTGTTTATGTTAACACTTCAACTTCTTTCACTTGCTTTGTTTTACTACCCCTTTCCAAGTTTAGATCTCAAACTGGTGAAGAAACTCTTTTCCGACCCGTGCCCTAGATACCAAACCCTAACTGGAATCTCTTTTCACCAGACGACACTTCTCCACAACTCTTCCCACACCCGTGAATCACTTCCTTTCTGGTTTGTAAATCCAAACTGGTCACTCACGCTCAAATTCTTGCAATTTTTCTTCACACGGATCAACTCTGGAAACCCTAGTTCACGCAAAATCTCTTCTCTTCGTATTCGCAAAGTGAATAATGAAATGTCTGAACCTCTATTTATAGTTTTTCCCATTTTTAAGCATTAAATGCTACTTCACCTACCACCATACTTTTAACGTTTAATGCAGATTTTTCAAACAAAGCCCAACTTTTGCACCCTAACTCACGTGCCCAACCCTGCATGTGGACAATCTTCCAACCTTCTGGCATGCAACCAATCCATCTTGACAGGAGACTCTTGCACGTGCACGTGTAACCAGTGCCGAAGGCACTTCTTCTGTCATGATTTTTTCTCTGCCTACCTCGTGTTGTTTATGCGCTTCTTCCTCCTCTGTACGTGGGATCTGAAAGTAGCCTTATCTTGACACCAACCATCCTTTTCTACCTTTTCTTTCATGCACCTCTTTCAATAGGGCCATTCAACCAGGATTTCCAACACAATCCTCCTTGGCACTTTACCCATGCTTTCCTTCACATCACTCCACCCCACACTTAAAATGATGCACGGTCCTCTGCGCATTCAAAACCTTCAAAAAGTAACAAGGTTACCGGCACCCAAAGTGCAAAACAAAACAACAACGCGAAAGGGAAACACAAGAAAGGAAATGCATAAAGGAAATTCTAAACTATCTGGCAAAACTGCCTTATTTACAAACACCAAGAAGCCTTATTTATAGTAGGGCTTCAACCTACTCCCATTGAAGTGTCCAGGAAATTTCGTTCCATCCAGCGCTTGTAACTGGACACGCTGCCCGAATCAAGGATGTACGAGATTATATAGGGACCTAACCAATGGACCTTTAACTTCCCAGGGTGGCGCAGAAACTTAGAATCATACAGTAAGACCATCTGCCCAACCTCAAACTTCTTGTTCCTAATGTGGCGATCATGCCATGCTTTTTGCTTTGCTTTTTCTACTGTTTGGCTCCACCTGGCGAGTGATCATCTTTCATCCAGCTTCATCAATTCATCAATTCTCTCTTCCAGTGCTTGCTCATCAGCCAACCCTCCTGCGCATGCTATTCATAGAGAAGGTAACATGAACTCAACTGGCAGAACAACTTCCGCACCAAACACCAATTGAAATGGTGTGGCTTTGTTCAACCTTTTATAAGTTGTCCTATAAGCCCATAATACGGCTGATACCTTGTCATCCCAATCTTGTCTTCCGACATCACAAATTTTTGTCAGGGTATGACTCAGTATTTTGTTAAATGCTTCTGCGGTTCCATTTGCTTGTGGGTGATAAGGTGTAGTCTTGTGATGAGCCACCATGAACTCTGCTAACAGGATCCTCATGGTCTCATTCAAGAAATGTGTACCCCTATCGCTGGTTAAACTTAAAGGGCATCCATACCTCGTGATAATGTTCTCCCACAAAAATCTTGCTGTTGTAGCTGTTGTGCAGTCTTTAGTTGGGGCTGCCTCTGCCCACCTTGTCAAATAGTCCATGCAGGTGATTACGTAGCGTGATCCAGTCCTACGCGCTGCTGGTGCAATAGGGCCTACAAAGTCTATTGCCCATTTCTCAAAAGGTTCAGTGCTAGGGATAGGGTGCAAAGGCATTTCATCTCTCCTTCCTGGCTTGCCAATGCGCTGACAGTGGTCACATGCTTTACAATAGTCCTTGCAATCCTTATACAGAGTTTCCCACCACAATCCTGCCATTAATATTTTACGTGTAGTGGTGTCACCTGCATAATGTCCACCTGCACTTCCTCTGTGTGCTTCCTCTATGATGGCAAGGCACTCATGCTCTAGTACACACCTGCGTAAAACTTCATCATGCCCTAATTTGTATAAGTCCCCACTGATCAACATGTAGGGCACGACGCATATGGCTAGTTGCTTTTTCTCTAATGTCTTCATCCCTTCCGGTGCCACACCTTCCTTTAGAAATACTACAATTTCCTCCAAATCCGAGGGTGCGCACCACAACCTAAACAGTTGTGCATCTGGCATAGTCTCTTCAATGCTCTGTGCGTCCTCCCCTGAATCAATTCTTGACAAATGATCAGGTCCACAATTACTCTTTCCAGGCTTCACAACTACCATGAACTCAAACTCTTGAAATAACAACACCCACTGACATATGCGCCCTTGTAGAATGGGCTTGTTCACCAAGTACTTTAATGCCATGTGGTCAGTGTAGAAGATAAAGGGAGTTTCCAGCAGATACTGCCTGAACTTGTGAAGCATGTAGATCATTGACAATGCTTCGCGCTTAGTCGTAGTATAATTCTGCTCTACTGGTGTCAACTTCCTGCTTGCAAAGCATAGGGGGTGATCAACAATTCCCTCACCAGGTTGTGCAAGCACTGCCCCAATGGCCATTCTGGAGGCATCTACATGAACATGGAAGGGCTTGTCCCAAGAGGGGAAATGTAGTATAGGCGCGGTGACAAGCCTATCCTTCAATGTGTCAAACACCTTCTGTTGCACCTTTCCCCAATGGAAGGCACTTTTATGTCTGAGAAATTCTTCTAAAGGCAGTGGGTGATCTTGGCATACCCCTTGATGAACTTTTGATAGTAGCCCACATGTCCAAGAAACCCACGCACTGCGCTTTGGCTAGTGGGCTCCCCCAATCCCACAATAACTGCAACCTTGGCAGGATCTACTAGCAAGCCCTCCTTACATATGATATGCCCCAATAACGTTCCAAAGGGGGTAGCAAAGACACACTTCTTAATGTTGAGGGATATCCTCAACTGCCAACACCTCTCAAACATCAACCTCAAATTATCACAATGGTCTTTTACTAGCCCATACACCATCCAATCATCCAGATAGACCTGAAGAAATTTATGGATGAAGTCCTGGAATGCCTGTACCACTATGCGCGAGAAAACAATAGGCACATTCTTCAACCCAAAGGGCATGACTGTGTATGCAAAAATTCCCCATTCAGTGGCAAAAGTTGTCTTCTCCTGGTCTTCCTTTGCAATCTGGACTTGGTGGTACCCCGAAAATCCATCCGTAAAGGAATAGATTTGCGCCCAGCGACTCCCTCCAAAATTTCTTCAGTGAAGGGGGTTGGAAAAGGATCGATGACACAAACTGCATTCAGCTCCCTATAATCCACGCAGATCCTAATCCACCCATCCTTCTTGATGTTGATTACCATTGGACTTATCCACTCCGATTCTTCAACAGCTTCAATGATCCCAGATGCTATCATTTTGTCTAACTCTTCCTTTACCTTCATGCACAAATTGGGATTCATCCGGTAGGGTCTCTTCCTGACGGGCGCACCATCCTTCAGCTTTATCCTCATCTCCCCCAAGGAATGGTGGATGCCTTTGAGCTCATGGTACCCACGTGGGAATAAATCCTCAAATTTTGCAAAAGATCAATGATCTTAGAGACTTCCTTCTCTGACCAGTAATCTCCAATGATAGCTTCCTTAGGTTCTTCTCTTGAGCTGATGTTAACCTTTTTAGTTTTTAAAGGTTCATGGTAGGTGCGCGCGAGTATCAACACTGTCCACTACCTCGTGCGTCCCTACAGAATGGTTAACATCCAAGCTTTCTGCTTCCTCCCCATCAATTACATATACAAGCTTTCCTTTCTCCTTTTTCACACACATGTGCTCAAGTTGAACCTCTTTGTTTCCTCTTCTTCAAAGTGCACCTCCAAACCTGGTTCACCAAGCAAGTCCAACAACCTATCTTCTACCATGGCACTATCCCCCATGGTAAGGCGCTTGACAACCTGCAATGCCTTATCAACTGATGGCTTGGTACTTCGATACTCAAATGTTTGAACGAGGTCAGCCGCTAGCTCTTGCCAATTCCCTGTCTGGTGGTGTGTCTCAGAATGTATGTACCATGCGCGTGCATAACCCTACAGTGTAGAATATAGTTTGTGTACCTAGAGGGATGGTGGCAAAGCTTCCGTGCCTTCCCTCCAGGTTCTCTCACAGGCTTGGATGTGGAAAGAGGTGGGCTCCTTACCATGGTAGTCTTTGATGGTGGTGGGCACATTACTTCTAGAGAAACGAATAGAGAAGGAAATTCTCACTTCGCACCATTCCAAGAGATTATCCTGATGTGTTTCCCACCAGTGTGTAGTAGTTCCTAGTAGGACGTAACTTAACATCCCCCTTCTTTCATTTTCCTCCTTCCACTGAGCTTCCATCACTTCTACAAAAAGACCTCAGGGGAGGCTCCTCCTGAGTACTTAGGTAGCTATTTTCCTCCTAGGTGCCAGACTATGCACGCCTTTGTCACCTTTGTCACCGATCCTCTTAAATGTCATCTGATCAACTCATAGGTTCCATGTGCCCAATTATCACATGCTAGACTAGTGGTGTCACTTACCGACTAAGCATCCTCAAACTGGATAACTCCATCAGTAGGATGGATTATCTCTGGATCCCTGATTGAGCACACATATATTCTATCCAGGACCTCTTCTCCCAAAGGTTCAGTATAGGGTGTTGACTTCCCATCAGCCAAGGGTATGATGACTCATTCCTCCTCATTTTCAAAGCTAATGTACCCCTTGTTGAACTGAAGATCCGCATTGTTCTTATAACACCATGGGCACCCAAGTAGTGCTGGGAAATTGTCTGCCTCGGTGAGCACCAAGACTTCGAAGTCCCCAGTAAACTTAGCTCCCTAAATGGTGATAGTTGCATCCTTTAAGACACCGATGGGCATTGCCTTCATTTTGTTTTCCATATACAACACATTCAAAGATGGCTGTAATGTAGGCCTTCCCATTTGATGCCATGCATCCAAGGTGAGAACATTGACCTCCGCACCTGTGTCAATGAGGATATTACTAAGCAGCCATCCATCCACAACTGCATTTAATGTGATCTCCCTATCATAGTCAAGGTTGTGAGGGGGAAGGTTTGCATGCAAGACCTACCTCTCACGCTCTTCTCCGGTGCATGTGGTACCTTCTCTCTCAACCATGCTCCTAGCAAGGGAATAATATTCTCTTGCCTTAGCATTTTACATACTTCCCTGACCTCATCCAGGTCATCTCTTGGCGCCTCGACCTTCCTTCTTTGCTCCTCCCTCCTGGATTGCTCCTTTAGACACTAGATTTCTCCCTATAAACTCCGAATGACATCCATGGTATCTTGATATACCTCCTTTCTGATGAGTAGGATTCGGGTACTTCCCATGCACCACTTCTTCTCTTGAAACTAGAGTCCTTCTGCCTTGGAATTTCCTTTGTGCACGGCGGCCTCTGCTCTTGTTGTTACCAAAACAGGTTCTAAGCCTGCATCACGTGTTACCCGTGGCATCCATTGTGTGTCCGTCTTCTTAATGCTTACCATTGCAGCACCCTTGTCTTTCCATTGCTGCTGATTCATGTGCTCAAACAACTCAGGGCACTCCTCATACTTGTGTTTCTTCCCGCACCATGAGCACTGCAATAGGTCTGAGCACTCTCGTTTGTAATGCTCTGTAGACCCACAATTAAAATAGGTTCCACGTGGGAACTCACTTCTTCCTCCTCCACAGTTACCATGACCACGAAATCCTCCATGAAATCCCCTTCCGTGCATGCCTCCATCTGCGTGCTCCTCATAATGGTGATCATCACCTTTAGAACTACTGGCAATATTGGTCTAGTGCACCCCATGATCAATGGCCTCATGGATCTGGTCAATAAGCCTACAATCCTTAGTATCATGGGTTGTAGAGGTGCAGATCTTATAGTAGCAAGACACATTCTTCCGAATTACGTGTTGTAACAAGGGACATCTACTTGCATCATGGTCCCATGACAAATTTCACAGTCTACTGTCTTGGCGCGTACTGTCCTCCGGGGCAACTATCCTTGACATTCCCCTCTACTTCACAATCTATACACCATATACCACTGCGAGTCTCATGGGCTGAGTTCGCAAACAACTTCTCTAGCTGCTTAGCCATAGCAGCAATTTGAGCCTCCAAAAATGGGCTAACACCAGTATCAACACTTCCAACAGCCTTGGCGCATAAAGTAGCTTCTAATGCCTCACGCGGGTCTATGAAAGTTTTATGAGATAAAGCTCTCCTAAAAGGAGTGATCAACCCTCCAAAAAACCACTGAGCATGCTGTGAAGGGTGAATATCATATGATAACTTAGACAAGAGAGTTTTAAAGCACGCATCATACTCCCGCACACTCTCTGCCATTCCTTGTTGAATCTCCTTCAGGGAACTGATGCTCTTCTGTTCAAACTCAGGAATGTGGAATTCTGCCAAGAAGGTGTTCTTTAAAGTAGTATAATCCACCACCATTTGATGAGGGTCATATTACCTATACCAGCTATGCACGCGCCCCTGCAACGTCGTTGTAAACTGACTAGCCTTCCGCTCTGGGGTTGTGATCCCCTTTGCGCGACATAGCAGTTCACACTTGTGAACATGTTCTGCAGCATCTTCAATACCTCTGTAATCTGGCAAATGTAAAGACATCTAAAAGAAGACTTGAGAGGGTGGCTGGGGCCCTTGCCCTCCTGAGCCAGAGCCTTGGTTCCCTCCGGTGTTTCCTCTACTGCCAGCCAGATCCACGGATCCACCAGATCCACCAGGTCCTGTTCCTCCTGACCCACCAGATCCACCAGGTCCTGTAGTGGTCGTGCCAAGTGTCCCCAAGGTTCCACTGAATTGCGCGCCGACGGTCTGTGATAATGCCCCACTACCACTAGTGTACCTTGCGCCACTCCTAGACGCGAGACCGAAGGCTTGTGTACTTGCTCCTTGTCCAAAAATTCCTCCGAATACTGGAATATGCGTAGCCATAGAAGTGGGAAATGAAAAATTGTATCTCCTAGGCGCAGATTTGTCACTTCCACTGATACCAACTGGGTCAATGATATTCCTTCCTTGATCTGGAAAACCAAGCGCCAGGGTTTGGTCACTAGGTGGGTTCAGATACGTGCCAACGAATCTTCTCTCCACGTGACGAACTCTCATTAGAAGCCGAAGGGGTCTCTCTTACGCGCTTGCCAAGATGGGGTAGCACAGACTGCTCAGGTTCCACATCCTCCGTGTGAACCTCCACTCCTTCCCGCAACGTCTGCCTCCATAGATCCATTACACTTGCAACCTTGCGTTGTCTAGCAATCTCCCTTTCATGCGCTTCACTATACTTGAGCCGTCGCTCCTCCCTTTCTTTCTCCGTTGTAATATTTGCCATCTTCTTCCACAACCATCCATCCACTACTGCATTTAACATGATCTCCCTAAGTTTGAAGTTGAAATTCTAATTAGATCCTCTGTACTTGATAATATTGAGCATTGGCAAGTTTTTGATGATGACAATCACATCTTGAAGTTCCTCAATGGTGAGGTTGAGTTGTCTAATCAGCTAATTGATATAGAAAAAGGAGATTTGAGGCTCTTATGTTATTCTCCTATTAAGGTTGATTGAAATATGATTGGGGAGTGTCTTCAATGGAGGGTAGGCAATTATTGATCAATGCAGCAGTGGCTCAAGGAAAGGAATATAACCAAAGATATAAGAAACAAACTGCCCCTGCTTGAGGTGAGAGCCCATTTGCCGATCCAAAAGATGGAGATAAAAGTAAGGCGTTCTCTAGAAGGGTTGAGGGTAGGGGTACCCCTGATAAGGATGTCTCTTCATCTCAGCCTGTTAAACAAAAGAGCCCTGCTTATGCTTCTAAGAATAAGATGCCCTTGACCAATGTCCCAAATGACGCCCCTGGGAAAAGTTTGCCATGCAAAGTCCCTCTTGAGAAGCCTTATGCTATCTCTCTTTTAAAGAGATGTTCACCATTTGAAAGAGGCAGTAATCCTTCCCCTTAACACCCCCACGCCCAAGTACACTCACTAGTGATATGGCCCAAGTTTTAAGCCACCTTAAGATAATTGTTCCTTTAGTAGAGTTGCTTAGGATCCCCGAGCATAGGAATAAGGCATTTGAGTATTTGGGATTCAATGAGTAATACAAACAAAGAAACCCATCCCCTTGTTGGAAATGAGGTTGAAGAGTCCCAAGAAATTGTTGAACCTGCCCCTGAAGTTTATTTAGGCCACATCCTTGGTTGAGAGCCAATTGGATCTTGATCCTTTTTACACAACATTGATAGTTAATGGTTGGCTCTTGCACAATTGCATATTTGATTCTGGTGCATCCTGCAATATCATGCCATTGGCGGTCATGAATGAACTTGGTATAATGATAACAACTACCTATGGAAGATGTTATGCCATAGATTCAAGAGAAGTGCTTGTTGTTGGTTGTGTAAGGGGCTTGGTTGTACAATTTGGGGCTCATCTTGGCAAGTACTTGACAATGAATGTTGTTATTGATTGCCCTGCCAAATGGGGAATGCTATTGTCAAGAAAGTGGGCAACAATTGTTGGAGGTAGTGTATAGACGGACCTATCATATGCCACCATTCCTTTGGAGGGAAAGTTTGTTAAGCTACATAGAGAAGACAAGTTAATGCATTTGATTGAAAACCCAGTGAATGCATCATATGAGGTGTTGTACAGAGATGTTGACATGGGAAGCTTTGTTGGTAACACAGATTTTGAAGATCAGTGCCTAGACCTTGAAGCTCAGTTTGACCTTGGACCATGTATTTTGATGGGGCATGTTCTAGTTTTGGCAATGGAGCAGGGGTGGTATTGTTGTCTCCAAAACAAGGATCGTTTAACTTTCCATTCAAACAGTTCTTTGAGTGCACAAACAATATTGCAGAGTATGAGGTATTCATTCTTGGTCTGAGGATTGCTTGGAGACATGGAATCATGAACCTGATTGTAAAAGGAGATTCTGAATTGGCTGTGAAACAAATTAGAAAAATATATACGACCAAAAGTGAGAGATTGAAACAATACAGAAATGCAGCTTGGGATGTCATTGAAATGTTTGATTCTTTTAATGTTGTTAATCATGAGAGGAGTCAAAATGCAGCTGCTGACAAATTAGCAGTCTTGGCCTCTCAGGCATGATAATGAAGTTATGTTCCCATCTTGCAAGTTTGAAGTTGAAATTCTAATCAGACCCTCTGTACCTGATAATATTGAGCATTGGCAAGTTTTTGATGATGACACTCACATCTTGAAGTTCCTGGATGGTGAGGTTGAGTTGTCTAATCAGCTAATTGATATAGAGCCCATGGTGGAAACTTATGATGGAAAAAAAACTTTGTTTGGAAAAGAAATCATTTAGTTAAAGTCAAACACAATTCCTAGAGGGTTGGTCATCCTTGAAGCTTCTTTTGATAGTGCTGACAGAGTAATTAATAAATATAGCCCTGAGTTAAGAGATGTGATTGAATGCAATTTGGGTACTAACAAAGATCCCAAGAAATTTTTGTTGGGTAACAATTTAAGTAAGTATGAGAGACAAACCTATACTAAACTCTTGAAGAAATATCAAGATTGCTTAGCTTGGTCATATTCAGAATTGAAGGCTTATGGAGGATCTCTTTCAACATGTCATTCCATTGAAAACTAATAGCAAGCTTTTTAGGCAGAAGCAAAGGCCAATAAACCCCATCCTCGCCACAAAGATGCAAGAATAATTTACAAAACTTAAGGATGGGGGAATCATTAACTCACTAGATATTCATCTTGGGTCGCCACTTGGTCCTAGTAAAAAAAATGGTGATATTAGGTTGTGTTGATTTTAGAAACTTGAACAAGGCCTCATAAAAGGACAATTACCCTTTGCCTAACATGGACAACTTGTTGCAGAGGGTAACAAGCTTAGAGATGCTTTCAACATTAGATGGTTTTTCAGGGTACAATCAGGTGGTGGTCAAGGAATCAGAACAATTTAAGATTGCTTTTACCACTCCTTGGGGAACCTATGTTTATGGCAGAATGCCCTTTGGTTTAATCAAAGCTGGTGCTACTTTTCAAAGGGCCATGGATGTTGTAGTTGCTGGGTCGACAAATGATTTTATTGTGGTTTGTCAGGATGACATTACAATTTACTCCAGGAAAAGGAGTGATCATTTGGAGCATCTTGAGAAAATCTGTCAGATGTACAATGTTTGGCGTTTCTCTAAATCCTAGGAAATGCCACTTTTGTGTGCAAAAGGCCAAATTGTAAGGACACATTGTGTTCTATGAGGGAGTAATGATTGACCCAGAGTGAGTTAAAGCTATTGATAGGGTGCCCATTCCCCAATGCAAGAAAGGTATCCAGTCTTTCTTTAGTCAAATCAACTTTGTTAGAAGGTTTATGTCTAACTTTTCTGAAATTACTTTGCCTATCACAAGTATGTTGAAAAAGGATCAACCTATCAAGTGGGGGGATGAGGCAATACAAAATTTTAAAGGAATAAAAGATGCACTGAAAACTGCCCTTGTTCTGGCTAGTCCTAATTACAAAAGGGTGTTCCAAATCTTTTTTTTTGCATCTGAACATACCATAGCTTCAGTCTTGTTACAGAAGGATGATGAAGGTAACGAGAAGCCAAAATCCAATGATTACTTCTTTAGCATAGCCTTAGTCTTGGTGCAAAAAAGGAGCTCTAAATCTTTTCTTTTGCATCCGAATATACCATAGCCTCGGTCTTCTTTAGCAAGGCCTTACAAGGTTTTGAATTGAATTATATTATGATGGAAAAGCAAACTTTTTCTTTGGTAAGAGCTGCTAAGATATTTAGACCTTGTATTTTAAGCCTTAGGATCATAGCTTTTGTGCCACACAACATGGTAAAGGACATTTTGACACAAATGGAGACATCTAGTAAGAGATGTAGATGAGTCAACAAACTTCAGGAGTTTGACATGGACATATAGACCCCTAAGTTGGTAAGGGGCCTTGGTTTAGCAAGATTGATGGCCGAGCCTAATTTGCAAGTTGTGGAAGTGAACCATATCGTTGGTGATGTTGAGAATCCTTTGGAAAAGGTATGCTCTTCTGTTTGGCATAAGGACATTGTTAATTATCTGAAGAATTTGAATTGTCCTTTTGGTTTAGATAAAAATCAGAAGAGAACACTAAAGCTAGTTTCCTAAAAGTATCTGTTGACTGATCTAGGTCTGGCCTAGAAAAATTGTGAAGGAGTTCTCATGATGTAATATACCCTTTTCCAACTTGAGAAGCATGATTTAGACTTATTGCCATTCCCTTTTCCATGGCAACAAAGTGGGTCGAGTTGGAAAAAGGAATTAAGTTTCCTTTGCATTTATTTTCTAATTTTTATGTTTCTTTTTTAGTGTGTTATTACTTTTAGCAAGTCGGATGGGTTTTGAAGCTTCATTAAGGTCAGTTAAAGATTAAAAAGAACACCTCAGGGGTCGGCCTTGTCCTTTTGGGGCTTTGGCATCAAAGGGAGGTTATAAAATAAGGTTAGGGGACTCATTTGCATCATCTATCTTGGCGCTTTTTTTATTTGGACATTGTGGGCTTGTTGCTCCTTGTTCTCCACTCTTGGATGAAAACCTTAGTGTGTGGCGTCTCCTAGAAGGACGAAAACCCTTCTACTGGTTTATAGAGGGACAAAAACCCTCCAATATCGTGTGAGCTTGAAGAATATTGCAGATTTGTGGAGAAGAATTCATATTCAGATTTTTATTGGCATTGGGAAGCCTTCCCTAGGTGGAGCGACCTACCTTGGAGGGTGGTTTGGTGCCCTAGAGGGCATAAATTTGATATTTCACTTCATTCTCAGATTCGCCTATATTTATACCGCCGGAATCTACTTTCTTGTGAATTTTTGGGGTTTCGAAACCCTCATTACATAATTTATTTTGGAGCTGTACTTTTGTTGGTTTTATTTAATTTTCAGCTGAACATATGCATGTCTTTTTGGGTTGCAATCAGTTATAGAATATTCTTAAAGGGTTTCTAAAAAATGTGGATGCATTGTTAGATGGTATTTTAGGTGAATTTATGAGTTTTCACACTGCTGCTCCTAAGACCTGTTCGCTGTCCTAAATCTGGGATTTATTTCAGTTTGTTGATTTAAAAATCAGATTTGTTTGCTTTGAAGTTGAGCCAATTTCCTTGATTGTTGGTTTATCCCTTGAAAGAGATATTATAGTGGTATCAGAGCTCGAATTCTCAAAGGCCCTTTCTCCAAAATAACATGTTGAAGACCCTTAGCCCAATTTTGTTTCCCGACGGCTAAGGGATGATAAAAAGGGAAACTATAGTCTTAATAACTTATTATAAAGTGCATAAAAAGAAACTTTATAAAAAACACTTATATTAATTTATTAATGACTCAAAAAAAATAAAATGAAATTACAAAAAGAAAAAGAAAAAGAAAAGAGGTCACTTTATATTTTTTATTTCCCCTAGGGGAAAAATGCGACCCATGTTCGGAAAAAATAAATGCCAAAAAAGAATTAAATGTGAAAAGGCATTTGATTCGTGGTTGTGGGTGGCTAGTAAGTCAAGATTGCTTATAAAAACAAGTGTCGGCTTTGAAAAGCATCTTATTACTTAATAAAAATTCTGATTTTTGTCTGAGCTTTGTAAGCTTTGCAAATAAACTCTTAAGGACGAAAACCCTTTTGAGTTAGCTCCAGAGGACAAAAACCCTCTTGAGGATTAGAGAAAGAGGAACGAAAACTCTTCTTTCTTGTGAGAAGATTCTCCATTCAGGGGTTTCCATTGAAGATCAAGGATTTATTTATGTTTTACATTAAGATAAAACTTCTATTTGTGTTTTCTAGCAGTGTTTGAGGGCTTTCTAAAAGGGGCGAATGGTTGTTGATTTTGAGTACGACTAGGGTTTCATCTACACATTTGCAAATTTCCGACCCTGTTTTTGGTGCCTTCCATCCATCAGAAAATTCTAATTTTGGTATCGTTGGAAAGCTTGTGATTTTATCTTCAATTTGAGGTATCATTTGTCAAACATTGTTGGGTATTTTCCAAGTTATGAATTTCTGAAGTTTCGGTTGTTTTTCTACAATTAAAAATCAGATTTTCATTATTTTGCAAAAATAGAAGTATTTTCAAATTTGATAGTTCAAGGACTAGCTACAGATTTAATTTCATAATTTTTGAAGGTGTTTTGAGACTATTTTACACCCATAGACGAATCTCCTAGGGTTTTGGCAAGAAATTTTGGGTTGTTTGCATTGTTGTCATAAAAACAATAATTTCCAACTTGCATTTTATTTGGGATTTGCGGAAAATCCACTTGGGGGTGAAATATGTCCATTTGGGGATATTACAGTGTTATCAGAGCAATGTATCCATGTTCACCATCATATGGAGCTGATCCTCATCATAATCCTAGTTCACCATAATCTTGAGGATTAGAGAAAGAGGAACGAAAACTCTTCTTTCTTGTGAGAGGATTTTCCATTCAGGGGTTTCCATTGAAGATCAAGGATTTATTTGTGTTTTCCATTTAAAACCAAGCTTCTATTTGTGTTTTCCAGCAGTGTTTGAGGGCTTTTCAAGAGGAGTGAATGAATGTTGTTGATATCGGGTACAACTAGGATTTCATCTACACATTTCCATATTTCTGAGTTTGTTTTGGTGCCTTACACCCATCGGAAAATTTTGATTTTGGTATCATTGGAAAGCTTGTGATTTTATCTTCAATTTGAGCTATCATTTATAAAAACTGTTAGGTATTTTTCGAGTTATGAATTTATGAAGTTTCAGTTTTTCTACAATTAAAAATTAGATTTCCAGTATTTTGCAAAAGTATTAAGTATTTTGCAAATTTAAAGGTGTTTTGAGGCTATTTTACACCCATAGGCAAATCTCATAGGATTTTGGCAAGGAATTTTGGGTTGTTTGCATTGCTGTCATAAAAACAATAATTTCTAACTTGCATTTTATTTGAGATTTGTGGAAAAACCACTTGGGAGTGAAATATGTCCAGTTGGGGACATTGCAATGAAGGTGCAGGAAAGACTAGCAGATACCTTGGACTCTCTTGCCTCCACCATGCAAAACCAACAAAGAGGAAGGACATTCAAGGAAGATCCTAGGGTTTCAAAGGTCAACAAGGTGGCAACTAGCTTTGAGGAATATCAAGCTCTTCCGGAGAAGATCCGTGATGCCCTAACCTTTTCAGAATTCGTAAATTTAGAAACATAAAGAGCGGGCATTGGAACTCGGTCCAATCCTCAAGGCATGCACAAGGGTCATTGGAGGATATCCTAACCCTTGAGGAAAAGAGCCCCATCTTGTGGGAAAAGCAAGGAGCAACTACAAAGCTGTTTGAAGAGGGAATCAAATTCCCAATTTCGCTAGGGGAGGAGGGGTATGTTTATTCCCCTAAGGATGAGAAAGAGGATAGTATATTGTAGCAATTGATTATTGAGAGGGAACAACACTTGGGAGGGTTAGAAACCTCCAATCCTCTTGCCACAGTCGATCTCTTGGTTGGTTTTCCTAACAACACCTTGGTGACATAAGGGTTTGATGACACAGTGAAGCACAAGCCAAGGAAAGAGGAGGAGCACGACGAACATGCAACTCAAGATCTGCACCTTGGAAGAATGGGATCCATAAAGAATGAAGATGCCACCCTTACTCCCATTCCCATTCCAGATATTCAACAGTATGAGATAATTTTGGATCATGGTTTGGTTAATACTAATTTTCTTTTGGCGCATGATGAATTCAGGCTTGAGCAAGCTGGAAAAGAGAAAAAGAAAACCTTTGTCCAAATAGATATAAGGATAGCAAGCTTGCTGGTCTGATTATGACAACAGACTATAAAGAGTCAAAGGATGAAGAACTAAACTTGGGTAAGATCCACCAAGATATCCCAAGTTCATGTGAACAAGGTATGATGGTTGTGCAAAGGGAGAAAGCTCCAAGTATCGAAGAGGCAAAGGAAAAAACTGATGAAAGTCTTGTGGCAAGTCCAAGGAATGAATACATTTCAAATTTATTGCTCCCTAGTTCACCATCATATGGAGCTGATCCTCATCATAATCAGTTTGATACAAATATGGGCAAAATGAGGAGCACATTGAGTGGTAAGGGGTACTTACATCCTTTCCGGAAGCCCCCAAGTTATGCATGTATCATGAAAAGTGTCACTTTAGGCACAAGGACCGAGATTGAAGTAACAAAAGGTAATCCTCTTTACAAGGCCCACGGTTTGCATACTAAGGTAACCATTTCCTCTTTTAGTTTGGTTGGCCATCCGCTTGATATACTTATTATTGGAAGAATAATTTGGGGTTGTGTTGATAATACCTCACTCAACAAGCCTTTTATGGCCATGGAGATGGAAGGAGACTCCCCATAAAGGACAAGATGAAGGGGTTGGTCTGTTCCTAACAGCAAAGAAAGGAAGTTCGTTTGGTGGATATCACAGCCCAAACAAGAAGTCTAAAGCTACCCAAGATAAGCACCAACAGATTGGGAATGAATGCAAGGAGGAAAATACCCCATCCGGCAAGGAAATCATGTTAAGAAGGAATGCTGATTTAAACTCAAAAAGTTCTGAATGTTATGGGCAGCCCACGGTATGAAGATATTTCAGTTTTTGCGTATATATCATTTCAGATTTTCTACCATGGAAAGATGGTTAGGAGTACTCATGTTTCATGTATGTTGTATCCGCTTTTGTCACCGCTGATTGAACACCTTTGTGCACATCATACTTCATGGTGTGAAGAGGTAAGAAGTGCTTTTGGTAGTGAAGAACATATAGACACTTGGGCTCAATTTCTATGGTGTTTTTGCAAGTGGCATATAGGTGCTATGATGAGTCCTTCAAAAGGAGGAATATCTGATTTTAAAATCATTATGAAAACGAACTCTATTATGAAATGTTGGGGTCATAATAATGGTCCTAAATTTTCGTTTCTTAAATGGCTAGCCCTTGGATCCATAAAAATGAAAGAGTTAGGAGGAATGGGCAGCAGTATGCATCAAATTTTCAAAGAAGAATTGGAAAAAAGGTTGGGGCCAAGCAAGGATGGTTTCAAAGGCTTCAAGATCACCAATAGCATCTTCATGTTGTCAAATGTCATGGGAAGGTGCAAGGCATGTAATGCTTTTTTTGAAATTAAGCCAGCTGAAGTTATTGTTGTTTGGAGAATGCAATGGCTCTAGTTTTTGTGAAAATTTTATTATGATACTCATCTCACACATCAGCCCTTTGGAAAAACTTATTTATGGTTGGGCATGTGCAAATTCAACCACCCAATAAGTTCAGAAGAAAAATTAAGTTGTTGGTTTGGGTTTAGTCAGATTATGAGTTGTTTACGCTTTTGAACAACTATAAGAATGTTCCTTTTGAAGCTACTAAATCATGGGGGAATGATCTTGAGGTTGTTAGTTTGGAGTAAGGTAGTAAGACTACCATATATTTGGATTCCAAATACGCTGCCATAAGCTTTTATGTAAGCATTTCCAGCCCTTTCTCTGAGTTTTTATCAGCTGTAACCTTGTGGCCAGCCCCCATAACATTGATAGAATGGGGAACTTTGAAGGTATGTCATGATTATATCTGTTGTACTCTCCTTTCTACTGCTGTTCACAAATTTCACAGTGTTTTGTTTGCTTATAGGATGCCAAGAAAGGAGCTTCTAATCACATGGTTGAAGAAGTACCAAACACTTCATGATTGTTGTAGTCACTCTACAATCCTCATTCAATCACCTTGGTGCTATTTCTCTCAAGGAATCAAAGGCCCAAACAAGGGAGAAAGATGGGATGACAAATACATTGACCCAAGGGTCAAATTGAAGACGGTTCCACCAAAAAGGTCTGCTGTTTTACTCATTTTGAGTTTGTTCTCCTTGAAGTCTTGGTGCATAGAGAGACATTTTTATAGCCGAGGATTGTAGTTTTTACACAATGACACACTTACACTATTTTGTGCAAGTAAAGGTGGGATTCTAGTTTCCCTCATTTTGATTTTTAAAGAAGAAGAACAAGATTACATTGGTAATTGGGACAATAGGAAAGAGATGGTGGGTCACCAATGCCTGGACATTGATTATACAAAGGAGCAACTGAGGCTTATTTGGGATCTGGGCACTTGCAATCGCTTGAGGAAGTCCAATTTTGGGAAGGGAGGACTGTAATAACCTCTTTTCCAACTTGAGAAGCATGATTTAGACTTATTGCCATTCCCTTTTCCATGGCAACAAAGTGGGTCGAGTTGGAAAAAGGAATTAAGTTTCCTTTGCATTTATTTTCTAATTTTTATGTTTCTTTTTTAGTGTGTTATTACTTTTAGCAGGTCGGATGGGTTTTGAAGCTTCATTAAAGCCAGTTAAAGATTAAAAAGAACACCTCAGGGGTCGGCCTTGTCCTTTTGGGGCTTTGGCATCAAAGGGAGGTTATAAAATAAGGTTAGGGGACTCATTTGCATCATCTATCTTGGCGCTTTTTTTATTTGGACATTGTGGGCTTGTTGCTCCTTGTTCTTCACTCTTGGACGAAAACCTTAGTGTGTGGCGTCTCCTAGAAGGACGAAAACCCTTCTACTGGTTTATAGGGGGACAAAAACCCTCCAATATTGTGTGAGCTTGAAGAATATTGCAGATTTGTGGAGAAGAATTCATATTCAGATTTTTATTGGCATTGGGAAGCCTTCCCTAGGTGGAGCGACCTACCTTGGAGGGTGGTTTGGTGCCCTAGAGGGCATAAATTTGATATTTCACTTCATTTTCAGATTCGCCTATATTTATACTGCCGGAATCTACTTTCTTGTGAATTTTTGGGGTTTCGAAACCCTCATTACATAATTTATTTTGGAGCTGTACTTTTGTTGGTTTTATTTAATTTTCAGCTGAACATATGCATGTCTTTTTGGGTTGCAATCAGTTATAGAATATTCCTACAGGGTTTCTAAAAATTGTGGATGCAGTGTTAGATAGTTTTTTGGGTGAATTTATGAGTTTTCACATTGCTGCTCCTAAGATCTGTTCGCTGTCCTAAATCTTTCACAAGTACTTTCTTGTGAATTTTTTGGGGTTTCTAAACCCTCATTACATAATTATTTTGGAGCTGTACTTTTTCTGGTTTTATTTAATTTACAGCTGAACATATGCATGTCTTTTTGGGTCGCAATCAGTTGTACGATATTCCTACAGGGTTTCTAAAAATTGTTGATTCATTGTTAGATGGTATTTTGGGTGAATTTGTGAGATTTCACATTGTTGCTTCTAAGATCTGTTCGTTGTCCTAAATATGGGATTTATTTCAGTTTGTTGATATAAAAATCAGATTTGTTTGCTTTGGAGTTGAGCTAATTTCCTTGATTGTTGGTTTATCCCTTGAAAGGGATTTTACACATGAGATATATAACTGAAGAGGAAGCCCCTAAGTTAGTGAATGAGTTTCATGAAGGAGTTTGTGGGGGCCATTATGCTGCTAAAGTAACTGCTCATAAAATCCTCAGAGCAGTATATTGGTGGCCATCCTTGTTCAAAGATGTTACTAAGATTGTGAGGAAATGTGAAGGCTGCTAATGTTTCTCTAGCAGGTTAAAAGCTTCTAGATCTCTCCCATTGCGACATGTGTTACTTGATGCTCCCTTTAGACAATGTGAATTAAACTTCATTGGTGAGATGATAGATGCATTTAGTGTAGGCTATAAATGGATATTGGTTGCCACTTATTACTTTACCAAGTGGGTGGAAGCAATCCCTACCGAAAAGGCCACTCATCAAGTGGTCATGGACTTCCTCTTGAACAACATCATTTATAGATTTGGTGTCCCTGCTAAGTTGGTTGCTAGTAATGCTATGAGTTTCAGAACCAAGCCTTTAGTGACTATGTGCGAAGAGTATGTGATAAGCCTTGCTTATGCCTCCAATTACAATCCTCAAGGGAATGGGCAAGCATAATCAAGAAACAAAAACTTGCTCAAAATACTTAGAAGAACATTGGAGGTTAACATGAGAAAGTGGAGTGAGCAACTCAAATTTGCTTTATGGGATGATAGGGTTACACTGAAAAGGTCCACCGGGAAAGTCCCATTTGAGTGGGTATATGGTGTCTAGGCTGTTCTACCACTACATTTGTAGTTATCAACTTATCAGTTCATGCAACAATTAGGAGACGAGGAAGAAATTGATCCTCATGTTGCAAGGATCAACCAAATTATTGAGCTTGATGAGATTAGGAGAGGATCATTAGAGACATGTCAAATTCAAGGAAAGACTCAAAGATATTTGACAAGGTCACTCTTAAGGATATTCCAGATTGGTGATTTGGTCCTTTGTGATCAGTTTTTGTCGGTTCTGTGTGCTCATGGCTGTCTACCTTGTTAATAACTAGGTGTTTTGTTTTGTGACTCCTTGCCCAATGGATAGGCATATGGTTTACCCCCATGAGTTTCTGAGGTTTTTTGAGCACCCACTAGGGGTGTTTGTCCCCGAGCTAGAGCCAATGTTGGTGCCCATTGGTGTCCCCAGATTTCATCCTGAAATCTGAGACTACCCCATGTAAAATTTTTCGTACTTTTAAAATAATGGGTCGTTTTGTGTTTTTATTGCCAGAAAATGTCTGTAGTGTGTTAAGATATTCCCAGAGAGTTATATTAGCCAATTTTACCAAATACTCAGATGCCCGAAATCGTTATATTCTGTCGTTGGGGTTTGCGTCTGAGAAATTTTTTATTTAATTATTCTGAGCCCCGTTTGAGGCAAATTGTGCTCCGGTTTAACCCTGTTGTGGTCTTACATGTCAATATTCCCATATACCAGTAGGGTTTTAACCAGGAATGAATCCTGGGCTTTATCTGTGACTTCTGACAACGTTTTGCGTTTTTGGTGTTTTCCCATTTTGTTTTCTGTGAAATTTCTTTAGGTTAATTCCTTTGTTGGTTTAGTTTGATTTCTTGCCTGGAGTATCTGGAGATCATCTATGGACGTTATGCTAGAAGGAATTTTCCACAGGAGGTTTGACTCTCTTTGAAAAAACGAAGTCATGCACGAAAAAGCTTCTTCTGGGTAGCTCGCATTTTTGGGAAAAGAAGGTTTTAAGCCACAATGGGATTTTTGGTAGCAGCAGGCAGGTGAAAATTTTGTACCTGCCTAGCAGGGTACTTTTTCCCATGGGGGCAAAAAGCCACTTAAGTCGTGATCGGATTATTACAGGCAGTAGGCAGGCGGGAATTTCTTACCTGCCTTACAGGGTGAAAATTCCCATTGTGAAATAAAAGAAAATCACTTAAGGCATTGATGGGAATTTCTTACCTGCCTTTCAGGGTAAAATATCCCATTATGAAAGTCAAACAGCTTAAGTGGATCATGGGATTTTTGGAGCTGCGGTGCACGGTGAATAATCCCATTAGAAATTAACTTTTAAAAATAGAATTTACCCTTGACAAAAAGTGCGACCCACCTTGGGTGAATAATAATGCATTAAATAATATTTATTCACCCAATTTTGGTGCCCAAGCATGAGGAAAAGTCAACGCATGATGAAAGGATAAAGAAGAATGGAAATAAAATTCTAAAATTAAATAAATTTAATTTATTTAATGCAACCCCCTCTCATGCAAAAAAGTGCGACCGATAGTGAGGAGAGATAATACTTTTTAAAGTATTAATTAATGGAATTAGTTCCTATTTTTGGTGTATAAGGTCAAAGCACACTGTGAAGTCAAAGTGGACTGGAAGTAGAAAGCTAAAACTAAATAAATTTAATTTATTTAATGGCAGCCATGAGCATGCACAAAAAAGGCGCCCAAATTGAAGAGAAAAGCATGTTAATTAATTAATTAATTGTCATGAATAGGAGGGACAATAATTACTTATAGAATGATGAAGGTTATATAAGCATGGGCTGCCATAAGGATGAATTAATTAATTCTTTAGCAAGGAAGTGCAGCCCATGCAATTTTGGTGCCCAATTAAGGAAGAATTTTGCTCAGAAGAAGGTGTTTTCACTGCCAGAAAGCTTCAAAGTTTGGCGCCTAGGTTTGAAGGAGCTTGATTTGTGTCTGATTAATTGTTTGCATAGTGGTACACGTGCTCAGGTGAAGTTGACAAAATTCATGCTTGCTTTGCATGTAAATAAAACATCAAATTTTGGGGCAGCAAACTTGATATATGCAGATTTTTATAATTAAAATCAAGTGTTCATGTTCTGGTTGCTATTTTTGTTTGAATTAATTGCAGGAATTCATTACAGGTGCTTTTATAAGAGAAAAGGAGCTTAAATCAATATTCAATACATTGAACATATCCTCCGAATCTGAAGAAATCTCCAGATCTGCACCGGTTGTAAAGAATTCCGGCCGAATAAAGAGAAAAAGAATTGCTTAGACAAAGACCGATACGGCCATGGCAAAGCGGGATGAAAAAGAAAGCTCAGTAGAGTCATGCATCACTTCTAAGTTTGCTGACATTTGAGATACAAATCTAGGTCCAGAACCTCTTTCCGAATTGATTGATAGATCCAGAGTTGAAAAGACTTCCCTCATGCGTGCAGTCAAAAGCAGTGGAATCATTCGAGCTGCAACATTTCCATTCACAGCCCAGTTGCCAGAATTCGTCATGGAGTGTGTTAGGTCTTACCATCCATTATCCAGATCAGTCCGAGATGCTGCGGGGAAGACAATAATCCGGTTGGATGCACAGTTCATCAATTATTGTCTGAAGATTCCAGCACGACAGGTGGTGACTACTATTTAGCATACAGGATGCCAGCAACAGATGGGAAAAGCATAAAGTTGACTGTGTGGGCATAATGAATAGCAGATACATGAAGAAGCCCAAATCTCCATCCAAGTTCTCGAGGACTCTTCCACGATCCAATCTGGTACAAGAGGTGGATGATATTGCCAAGTTGTTATGCAGGATAAATGGCGAAGATAACGCTCACAACTTCTGCACATGAATGTATGCTTTCATCAGGACCATTGAAATCAACAAAACAGATGCAATAATCAACTGGTCGGAAATCATTAGTGACAACATTGGTGAGCAACCCCGAAATGTGAGGTGTACTTACAACTTCAAAATGACTTCGTATTTGGTATATGCGGCAGCTTCACAAGGTGTCTTCTCCAAACTGGATGGACGTGGTGTGCTTTCCAAGGATCCTATTTTTGAGTGCTATCCACAGCTTACTGTGCCTGCATGCTACAAAGATTATAAAGTGGTCAATGATGGATTCTTCTACGGATTCATTTGCAGGCTGAATGATGATCTAAAGGCCAACAGGGTAAGCAAGGAAGCTTGGGAAGATGTGTCTAAGATTGGCAATAGCTTCATCCAGTTTGTGGACTTTACATACCTCAGGGTCACCAGCTTTTCAGGAGAACCAGTTAAGTTGCCCAGATATCCAAGTAACAAATTGGTCATCGGAGTTGAGCAAACAACTCATGGAGATGCATGACCTACAGTCAAAACAACACAAGTCTACAGGGTTCTTCCCGATCACTGTGGGCTATTACAGTTGCTAGAGTATTCATAAAGCCCGAGGAATTGAAGCGGAAATGTTCTTCGAGTACGAGCAGGAGTTCTTCCCAGCATGGCTAAACTTCGATCCATTTGGAGTGGCAAGGAAGACAATCTCTCAGGAGTACGCGCATGTGCTTTCATTGGAAGATTTTTGGATGATGTGCAGAAGCGAGTACGAGGTTAGAAAGAAAGATTTCAGCAGGTTATCAGCGCGGCAAGTGTTTGACTTTGGATTAGCACGGATACCTGTGGATCTTAAAGATGATGGGCCTGTGTTACTTGACGCATACCATCGGATGGGAGGAGATAGAGTTGTACTTTAGGAGAGCATAGGTGGTTGCCATACGATCGAGGAAAGGTCTGCCACCGTTTTGGTCAATACTTCAAACTGGTTGCTGACGAAGGGATATTGCCTTGATGAAGCATTGATGAATCAGGTCATAGGCAACTTCGGCACAAGAGATTCCCTCAAAAGGAAGCATGAAGGAGAGAGCAGTAGAAGGCCTGAAAAGATTAAAGTGCACAGAAGGTCTCATTCAAAGGAGAAGACCACTTCTACTACTATGGTGTTAGTTTCGAATTCTCCAGCATCAAGTACTTCACCGATTGTTGCACCTCAGCAAGATACTGTCATTCCTCCGTTGAATCCAGCAACATTCATCTTTTCTCCTCGACCACTCCGTTCAGCACCTCTTCCTAAAGAAATGTTGAAGTTGCAGATGGCAGGATTTGAGAGAGCTTTGTCTTTGGACAATTCAGAGGACGACAACAATAACACTGTAGCAGTTTCAAATGGAGAGGAATCAAAGCGCGAGATGCTGGTACACTCGACAAATTCTCATTCTCCGAGAAGTAATTTCTCAGAATGGTTGGCTACGTAGTTGGTTCCAAAGGCTAGAGAGGAAATCAACTTGGAGGAACACGACTTGCAGCTGCTCCTGAATCTAGGCGGAAAAGACAGAAAACCTAAAGTTGCTAAGATAACTTCAAGGTTGATCATTGAGGAGTCGGGGCAGAAGTTCGCTGAGATGTCAGTTCCAGCAGAAGGGAAGAGGAAGGATGAGCTCACGGCAGAAGATATAATAGTGACCAGAGTACCCATAAGTCAAGCCACCACAAAAGGATTGAAGCAGGACACACAGATGTTGATAGATGCTTTATTCCTTAGGCTTGACAAAAAAAGTTGAACTTTAGAAGCAGGTATCTCAGTTGTGCGAGATCATTGCCAAGGTTGCCAAATCTTCCACTCAGCCAATTTCAACACAAAAGCAGGTGAGTGATCATCTGATGCAGGAAGTGGAAGATGCAAGTAGCGAGGGTAAAGCTATCGACGAATGGAAGAGTCTAATCATTCGCCAAGCTTCTGTACAGTTCGGAGAGGTGTCAACCCGTCTAAAGGTTATGAAAGATGCATCAGATCAGCTAAAACAACTGGTAACGAGCATGATAGATATGAACACAGTTGCTGAGATTAACCTGAGTACTTTGGCCGAAATTAAGCTGTCGAGAGAGGTGTTGGTTGCGGAACGAATTGTGCCTGATGGATCAGTTGAGAAGGGGAAACAACTTGAGTTTGCAGTATCTTTCCGTTTGGAGATCTGCAAAATTATGCTGAAAACGATGCAGACACTCAAGAGTATGGCATCATCTTTACCAGACAATGTCATTGTTTTCACCAATGAGGAAGTGGTCGGAAACGTTTATTCGTACATGAGGATCATTCCTAGCAAAGTGCCTGATTCCCTGGAGGGATCTCTTCTGATGGTGCAAGGGAGAATTGATGGAGTTGTTAGGTCTTTCACGATGGATTCCATCAGGAAGCTGGTGACGCTGCAGTCAGATATTGAGAAGTTCGGGCCTAGCTTGGAGGATGTGGAAGCATGCATCAGGGTATTGAACGAAGGCTTGTTGCAATTCAGGACAGAAAAGAAAGTTGTGGCTAAGATAGATGGGAAGTTGTTGAATTACATGTTCGACAAGTATATTTAGTAACAAAACAAAAAGAAGATGTAGATGTTACAACTGGCGAATCTTTCTTCTTCTACTCTTTCTTCTTCTATTTTCCACGTTCCCGGATGTAAACTATAAAACTTTAAAGTTGTTGGTTTTGAAACCATTACTTTAAGTTATGTGGAACGATTCTATAAGTTAAGTGACAAATGTGTATAAGTTTGACTATGGATCTGGATGCATGTCACTTGAAGAGGAATTAGAGGAAGATGATTGCCATATGTTATCTTTACTTTTTGTTTATGTTCTAGTTCAGTTGAGTTTCCCATTTGTATTTTCCCTTCTACATTCTATAAGTAGAGGAAGAACCTTCGGGTTAAGGATCGAAATTTGTAAGCAGCATTCTTGTGTTCCAGACTTTGTGCTGAAGCCCCTGATAGCTATTTGAAGCAAAGGAATAGAAAGGAGCAGATTTCCGGAGAACTTTGTGTCACGGTACATTTTGTTTCTAGCTTATTGTCTTAGATCTATTTATAAACTATGTTATCTTAGATCTAGATTTGAAAGCTGCCTTTGTTTAAAATTCTATGTGTTAATATCTATTGGTCCTGTCTATGTGCATGCAATCAACTATGTAATCTATTGATTGGGTTGCACATCTTCCCTCTTTCTTTCCTGTGTTTTTATTACTTCCTTCTTTAGATATTTCCTTTCTTTAAACAACTGCTTACTTGCTGCAAAACTATACAGCTATGGTTCATGAGCTGCATGGTTAAAGTAAAACCCATAAATAGATATTAACATACTTTATTGACAAATCTTACACGGGAGCCTCACCGGTAAATGAGGGAGATTTATCTCATGACTGCCTAGGTTTTCAGCTATGCAGGAAATCTTGCCAACACCCATTTTCATCCGTGTGTATCCTTAGTACCATCTTTGTAGAGTAATCCATTTGTGGCTTAGTATGATCCTTCCATTCCCCATGTTGTTCCTCATTCGACCTCTGCCTTGTGAGATTGTTCATGGTCATGTTGATGCAAACCGTGTCTTAAATCTTCATTTGTGCCCCCTTGGCATCATGTCTTTACTTTGCAACATGAGACTCAACATGTTTTCCATGTTTCCTTAGATTTCGGGGAAAAGGTGCATAGTTGCAGGTCCCACAATGATCTCTAGACCTTCACATTACCATTTCAATCCCAAAGTAAAAATACCCATTTCGAAAGACTTAAAGTATTTTTGCTATAGGGGGTACTTTTTGTTTCTGTAGTTGTAAGTCTGTAGATTGCGTGCCCAAGTGCGACCCCTGCAAAAGGGGATATTTGAAGTATTGGGGAAATATTCAGAGAAGAGACTGCAAATTGCAAATGCAAGTCTAAACCCCGCAAAAGGCATATTCGGAGAATATTTCCTCACCCGCTCACTTGTATAGAAAAAGTCAAAGATTACTGCAAAACTGCAAGTTGCGATTCCATCCCCGAGGCCTGAAGGCGAATATTCCTCAAATGTAGAAACCACAAAGAAAACATGTAGCTTTGCAATAATGCAGTTGGCAGCCTTGCAATTACTGCAATCTTGCAAATTGCAATTTGGTCCCCGAAGTCGGAGAGGGACATGTGGCATGCTACCAGAACTATAATGAAGAGAAGCATATTTGTAGTTTCGTAGTTTGCAGCTTTGTAGTTGCTGCAAAATTGCGATTTGCAATTTCATCTCCACGGCCCACAAAGGGAACATGTGTCATAATTTGGTAGTGATAGATGAAGAAAACAGATCTGCAGTTTTGTAGTAATTGCAATATTGCAAATTGCGTTCTTGCTCCCACAACCTGACGGGATGGACATGTGTCAGTGTCACGGGACTCTCGGAAAGGAAAGCAACTTTATAGCTCGCAGTTTGTAAAACTACAAGTTGTCTCTAGAATCTCGAGGCCCGTAAAAGGTAACTAAGCAAAAGGAAAGACATGCAAATACACAAATTGCAGCTCTGCAGTAATTGCAAATTGCATTCTTGCTCCCACATCCTGACGGGATGGAAACGTGTCAGTGTCCCGGGACTCTTGGAAAGGAAAGCAACTTTACAGCTCGCAGTTTTGCAGTTTGTAAAAATGCAAATTTACCACATAGCCCCGACGCTCGTAAAAGGTGACTAAGCAAAAGGAAAGACATGCAAATACGCTATGTAGGATGTCTGTAAGGCGCGAACAAATGAGAGAATGCCAAGTCATCTAAGTGAAGTTGTATGTGGCCCTCCTGTCCACGTGTAAGGCCGAAATTCAAAGTTGAAATTGAAAAATCAACGGCTACAAACAAAGAAACCATGGAGGTAGATGTCGCCATTAATGAAAGTATGCGAGCAAAAATATATGGCTGCAAATTGCGAAAGTCATCACTTTGCCTCTATTTTTCAAGCTTAAAGAGCACTCTGAAGCCCTAAAACGAGTAAGAAACCAGATTTGTGGATTTGAATTGTGTAAACAATGGTTTTAGAACTTCAAAGACGATCTGCTTGCTGATTTTCAGTGTGAACGAGAGTTACAGAGACATTTGCACGGGTAAGAGCTTTACGTGTGCTTATAAATAGTTTATGATCCTGTGGTGGATTGACAAACGAAATGTTAGATGCGTAATTGTTGTAAATCTCCCCTCAGTAATTGTTTTTTCAAACTTTCACTCTGCATGTATGAAGATTCAATTAGCTGGTTTCCAAACCACCTCTCACCTCACATATGATCTAAATAAAATCACGGACACCAACCTAGGAACCGCAGACCTAGCTGAATTCTAATCAATCTTCCCCATATCAGTTGATAGGAATGAGACTCTGGGGAAAATTGACTGGAATGGACTTGCCCTAACAACTGCTTTTCCCCCATTTGCTCAGTATCCAGAGTTGGTTTGGGTTTATGCACAAAACTACAACACAAAAACCATGAAGGTTAGGGATGGAAGCAATTTTTTGGTCCTATCTCTAACCACTGAAACTTTTGTGGAGTTATTAGGTCTCCCTTATGCATCTCACTTGGTAGACATTTCTAATGAAAGTGTAAAAGAATACTAAAATGCAAATATTGCCAAGTGCTCCAAAATATTGAACAACAATTGGGCTGAAAAGCCAAGGATTGCTGCCACGAGAAACCCCAAGTTAAGTAGAGTTGCCTTTGTGGAAGAAATTGGGGACATCATTACATTATTGGATAGGGTCATGGCAAAGGAATCTGCATACCATTATAGTGATTGGATGTTCAAATACATTCACATTATCCTTATTGGAAAGCTACACATCCATCTCAAACCACTGAAACTTTTGTGGAGTTATTAGGTCTCCCTGATGCATCTCAATTGATAGACATTTCTATTGAAAGTGCAGAAGAATATTGGAATGCAAATATTGCCCAGTGCTCCAAAATATTGAACAATTGGGTTGAAAAGCCAAGGATTGTTGCCACTAGAATTCCCAAGAAGTTAAGTGGATTTGACTTTGTGGAAGAAATTGGGGACATCATTACATTATTGAACAGGGTCATGGGAAAGGAATTTGCATACCATTATAGTGACTGGATGTTCAAATACATTCAAATTATCCTTATTGGAAAGCTACACATCCATTGTAGAGAAATCATCAGTGATTGCATTCACCAAAAATTGCTCAAAATGGCAATACAGATTGAAGAAGGCTCTACCGGAAAAATGGAATTTTACATGAATTCTTATCTGGTGTACAGAGGGTTTAAAACCCGCAAGCGAGGATCACGAGGGACGACGTGCACATCAACGGACGTGCGAACGACAGCGTGAAGAGATCTCGGGAGGAGTGAGCATCAACCGAATGTGCATGCAAAGATTTGAAACATGGGCAGAACCTGGTTAAGCCATAAAACTCTCCTCTATCTCATAGATCAAATGGGGTGTACATATAGGAGGTGTTGAGTAACCCCCAGTGCTGCAATCATGACAACTCAAGTAGAGAGGGGGAGTTACATTCCCAGAATAGAAGTGTAACTCCAATGATGCATATGACGCATATGATGCACTGACGCGTAAGAGAATCTCATAATGACCCCTAAATGACACATGGACCTACGATCTCACCTAAGTGAGATGACTCACCTAATGATGTGGAAAATACACACACCAACACCCCCCCTTCATCGTAACTTAGGATGAGGCGGCAAGTCAGAAACGAGAAATGGGTCCTGGCACAAAGCCTGATGAGGTACCCATGTACAAGAAAGAAGTCCCAAGCAGTGAAGGAAAACCCAGTGGGAAAAACATCCACCACAAGAGAACAACACACTCTCTAATCTAAGAAAGATGCCAAATATGGGTCCCGACCATAGACGAGCCTGAAAAGGTACCCATGTACAAAGAGGCAATCTCTCAGAAAGAAGAAGAAGAGAGAAGAAGAGGGAGACGAGAGGAATGCAGAAGATGCCATGGACGGATCTGAACTCTGCAGCTCTAGGAAGTCTCCCAGAAGAATGTCGATGACGAGATCCTCTGCCTCTGGACTGAAGAAGAGCCACCCACAACGAACTGTGTGCCTGCCCTTAGGAAGGACAGAAATGACGTGCTGGAAGTCCGCCCACTCCACAAAGGAAACTGAAGGCAGCAACACGAAGAACTCTGAGTCTGGTGCACGGAAGTGTGACATAGGTCTAGCGAGTGAGTGCCAAGGAATAGAAGGTAATGCCACGTGCGTAGAACTATCAGAGTGAAGAGGAACACCCGCTGTAAAAAGGATGTCCAAGTGATGTGAAGGGAACAAAACATCCTCCACAATAGAAAAGGGATCCACAGCTGAGGGTGGATCAATGAAGGTCTCCGGAAAAGTGGAAGTGGTAAGAGTCCCAGAAGGGGCACTCCCAACAACGGAGATGATGAACTCCTCTGAAACACCTGTAGATGGATGAGGGACCTGTAGTGCATCACAAGTGGACTCTGCGAAAAGGCGACTAAGGTCAGGCAGATACTCGTCCCAATGAGGGGGCTCAACAAACAGAAGAGCGATGTCAGATAGGTATGAGTCATCCAATGAAGGTAGAGGAGTGGAAGGGGCCTCGCACACTAGAAGTGGAAAGGAGGCTGGTGTAATGACTGTATGAGACTGAGTAGGAGACTGCTCGATATCTGATGAGATGTGGGATGTGTCAACACTCTCTGGAATAGTGAGAGAAAGAGGAGAGAAGTCCTCTGTAATACTCTCTGACATCAGAACTGGGTGCACAATCCTCGTCATCAGAAGTAGAACCAAGCGAGCCTGTGTCAGTGGAACTGTCATCACACGAAGAAATAGAGGAGACAACTGAATCAACAGCAGCAACAATGGCGGCAGTATGTGAAGGGTCTCCATAGAGGGACTGAAGAATGCTCCAGACACGGTGAGGTGGATCTGAGTCTGCCACGTGAAACCAGAGAGAACGAGAGACATGCATCATCATGTGACCAAAGACATGGTCACAAGTGTCAAGGAAGTCCTCTAGATGACGATGATCAGTGGGTGCAGGAACTGGCCCAAGCAAGAAGGGTAAAAGACCCTCGTGGGCGAAGTAACGTTCCATGGAAGCACGCCAAGCTGAATAGTTCTCTCTCCCGGTGAGAAGTGGCGGAGGCTGTAAGGCAATCCTACGATGCTCAAGTCTGGAAAGAGCACTCTCCATGATGAAAAAAATGCAAGATGCAAGGTGCACGAAAGCAAGACGTTGGACTCGGCCGATAATGCGTCTGTGTGCGAAAACCCAAGAGTACAAGCAACCCCCCCAGAATGCGGCACTTTATAAAAGTAGTGCGTTTACAAAATTGACAATGCCATCACGTAAAGTGCGGAAAATCATGCAACTTTGACTAAAGAAGCGCTCAAAAACGAGCAGCGAGTCAAAAGTTATAGCATTAAAACGATTCCCGCAACTGATGGAAAAATACACTAGATGCTGCAAACACATTAAAAAAGTACACGAAATGGGTGCAAAGGGTATCGTGTGGGTACTCGTTGGAAACGACATGGAATTTTAGCAGGGGTTTGTTTTGACTGCGAGGGGGGATTAGCCTCCTGCCAACCCCGGACCTCACCCTCCGTCTTCGACGAGCGTAGGAGGGGATTAAACAAGCCAAAAACAGCCTTATAAATTATTACAATGCCATGAATAAAATGTTTTTTTTTTAATAATCACCCTAAAACATCAAAAAAGAAGGTGATGAGAGGGGGACCCACGTTGGAAGGTGTCAAACCATGCAATACAACGTGCTGCTGTGTTTTGTTGACAGTTTGGTGCGCAGGGATGGCAGCTGGTGAGACCACGTGGAGAAGCGCCCGAGGCAAGAGTGTAACAGAGTGGTGAGCTGTTGATGAGCTGGAAGGTGCTGTAGGTGAGATTCCAACGCAGGAGCAGATCAGAGTGGTGCAGCTGTGGAACCCGAGCCATTGAGAGGTTGAAACGCCTCTAGTAGAGTGAGCTGTGCGTGGCAGAAAATAGAACACAGTCCAGGGGACAGGTCAGTGCCAGAGAAAACGTCTAGGACGTGGGAGCCTGATTTGGAAGGTGCAGCAGCCGCGTGGAGCTGGTGTAGAGAGCCTGAGTTGTAACAGGCACCGAAACAGAGCAGAGCACTGGAGATCCAATGCAACGGCCAAGTTGATGAAGCGTGCAGCGTTCAACGAAACCAGAACGGAGGATGTCGAACCAGTATCAAGGCACGAACACGGATGCAGAGAACCAGCTAGGTAAGAGAGCTCAAACACACAGAGATGGGAGTCCAAACAGCAACGCAGGAGCACAGGAGTGCAAAAGAAACAATGCACGAGCTGGTAGGAGAGAAAACCGACCGGATGGAGTGCAGGCCCAACGAACCAATGTTAGATCAATGCACAAACATATCATGCAAAGGTAAAACCCGTGTTGTGCAGAGTGAACGTAGACAGGTGAAAAAATAGCATGCAGGCTCAGAAAAGAACCGTAGTCTGAGTCAACTTCAAGGCAAACGAACTTGGCGAGTTCGGTAATGCAGGAGCCCAAAAAATGAGTGCATATGTCAAAAAACAAGTGCAGACCGAGCTTAAAAAAGAGGTGCAGGCATGTGCACGAGGGACGAGCAAGGGTCAGTCTGATCCACTTCCAGCCAACAAGAAAAACAAGTAGATCCCTCAACAACATAAGCCAAAGCAAAAGCGTTTAACCGTTCAGTCAAAGACCAAACCAAACGATGCTGAGAGAAAAACGAGTTTGCAAAAGACAGATGAAGCCAATGCAAGGAAGTAGGCAGAGTGTAAAATCCTGAAAATCACAGTGAAAGCACGTCCAAGCAAGAGTATAACCAACTCTCAAAACCTCAATACCTCAAGACAAAAAAACACTCGAACTCAGATCTAAGCCCTCAAAGAGCACCCAAAACTGCAAATCACCTCTGAAGACCGCATGCAAAATCCGTAAAACCACGAACACTCCAAAAAACCCACGAATGAACAACTGTAAAGGAGGTATGAAACCCCGAATCAATGCAAGAAGCACACAAATGGAATATCCATTACGACACACGCAACGAGATCTGGATATCACGCCGGAAGCCGGAAAACACGCACAGAAATGCCGAAGAGTGCACGGATCCACAAGATCCGCTTTGATACCATGAAAGAGGGTTTAAAACCCACAAGCGAGGATCACGAGGGATGACGTGCACATCAACGGACGTGCGAACGACAGCGTGAAGAGATCTCGGGAGGAGCGAGCATCAACCGAATGTGCATGCAAAGATTTGAAACATGGGCAGAACCTGGTTAAGCCATAAAACTCTCCTCTATCTCATAGATCAAATGGGGTGTACATATAGGAGGTGCTGAGTAACCCCCAGTGCTGCAATCATGACAACTCAAGTAGAGAGGGGGAGTTACATTCCCAGAATAGAAGTGTAACTCCCAATGACGCATATGACGCACTGACGTGTTGACGCACTGACGCGTAAGAGAATCTCATAATGACCCCTAAATGACACATGGACCTACGATCTCACCTAAGTGAGATGACTCACCTGATGATGTAGAAAATACACACACCAACAATATGAGGATGGGAAAGATTTGGTAAGCAAGTTATACCTTGACAAAAAAATAGCCTCATAGCCTATCCCAAGTGTTGACTAGACAAGAACAAAGAGCACCTCATTGCATAGTAGGATTGCACATGTCATTAAGAGGACCTTGATCTGGCTTAATAGGGAGGGACTTGATGTAACCTTGCAGAACATGACAATTTTGAGAAAGTACAGGGAAAGTGGGGTCATGAAGGATATACTTCCCCCTTTTAACAAGGGAATTGTAGGCCTAGACCCCCTGAAAGTAGAAACCCCACGACTCTTAATTAGAGGGCCAACTTCAGGGGCTATGGAGGAAATCAATGTTGCAACTAGCAAAGTAAGGACCCCTGTGTTAAGATTGACATATATGGCATAGGAGTTACAAAAGAAAACTATGTGGGATGCCCCTATTACAATATCCACACCTCTCCAAGCAGTTCCACTCCCTACTTCAAGGAAAAAGACATTTGTGGAAAAATAAACCACTTAGGTTGATGTGCCAGCCTCTTACTCAAAGGGGTCACCTAGTAAATGAAAACGAATGAGAGAGAGTACTTCCCTAGGGCATCTAGGTATAGGTCCAACATTGGAAACTTTCCATGAAGAAGAGGAAGAGGAGGAAGAGTCTGCAACCTTGCATTTTGTAAGGACCAAAAGAACACATGTAGCAACACCTACTATGGAAGCAACCACAGGTGCAACATCTCAAGGGACAACTCCAGAAGTTTAGATATATGCTTCTACCTCTCAAGTTCCAGAGGTAGTACTCACTTCCTCACCTCTTGTGCAACATGAGGCATTTGTTAGTGTGCCTACACAAGAAATCCTTGTCAGTGTGCCTATTAAGGAAGTTTGAGGGCAAGAAACCCAATGGGAGGAAAGGACAAAAGTGCTAGATCTGTTAGTTGAACAAAAATCCATTGAATTCTTACATGGGCTGGACCAAGATGTTATAGCTGACCTTCCCCATGAGACCACACAAGATGCATCAATTGGGGAAAAGAAGGAAGACCAAACATCACAAGAAGCACCTGCCACAGAGGAGGATGAAGGTGATAAGGTGGAAAAAACTATTAAGGGGGTTGCTGTAGTAGAAGTAAAAGCAAATCGATGCTAAAGAGGTCCCACTAGTGGAGATTGAACAATCATGTGTCATGGAGCCCACTCAGCCAACCTCGAAGGCAGTTGAAAAGGAGATTGCAACTCATGCAGTTGCAGAATATGAAGCTTAGTCTCAGGAGCAACCACAAGCTAAGACAACCAAGAAGCCTTCTTCATCTAGAGAAGAAGAGGTCGAGGTCACAAAAATGACAGATATAAACAATCAACTATCTTCAACTATGACAGAGGAGGAGGTAAAAAAATTAGGGGCGGAAGAATGAAGAGCTCAAGTACACTTTGTTGAGTGTTACGATCAACCAATGGCACAAGTGGAGGACTCCAGTCTTACTCTTCTTGCACCTTAGGGGTAGATGATAATACCAAGTGTTCCCCAACAAGAAGAACAAAGTGAAGGCAACATTCAGGATGGAAGTTGGTTGGGAGTAGCCCTCCCAAGGAAGAGAAAGGTGAGCGTAGGAAGAAGCTAACCTTCAAAACATCATCTCTTTAAATCCATCTAGACCACCTAAGAAAACAAGGATCTTGTCAAGAATGGTGATGGGGTCACAAGGAGAAACGCTTATGGAGACAACCACCCCCCAAACTGATGCTTTAAGGGATACGAGGTTTCCCCTTTTGATTACCAAATTGCGAAGATCCCATTGGGAAAGCCAATCAGTGAGGGTCTTAAGCATGATGTTACCATGGCAGTGGGCGATTTCTTTCAAAAATTTGACAAGGATAAAGAGGCTAAGATGCAACTGAAGGAGAAGATTGACATCTTATCAACCTATGTGTAGAAGTGGGTACAAGCTCCCCTGGATAGTCAAGAAACAACCATATCTTTCACCCCAGAAATGATGAAAAGTGTCAAGGACTTGAGATGTAGGGGATAGGCAACCAAGAAGTGGGAGGAGGAATTGATAACAAAGGGTAGCAAGGTTATTAAAGACATCATTGGATGCTAAAATCAAGTGTCTAATTAAATAGAAGCAAGTAGAGCCTTGACTGATAAATATCAGATAGAAATTGACAATTGGGATGGATAGCTGTCCAAACTTGAAGCCATAACAAACTTGGGAGATGAAGTTGTGGATAATGAAGGAATGGTCTCCTCAGATTGCAGAGGGAGACAATATGAGTATAGAGGGGCTATCAAGTTGAGGATTGAAACTTTGGAGGGGTGCATAAGCAAGCTCCAAGACATAAGGGAGAAAACGGGGAAGTATGTGGATGACAAGATTCAAAACTTGAAAGGATGTTTCCCCTCAATGATATATACACCCCTGGATATGCAGATTTATATAGGCTCATCAAAATTCTTCAGCAACATGTTGCAAGGGAGTTGGAGCCTCCAAAATATTTTGATTATTCTTTTATTCAAAAGTTCATTCATTTGGAAGAATACATCAATAAACTGGCCTAAAGGATCAAGAAGAAGAAAGTTGTTTCTAGTGAGTTTGATAGCATTATTTCTAAACAGGAAATAAACTTGCTCTATCATGCAGGACCCGATGAAGATCCCATTCTAGGAATGTTTAAAAGATTTGATATTTACAGAAAGAAGCTAAAAAAAGAAACAAAGGGGTAGCAAATAGATCTTGATCCTCTCCTTAAGCAATTCCTAATTCTTTGCACCCTTATTCTTTTATATTCTTTTCCAAACAAAATCAGATACGTAACCAACTCTGCTCTAAGGCGCACATGGAATAATGACAGTTGCAGAAAATGACAAAAGATTTTGATGACTAGGAAAAGAATATTCTCCACTCCTCCGACTTTCATCTTGAAGTATAACCGTCCCAGGTCAGCAAATCAAAATGGAGTCTTTTTCATTGGGACACCTCTCCCATCCAGATTATAGGTTGGGAACCACAACCCCACGTGTATCTTTTTGTAAGCGCTTAATGGGCTATCCAGGTGTATTCCCTTCCAGGATTTTTATGTAAAAAAGTGAAGCCTTGTCTTCACTTTAAGGGTTCTGATTTTTTGGGTTTTAGCTAGGGTGATTACGCATTGTACAGTCACTAGCAGGCATTGAGAGCATTTGCATGTCTCCCATGTTAAATTGAATACACAAAACTTGTTTGTTATGTGTAAAACTGGTATTTCCAAATATATGTACAGAGAGAATCAAGGAACATACATTCTTTTTGTTGTAATTTTGCATCTATCAGATCAATGAAATACAAAGAAACACATTTCAGAGCATCATGTTAGATTGTTTATTGAATAAATGTTGTTTTTTAATGTTACTTATCAATATTTGTTTCAGTTGTAAAATTCCTTTCTGCAATGGCAATCTAGGAGTGAATATTTGCTTCCTTTAAGGGTATCCTGGGTTTTATGGATTGGACATGATAGATACATGAAGTTTTAATCACAAGTGTTTGTGTTAAAGTTTCAGAGATTATATGGCAGTATTTGCACAAATTGGGTATCCATGAATGCAAATAACCCCTGAAAGTTCATGTTATTTTGATTTCTAGCTCTTATGCATCATAGGGAAATCGAGCTGATATGGTGAACACTATTGTTTCTCCTCATTAGATCCACACCCCCTTTTTTAATCCCATTTCTATGGTACCATCTTGTTTTACCATTGCAAGTCACACCTCCGCAGCATATTTTAAAGCTAAGCAATATGCATGTCATTTTGTCTTAACTTACTAACATCCTTCGAATGATGTTCATAATCTCCTTCTGTCTGTCTTTAGTGGCTTGTGCCTAAGAAACTAATTGATTGTAGTGCTTTGTGACCATTCTCTTGAATGAATGTTGGATTTTGTGGTTATGTTTGGACTTAGATTGAAGTTCCAAAAAGTTCGATTGTTTGAAACTTGATATCTCCCTCTCCCTTTCAAGCCACCCCTAAGGTCCTCTCACCTTGGTTCAGGCAGAACCATAAAGTAGCAGGATAACAACTACGACCTTACTAGGGTGCCTCCTTGTCATTCCCAAAGGCTTGGTCATGTGAGACAGATCCATTCCCGACTGCAAACAACAAATCAACCAATTCATCTTTCCTCCTTGCCCACTGTTTTCATGCCCATCGTATTGAGGCCTTCTTGGGGTGCTATATTGGGATCCTTGCACATTAATGAGGAAAAATTCTACCTATTTATGGTTGTAACTCTTAAATGATAGATTTGATGTTCATGCACCTAATCCTTGTGGGAAGATTCTTGTAACTTGAAGGATGGGTAACATGTCTCTCTTCTTCAATCAGGGGTTGGGCTCCAAAAGAGGACTTCATCAAGCCTAGTTTAATCTGTCCTGCACACTAATGAGAAAAATCCAAAATACAGTTGGAGATCATTTGTGATTTGAATTTGAATTTGTTGCTTTGTAGGTTTAGTGAGGGGGTGTCCCACCATAGTTTTGCTATAAAAATTGTGTAAGGCCCCCCTTGTATCATTTGATGAGGTTTAATTTTGCAAGAGCAAGCGAAGAGTTTCATTGTGTTCACTTGTGTAACTCTGTATCTTCTCTCTTCCATTTTTCAGATAACTGCCATACTCTAGTGTTGGCTGAAGCATAAAACATTGTAAGCTTGTTTTCAATTAATGGACATAGATTGAGCATATGCTAGTTTGTGTAGTTTAAGAAAACATCTTATCTCAATTCATGCATAATTCATTAGATGTCCCTAAGCATTATGTGCAGTGTTGTATGAATTCAATGTTGTTGCATGATCTTGAGCAAAGCGCATTATATTTAGGCACCTTGTATCATTTGATGAGGTTTGATTTTACAAGAGCAAGCGAAGAGTTTCACTGTGTTCACTTGTGTAACTGTCATGTCCCTTTTTCGAGCTAAATTCCAATTGAAGACCTTGGCCAATTTCCCTTCCTCATGGGACCAAGCGAACAAGCTAGAGGAAGCTAGCAATGTCATCATTTGCTTCATTTCATGTTCATTTCTTAATTGGCATTGTAATTGTTGGTGAGCCTAGCGCCCAACCATAAATCAGAAATAAAAAGGTACTGGTGAGAATGTAGGCTCCAAAAATACCAATTAGAAATTAGAAAGTGCTTTTCTTAAGAGGTTGGCCATCATTTACATTATAATCCCCCTATAGTTATAAAAGGGAGGTCGTTTGGCCATTGGATTATTATGTTATGTGGATTTCCCATTTTTCGGTAAAGGATTGCTTGTTAAGCATCTTTTCCTCTCTCTCAAGGACGAAAACCCTTGATTGAGGCAGTCCCAAGGACAAAAAACCCTTCATTGAGGCACTCCCAAGGACGAAAACCCTTGTGGAGAAGTGGTGTGGACGAAACCCTACACTACCGTTTTGGTGGATATCTTTCTATTGCTGGTTATAACAAATTTCTGCCCTAAGCGACTTGCTTAGTGGTGTGTTTTCAAGGATATTGTTGGTTTCTATGTGATCTCTCTGCATGGTTGAACTCCCTATGATTTATAAAGGTGAAATCTTCCATTTTATCAACTATTTGGTGCAAGTTATTTTTTAATTTCAAGAGGGGCGACCTATATTGGTGTGATGTTTTGGTATGTGCGGAGACATTTGGGTAAATTTGGAATTATCATCTTATTCTCTATATTTCATAAGGCCGATATCTCAAGTTTAATGATTTTTGGTGCTTTCTAAGTTGAGTTATGAATTTTTAAAAATAACGCTGTAGACAAGGGTTTCGTGAAATTCATATCTTCATATCTAGGGCATTAAAAATTAAATTTCTTGCACTACATGATTGTTGAGGTTATATCATAATTTTAGAAATTCAAATGGGGATAATTGAAAGGTTTTGAAGGCTCAAAAGTGGAGTTGAATTCCATAAACAGTTCGCTGCCCTAGGATATTGCAAAAATCAGATTATTTTCAGTTGGCTAGTTTTAAAAATCAGACTTGGTTATTTGGTGTTTAAGCTAATTTCCTTAAGTTTCAGTTTTATCCCCAAAAGGAATATTGTAGTGGTATCATAGCACGGATCTTCAAAAGGGACCAAGGGTTATGGAAGAAGGCAACAAGGGCTACATCACATTGCTTTAAGAATACCATGAAATGCCGAAGCTTCGAGAGGCAATGCCTTAGGGATTTTCAGGGAAGCATATTGTTGGCAAAGAACCCCAACGCCAAAAGGAGAAGTTTCAGCCCTAGGGAGGAGAGGTTCTTCCATCAGGATGAAGGAAGTTAAGGAGCATGCCATCTAAGGTAAAAACCCTGTTGCGGTTAATGATGAATTGATGACACCTAGTAGTTGCAATAAACTAACAATTGTTAATGAAGAACCCTTGATAGAAAAAAGATATACTTTTGAGGGAACCAAATGTTGATATTAGACACGAGAAAAAATGCATATATGCAAGCAAGGAGGATGTAATGGAAACTCAAAAAAAGTGTGAGGAGTGGCAAAGAAGAACTAGTGCTGCAAAATTGATAGCTGCTCAAGGGAAACAACACTTACAAGAGTATAAGGCAAAGAGCTCTTCATTATTGACAAGGGACAGGGAAGCGACCGTGAAGCATGAGGCAAAGGAAAAAGAAGGGTTTGATGAAAAGGAGAAATTTGGAGTTGAAGTCAAATTTCAAGGTGTAATGAAGGATCTTCAGCTTGCTGGTTGGTCCCAAACAACCATCACCAAGGAGCCAATCAATGAAGATATTAACAAGCAACAATCCCCATTTTGTCATCATCCAAAGATAGGTAAAAAGCCCTTGTTATTCTATGCTAATTCATTAGATTCTAATGGTTACACAGGGCAGTCACATGATGGAATCAAATCAAATAAGGGCCTGTGAGGATGATGCTATGCATGAGATAAGGGCTCCATTGGGTTATTTTCTGAGTGTTGTTCCTAAATCAGAAATTATGAATCAAGAAAGCATCAAAGGTGGCCCATGGTATAAAGAAATCTCCGTCTTATTGCTTGCTGATTTGACACTACTGATATGTTACTCTCACACACAGCTGGTTGGAGAAGGTGATCAGATTTTACGTTTGTTATGTCCTCTTATATCACTGCATTGATTGGGCATCCTTATACACCTCATACTCCACGAAATAATGAGGTAAGAAGTGTCTCTTCGTATGGATTCTTGGCCTCAAATTCAAAATTGTTTCCGCATAAGAAACATAGGTGCTATGATGAGTTTTACAAAAAGAAGAATGTCTGATTTCAAAAGCAGTATGGAGGGAGAATTTATTATGACATGTGTGGGGCATCAAAGGCATGATGATAATTCTGATTTTCTATTTCATATGTGTGGTTAAACCATGATTTCATGAATACGGAAGAACTAGAAAACATGTGGTGGAAGAGCAACACCCCTTCTTCAATGTACGGCACACCTACTTCTCATCCATTCAGGGTGAAATGTTTTCTTTATAACCAAGGGGTCACTAGGCTTGTTGAGAGTGACACTACCATACCTTACATAAAGAAAATGGGACAGCTATCACTTCCCCTAGGAAAATATGAGGTATGTGATGGATTCCTTGTGATTAATTTAATTGATGATGTAGTTCTTGGAAGCAATATTTGAGGGAATTCAACCCCAATTGATGAAGCAGTTCTTGGAATTCAATAAGGCTGCAATCTTTGAGGGAATTCACCTTCAATTGTCATGATAGAGAAGTGAAATTCTATGACAAAGTCAAAGAAATTAGAATTCAAGGTATTAAGGATGAAGGGAGTACATTGGGAAATGCTTGGAATTCACATTGTGTTTTGTTTGACTTCTATCATAACAACTGATTGGAAAAATATTGTTACAACTAAGTATGTGGTGTCACTCAGATTTTACCCTAAAATCTGCGACTACCCTATCTGAAATTTTTTTCGTACTTTTAAAATAATGGGTCGTTTTGTGTTTTTATTGCCTGAAAGTTCCTGTATTGTGTCAAGATAATCCCAAAGAGCCATATTAGCCTTTTTCGCCAAATACCCAGATGCCCAAAATTGTTTTATTCTGTTGTCGAGATTTGTCTGCGGAAAATTTGTATTTAATTATTTTGAGCTCCGTATGAGGCTATTTGCGCTTGTTTTAACTCTATTATGAGCGAATATGTTATTATTCCTATGTGCCAGAAGGGTTTTAACTTATTTTAAGTTTTGGGCTTTATTTGTAACTTTTGACAATTTTTTGTGTTTTTTTGGTGTCCCGTTTCGTTTTCTGTGAAATTTCTCTGGAGCAATTCCTTTGCCGGGTAAGCCCGATTTTTGGCCTGGAGCAGTTGGAAAACATATACGCACATTATGCCCGGAGGAAGTCGTCATCGGAGGTTTGGATCATTGGGAAAAAACGAAGTCGTGCGCGGAAAAGCCCCTGCGGGGATGGGCGCATTTTTGGAAAACAAAGGATTTAAGCTGTGATGGGAAAAATATAAGCCGTAGGCAGGGTGGGAATTTTATACCTGCCTAGCAGGGTACTTTTTCCCGTGTTATAAAAGTCACTTAAGCTGCAGTGGGAAAAATAGAGGTTGCAGGCAGGTGGGAATTTATTGCCTGCCTTGCAGGGTAAAAATTCCCATGATAAAATAAAAGGAAAGTGACTTAAGTGAAATCATGGGATTTTAGTGCCTGCCTTGCAGAGTAAATAATCCCATTGTCAAAGTCAAATCACTTAAGTGGATTACGGGATTTTAGTGCCTGCCTTGCAGGGTAAAGAATCCCATTGTTGAAAAATTCTTAAAAATAGAATTACATGTGCAAAAAAGTGCGCCCCCTTTGGTGAGAGAATAAAAGCCTTAAATTTATTATTTTAATTAATCTATTCTCTCAAAAAGTGCGCCCAAGCTTGGAGGAAGTCAACAAGTCAAAGATGAAATAAAAGAAAGGATTTAAAAGCATTAAAATTAATTTATTTAATGGCTGCCCTCTTCCTCTCAAAAAGTGCGCCCCATTTGGGTATTATTTAATGTTTTTTAAGGCATTAAAACATTAAATTAATTTCTATTTTCAGTGGCTGTGGTCAAAGCACACTGTGAAGCTTAAGTGAAGTGATGTGTGAAGGATTAAATTGGATTAATTTAATTTATTGGATGGCTGTCCTTAAACATGCTATTTTTAAAAGAGAAAAACATGATTTTTAATTAATTAATTGCCTTTAATTGTTAGGGCAATTATTAATTATAGAATTGTGAAGGTTATATAAGCATGGGCAGCCATATGGGTGAATTATTCAAATCACAGGTAAAGAATTGCAGTCAAGTGGAAAAGTGCGCCCCCATTAGAGGAAGGATTTTGCTCAGACAAGGTGACAACAAGGTTAACAAGCTTCTAGATTTGGCGCATGCGTTAGAGGAGGTTGATCTTTGTCTGCATAATTGTTTCCACAGGTGTTACAGGAGCTCAGGTGTTGATTGAAAGGATTTATGCTCTCTTTATGTGCAAATTAAACACCATTTTTTGGGGCAGCAGGCTTGAAAAGTGCAGATTTTTACAATTTAAATTCACTATTCATGCTCCGGTGGCCATTTTTGTCTGAATAAATTGCAGGAATTCATTACAGGTGTTTTACAAAAGAAAATGAGTTTTTATCAATGTCCAATACATTGTAAATATCCTCCGAATCTGAAGAATTGTCCAGATCTGCACCAGTATTGAAGAAATCCGGCCAAGTAAGGAGAAAAAGAATTATACAGACGAAGATAGACAAAGCCATGGCGAAGGGAGATGAAAAAGAAAGCACGATGGAGTCATGCATTGCTTCCAAACTTGCAGACATAGGAGACACAGATCTAGGCCCGGAACCTCTTGCCGATTTGATTGATAGATCCAGAGCGGGAAAGACTTCACTCATGCGTGCGGTCAAAAGCAGTGGAATTATCCGAGCTGCAACTTTTCCATGTACAGCCCAATTGCCAGAGTTCGTGATGGAGTGTGCTAGATCTTATCATCCTTCATCCAGATCAGTACGTGATGCTTCGGGAAAGACAATAATTCGTTTGGACGCAAAGTTCATTAATTATTGTTTGAAGATTCCAGTACGAAAGGTGGTGACTTCTATTAGCATTCAGGATGTTGACAGTAGGTGGGAGAAGCATAGAGCTGATTGTGTGAGCATCATGAATAGCCGGTACATGAAGAAGCTTAGATCTCCTTCAAAGTTCCCGAGAACTCTTCCACGGTCCAATTTGGTGCAGGAGGCAGATGATGTCGTCAAATTGCTATGCAGGATGAATGGCGAAGCGAATGCCTACACTTTCCGTACATGGATGTATGCTTTCATCAGGACCATTGAAATCAACAAGGTTGATTCTATAATCAATTGGTCGGAAATTATTAGCAGCAACATCGGTGAGCAACTTCGGAACGTGAAGCGTACTTTCAGCTTCAAAATGACTTCATACTTGGTGTATGCTGCAGCTTCACAAGGTGTCTTTTCCAAGCTGGATAGATGTGGTGTTCTTTCCAAGGACCCCATTTTCGAGTGCTACCCACAGCTTACTGCACCTACAGGCGAGAAAGACTTCAAAGTGATCAACGATGGCTTCTTCTACGATTTCATCTGCAGGCTAGACAAAGATTTGAAGGGCAACAGGGTAAGCAAGGAAGCATGGGAAGCTGTGTCCAAGATTGGAAGTCTATTCATTCAATTTGCAGATTTCACATACCTCAGGGTTACGGGCTTTTCTGGAGAACCAATAAAGATGCCCAGGTATCCGAATGATAGATTGATCGCCATGGAGCTGAGCAGGCAACTTGTGGAGTTACACGACCTTCAGTCAAAGCGGCACAAGTCTACGGGCTTCTTCCCAATCACTGTGGGATATTACAGCTGCATTAGCATTCACAGAGCTCGAGGGATGGAAGCGCAAATGTTATCTGAGTATGAGCAAGAGTTCTTCCCTGCACGGCTGAACTTCGATCCATTTGGAGTAGCCAGGAAGACAATCTCCCAGCAGTACGCACATGTGCCTTTGTTAGAAGATTTTTGGATGAAGTGCGGAAGTGAGTACGAGGTTAGAAAGAGAGATTTCAGCAGGCTATCAGCAAAGCAAGTGTTCGACTTTGGACTAGCGCGGATACTTGCGGATCTTAAAGATGATGGGAATGTGGTACTTGACACTTACCATCAAATGGGAGGAGATAAAGCCATACTGTAGAATAACATAGGAGGCTGCAACACAATTGAAGAAAGGTCGAGAGCTGTGTTGGTGAATACTTCAAACTGGTTGCTGACGAAGGGATATTGCCTTGATGAAGCATTGATGAATCAAATCACGGGCAACTTCGGCGCAGGAGATTCCCTCAAGCGAAAGCATGAAGGAGAAAGCAGCAGAAGGTCCGAGAAGTTGAAAGTACACAGAAGATCTCAAGAGAAAGAGAAGATCACTTCTACGACCATAGCTTTGACTCCGGCTTTTCCAGTACCCAGTACTTCAACTATTGCACCGCAGCAGCAGGACGTTTCCATGCCTTCATTGAATCCGGTGATGTTCGTCTTCTCTCCTCAGCCACTTCGTTCATCATCCGTTCCAGAGGAGATGTTGAAGCTGCAGATGGCAGAGTTCGAAAGAGCTTTGTCCTTGGATGATTCAGAGGATGGCAGCCATAACACTGTGGCACTTTCTGACGGAGAGGATGCAGAGCGGGAGATGGTAGTGCACTCAAAAGCGACTTCTCACTCTCCGAGAAGTAATTTCTCGGAATGGTTGGCTTTGCAGTTGGTTCCAGAAGCGAGAATGGAGATGAACTTAGAGGAGCACGACTTGCAGCTACTCCAGGATCTGAGCAGAAGAGACAAAAGGCCTAAAGTTGCTAAAGCAACTTCTAGGTTGATCATTGAGAATTCGGGAGAGAAGTTTGCTGAGATATCAATTCCGGCAGAAGGAAAGATAGAGGAGGAGCTCACGGTGGAAGATGTGACAGTGACCAAAGTACCACTTGGTCAAGCCACCACTGAAGGATTGAAGCAGGACACGCAGACATTGATAGACGCTTTATTCCTTAGGCTTGACAGTGAAAAGGCGGAGAAAGAAGAGCTGCAGAAGCAAGTATCTCAATCATGTGAGATCATAGCCAAGGTTGCTAAACCTTCCATTCAGCCCATTTCAGAGCAGGTGAGTGATCATCTTATGCAGGAAATGGAGGACGCAAACAATCAAGTAAAGGCTATTGACTAATGGAAGGATCTGATTATTCGTCAAGCTTCTGTACAACTTGGGGACGTGCCAGCCCGCCTAAAGGTTATGAACGATGCAGCAAATCAACTAAAGCAACTGATGGAAAACATAGAAGGCATGAATACAGTTGCAGAGAGTAACCTGAGTATTTTGGCCGAGATCAACAAGCTGCCGAGAGATGTATTGATTGCGGAACAAATTGTACCGGACGGATCAGTCAAGAAGGGGAAGCAGTTAGAATTTGCAGTATCTTTCCGTTTGGAAATTTGCAAAGTTTTGCTGAAAAGGATGCAGACACTTGAAAGTAGGACGTCATCCTTACCCGACAGTATCATTTCTTTCACGGAAGAGGATGTGGTCGGAGGCGTTACTTCTTACGTGCGGATTGTTTCTAACGAGGTGCCTAATTCCCTGGAAGGTTCTCTTGTGATGGTACAAAAGAGAATTGATAAAGCTACCAAGCCTTTCACGATGAATTCTATCAGTAGACTGGTGGTGCTGCAGGTAGACATTGCAAGGTTTGGGCTGAGTTTAGAAGATGTGGAAGTGTGCATCAAAGTGTTGAATGAAGGGTTGTTGCAATTCAGGACAGAGAAAGAAGCAGTGGCTAAAACAGATGGAAGGTTGCTGAATTATATGTTCGACAAGTATATCAGATATCAGAACAAGAAGATGTAGACATTACAGCTGGCATGACTTCTTCTATTCTTTCTTCTTCTATTTTCTATGTTCCCGGGTGAAATTGTAAAACTTCTAAGTCATTGGTTTTGCAACCATTACTTGAAGTCATGTGGAACCATTCTATTAGTTAAGTGATACATGTGTCACTTAAGAAGAAGTTAGTTGAGGATGATTGCCAAATGTCATCTTTACTTGCTGTTCATGCTTTAGTTTAGTTTGAGTTTTCCATTTGTACTTTCCCTCCTACATTCTATAAGTAGGAAAAGAACCTCCGGGTTAATGATCATCGATCAGAATTTGTAAGCAGCAATCTTGTGTTCTAGACTTTGTGTTGAACCCCTGAGAGCAACTTGGAGCAAAGGAATACAAAGGAGCAGGTTTTCGGAGAACTTTGTGTCACGGTGTACTGTGTTTCTTGCTTTTAAATCTTAGATCTCTTAAGTAAACTTTGTGTTATTTTAGATCTAGATTTAGAGCTGCCTTTGTTTTATAATTCTGTGTTCATATCTATTAAGTTTCTTCTATGTGCATGCAATTAGCTTTGCTATCTACTAATTGGGATGCACATCTTCCCCATTTCTTCTCTGTAATTCCTTTACTTCCTTCTTATACAACTTTCCTTTCTTAAACAGCTGCTTACTTGTTGCAAAACTTCTTAGTTATGGTTCATGAACTAAGTGGTTAAAGTAAAACCCCTGATAGATAATAACACATTTTTATTGACAAATCTGACACGGGAGCCTCACCGGTTAAATGAGGGAGATTTATCTCATGACTGCCTAGGTTTGATGCTATGAAGAAAATCTAGCCAACATGTCGGGTAAGAGGGTTCATTCATATTTGGTGTTATTTGGGACAATTTTAGGCATGGTACGGCTGTTATATTTCCCAATTCATACCAACTCTCATGAGTTATGATTCGGATCAAATTTTGAAAAATTGGTTTGGGGCAGCTTGGAAGCATCTTTTGGAGGCCAAGGTAATCATCATGACAACTGTTAGATCTTTGTCTTATATGCAGTCTGCATTAATTCCAACTCTCTACCCATTCTTTTGACAATGAAGGAGGAGTACCCAGCCATGAGGATGAAGGGTTTGCAGTCTATTATCATTGACGATGTGTTTCCAACTATTATAAGAAAGATCCCAGCCCCTATCATTCTGATTTTAGGGAACAAAATACATGATTACAGTTGTGTTTGGGACAGCAGGAGGGAAATTAGGAACACCCAATGTGTGAATGGCAATTATGAGGCCTTGGCGAGCAAAGAAGAAGGGCTGGTCATCATAGCCACAAAGCAAGAAGGGATGAAGGAGGGGACACTTTTTCTTTAATGAGTTTGTTTCATGTGCAGGTACATCAAAGGAGGAGCAGCTGAGATTTATTTGGGATCCAAGAACTTGCAAATGCTTGGGGACAAGCAATTTCGAGAGGGGTGGACTGTTGTGTCCCTTTTTCAAGATAAATTCCAATCGAAGACCTTGGCCCATTTCCCTTCCTCATGGGACCAAGTGAACAAGCTAGAGGAAGCTAGTAATGTCATCATGTGCTTCATTTCATGGTCATTTCTTAATTGGCATTGTAATTGTTGGTGAACCTAGCGCCTAACCATAAATTAGAGATAAAAAGGTATTGGTGAACATGTACTTTTCTTAAGAGGTCAGCCATCATTTACATTATAAACCCCCTATTGTTGTAAAAGGGAGGTCGCTTGGCCATTAGATTATTATGTTATGTGGATTTCTCATTTTCAGTAAAGGATTGCTTGTTAAGCATCTTTTCCTCTCTCTCATGGACGAAAACCCTTGATTGAGGCACTCCCAAGGATGAAAAACCTTGTGGAGAAGTGGTGTGGATGAAACCCCACACTACCCTTTTGGTGGATATCTTTCTATTGCTGGTTATAGCAGATTTTTTCCCTAAGCGACTTGCTTAGTGGTGTGTTTTCAAGGATATTGCTAGTTTCTATGTGATATCTTTGCATGGTTGAGCTCCCTATGATTTATAAAGGTGAAATCTTCCATTTTATCAATTGTTTGGTGCAAATTATATTTAATTTCAAGAGGGGCGACCTATCTTGGAGTGATGTTTTGGTATGTGTGGTGACATTTTGGTAAATTTGGAATTATCATCTTATTCTGTATATTTCATAAGGCCAATATCTCAAGTTTAATGATTTTCGGTGCTTTCTAAGCTGAGTTATGAATTTTTAAAAATAACACTGTAGACAAGGGTTTTATGAAATTCATATCTTCATATCTAGGGCATTAAAAATCAGATTTCTTGCACTACATGATTGTTGAGGTTATATCATAATTTTAAAAATTCAAGTGAGTGAAAGCTCAAAAGTGGAGTTGAATTCCATAAACAAGTTGCCCTAGGATATTGGAAAAATCAGATTATTGTCAGTTGGCTGGTCTTAAAAATCAGACTTGGTTATTTGGTGTTTAAGCTAATTTCCTTAATTTTCAGTTTTATCCCCAAAAGGGATATTACAGTAATTCTGTATCTTCTCTCCTCTTCCATTTTCATACAACTGCCATACTCTAGTGTTGGCTGAAGCGTAAAACATTGTAAGCTTGTTTTCAATTAATGAACGCAAATTGAGCATATGCTAGTTTGTGTAGTTTAAGAAAACATCTTATCTCAATTCATGCATAATTCATTAGATATTCCTAAGCATTCTGTGCAATGTTGTTACGTGATCTTGAGCTAAGCGCATTATATTTAGTGGATTTGGGTGAATTGGATAGACGTCATTTGAATCACTCTTGTAGTTTCATGAATTGTGAAGGATGAACCTAGGTTGTTTTTTATACATGTAAAGAATAATATCCACTCTCTCTCAGACTCTTACCCAAAGTTTGTGAGGATTTGAGTTGTGCTAGGTTCTTTAAGCATTGGTTTCCGTCAAAATAATTTGACTGTGTTTGTTTTGAATCATTTCAAGTTAGGATAAAAGTCTGATTCTCGTTTTTTCCCTACTCTTCTAATGATGCAAACTCACCTTGTGAATAATTAATGTGAATACCCATCTTGTATAGTCTTCCACCTAGATAAGAACCATAGATAATATTTAGTTTGTGCCTTAAGTCAAATTAGATAAACCCGAAGGATGGAAAAGATTCTTGTTGATTATCCACTTTGGATGATTAACCCCTTTATAGGTTTTAAAGGCCACACAGGTCTCCTCGACTTATATGTCATGAGTATTCTGTATATTGAATCCCATTTCCAGTAAGGATTCACAAACGATTGAGATTAAATTCTCGTGTCTTGTTGGAGCCTATGTAAGAAACTTGCATCAACAGAAACATGCAAGCAAACATCACTTGAGACAACAAGAGGACTCTCTGACACATGGAAACTTGACACAACTGGTCCCAACATGATAGCACTTGACAAGATGATGACATAACTGACAAATAAGATGGATTTTGGATAAACATTTCTTTCACAAAACAAATTGAGGAAAGTTCTAAGATCAACAAAGGATCAATTGAATCCTAACCAAAAAGTGGGGTTTATTGGATTGATTTTTTGTGTGGTGTTCCTTACACCGAGGAAACATGAAAGTCAATGTAGATGAGGATTGAGGAATATGTTGTCATTCACCTTTCGAGAAAAGAAAAAACGGTGTTAACAAAACACACCTTCAAAATGAATTAAGCCATTCACATCGAGGATGCCAAGGTATTAGGTGGAGAGCTAATATTTTAAAGAGATGTTGTGAAGATTAGTAAGCAATTACATAATTCAAATTGAGAGGTAGATTAATGTTTAAGACACTCATGGAGGACCATTATCGACGAACTAAGGAGACACAAAACTTTAGGATAGGGTTTTTTAATGTTTGGCATAAGAGTCGTTACACTTATAATTTAATTGTAATAAGTAGTTGGGCCTTTATTAATTTCCTAAAGGGATATAATTTGAATTTTTACCATTACTCTAGGATACGAGCATCCAATGTTGGGCATAATAGTGGTTGCAACTTTTATTAATTGCATCAACTATTTTGTATATGTTTATTTTCGTAAAGTGACCCTATTAGGCATCTTGTACCTCACTAAGTTATTTATATAAGAAGCTCCTATGTGTGATTGATGCATATGATTTCTTCATCCTAATGATGTATTACTTGATGTAATCCGAAACTTTAATGGTTAAAAAGCTCCACCCAATTTTATACAATAACCGTTATATTCGATGTTATGGACTGCAAAAGTCTCAGTTCTTTAATTTTGACATAACTGATACCAGTAAAGAAGCACATAATAAGCACACAATCAATCATGAAGCATGGAGTATGTAGTAAACATGTAAACTATTAGTGAGAAATCAATACACATGATATAATCGACAATCAGAATTCATGGAATAATGAGTAATCAAGAAGCATGGAGCAAATCATCTGAATACACATAGGAAAACAATGTTATGATCAAGTGAAACACAATATACCATCTATAAACATATGAGCAAGGGAAAAACATTTATAAGCAATCTAAGTAGCACTAGAAAGATATAACCCGAAAATCGTGCAAGATGTCCCTAGAGTAGGCATACTCCCAATGTGGATTAATAGCTCACAGGTATCAGCTAATGTAAAGTTGTAAAGCATGTGTGTATCCATGATAATGTCTAGCCTAATGTCTTTTGTCTAAATTCATTATGTCGTCAAAAGCATGTGCATAACAAATAAGATATGTAAATGCAAAGAGCATGATAAGTAACATCACCTGAATCTATGTACCAATAAAGCAAGTCACAAGTAGGTCTTGGTTTTTGAATTTTTGGAATATTTGAATGTTTTGTATTATTAGAATATTTGAATAGTTTTGTATTTTTATAATATTGTAACAAGCGTTAAGGGAAAAAAATGCAACAAGAAGTGGGAGGGTCCCGAATAATCCATAATGTCTGTCAAAGCAAATTGTGCATAAAGGTGTAATAACAAAGTAGTCTTAGTAGAGCGAGGTTTAGTGATATATCCCCAATGTGAATGCAATTATGAATAGAAAAGTGACGTCTTGAAGGAATATGTGCAAAGAATAGTAGTAGGCGCATGCCTCCAATGGGAAAGAGTTGGTGTATATGTAGATGTTCATAAGATGTGTAGGCATAAGAAAGATATGATCATATAAGCTCAAAGTGTGTCATGTCAAAAATAAGTGTAAACAGTTAATGATATGCTGCCACAAGATGTAACATGATTCAAAGTCTGCATAATAAGGTTAAACTACTATAATATTAAAAAATGTGTATGCATGTGTTCTCATATGATAGCTAGTGTGAATGTCTGGAATGGGATAAACAATCAGGTGGGAAGGGGCCAATGGAACATAGCTATCAAATCAAAGTCAAAGTCTAGAATAATGCTCAATGTGAAGGAAAACATACATATCAATGTCAAAATAGAAGAATGGAGAAGTAGTGCTCAACTCAAGGGAGAGTGAACAAGCAACAAGCAATTGAGAAGCTGTGTACAGTAATCTGTGTAGTCTAGTTGGCGTAAGAGGTAGGTTATGAATGCTAATTTGTGATCTCATCAATGGGATGTTCATGTAACGGTCTTGTATCGATCAATGCATATTCCTCACTTTGAGAGTGAGGAGTAGGAGTCATAGATGTATTGTTGTCGAAATTTGATAGATGGTCTTGTATCGATCAATGCATATTTCTCACTCTCAAAGTGAGGAGTAGGAGTGTAGATGTATTATTGTCGGAATTTGATAGATAGTCTTGTGCCATATGGTAACTTAAATCATTTGTGCTAATGGTATGCTTGTGTATATGTCACAGGGATTGAGTAGTCATAGTAACATGTGGTCTTCGTTGTGTAGTGGGAAAATGCATTGGTGTTGTTTATAGAACTTGGTCACAAGGTCGTTGTAAGACCATAGTAGGGTGTGATAGAGAAGGCACTGCAGGCTGACTGCGCACTGTAAGCTGAATTTTAAAGGCAATGATTTGTCTTTGAAACTATCTCCGACTTGGTTGTAAAAGGGTGTAGTGATGCCCAAAAATAAATCGATTTTCTTTGAGTTTTTCCTTGAAGTTGTCACGGGATGACTTTGTTAGAGATTCTATATTGTTGACCAAGTATCATATAGATGTTGGATATTCGTTAGCTTTATATTATGTGATTTATGTTGCTTCTTGTTGATGATCCATATTAACATGTGGACTTCATTGTGGAGTGGGAAAATGCATTGGTGTTGTTTATAGAACATGCTCACAAGGTCATTGTAAGACCATAGTAGGGTGTGATAGAGTAGGCATTGCAGGCTGACTGGGCACTGTAAGCTGATTTTTAAAGGCAATGTTTTGTCTTTGAAACTATCTCCGAGCTGGTTGTAAAGGGTGTAGTGGTGCCCAAAAATAAATTTATTTTCTTTGAGTTTTTCCTTGGAGTTGTCACGAAGATGACTTTGGTAGAGATTCTATATTGTTGACCAAGTACCGTATCAATGTTGGATATTCGTTAGCTTTACATTATGTGATTTATGTTGCTTCTTGTTGTTGATCCATATTGGATTTGACAAAGTTTTGCTTCAACATAGTATTCATTGTAGAGTATTTGTGTATTGTATGAACATTATAACTGCCCGTAACTTGGGTTGTATCATCATTATAGCGTGGATCGTAATCAATTTGCATAGTATGTGCTGGATCCTAGGTTGGTCACCATTGAAAGAGGTATTGGGTGAAGAGACTGCAAGAGTTGAATTTGTGCTCCCACTAGTACCTTCTTTGTCTATATGGAGATATCGTTATGGTTATTGTTTGAATCTTTGGGAATTATCTTAGGGAATGCAGCAAATGGATGTTGCTTTGGGGCGATGCTAAATAATTTATCAATACCAAATGGGTTTGAGTCATCACGATATTCTCCTGGGGCAAAATTAAGCTTGGTTAAATAGGTATTGATATCATAAGAATGTATTCATCATTGCCACTATCACCTCTCTTTGTTTTAGTAGTTTTCTTGTTATGTTTGAGTACACTGGTAGCAGTCATATTACGGTGATCATTACTTTTCTCATCATTTGTTGTATTTCTCACTTCAATTTTTTATGGCCTTTGTTGTTCTACTCATATGATTTTCTTTGGCGGCTCAATGGATGGCTTTGGGAGGTTAGTTTGTGGATTAAAATTTTCTGAAGGCTCAACTCTTGTGCATTATCCATATGGGCTACTCATTATTATTTGTAAGATGTGTAAACATATTCTTCATGAGCGTATTTAACACATCTATGTAAGGTAGATGGAGTTGTTTCCATAGCAAGAATCCATGGTCTGGCAAGTAGAAGTTTGTAGTTCAAATAATTAGGCATTAGTTATCAATACTATAGTTACTAGAGTACACCTGTATAATGCACAGTGATGAATGTGCAGCGTTTGCTTTTTTTCCAAAACTTTTGGGGTCTAGATCTGTCTGTAGCAGTGTGGTCCTGCAATATGGGAAGTGTTATTTTGGGCCAACTAGGATGACTTACGACACTCTTCCCTTGGTGTTGGGACACCCAATTCCCACTACATTATCAAGCATTTGTTGGGGATTGATCCACCCTATCTCTCCCAGAATGCCAAGTCAAATCTATACATCTCCAAATACACCGTTTATATCTATTACACCCTTAGATGCTTATAGCATGCTACTCCCTATCTCCGTGTGGGTCACATTGGTGGCCAAAGTTGTTTGCCATGCTTTGGTTACTTTATCGACACACCTAACAACCTACTATGCTTCCACACTATTAGGTACACACTTCTTCTCCTTTAAAATTGGTAAATTTTATTCACTAGCATAAAGGGGGCAAATGTAGATACTAAAATGCTGTACAAAATCATTATTCCATCATGCTTTTGATAAATTCTATGTATGTGGGTCTTGAGTAATGAAACTAAGTCCTAGTGGCACAAATCCTTGTTTAATTATTACATCGCTTGATTTATCCTCTGATTTGTGACTTACTTGATGCTTCTTTATGTTTTTATGCTGTGTTATAGAGATCTTCGGCCTTTGCAATTGTTTGTTTTACTTTTGGCGACTTTGGTCCAAGACCTTACAAATTGGTCATGATCCTGACCGAGATGTATGGTCTTGACCCGTTTGAGTTTTGGGTCTCTTTTTGCCCATTGGGTCTCTTTGCTACTATATTCTTATTCACATCGCATTTTTTTGGTTGGCTTTGCACGCCACTAAGATAATCACATTTCAAAGTGATAGACTCTTATATATACAAGTTTACCTTAAGCATTTATTATATAGCAAACACCTATCTAAGTATCAAATACTAAGATGAGAAAGATAGTACTCTCTATCATACTGCACTATCACAACACATGAGGGCATAAATTTGTTTTGCACATTTGCATACAAGGGTTTTTATGGGGGAAAAGTAGCATAGCCTGTTATTGGTGTGGAAGCACAAGGGCAAAGCTAGGTCAAGGGTTTTAGATTGCATACACACTTGCACAATGCACTAGGAGAACTACATTGCGTCTGGAATGTAGTGCAATACTCAGTGACTAACAAATGAGGTGAGACTGTTGAGGTCAGCCAGATTCAAGCATTTGCATATGTTATTTTCAATCTAATGAGTGCTTGAGGTTTCTTGCAGGAAGCTAGGTTTGTTTTACAGGTATAGGTGCGAAAACTAGGGTTACAGGCAAATATGAAGATACCAATGTGCGACATAGAAAGTGACACAGAAAAAATCAGAAATCTGCCATTTACTTGTCCAAGATAGTAGAATAGGGTCAGTTTGTGGAATCTGGTCTTGACCTTTAGTACGGTCCTGCTCTTGCATGGTTTGAACAAGAAACAATTGGTCTATGCACATTCAGCATTCTTCATACTTTCCAGATCTAGAAACAACATGGCTAGAGATCAATCTGAATTAGCTAAGTCACCTCCCAAATCCTAGTAGTCTTCCTAATTGCTTTATTAGTTTGACTTGCTTGCAAATAGCTTAGTTTCCATTGTATATCTGTAATGATTGTATTATTCTCTTCTTTGTAACATATAATATTTAATCTTAATTGAATTAATTAGATTAATCTCTTGTAATTAAGGGTTGATATAATAAGAAACACAAGGATTCCCAAAGCAAAAATCAATCTTCAAAGCTGTGTTTGAAGAAGACCTTTCCCTATTGGAAGCCACCAAAGAACAATGGAAAGTGGTGCAACATCCACAAGAGCAAGAGTTACTCATGTTGTGGCAATCAAATGCTTTTGGCTGAGGTGCAGATTTAAACCTACCACCAACACCAACATCAGAACTGAGACAACCACCCATGATGGAGTAAGGGAAGCACATGATGGAAGGTAGAGTGATTTTTCCACTCACTAATGTGAGTGAAACCCTAGGAGTCTAGGCTTTCAACAAATGGCTGACAGTTTTCCTTGCCACTCTTCTCATTTTTCCTTTAGGTTACTGTACAATTTTGTGTTTTTGCATTATCACCTTGATCTGATTTTTCTGATCAAACATACCTTCTTGCATTGTGGTCCAATATTCCTTCTCTCCCGATTTATCTATTGCTACTATGAAATAATATGGTTTTAAGTAAACTTAATAAGATTTTCTATTTTCTCAAGGCTATCTCTAATGTGTACTTGTCCCCTATTTTTCAGGAAATTTTCAAGATAGGGAGAAAATGCGTATTGAAAAAGCTGTGCGTCTCCGTTATGGCCGCTTCTTTTACCGCTTTCCCAATGGAGAGTCTGCTGCAGATGTGTATGACCGAATAACCGGTACTATCACTAAATATGAATGACATCTTTTCCTCAGCGCCATTACACATCTGCTTGTTAAATGAGTGGTTAACCATAAAATATAATATAGTTGGGGAGCAACAGAGTCTAACTCCAAACTAACTTTGGCTAAGGTTGAAGAAGGCTGCAGGATTGACACGTACCTTTCATTCTTATAATTTCTTAGGTTGTTCCTTACGTATTTGCAAGAAAATTCTTAGAAATAATTGATTTTGTGGAGCTTGTTAGTTTAAATCCATTACCGTGCAAGATTGTCTTAAAGTTATATTTATTTGCAGGATTTAGAGAGACACTTAGAGCAGATATTGACATTGGTCGTTTTCAACCCCCTGGAGCAAGGTCAAAATTTATGAACTTGGTTCTGGTATCTCATGGGCTCACTTTACGCGTCTTTCTTATGAGGTGGTACAAGTGGACTGTTGAACAATTTGAGGGCCTTTACAATTTTGGAAATGCTGGCATGCTTGTGATGCAGACTGGTTCAGGTGGAAGGTACTAATGATTTCTTTTTACAGTAATAGTCACTGGTTTGAGTGATATTTTAAGATCAATTGCTTCTGAACTAGATAAAAATATTGGAATTTGCAATATCTGCTTTAAAAGAAGCGAATTCTATAAATTTTTCAGCATTATAGTGGTAATAGATTTAACTTATCGCAAAGTTGATATAGAACTCTGCACTATTGTAAGCATCCCACTTAAGGATGCATTTCAGTTTATAACAAACTTTAGTCATCTTAGATGTGTAGTTTATAAAGTGTTCAAGCTGCATAATAAATGAACTGAATGAGAAGTGATAGAGTCAAACAACACTAGTATGAGATCGGTTTATAAATAGTTATGATTCGTAAAGGAACTTATTTCAATCACATTTGACAAATGTCATTCTATGTTACAAAAAAATCTAAGCGGCTGATTTGTTGAAACTTGCATATGAGCAAAAAGATTTTTTTTGAAGAGAACATGGATTTTGGCAAAATAATACTACATGGAATTAGTGTGGGCAATAGGAGCTTGCTCACCTCAAAATGTACAATGCAAAATTTTATAATTCCATGATTAACAGAATTATACAAATCAAATATGAGGTAAACACTTAAAACTACTTATTATATCAGCATTTGAAACATAATCCGGCAGTATGCCATGCCATAACTCAATTACACCCCCAACTTTTAGAACTTTTCAAGCACACACAGTCTTTAAAATACCGTTTAAATAAGTTGTGTCTACCATTCAACCTTAGAGGAAATTAAAACATTCTTTAAATAAGCTGTATCTACTTGTATAGTCCGAGTGAGAATATTCTTGCTTATTTAATAGTTGTTTAATTCTTGGATTACCCATCTCCTAATAATCGGGGGGTCACTTTTTAGACAACATCAATCTTGGTGGATCTGGCACTATAATTGACTCATGCTATAATGTTAGTACGCTGCACCACCAAATTAAGGAACTTTTCAAGCACACATGGTCATTCAAAAATTGTTTAAATAAGTTGTATCTACTTGTATTGTTAGATTGAAAATATTTTTGTTTATTTAATAGTTTAATTCTTGGATTACCCATTTCCTAATATTTGGGGGTTCATGTTTTAGACTGTTAAAATATAGAGCTATAGAGCATTATATAGAATGTAATGCGGTTCCTAGCAGTTGAAGAGGTTGTAACCAAACAACCAAATGTAACTAAATGTAACTACCTCTTCCTATAATAAATAAACCTCTGCCTGTGTCATTTCAGCAGTGCAGTTTGCCTTCTCTGATTCTTTCTTCTCTTTGCATATGCTAACATTGGTATCAGAGCGTCCAAGGTTGCAGTTCGAGGAAGCCTTCAAGAGGCACGAACAAAAAATTCGAGGAAGCCCTAAAAGGCACGAATTTGGTAAAACGTGAAGAAGTATTTGGAGAAAAATACCAGACGCTAAGTAGCAGAAGGAAGAAATTCCTCCATTCGTGGGCAGCAGACCATTTGCAGAGAAAAACGAAGGCATTCGTGGCAAGATCCAGTCGCTAGAAGACAAAGAAAAATGTGGCTACTGCAAATACCCAGTCGTGAATCCTGAGTCGCAAATCGTGTGAAGGAGAAATCGTGGAGGGCAGTCGTGTGAGGCAAAGTCTGAGCAGTAGATTGTTGCAGAAGGCAAAACAAGAGCACAAAAATCAGTGCAAATCCACAGTCGAATGTTGAGTCGTTGGAGCAGAAAAAGTTCGAGGGCATCATATTTGTTTTATTTCATCTACAAAGGTATTCTCACATTAATAATATTTATTAATGCAAATATGGTTCGAGGGCATTTTGAAGGTGCTTTAATTTAATATTACTTGGTGGAATAAGTAATAATTGTTTTATTAAGGGGCACACTTTTTATTAAGTTGGCAAATACTTTATATTTGCTGGAATAAAGTTATATTGTTTTATTGGTGAGGGGCCAAAAATATATTTGCTGGAAAAAGTAATATTTTATTAAGTGTGGGGCAAAATTTTATTTTATTATTTCCGTTACTTTGGAATAATAAAATGGCAAATATTTCACACTTGACTTTGCCGGAGACACAAAAATTAACGGGCACTAATTTCAATGTTTGGAGTCATAAGATTTTAACGGTCGCGGAGTTTCGTGATTGTGATAAAATAATCAAGGGTGATGAAAGTCGACCAGCGACGAACTTCGAGGATTATGACAAACGTCATAAGGAAGCGTTATTGCTTCTCAAGTTGTCGGTGTCGGATGATATGATACCGGAAGTGCGGAATGCCACTGTGGCAAACATGTTGTGGGCCAGTCTGAGGGATAAATATCAGACGTCAGAAAAGAGTCGGGTTTTATACCTGAAAAATATGCTCTTTTCCGTAAAGTTACAAGGTGGATCGCTATGTCTGAGCACCTACTTCGGATGAAAGACCTCCGAGACCAGTTATCTTCCATCAACAAAAAGGTGGACGACGATGATATGGTGGCTCTGGTTTTGAACAGCTTACCTTCTTCGTATGAGTCATTTGTGGAGGCACTCCATTTAATGGCTGAAAGTCAAACACTCACGTTTGACAAGGTGAGTTCCTACCTGTTGCAAAAGGAGCGGAGACAACTTCAGGCAGAATCTAATTGTGACCATTCAGAGAGTGCTCTTGTCACTCAGTCAAAGGGAAAGTGGAAACGTCAATCTGGTGAGTCTTCCACTCAGTATCAGGTCACATGCTATTACTGTCACAAGGTTGGGCACCTCAAGAAGGATTGCCGGAAGCGGAAGTATGATCTTTCGCAGCAGAACAAAAAGCCATGTGATGAGGAACATGTGGCAGCAGTTGCAGAAGAACGGGATTCGGATGACGGGCATGCTCTTTATTGTCTTACGACATCATGCTCGAATGACAGTGGTACCAGTTGTTGGATCATTGACTCTGGTGCGTCTGCACACTTTTCATGTCGTAGGGACTGGTATGTTTCATTTACTGCAAATATTTGTTTTGAATCAGTAGTACTAGCTGATGGAGAATCACTTGCAGTAGAAGGGATAGGAGATATATGCATTGTATTGAATAATGCTCATAAATTGTTGGTACAAAATGTTAGATATGTACCTTCTTTACAAAAGAATCTTCTATCTATTCGTCAATTGACTGAAAATCCCAATATTTCTGTGGATTTCTGTGGAAAGAAGTGTGTTGTCTCTGATGTGAAACAGAGACGGATAATTGCCCTTGGTATTGGGGAAGGTGGTCAGTATCAGCTTGTTGATCCGGCTGCGATCAACATGAATGCACGTGTGGAGGACAACTCCACCATTCAGGATGTGCAGGAGGTTGCAATGCCTTGGGAGGAAGTCATTCCTCACAAATCTGTTGACTTGGATACAGTCAACCTACATGCACCTATTGTGGAGGGAGTATCCACTATACCAGGTGTACGGGAGGGGACATGCCTTGGGAGGATGGATTTCCTCAATTGAAGAACATTTATCTATTTGTGGAAAATCCCAATATTTATGTGGGAGTTTGTTTTCTTTGATGTGAAACAGAGACGGATAACTTGATATTGGGGAAGGTTCATATCAGCTTGTTGATCCGGCTGCGATCAACATGACGTGTGGAGGACAAATCCACCATTCAGGATGTGCATGCCTTGGGAGGAAGTCATTCCTCACAAATCTGTTGACTTGGATACAGTCAACCTACATGCACCTATTGTGGAGGGAGTATCCACTATACCAGGTGTACGGGAGGCGGACATGCCTTGGGAGGATGGATTTCCTCATTCTGAAGAACAATTTGTTGTGGATGGAGACTCCACTATTCCAAATGCACTGACGATGCATGGTGAGATGGCATGCCCAACCACTCACTCAGAGGTCCTTGCTCGAAGGACAGTAGAGCATGAACAGTTTGCTCATTGTGTTGTGAAGGATCTTTCCCAACAGAGGGGGATAGATGAGCAAATAGATGAGGAGTTGATTCTCACTCCTACCACTGTTGAGACGGAGACCACTGTTGAGACGGAGATGGTTATTTCTCCTACTATTGCGGAGTTGGTTCTAACTCCTACTGCACAGATGGTCACATTTCTCTTATTGAGAAAGTTGGATGAGCACTACACGGTGTTGCAAGGACGTGATCGAGGTGACTTCGATTGCAGGATAATTGAGTCTTTGTACAGACTCCAGCAGGCTACACAAGCCTGGAATAGATTTTTCAATCCACATCTTCAAGGTTCTGATTTCAGCACTCTGGAGATGGGGCTGACACTCTCAGCCATTGGTGATTCATCACTGGTCAATGAATCACGTAACAAAGAACCAGTGGACCACTTGTCATATCTTTTGTTCATGGGACCAGATTTTTGTTTTGCAGTTCTTCTTCATTCGACAACCGCAACACAGTCATGGACTGATGATTTTGAAGTACAACCTATGGCACAGTCTGTAGATGTAATGACTAAACATATGGGCTTTAGGAAATTTGTAAAATTTCGGGATAAACTTGGTATTGTTTCCGGTTTAGTCATTAAGAGGGGGTGTTAAAATATAGAGCTATAGAGCATTATATAGAATGTAATGCAGTTCGTAGCAGTTGAAGAGGTTGTAACCAAACAACCAAATGTAACTAAATGTAACTACCTCTTCCTATAATAAATAAACCTCTGCCTGTGTCATTTCAGCAGTGCAGTTTGCCTTCTCTGATTCTTTCTTCTCTTTGCATATGAATAAGAATTTCTTGGAACTAAACAAAACTCCAAGCCAGGAAAAGGACCCTCATATCACTTAGAATAAGAACAAACTTGCTAAGTATCAAAGTAAGCAATCTAAGATTGGTAAGTGATGCAATACTCACAATTCTGAAGGTCGCTTAGTTGAAGAATTCCTAGAAAACATTGCTTGCATAGATGGAAATGTTGTGTCCTACCTCAACGGCACTAGATGAAGGTAAATAGATCATGCAACTCTGAGCCGGCTGCCATTGTAGCAACCACCAACATTGCCTCATCTTCTAATTCAGATCTAGAAGAAGCACAATGATTGTTGCATTCTCAAATGTGGGTCAATGGACAACCTATGATTTGATTATTGACAATGGAAGTTACAAGAATGTGATTTTTCTGTTGACGCTACACCCACAATGATACGCCATGGGTGATTCAACTTGGGTTTGGAAAAGTGTGTTGTTCATTAGTGTCTCGTAGTAGACAATATCAAACATTTTCAAGTTGATGTCCTTTGTGATGTTGTACTCCTACAAGGATACAATGTTCTAACTGCGCAATCATATCTTTTTCAATTATTAAGAATTTTTTGCTCTTGATGGTGAGACCTAAACGTAAGAGAGACATCCTTGTAGTTTGTAATGTCCCCTTTTCTAAATTAAAGATGATTAATTATATTATTTGAGTTGGGCCTGGTCATTTCTAATCTTTGGGAAACTTAATGTTATTGTTATTAAAATAAAAAAGTATTTTTAGTCAATATATGGTTCATTCCAGCCCCTATATTATTGTCATTGCTGAATATTGCGAAGGGTTTATAGTATGAAAGTTGTACCATTCTTTTTTCTGTTGTTTGCAACAAATTCAACCCCTTTTACACTCTTATGATATAGTGTCCTGTTGGTGCCCGTAATTGTCATGTTAAATTTAGGCACCGTTTAGCTGGTTTGCTTCCCGATCTTGGTCAGTTCCCTGTTCAATTTTGTTCTATTCTTGGATTTTGTAAGTTTTCATTGTCTTCCCCTTCAAATCCTTGTGTTTGCCCATATTGTTTGTCGTCATTGAAGTGTTTATCCTTGCCCGGATTGTTCCTGGTTCAAGAATAATGAAGAAAATGGTGATTTCCAGTTCTAAATTGATGTGGGGGGTACTTTGTCATTTTTGCAAATTAACAAGTTTTATGCGAATGCAAAATGCAGTACCCTCCCTGAGGCCCGTGAAAGAGAATATTCAAAGAATCTCAGAAATCGTTGAAGGAAGTGTACATTGCACTTTGCATCCTTTGTGTGTTTGCATTTGTGCAAAATGCAAATTTTATCCCCGGTCCCAAGGATCAATCACAAGAAGACATGTGGCTGACAGTCGGTAGTGAGGGTGGTAAAGGCAAATTACATCTTGCATCTGTGCATTTGTGCAAAGTACAAGATTGACTCCAAGACCCGATATGATACACTTGGTCAACATGACACGTGGCATCTCTAGGGGAGTTGTATTAAGGATTGCAATATGCATTTTGCATTATTGTAAAGATGCAAAATGCGATCGATCTCACCTAGCCCGCCAAGACGACACGTGGCGCATGACCGCGAACAGAGAAAGAAATACAACTTGTATTTTTGGTAAGTTTGCGTGTATGCCCCTTGTAGTTTGATTTCGAGGCACGCCAAGGGTTGACTTGGGCCATAAATGAATGAGTTGTACACTACTTGGCAACATAAAGGTGGAAACACCAACAAGGAAGGGCCCACGTGGCATGTTCTTATAAGACAACGAGGTTTGCAATGAATAAAGAAAAAACTGCAAATTATGAAAAATCTCTTGTGAATGCGATCTCTGACATTAATGCGAAGATTCGAGGAGAATAAGTACTGGAGTTCGACATTGAATAGCACTTTGCATTCGAGAGCTCAAAATTTTTAAGTGTTGAAGAATCCCCAAGGAGATTTCAAGCAAGAGATTTGCTTGTGAGAACAAGGAAAAGATTGCGCTGGCTTTCAGAGAGAATTTGAACTAGTTTGTTGTCTTCAAGAAAGAACCAGAGCTAAATTTGAACGGGTAAGTGGATTAGTATTCTCATTCCCATGAGTTTTGAAGTATAGAGCTAGAGTTTTAGTTTTCAGGAGAGATAAGGGGTTTTATGAGAATTTGTGGTAGCCATGAAGATCCTCCTAAATTCCTTGAAGACCTATTCCAATCTCAGTTCCCCTCTAGATAGAATCATGGATTCCGACCTTGCTAATGCCAACCTAGGGGAATTCAAATAAAGATTGTATGCCTTGGATAGAAGTGAACTCATGACCCGCATGGCTAATAGAAATATTGACCTTGCTGCTGCTTTTCCCCCTGCCGCACAGTGCCCAAAGCTTGTATGGGTGCGTGCTCAGAATTATAACCTCGGAACAAGAGAACTTCGGGATGGAAGTGGAGCCTTAGTTCTTATCTTTCCGGGAGGAGGCTTTTGACAAAATGTTGGGCTTCCCACAAGTGCGGGAAGAAACTGCCATTACCATGGAGTCAACACAACAATACTGGGATGCACGGGTGGGAAGGTTAACTAAGTTTTTGAATGATAATTGGCTGGTCAAACCCCGTGGCTCCATCACTAGGTTGCCCAAGAAGTTAAATAGGAGTGAATTTAGAGAAGAAGTCGGGGATTTAATTACATTGTTGAGCAGATTGATGGGCATGGAATCCACCAACCTCTTCCATGAATGGATGTTCCAATTCATCCAGCTCATAATGGCAAACAAAACTCCTCTTCCTTGGGCTGAGCTAATAAGCGAACATATTCATGAGCAAATGGTGAGGGTTGCTCGAATTGCTAGGGGTGAAGTAGCTGGGATGACAAAATTCTAAATGTCTTCATACCTAGTTTATAACATTGCTTTTCATGGAGTTTTCCCGGACTTACATGGGGAAGGAGATCTCCGTAACACCAGGGTTTATAATGTATTTCCTCAATTAGGCTTGGTGAATTATGTTGTACAATTCAGATGGATCTTTGATGTATTCTTTGCACTAGTAATGTGCCTTTTTCATCCTAACTAGGAGAATGAGAGATTTTCCCAAGGTGCTAAGAGCATTATCACTCAATATGAATGCTATTTCATCCAATTCCAAACTTTTTCTTACATTAGAGCCAATGGTTTTGAAGGGCACCTTTACATGCTTCTTAGGCATGTAGATGATAAATAGGCACTACTGGAATTAGTAAGGCAGTTGGTACGAGTGCACAAGATTATTGCCGATAAACATTTGACATCCCCTTGTAAGTTTCTCATTTTCATCGGGAATTATACTTGCTAAAATATTCAAAGGGCAAAATTACTTGAGGCAGAAATGGGCAGATTCATGTTGGATAAGTTTGAAGCTAGGCCTCAATATGACATAAAATTGACTGTGCAAAACGTTGTGACAAATGTAATTGCAGATATGAGGAAGAGGTTAGACTAAGATAAGATAAGAAAAGATAAATCTATTAATGTCCAACAAGTGACTACAAAAGTAGGTCAAAGGGACTGTAGAAAACAACGAGCACCGATACAAGGCGGGAAAACCAAAGAGTTCCCGATAAAGAGGAAATACAAAAGCCAGAAGAGGTGGCCAAACAGGAAGAAGAAATCACACACATCCAAAATGGGGGTGGAAAAACAAGATAGAGGAAGAAAGGGGGGAAAAACGATCAAGGAGAAGAAAAGAGGAAATCCTGTCAGGGGATAGAAGTTCCAACTCTCCTAACATCCAAGGTCGACTGGAAGAAGTTGAAGATAGAATGCCGACCAATGGAAGAGAGAGGCCGCCTATTATGCCGCTGTCTAGATACAATATTATTCCTCTGATGCCCGATGGATCTCGTATGTCTCCTGAGGCCAGGCGTAGTACGGGTATGTCTGTGATGACTCGAGGAGCCATGGATGGTCTCCTTGGGCTAAACCAACCTAGAGGAAGAAGCGGGGGCAGTCTCACAAGGGCACTTCATGCCTCTCTCCACCAATAAAACTGTGAAGTGATCCGCTGGGTAGAGTCTGGTCTAGGATGCGACTGAAGAGTGTGCTCACGAAGCTTCAAAGCCTCCTGTAAATATAAAGACATACACCTCTGATCCTCAAACTTGAAGAATTCAAAAAGATCCTGCATCCTCCTAAATAAATAGTGAATTCTCCCTCTGATCTCGTAGTAAATGTGGCATCGAAAGATGAAGTGTGATTTTGTCTCGGTCTCCTAGAGGCTACACAACTGGAAGATCCTGTCTGAACGGTCAAGGTGGTGATCTGTCTCACAACGGCGTCTATGAGAACCAACCTTGAACTGACCAAGGGAAATGCGAAGGGCATGCATCCAGTGTCGAAGGGTATATTGAGGGTGAATAATGAGACCGTCCCTCAACTCTAAAAAATGCGCAGCGTAAAAGGCCATCTTGGGATGTAAACCCCTTGAGGGTTTACCCAAGTGGTATGGATGAAATTCCTGTAAATATCCTCTTTGATGATCCTGTTCATCTCCCGTTTCGTAGGCAGGTGGCTTGGTGTGTTTAAGGAGTACCGAAAAGGTTGAATACGGTCCCATCTAAATACCAATTGCCCCCAAAATTTCAGAGAAATCAACATACCAACCGCAACGCTGGCGAGGGGAGTATGGAAGAGCAATAGCCTCAGAAGAACAGTATGCCAAGTAAGGATACCTCTCGCCCCTTAATAGTGTCCGCGAAACCCTGAACGCGGTGCAAGAAAGAAACCAAATCAAATATGGTCTCTAGTCTGAAAGGATGGGCTCCAACCTCTGCCAAAATAATGTGCTGGGGTACTCATTGCTTACAACTGATGAAGCGGAAAAGGAGAAGAGTCTGGATCCTCTCGATGGAAACCCAGTCGGTACCCAACAAAGAGGGTCCCCAAGCAATAGAACCGTAGAGGACCGTGGGTCTGATGAGGGAGTTCATGAGGGACATTTTGGAGATGGCCTGGAAGTGATGGGCGGAGGCAGTGTCTCTCAAGAACTAAGGACCCATAGCCCTTGTTGACTCGAGGTTGGAGAGCCTGTCTCAAACTGAAACGAGGGCCAAAAAACAAAATCCCCAAGTAGGTATAAGAGCTGGTGATAACAATCTTCTTGCCTTTGAAGAAGTGGAAATGTGAGGTCTTCAAACCATCGAAAACCATAACCTTGGTTAATTAACCAAGGTTAACCAACAACTGCCAAAGATCACTACACAAGGGTAAGGCATCGAGTTGTCTTCGTAAGCCCTCGAGAGAAGAATCTAGGAGAACCTCATCATCTGCAAAAAGAAGAATGGATATCAAGACCTGGAGCAGGAGGCACCCATCACTTTCTAGAATATGCTCATGGAGACCAAGACTCAAGCTCGTTAATGTAGATCCCAAACAGAGTTGGGGATAGGGGACACCCCTACTTTACCCCAATTGTACTCCTGATGAACTCTGACTCTCCCTGGGAGGTGCGGAGGCGACCCAAAACATTCTCGTATAGACACATGATGGCTGTGAAAGGGGTCTTGAAAATGCCAATGTTACGAAGTCGTTGAAAAAGTGCGACACGTGGCACCGAGTCAAAGGCTTTCCAAAAGTCCACAAAGCAATAGTAGACCTTCGACGAGCGATGATGTGCTTCCTCAATAATGGCTCGAAGAGTGAAGATATAGTCAGTAGTTTGGTGATCAGGCTGAAATCCAACTTACCCCTGACTCTAATGTTTCTCTGCTCCAGCTCCTCGGATAACTGCATATGTAACACTGTAGAATAAAGCTTAGAGAATGTATGACCTGTTGGTGCTCAAATTAGTCTCGACCAGTTTGTCATTGAATTTCCTCAGTTTGCGGCCTCTGTCATGTTTTCTGTCTCCCCGTGTTAGTGCTTGAAGACTATGTCCTCCATTTGGTTGTTGTTAGCATATGGATTTGCACGCATGCAAAGGACATGCAACAGTGTGGGAACGAAGTCCCTCCTCAATGAAGGCTGAGGCTGCCTTTATTGAAACACCAAAATTGTATTTACATCTGTACATTCAAAATTGTAGTGTGGGGGGGGGGGGGGTTTTGGAACATCAATGGAAAGAAAACGTGAAAGAAGAAGATGAGAATCGAATGAAGGAAAGGAGTGGAATGGGATGAACTGAAAGAAAATGCAAGAGTTAGGTAAACACAGCGCCTAAAATTGCATGAAGAGGAAAGATGAATGACCAACACGGAGTTTGAGTTAGCCAAACAAGAATGTGTAAAGGGAACACATATGAGCAAGTAGATAATCAGAGCTTGATCACTGTGAACTAGAACAACTGATTAATAATGTTGACAATAAGATCAAAGATAATATTTGCATGCAAGATTCAAACACCTAACATCTAATGAACATAAGAACATCAAATGTTACAAGAGACAATGAATGAGACACAAAGTTCGTATTCCATTAACTCCAAAATGTTTTTCACAAAAGAACACAAAGTTTCTTCCTGAAACAAAGCTTGCACAAAAGTATTTTCTTCTCCTCTCTCAAAGTCACCCTTTACAAATGAGCCCCTCACTTCCTTTTATAACCCAAAAGTTGGTTACAAAGTAGTTAGGGTTTTACATGTACATTAAATAGGGCACTTAAGTGACTTTGACTTTTTCAACCAACTTTTAAAAAGTGACTAAAAATAGAAACCACTTAAGTTAAAAAGTCATTTAAGGAAAAATACATAAATAAAAGAAATGGGTACATGTGGACCCACTCAAATGACTTGGACGCACACGTAGACATCCTAGTTAGCAATGTGCCACCCAGATCAAGACACCTAGGATCAGTGCCTTATCCATTGGGCTAAGAGTTCTCCTATCCCGATCGTACGGGAATGAACTCATTGACTGTGCTCTGCAATCCTCCAAATGACAAGTGCTGAGCTTGAAACTTGAGCAATTCATCCACCCCTCTGTCTGAGCAATATCCTGGTGTGAGAAAATTTGTCTTCATTTGTATTCACATTCACAATTCTCCACATGCTCCGAGTACCTTTCCATGGTGAATTATTCATTTGTTGCGAGACCATAGTCGTTACGCCACCTTGGTTTATCAGAATCCAGCTTCTGGTTTTTCGCCATTGAGAAGATCTCCAAGAGCCAAAATTGGAATTCACCTCCAATGGTATTACAAAACATGGCTTTAACAAACACCCCATGAATAAATATAACCAATTATTTGCACTATACATCTGATTTGATGAAGTCGAAAGCATTGTCTAGCTTTGCAAACACTTTCTACAAATTGAATAACCCGACTCTTCCATCTCACTGCACAGCCTATCTTTTATTGGTTCACTTAACATCACCAATAATCACCAAAAATAACATTTTCCTTGTTTGAAATGATGGAAGCAGTTCTCATATTTCTCAACAATCTCGGAAACAAACTCGGTTGCAGTGTGTCAGCATGCACACAATTGAAGGTTCTTGTCGAGTTAAATAGTTATTCCAAGAGACATTTTTATCAATCAATATGGCAATGCAAACTTCTCATTTATGTGACAGAGGAATGGTTATTTTACTCATGAACATCATTTAGGAATCTGAATTGAAAAATACCCTGTTACCTTCATCTCGTGGGTAATTGTTAGTGCGATCTATCTCCTCCACAAAAAGTATGAATCATTCTATGGTCTTCATACATAGAATTAAACCAAATTCAAATCATAGCATGGTCTTCATCCATAGGCTTAAACCAACATCTATAGGGATTGACCTTGCCACCATGATTACACTTAACTCTCGTCAATAATCGTTAAGTTTGTTGTAGTGTAATCAGAATTGTTTTTAGCTTTTCAGCTCAACTACTTTATATTCAAGCTTAACCCAACATTTCTGAAAAGAATGGTTTTACCACAATGCTCACGGTTCTTCCTCATCATATAACACTTGTTTTAAGAATTTTTTGGCTTTGCCATAATAAGCACAATTGTACCTTCCAAACGATGAGAAAATGCCATTACCAATAAAGACCTAATGCTGCCATGATGATGACTCGTTGAAGATGCTCATATAATTGCAAAGCAAATTGTGCTTCATGAATATTCTGATATGAAACAGATCCACCTCTATGAGATTCTCTTCCATGAGTTACATCGTAAAACAAGTAAGGTCTTAATAGAGAATCTTTGTAATAAATTTCATCAGGTCTCCTGGTAACACTCTCACTGTCACTTAATCGATTTCGATAAAAATATCTTGAAGGAAAATCCCGAATTTGAGGATGCATTCGATACTGAGCAGGTAACAACATAGTTGGACGACCTACTTGTTGGAAGCGCTCAAAAAGGCTTCTACTATACTACAACATGCCTGCTGCCTGGCTAATTACTGTTGCAGGCAGTTGCTGTGGATCCCCGACAAGAACACACCTTACAGCACCCAATGAAAGTGGAGGTAACACGCCTACTTCACTAGCTTGTAGCTTCATCTATAACCACCATATCAAACCCATGGGCTAGGCGTTGGAATAACTTCCGGCCACTACTAGAAATAGTAGTGAACACAATCTCAGCCTCATTTGCAAAGCTTGCCTCAAGATTTGATCGAGCTTCTTCCATGTTAAATTCACCACCTGGACAGAAGCGACTTTCCAAAATGAAAAGGCAAGACAACTCAACTAAAACTTTATCTCGTCCTTCTACTACAGCTACAAGCTTTTGCAACCACTGATCATGACTGTGGTCGCGTGCAACCAGAACATCAGGTTCGGTACCAACGGTTCCTTGGGATCGCCCTGCAGTAGCTGTCGCACTTAGCTCTCCCTGGAGGCCACTGATTTTCTGAGGTAAGTTTACTTCTCTGCCCTGTAGCTGCTGCATATAGCGAACCACTTCCTCACGGCACTTTCCTGGGAGAAATTTCAGTTCTACGCTCCACTGAAACTGCCTGTACAAGCATGAATTTGAGAATCCACACCCACCCACGCAACGCCAGGGAGACAGACCTTCATTTCACCATTAATGAAACCACTATCCAGAACACGCTGTAGCAATTTCATCTGTTTCAGCATTTGATGGAGTGCAAAACAAGCATTCGTGGTTTAGAACAGACACGTTTAGGAGAGCATACGTGAACAGTAGTGAGAAGTCAACATTTTAATGAATGAGCATCATGCGGCCACCAAATTCTCTGTGCGTGAGTAGGTAAAAAAGGATCAAACAAAAGATTTGCAAAAACTTTTGGGAAAACAGTGGGTGTGGCCACTTAGCAAGGATTCTGTCACATCCATACTATTAATAGCTCCACCCTCCACGCCAAGAAGGAGATGAAGCTGACCGAGACAAGGTAGGTTTGGGGGGGGCATTACAACAAGTAAAACGACAAACAGACTCTCGGAAACAGGTCTCAACCCTGTGAAACTAAGGAGATAGTAGAGGTACAAGTAATTGCATACCATGGGCACATTACTGTTTAATGGTACATTAGTCAGTGATAATGAACTATTTAAATCAAATGGATCACACAGGCGGACTAAAGAAGACGTGCTAAGGTAGACTTCAACAGCCACATTAAAATCGTTGGCGAGTAAATTATGAACAAATGCATAGTGCACAAAACTATCTACTCTGCAAGTTGACCCACAGAAGTCTAAAAATGCACTCAGTTATTGTAGGACATTAGGATAAGACAAAGTAGACACCCTGGCCCACTCTACCCCAGCTCTGTAATAGTACAGATAATACAAAATTAGTAATAAATATCATTACTACCACTAATTTTGTGTCAATTTTATTTTATATACCCACAGAAATACTGTAATAAAGTAATATGTCATAATATATTAAATACATATGACTTATAAGTTAAGTAACATTTAAGAATTAAATATAGCTTATATAGATAGTATATAAGTAAATTGTATAAGCAGTACGCCATAATAGTTGCTAATAATATTAATAAGATAAATAACATAAATAAATATATATATATACTATATATATATATATCCTATATATATATATATATATAAATAAAATTTATTAGGGCCTATATGATTACTTAACGTAAAATATTAAACACGTACAAACTCGATTAGTAACAGCTTCAATTTATTAATATATTATGCCCACTGAAGTGTTAACTAAATGTGTACCATGTGAATTTACTACTAATAATATACATTTAAATCATATATTAGTCTCATTTGAATATTAAAAAAAAAAATCATACAGAGAAATTTTGTTCATGGACGCTAAGTTCCTCAATCTCATTTGGAAAATAATCCAATCTGGGATTTGAACATTGCAATATTTTGCTTTTTCATCCTTTAAATGCATAAAAATGCTTGGGGCTGCACATTATGGCACATCTATAAATGCAACGGTAAACCCAAAATTGATGGATATTCTTCCTTCGGCGTACAAATTTCTCTAAATAGAAATGATAACTTCATTCCCAAATTTTAGGCTTTATGATCGAGTATGGGCTGTTTTTTTTTACTGCACCCTACCAAACAAACACGTATGCAATGTAAATCTTCCCCCACGTGGCCTTAAGGAAAAAAATTTAGCACCTTACCAAACAAACATGATGGTCTACATGCTAAATTTAAACTGTTGAAAAACTCCATCTGCACTAACTTGAATACCTCAAATACTCCAAACATCCATGCTCAGCTGCAGACTACAATTGCAAAGGACTCATTACAGCAAAATCATGAGTTTTTCCAGAAAGAATCATTAACTAAAAGTTCTTCCCAAAAATTGAAATCTGAGTAGAAATCTATCCCTTCAAAAATACAGAATAAACAGTAAATTAAATGACGTTTAACAAAATGTACCATCAACTTAACACACTGTTAGATTAGGATGAAAGAACCCTAGAATTCTTTCCTGACCAACTACTTCTTAAAAGACGCTGTCTGATACTTGCCAGATACATCTAACAAAAATAGCTTTACATTATATTGTGATGGATAGTGGCATTTATTGTTCTAAATCTACCATTATAGCGCATACTAATATGGAAGAATTTAAGCATCGATTTGGAATTTTTTAAATTGCACGAGTTGAACTTTGGCAATGTACCTCATGAAATTTTGTCCATTGAAATGAATATTTGAGGAATGGAAATCTCATGCTCAAGAGCCAATTTATTAGATTGGCAAATATTTGCTTACTTCCCAAAGGCTTCAGGAATCCGGGCGGTTTTGACAATAATATTGTTAAACACGGGTGACGGGTTCCCTGAATGTATTCTTCCACTTTTTGCATACATGTCTACCAAAACAAAAGAAACTTCAATAGCTTACATAAAACCTTTTCATTGTGCTATTCATGGATATGCATACCTTGTAATCAAAAGTAGTTATTTTGGCATCAAGTTGTGAAAGTATCAGTTGTAAACATAAAGTGGTTAGGTTGGACACCGTTTATGTTGCATGAGAGTACCCTAATTAAATAAGAATTTTCCCCAGCATTTTAATTCATAGCAACTTTTATTTTATCTTTCATATTTTAGCGAAACGAAGCTCTAGCCATAACTCAGAAAGTTGTTTGTTGTGTTTTTCTTTGTTTTTCAGTTATAGGTTTTTCAAAACATAGTATGTGATTTTTTTGATGCTCAATTTGGTCTCGCCCTGTTTGTCCTTGAAATTATTCAGTTTGCGGGCTCTGTCATGTTTTCATCTCCCCATATTGATGCAGTAAAAACTATGTCCTCCATAACAGTTGCCATGATCAGTCCCCTCCTTAGTCGAGGATCACTTAAAAGTCCAGAATTTGTTTTTTGTTCCTCTGTCCATGTGAAAGAGTCTGTAACTTGGGCATGAAAACTCAGGTGTTTTTCCTTTCCTTCTATTTTCCACAGTCACGTTTTGTTGTCACTATCCTTTTTGTCCCAAGTATCTGCAGGAAATGTGATTGGATGATAGCTCAGAGGATCATGTTTGGGCCTTATAACATTTCCAAATTCTTTGTCCTTGAAGAAAGATTCATTTCTGGGCTCAGATGGTGATTTTCCTACATTTTTACTGGTTTGACGGGTGTATTTTTCCCAGTCAAATTTAGTTCTCAGCATCAATGGAAACGTGGCCCTTTCTAGTTAGATGCATCTCGGTGGGGCACTTTGAAAACTCTAAGGCTCGATTCAACTCAAAGCTTGTCCACATGGAGGTTTCTGGTGCTCTCTGAAAAATTAGTCTTTTGGTAAAGCGACCTTAGAATTGGGCTCAGGAGACATGTGGAGGTTTCCGCACATGCCTTGCCCGAACTTAGACACTAATTTTTCATGTGGTCGGTACAGACTTTAGCAGACCAGGAAGACACGTGGAGGGCTAGCGCTCACATTGAGGATCCACTTTGCTTAGGACTTTTCAACGACCTTAACAATTGCGATAGGGAGACATGTGGAGGCTTCCGCCAACTCCACTCTATACTTTAACTTTCCAAAGCAATTTTGAAAGGTCTGGGACATGTGGAGGGACCGCGCCTATTTGGGGACTAGCCCCTAAGTGTTATTTTTAAGAGGTGCCTAGAGGACACTTGGAGGTTTCCGCTCACTCTGCCTTTGCTTGAAATTTTCAATGGCCAAGGAAAAATGTCGCAGACCCTAGACACATGGTGCCTTCCGCTGATCATTCAAATTTCTTAAAATAAGTATAAAGTGAAAAATGAAGCGCAGGTCCGTTGGAACCCACATTAGAAGCTAAAGACGGAAGGGCGGAGCTGTGGGGAAAATTTGGAAAATTTTCCTTTTTCCAAAAATGAGGTAAAATAGCAGAATTGAGCCGCAGTTCCTTTGGGACTCACATTGGGACACATGTCAAGCCCGTTTTCTAAGGGCGGAGGGGCGGAGAAAAATGTCAAAATTTTACTTTTTTCCAAAAGTTATAAATCTCAAAAGGTGCTCCCAGGCCCGTTTCCAACCACATTTTTCCATATGGAAGGCTCAGATTAAAAGTTGAAAGGCAAGATCAACGGTTGCTGTGCATTTCACCTATTTTCCGCCATTTTTGCTCCAAGTCTCCTGGAGACACGAATACACACTGTTTTTCATCGTTCTTTGATGAAATTCTTTGTCGTCTCTGTTTGTAAGGTGCCATTGAATGGATTTGAAACTTAAATTGTGAGTCCAAGGATTGTTAAGGTTGATATTTTGAAGTTGGAGTTGTTCAGGCACTTGCGAAAACGGGTATTACCAGAGGAAACGGATGTGGGGCAGAATTGCAGAGGAAAGAGAGGGAAAAAGGATGAAATGATGAAAGTGCAGGCGCAAAAGGTGAAAAAGGTGTTGCCTCGAGAGCAAAAAGGGATGACCTGTCAAGTCCAGCTATACAGAGGCTCCAGAAAATGATTAAAAAGGGGATTTCTCGCATGACAAAATTAGAATGGTTAAAAGGACTTCTGAAAAGTTGTGGCATGGCATCCTAGTCATTAGTCGAGGGCCCAAGAAACGTGATCAGTTCACAATTGGTCCACCTGGCAGATTTCGGATCTGAATTTGTTAAACGTCGTAGTCTGAAACAAATTGGTAACAAGCAAAGGTCCCTCGAATATTCTTCTCTTTTTGGGGGGAAATTGAGTAAGCAAAATGTATAAATGCAATGAGATTACTCTTGCAAATGGTCAGAGTTTGAATTCCTAAGAGAAAATTTGAGAAAGCCCTATTCTGAGAAGCCCTTTTGAGATACTTGGTTAATTTCCTGTGTTAGATTTTCTATCATGTCAAGTTGGTTACAGATGTATAGCCATTGACAAGCACTGAGATTGCTATGGAAGCTTTCCCCTACTGATGAATTTAAGCAATTTTGAAATTAATGTGTCCAATCTCTAGCAATTTGTGTCTGCTTTGTTTCAGAATGTCTGCAAATAGTTTCTTTCGTTCCTATTGCAATCTTACATTAAAATCTTTGTGAAATCACACAGGATCTTGTCCCTGTGACAGTTTAATGGTATTTGCAATTTCATTTCAAGAAGAGCCTTCATCTTGGATGAGATAAACAAATTTAAAATCAATTCACTGTCATTTGTTGATAAAGATTGTTTGTAAGTCTTCGGGTGTACCTTAGGCATGATTGATCAAAGACTTTGGTGTTTAATTGAGTCTTTCAATTCGAGCCTTCGTGTTAGAGTCTCAAAGATTATGTGAAAACGTGCTGATCTGGGCCTCCACTGAAGCACACCTTCTGGTTGAAGGAACATCTTAACTGTTCTGAAGTATTCTATTGTTGTGAAGTCCCTTCAAAGATCTCGTATAATCAACTTTATCCTGCGTCATCTCCCACCAAAATCATTGAAAAACCATGAATCCACCCAGAATTACCCCTGTTTGCCCTGTGTATCAACAAAGGAACAAAATCTACCTGCAAAAATATGCAGAACAATCAGGATTTCTTAATGTCTTCAGTAACCTTAGCCTTGTGTTGAAAGTATCTCCATCGTTTAGAAGTGACAACTCTTAAGAGTTAAATCATGAAGTATTGACCGTATTTTCCCAAGGTTCTCTTCATAGAATTTGTGCAAAAGAAGGATATCTCCATCTCCTTCATCAAACAGAGGTTACACTAAAGGTCCTCTCTTCCTAGTTAAAGAGGCACGGCCTAAAGTAGTGAGGACAGGTCAAATCCTCTTAAAAGTGCTATCCATCTCTCCACAAATCTGAGTAACAAAAGGCCAGTTAGATCTCATCCCCGGCTTCAAAACGACACACACTATGATCTATCTACCTCTAAGCTCCACATCCAATCTGTGTTGCTGCTCGGCTTGAAAGGGAGAACAAATTTGGATACCAACATGATCCACCGTAATGGTCCTGTAGTTATTGGGTCAAATCCGGGACCCAATTTGTGAATAGGGTGAATGATATGGCGTGCCCAAGATGGCGGAAAACCCGAGAAAACTACGTGATTGAATAGGTCAGTCAAATAACTACAAAGAACACCTTGACCAAGTTTGAAGAATTCAACTTGGAACCCCTCCTCATCCACTCCCTACTACCATTCATCATCCTGATTGCCTCTCTGATTTTAGTGTAGGTGAAAAGGTGGGTTGTCAACATGGATAAGTGGTTGTCCAAGAATATTATAAAGAATGGAGGTGTGGGAGAATATGGAATTGGGGTTGAGCTCAAAGGGAAGAGATGAGTGGCGGGGGAAAATGGTGTGCCAAAATGTTTTAGGAGAGTGCCAAAGAGATTTTCATAAAGTTCGTCTGCGCTGGGAAATGAAGAGGCGTTTTTTATGACGAAGGAGACAAAAGGTAAGAGGCTTTCAAGGTATGATAGGAGGGAAGGGCCTAGTTAAAGGCATGTCGTAACTGTCTGTGGAAGATTTTGCACTCGTCATCATACCATTTGTTTATGGGGCAAGTATTCTGGTGATGGGAGACAGATGAAGGCCAATGGAGCTAGGGAAGGACACGAGGGAGGCCTCCCAGATGATGGAGGAGAGAAGGGTGTATTTGGCAGTAACATTTGCGATAGAAAAGAACTGGGACTCGGGGGGAGAAGTTGTCGAAGATTGGAGGAAAATGTATTAGGATCCCCGTTTGTGAATTAGAAAGTGGTACGAGGGGGGCCATGGAGGGGGGAGAAATGGAAGGAGGGGGGGAATGTTGACACAAAGAGACATAGAGAGAAGGGCATGATTGGCAAGGGGAATGGAAGAAATGGAGAAGGGGCTGATTAGTGACAAAGGGCTTTGGTTGGAAAGAACATAATCCATCACACTCGCACCACCACCATGCAGTCGACATGTGAAGAGATGCAAATCCGGAAAGTAGGTAATCATATTGAGGATAATTAGCTCGTGCTATTCTCCAAGCTGCAAGAGGTGCCGACCATAAGCAATTAGAGGCCCTGAGTCATCCTTTGAAGTCTTGTGCAAGCCCACTATCTCTGGATCAACTGTCTAAGTCCAAAACAAATCCTCTGCATGGTCATGAATAGGAACTTGGAATGCTTTGGTGCAGGCATTGAAATCACCCAGAAGGATGACTTCTCCGACCATTGAGTACTGGGCAATACTATCATACAAGTCGGTAAATGGATCACCATTGGGACCATTATGAATGGCATAAGGGGAGGATGCTGGAGGGAAGTAACACACTGCAATGTAGATATCCCTATAGTGGGGACCCACACCCTGGATCCAAACACATAAGAACCTGGAAAACTCGTCTTTGGCAACCAATGAGATCTTGCTCTAGAGTGAATCTCTTTACAAGCAGGCCACCCCTCCAGAACCTCTGACGTTGCTTGAGTTCCTGGTCTCCTGCTTGTGTGCAAAGTACCAATGACAACTCGTGATATCAGGAAGAGGCCTCACTGGACTCTCGTGAGTCTCTGTGATAAAGAGGATTTCTGCGGAACTAAGAGCATCAAGAATAAGACTAGGTGAGGACCAGAAGGAGCCATTACTGTTTCAACATCTAATCATCATGCCCCCGTCTAGCTGCACCCGCTTTGTGGCCCGTCATTTGGAAGACCTAGGACGAGACTCCCATCAAGGAGGGAAAGTGTCTCTGACTACCGCCCGAAGGTTTATGATAATTGCCCACTTCCCTGCTTTCCGAGCTTCCATAACGAGATCCATGGAGTGTTTGAGTTCGGCTACCTGTGACCTGGTAAGATCCTCATCAAAGAAGATCTTATTAGGGAGGGAAAATAACATCCTCTTGGCCCTAAGAGCCTTGAGTTATTTGCTGCTGATTGAACCCAAGAAACCGGGTAGACTCGTAACCTAGCCAAGTTCTATCCAGAGTAATATCATGTATGCCTAGAGTATCCCTGAGAAAGGAGTTCCCAACCGTCAGGTGGTCTTGCTGACTAGAGGGGAGCCCTCTTACATTAAGATTTAATTCATGTTCCCTTCTCATGCATTCCTCCAAGAATTTAGCATGGACAACCTCCTCGACCGCTACCATAGGCGGGTGGGGGGGGGGCTTAAGGGATTATTCAAGGATGACCCTCTCCCAAATGACAAATTTTAGAATCATCCAAGTCCTTGAAGACTTGAAAGATGACAATGATATAATCAGTGATGTTTATGTGAAGAATAACATTGCTTCTCAGCCCTTGCCAGCAGTCAATTGGGAAGCTATAGAAGAAAATTCAAACCACAATAGGACTGCCAATGTCATTAAAAGATCTTTGAATTAGTTATTCTCACAAGGAGTAGACATTAGCCTTGAGAACACTATTGTGCTGAGAGAATACAAGGCCATTGGATTGATTGATGATGTTCTTCCTCCATATCATAAGGTTCCTGCAAGTGGGGATATTTTGGGGAAGCAAGGACTCAAGCTCTCATTCAAAAGGATACTATCAACTCGGGAAAGAGATGATGTAAGTGCTCAAATTAGCAAGACTAGAACTTCCCTTGCACAACTAACAAGAAAAATGGAAGAAGTGCTCAAAGAAAGTGTGATAAGGGTTCCTGTTATTGCTGCTACTCCCTTGCAAACTATTCCAACATTTGCTCCATAGCCGGAGCAACAAGCTGATATTGACCACCTTCCCCAATACCAAGGGCAATTATCCATCTCTGTTTCACATCAGAGACAACACACTTCTTTCCACAGAAATCCACAGAAATATTGGGATTTTCAGTCAATTGATGAATAGATAGAAGATTCTTTTGTAAAGAAGGTACATATCTAACATTCCGTACCAACAATTTATGAGCATTATTCAATACAATGCATATATCTTCTATCCCTTCTACTGCAAGCGATTCTCCATTAGCAAGTACTACTGATTCAAAACAAATATTTGCAGTAAATGAAACATACCAGTCCCTACGACATGAAAAGTGTGCAGACGCACCAGAGTCAATAATCCAGCAACTGGTACCACTGTCATTTGAGCATGATGTCATAAGACAGTAAAGAGCATACCCGTCATCCGAATCCTGTTCTTCTGCAACTGCTACCACATGTTCCTCATTACATGGCTTTTTGTTCTGCTGCGAAAGATCATACTTCCGCTTTTGGCAATCCCTCTTGAGGTGCCCAACCTTGTGACAGTAATAACATGTGACCTGATACCGAGTGGAAGACTCACCAGAGTGACGTTTCCACTTTCCCTTTGACTGAGTGACAAGAGCACTCTCTGAATGGTCACAATTAGATTTTGCCTGAAGTTGTCTCCGCTCCTTTTGCAACAGGTAGGAACTCACCTTGTCAAACGTGAGTGTTTGACTTTCAGCCATTAAATGGAGTGCCTTCACAAATGACTCATACGAAGAAGGTAAGCTGTTCAAAACCAGAGCCACCATATCATCGTCATCCACCTTTTTGTTGATGGAAGATAACTGGTCTCGGAGATCTTTCATCCGAAGTAGGTGCTCAGACAGCGATCCACCTTCTTGTAACTTTACGGAAAAGAGCATATTTTTTAGGTATAAAACCCGACTCTTTTCTGACGTCTGATATTTACCCTTCAGACTTGCCCACAACGTGCTTGCCACAGTGGCATTCCGCACTTCCGATATCATATCATCTGACACCGATAACTTGAGAAGCAATAACGCTTCCTTATGACGTTTGTCATAATCCTCGAAGTTCGTCGCTGGTTGACTTTCATCACCCTTGATTATTTTATCACAATCACGAAACTCCTGCAACTGTTAAAATTTTATGACTCCAAACATTAAAATTAGTGCCCGTTAATTTTTGTCTCCGGCAAAGTCAAGTGTGATATATTTGCCATTTTATTATTCCAAAAGAACGGAAAATAATAAAATAATAATTTGCCCAACACTTAATCAAATATCTTTTTCCAGCAAATAATATTAATGAATTAATTTCTCCAGCATAGTATAGATTAATTTCTCACATGAATACCTTTGTTGAAACTATATTAATATATTAATTAAATATTATTCACTTGTTCCTTCCAAATAATATTTAATCCTGCCTTCACCAAATCCTGTCAGAAATTAATTATGCAAAGGCAATACCTTTTTGAAATATTATTTCACCCACCTTCAGAAAGACTTAAACGATTGTTCACTTTTTTGCACTCGCGTTCTTCACTCGACTCAGGCGACTGTGGTGTCACGTTTTCGACTTCCCGCACGCATTCTTCAAGGCAACTGTCACTGGTCACGTTTTTCGTTGAAACTCGTTTTGCGTCTTCTGTGACGCACGATTTCCTCTAAAACTGGTATTGCGATTGCCTTCACACGATTTCTTGCGTTGCTTTGCCCGCACGCCCTTCACCCGACGTATTGTCTTCTGAACTGAGCCACGATTTTGTGTTTTAAAAGTCCGACGTGTGTTTGTGCGTTGCCCTACCGCGCGTTCCGCCTCTTGTTTGCCCTCACGCTGCCCTCACGCGTCTGTCCCCGCGAGTCGTGCACTGGTGAAAAACCCACGATTTTGCAGAGTGCTCCTGCGTGACTGGTAAATTACTTTTGCACGAATTTGTTTTCTACACGTACCCTTCCACGCTTTTCTCCTTTTTTTAGCCTTCGTGCCCTGCTTCGAGGCTTCCTCGACCTGCAATGCCTTGGCGCTCTGATACCAATGTTAGCATATGCAAAGAGAAGAAAGAATACAGAAGGCATACTGCACTGTCGAAATGACACAGGCAGAGGTTTATTTATTATAGGAAGAGGTGGTTGAACAGTTACCAACCGAACAACTACATAACTGTTTTACATGCTATATAAAGTGTTATATTTTAACAGAACATCCGGACATACACATAGCTTACCAAGATATTCCATTTCTAAATTGCATCTCAATCAGTCCATAGGGCACACATTATAGCCAAAACAAACAATTTTGGGGTAGCCACATAGTAAATTGACAGCGTGTGCCTCATACACATCCTGTGGAGTCAAGTTAACACTTTTCAGTAGTTTTAAAGGATGGACAAAATCTAATTCGTACATATTATTGGATATCATATTTTTCAAATCAATTTGACCTATCATTTGCAACTATCTAAAGTATTAATTCGAAGTATGGAATTTCGAAGATCAGTTAATATCCATAACAATATCTAATTCCAAGTAGTCTGATAAATTATTGTTAAATCGCATCGTATGCCTCCTATGCATGAATTCTATCAAGAATGAGTTAGCATGTCGCTATGTATGATGAAAATAATTTATTCAAATCAAAGCCCTGACAATATCAATTCTAAATAGGTCGCTTGGGGTTTTGTGGACCTAACACAGAGTCAACTGTCCTCAATTTTTAGCGAAATGAAATGGGCACTACATTGTCATTAAAATGATTTTCTCTTTTGGAAGGCAGCATTTAACGGCAATGTTCCATTAGGGATTTGGGGAAAAGGACAGAATTCCTCTGGATTTGATGCCCCGAAAGGGAATTACAGAAGTAAATAGCTAGAGATTACATCCGAACATTGTAGTGGTACCCTTGCATGAGAGAGAATCATCTGTTCTCATATATTAGAGACTTGCATGTTAAATTGTAGTTTTCGCACCAGGACACATGATCTCTGGATACTTTGTAGGCCTGTTTTAAGGCCCTGTCATATGGCTAATTGTGACCAAGGTTATGCAAGATGTTTAAAGAGCCTTGACTCCTAAAGGCAAGAGGCTAAGGTTCATATTGACAACATGAGGCTTCTTTTCCTACTAGAATGACGAAGGAGTTTGGTCTGGACATGTGACGAGATCATTCTATCTCATTATTGACATTGGTATACGATGAAATTTATGCAAAAATAATCTAAATGATTTCTTGACACTTTGTTAGCAAGCTTCTAAGGCCCTTCATTTGAAGGTTAGTGACCAAACTGCATCAGATGTTTAGAAGAGCTTGACTAGAATGCAAGAGGCTATGGTGTTCATGATTAAGGGGACGAGGCATCTTTCCTTTGATAGAATCTGCAAAGTGATTTGGTTTGGGCAGTTTGTGCAATAAGAATTGGAGATGCTTTTAGGTCCTCTTCCAATCACCAGTTGAATGCAAATGCGTCCTCCACATGGATGGTAGGCATATCTTGCCCCCAATATATCCCTGCTGTAGACACCTTCTCAAGTTTGAAAGTACTCATTGTATGCTTAATGCATTGGTAATTGTGACACATGGGAGGTAGGTAATTTGAGTGTTTGTGTGACCCTCAGACCTTTTTAGCTTCTTTTTTGGTTTTTACATGTCTACTTAGAATTTTTCTGCAGCTGACATTCCTATCTCAGGTATTTTAAAGTACTATGTTTATTAAGCGACTTGGTTGTCAAACCAAAGAGTCTAATTGATCTCTTTTTTTAAATTTTGAATATATGCTTCATATATCTATTTGAAAATTATTTACGAAATGGGCCTTTACAAAAGAATCTCAACCATACCTGTACAGGATTGAGATAGTTACAATTTTCTGATGTGCTTCATTTTGAAGGCTAGGTATGTCGCTCCAAGTATTTTTAGGGGTCATCCCATTCAAGGTTTTGTTCAGTTATGAAGATCAGGCTTCAGCCATCAATTGCATTTTTGACTTCCCCTTGCCAAGCATTGCCAAAAACTGCTCGATTTGCATCATTACCCTTTGAAAACATAATTGCATGGTATAGTTCCCAGATTATATTTAGGGACCATCTAGCCACTTTTTGTTGGGAAATGCAAGTAGTTACTGTGGTTGAAAGGTATTCCTATGCAAGGTATGCTAGTGTATGGGATTTGGTTCACCTACAAAGCTGCCTATCTAGTGATTAGCTTGATTCCTCTTTTGATGGAATAAGTCTTTTAGCCATTTCTGACCTGGAGCATTACCATCTAGGAGTTGCTTTGGACTAAAGAGGTATCCCACAATAGATGTTTTCCTCCTTTCTCATGTGTGGCATCTCTGAGGGGCACAACCCATCTGCGCTAAGCCATGTTTGTTGGATAGCCGAGAAACTTTTCTAGGCTGCCCTAAGTAGGACTACAAGTCATGCAAGTGCCCTTAGTTAATTTGTTATGTTTATTGTTATTGCCCATACACTATGCAATCTACTATATCCAAGGGATTCTGGCATCAACAAGCAATCCACCTAGGATTAAGAATAGGTGCCGGAAGACATTTTTGGTGTGGTTAGCTGATAGAACGGTGCATCATCATACTGATAAATTTTTTGGGATGCCAAACATCCATCACCAATCTCTGTCAGACGGGGCCTTTAATTCCAGGTTTAGTTCATTAAATATGTCTTCAGGAGGGATAAGATTTTGAATATCCTTGTTGACTAGCAGAGTCTGCAGTGGATAATGCTAAAGTCTCTACTGTAATGTCTTCACTCCTTCCAATCACGTGTACTAGAATCCCGTAAGTTTCCAAACAAAGATTCCTTTTTTGCTAAATCTATCGAGCCTGAAAACGAGGGATAGAAGACGGATTGGCTGTAGGTCCCATCCCATTCGAGCCCCAACTACCCTCCACGTGAGCAATCTTGCAATTTTTTTCTAGGCATTCCAGATACTGCGTGAGAACAAACAATCCATGGAGCTGAAACCTTGTAGGGATCCACAATAATGTCACAAAGATCTATAATTTACCACTCATCTTGCATAAATGCTTGGGCTGAAAGTATTCTGTCTCATGACAAATTTGCTAGGCTGAGGATCCTTCCAAGCAACAATTTTACCCATTTTGCTGACAAAGTTCTGTATTCCTTAGTTGTAATATCTCTTAACCTTCAGCCCTAAGCTTTCTCCTTAGGCATAATGCAAACTGACCATAGAATCATGGGGATCTCTAAGTGTAAGACCATACTTTTGACCCAAAGAAATGTTTTCTAAAATCTTTTCAAATCGGAGCAGCTGAGCTTTAGAAGGAAGCCAGCATGAGACTTTGGTAAATGTGGGATGCTTGAATTATTCGGCTCAGAATGAAGTGAATTTATTCGCATTTATGGTATGTGGGCCACTCCTTATTCTTTTAAAAGAAAATCTTAGCTTTTTATACCTTTTAAATGTCCTTTTGTGCAGCACTTCTGGAATTGAAGAAGAACAAAGCACTTCGTCCAAAAGCTGGATAGCTCTTTGATACTTGACAACTGATCCTAGCGCCAGAATAAAAGCTCACAGTATGGTTGCCTTGGTATTTCCCTTTGAGGACGCAGTATCAACTCAGAATTCCAACTGTATTATTGCTTTGTATAATTGCACCAGATGCACTACAGAGAGTATCTCAACATTCAATTTGGGTGCAAAACTATGGCCATCTCGAGTGTTACAATTGGATGGAGAGGAGTCTAATAATCTGCATAAGTTCGAGTGAGTTAGTCATCTGTCCAAAAATTTCAGAGGCAAATAAATACCATGCAAACAACAAGTTCATGATGCACACTGCTAATTGTGTGCAATAGTTAGTCACCATAACCCCAATTGAAGTATACGAACTCACTGAGGTGTCAAGTGCTTGTTGTTGTGCCAGCAAACACTTAGAGCGAGTAACATCCCATTACATTTTACTTTGCAACATTGTAGGACAATATTTGATTAAAAAGTAAACTAAGGCGTGCATGAACTGTCTTCTAACTGTAGTGACTATCCAGTATGGGTTTTCCACCCCCAGTCTTGACTTTTGTATCTGTTTGGATCATTCTATCATGAACTCTAATCAAAATCTGGGTGAGTATTATAAGAAGCTGGGTCACCTGGTATTGATTGTGAACAACGGTTTTCCAGTGGTAACACCCAGACAGCCATTATGCAGGAAATAAAAATATATTACATTTCTTCTTTATATTTTGCAAAAGTAAATCCTCTGAGTGCTAGTTTTAGCGGAATCTCCTACTAGGCACTAGTCGCCCAGGGTATCACAAGCTTTTATGATGAGATGGGTGAAGAGATGGAGAATGTATTCAGAAGTCTATATGAGATGAGTTGAAAATATATACTGATTCCAAGATTAATCCACAATAGTGAACCTAAGACTGCCGTAGGCCCGTACTTTTGTATGATCTTTTGACTTGAGTTAAAATGATACTTATATGTACCTAGATAAGTAATACTAGAAGCTTTTTCGAGGTTATTTTTTCAGTTATGATTTACAAATGTCGGAATGACTAGCCGACTAGTTGGAACACTACTGATGTTCACATATGGGTTAAGAGGGCGATTGCATTACTATGCTGTATGGATTCTTATAAGTTTTACTTGCCATAGACAGGAAGCTATGGGGGTACTTGTGTATAGCATGGGTTCATCTTTTATATGAACCCCATTATCAGGGTAAAGATGGTGTGACTTGTGGCACATACACATGTATGCACGTGCACACACACGCGTGCATGCGCACTTATGCACACCTGAACACACACACACAAGTACGCATATGTGCACATGCACCCAAGTTTATCATCAATTTGCCATTTTCGTTCCCAATTTCGCATACTAGATTTGCATTGGTGCCTAGCAGATCTACACATCAGAATGTAGATTGCATCCAACAAAGAATTGCTTATTGGGAGTTATAATTGAGAGGAAGTTGGCTCCAATCAAATAATATTATAATGTACAATGGATAGAGGGAATGTGTCAATAACGATTGTCCTTGCAGATGTAGGAAAAGGGAAGCACTAAAGTATCATTTTAGTTAGTAAAGTAAAATGAAATTAATGCTATCTGCAATCAAATAGCTGGCAATGTTTTGTGTTTGCCAAGCTTCCTACCTTTGAACTAAAAGAGGTAAAAGTAGAATGATGATGTATTATGGTTGAGAGCTCTGATGATCTGCAACTGTTCTTGTCGCATCTACTTTTACTCATGCCTCTTGGAAGGAGTTCCAATGGCAGCTGCAAAGACGTATTGCTCAAATGAGACTTCTTGGGCATCCATATCTATCATATTTGGACAAACCAAAATCCTTCCTCTCCATGAGTACCTTTCAATTATAAATAATTGAGGTGTTTTTGGGTATTCTCTGCATTGTTTTCCAGTTGTATGCAGGTTAGGGTAGCCTATAGATGTGAGTGGAAAAGATTGTTGGTTGAAACTTCTGAGAAAATAAGCTTGTTCTGAGAAGAATTCAAAGAGAATCAAAATAGCAAACAAAAAATATCATTGGCAGGGGAAAGAGGCAGATTAGATTGTATTGGTATTCTATGAAGTTGCTTGATATTACAAAGGGGTTTGTGACCAACCTCAATGAGCTACACTAGATCGATAGATACATAGTAATGTACCTGTGCACCATAATTTGTAATGTTGACCAAAGCCGATGGTGTTCTTTAAATATCTTGTTAAAGGAAATAGTTGGGACCAAGCATTACAATATGAATCAATTTGCCTCTGCTCAAATAACAAATGCAAGTTGTCTGTGGTATCCTAGACACTTATTCAGAACACACGCAGAACTGTAAATCTCTAAATTTATTGCAAATATTTGTTCAAGTCTTCAAGATAATATCACAGCTTTGTTTAGATTCTTCATGTCAATGTGAAGCTTCCATTTACCATATTATGATGTGTACTGTCCATGACAGATTTGAGGGAAAAGTGTTTCTTTGTAGCAAGGAGCAGAGACCTGTAAGGAGCACCAAAATAGATTTTTACTTTTTTTGCAAGTAGCAAGATAGATAACCAGCAAGTTAATTATCACTACTAGGGAAGAGGCTGTTATTGACAGTTTTCTTGCCAAAGCATATTTTGAGGATAAGCTCAGGGTACTGGTAAAGCCGTAGGGCAAAAACTTCCATTAAGTTTGAAGCCTTTTGAAAAAAATTTCTGGATTGTGTTCTTAATTGAATGGAGGATTGCTTCAGGAAGTTTGGAAAGGTGTATATTCTAGGCAAAGGAAAAATAGGCATTGTAGATATTATGTGAACTTTTAACTTATTTCAGCCTTAAACTTTTTTCAAATTCTTGTTTTAAAACAAAATCAAGTGTTAAATGTTGCTTAATAATGTCATTCTTAGAAAAGTTATAGCAGGGAGTCTTCTTTGTTGTGGAGATATCTTTGTCTTTTCTACCACTTGCAACAGGTGTGTGTGTGTGTATCTTTGTCATTGTCCACCAGTTCTGAAGGGTGGGTGGGTGTCTAAAAACATTTGATTTTGGATGAGCCTACAAAGAATGGCTCCAGCAAGGTGCTTTTACCAGTCATATGACTCAACTTGTTCTTAATAACATTAGTACATATTTCTTTTATATGTTCTATAACATTAATACATACTTCCTTTATATGTTCTATAACATTAATACATACTTCCTTTTACATGTTCTATATGAATGGTCTTGTTTTAAGAACATTTTTTTTGTCTGTAACAGGTATAGCCTTCTTGCTCATCACAGTCCTGAAGAGCTTAAAGCATTTGGTTTGACAGATGACATGTTGGTTGACCCAAAACTGGTACGAATTGCAAATTCTCTTTCGTTAAAGGCAGAAAAATTTATAAAAATCCTCGAATGGTAAATTTCTTGATTATGTTAGGCTAGTAGATGACTAACACTGCATTTTGATAGCTTTTGACAAAATATGGTATGACTAACACTGCATTTTGATAGCTTTTGATGAAATATGGTAATACATAAAAGATTGATCTCATGTCTGACTCATTTTGAATGTTGAAATGGACAATTATCAGGCAAAAAACTGCACGACCTGGTGAATTAAATTACGATTGGATGACATCAGGACCCTCGTTTTTTACTCATTTTGATGAAAAACTTTATGGAAATGATTCTTGCCGAATACCTCCTGATGTGTCTCAAATTCATACAGATCGCAGCAGAAATACAGAACCACCGCCAATTTGGCCAAAATAAACTCCCCTTGTTTAATAATATGGAAAATGTATCTTAGACCAAAATGCCATTGTAATTTCTGAGTCGGATAAACTGATAATGTACCTGATATCGCTGGAAAATATGTTTCAGAAAAAGGTGATCGTACATAAAGCTCCAATGATCTTCTTAGTGTCTCCGTGGACTATCAGATTAATGATGGGAAATCTACTTTATTGACCTGTAAGAAAATATGCAAATTTTATCCTATTGCATCTTATCAAAATCAGTGAACAGAAGACAGCTGAATATTGATCAAGTGTATTTCAGATCTTGTAATATCTTCTAATATTTTCCCAAGGTTACCATCCAGAGAGCTGAGTCAATTGAAGGTACTTCTGATCCTCCAAGATTTTGTCAAAGAAGCTGCCTGGTACATTTAAGATATAGTAATGCTATTCATAGCTTTCAAATTGTTTGCGATACATGCAAAGTAGTTTAGTTGGCTTTCCTCCAGTTTTCTATCATTCTGAAATCGAACTCTTAAATTGCAGGTATATCACTTTGACCGGTCTTTACCGAAGACTTCCAAATTGGCCTTAGTTGAGTTGATATAAATTTTCCTATATGCTTGTCTTCTCTCTTTTGGTGATATTGTTCAATTACAAAGTGACAGCATTACTGGTAAAGGTCCAAATGCAAATACAAACACCAACATTGTTTTCCCCACATAACTCTAAACCATAGAGTGCAGCTAGGTCCAAAGGGGCAAATTTACATTGAGACTGATTTTCAAAGTTTCAAAAACTAAAATTAGAGTTGAACATCATACATACGAATTTCTTACAAAATTTAATGTTTTAATATGTTAACTATTCCCTATTATAGAAATTTGCTAACCATGGAAGTATTTATGAACATGCTCTCATACATTTCACATTTTAAAACAGGTTTCAAGTTTTTTTTATCATATCTTTTGTAAGAAAAATAGTGTGGGCTCATTTGCTAATCTGAACAATGACTCGGTTGAAAAGAGATTTTAGGAAAAAACTGTGAAAGGAAATTTTTAATGTGTACGTTTGGATCACACTACATGATCCATCATCATTTAGAGCTGAAGTCAAGTGGTGGGGTATATAACATTTATTGTTCTAGTGGGACAAACCCTTAATCAATTGGTCAATTCAAACAAGGGTTAGAGAACTTAATTCAGATATACGTTTAGTAAGAAGGTAGAGAAGTTGGCCCTGATAGAGGATTCAAACTCGTAAACATCCCACTCAATCAGGACAAAAAAATGACTAAGCCTTCACAGAGACATTAACCACAAATTGAGGATGAACCGCGGGAAATGGTGCAAATAATGTATGGGCAAGATTTCAACCGTTAGTGTTGATCGGTTAATTGGTATTTAATGTTTTCCTATGGCGGGGGCTACTTGTCACCATATGCATTTGTGAGTTAAATCTATAAATTGATATCCTAATACATTCATCTTGAGATATCAATATTCAAAGTTTCCTTTCATATTTTCCTAATGACTGGTTTGATGTGCTATCAAATGAGAGAGAACTGACCATGCTGCAATTTATTTTTCATGGGCAGCTCAGACACACAAAATAAAAGAACAGAGGAATAAATGTAAGAAGAAAGAAAGAAAAGTAAGCTCTAAACTCTCGCAATGCTTTTGATGGCAACCTTGCTTTTATTGTTAAGAAAAATATACACTTTACAAAATATAAGCATACTTTACAAAATTTAATGTTTTACATGTTATAAACAATGATTTGTTAATATAACACATCTATTTAGAAGTGATGCACTGAGGGATAACCGGTGGAGGAAAACCTTGTCCTTGCAGCCTACAACCTCCACTTTTCAACACTTACACGTTCATTGCAGGTCAACGATAAGATTGGAACCCAAGACTCACACAATTATGCTTGAGGAAATATAGGGATTATACACAACACAATTCAATCGTTAATCTCCCTCAAATTACAATTCAAGAGATGAAACACATACACAACCCCTAAATGGGCTGATCTCTACTCTCCGTTTGTGTGGGTGTAGTGCCCACCCCGTTCTATCTTCCTGTTCAATTTGGTCTTTGTGCGTGGATTAAACATTTTGGAATAAATGTGTGCTTCGTGCGAACACGTCTAAGGTCGCAGAGGTGTATTTAGTTAAATAAATAAAATTAATTAATAAAAAAAGATATGGTTTGGTGATTTATAGGGCTTGGCAAGTTGTAACACCCTTGTTATGATCAACCAAATTAAGGGATTTTTTATTAAAGCATACCCTTAATATACAATTAATGCTACCAATGTTTAACATTATTATTTAGCTTATTGCTAAATAATCTAGCATAGTTAAAATATTCATAATCCATCTGATAACATATAATAACCATCGTGTAGTTGTAATGGTTATCCAAATCCCCAGGGTCTCCCTTAAGTCATTCTAATCGAGTGTGTACACTTTTGTATACTTGGTTTAACTTTTTACATGTTATGAGAACTATGTGCATCTCCTAAGTGCCCACCTGGAAGGCATTCATATATCTTCCATCCGGTATCTGACACTGTTTAGTTAGGGGATTGGTAATCCGACAATGTAGTAAGCTAATACATTACTTTGTCCAAAGTTTCAAGCATTGCTTTGCAAGTTTTGGTTTCGAGATCACACACTAGCCTACGAAACTCATATTTTGTCACCACACAGCCATCTTAATATAGTTATCTGAATTTCTTGTTGTTTAATAAGGTGAACTAGCTAAGAAGTGGGAGAGTCCATTATTGTCTCATTTCCCTTAATGAAAAAGAATCCCATCCGTACCATCCTAGGATACTTTAGGGAAACATAGGGACCACGTAATGATTACCCATCATTATGTCGTCACTACCATTCCCGTGGCACTAAGCTAAGATTCTATCGAGATGATGTAATGATGGGTAATGTAACTAAGTAATCCTTAGTAAGCTGTTTTAACAATATTATTTCATAATACTTAATAGGGTTTCTATAAGAGGGTCATAAGTTACTAAATAATATTAGTTCTTCTTGTTGTATTTTTTAATAGCTTTGTCGTTAGGTGTGGTTAATTGTTTGTTTTCCATATCGAGTCATTTAAATACATTTACTCATAATGATTAGTTCATAATACTTAGGTTACCTTAGTAGAGTTATGTAATTAAGTCATCCTTAGTAAGTTGTTTTAACAGTATTATTTCATAATACTTAATAGGTTTCCATAAGAGGGCCATAAGTTACTAAATAATATTAGTTCCTCATGTCGTAATGTTAATAACTTAGTAATTGTCGTTAGGTGTGGTTAATTATTCGTTTTTCATATCGAGTCATTTAAATACATTTACTCGTAATGATTAGTTCTTTATTCTATAAAATACATAAACATATTAATTTTGTTTCCTATGTTATTCTTTTAGTTTATTTATCGATATTCATTTCGCTAGATTATTCCTTTTGGATTAATATAATACAAAATAATCACATTACTTAAAAAAACTATCAACTTAATAACTTAGCTTTATAAGTAAAATATCTTCATTTTCAACTCAAATAAGATAATAAGACCAAATTCTAAATAAATGACAAATATCCCAATCTTCGTTAATAATGATTTACAAAATTCAACAATAATAATACATTGGGCCATAATGCCCCTTTTTAAGATGCGATGATATTTCAATCACATAATATTTTTTGGATTTATTTCTAAATAACTCAAGACGTAAAAACAATAACAAAATCTAATCCAAGCAACTGCTTCAAGTATGTCGACATTTCCTGCAAAAATGTAGGAGAGATAAATATGAATAAGTTCATATGAACTGACATGAGTCTGTATATTCTTATTCTATGTTGTAATTATAATGAAATAACAGAATAAAATATTGACTAATGACTATTCTTAATCAATGAGTTATAATTGCAAATTTCATAATTTATATTATGAAATCTACCTTGTAAACATATTTTAATGAAGCATCTTAATTATATTAAAATAATTTATCCATTGTTACTGTATACAACCCATCCTAATATGACTTAGACATTTAGACAATCATGGGTCATATACTACATCACAAAACATCAATTAAAAATGTAATAAATCACAATATTTTTCCAACTATCCCGCCATTAATAACAATTAGAAAGTTCATAAAGTAGGCGGTCAATAACGACAACAAACCATCTATCAACTCATATTTTAGCAGAGTTAAACGTCATAAGGTTGCAACAAACAATCACAACCCAAATAGAACTTTTATCAACTAAAAAATTAATGAAGTACTTCCATTTTAGAAACCCTTTTTAAGTTGATCACACACACACACACACACACACACACACACACACACACACACGTTGCTTACCAGAACATCAACAATTCCGTGCAAGGAGTCATTGGTCGTTATGGAAGTTAACCAAAATATCTAGTCCCAAGAAGGGAGAGAGAGAGATGGTTCATCAATAATAACAAATAATCATCAACTGTATTACACATATCAAAAACAAATAATTGAAAGAGACAAACCTTTATCCCCTTCTTAAGATTTTCCCCAACTAGATTAAAACAATCATGCTCAAAATCGAGCCATTGTTCATATATATCAACAACAATATCCAATAACTTTCCCAAACTAAAAACATATACATGCAGAGTGAAAATGTTGTTTTCTTCACTATTATTAACAATCAATGGAGTTAAACATTGTTTTTATATTCCCATCATCAAAAATTGAAACAACAATCAACTAAAATGTATGTCCGGTTTATGTTTTCCATAACCTTCATCTTTTCAAGTTTTTAAATCACCCAACAAAAACAAAGTAATATTAACTCCAATTCGTTCATGAGGGAAAGGATTCCATGCACCAACAAACAATCCATACATTTATAAAACTACATTTCCCCAAATCAAACCTTTTTTTAAAACAGTAACCCAAAGTTCATTTAATCCATGCACCTAATAGGGTTTAACCTCCACCTTTTATTCATATCAAGAAAAGAATGATACAGTAATACTCTAAGGAGATGTAATTAATCAAATTCACTTTTATTTCAAACTAACTCATTATTTTATTTTTCAAGTTTCACATAGTAATCCCAAAACCAAAACGTATTCATTTTCCAAATTTCAAATAATAATCCCAAAACCAAAACGTAATTATTTTCCAAATTTCACATAATAATTGCAAAATTTAAACGTATTCAGTTACATCATTAAAATAACAACAAAAGAGTAAGTGTAGAAAAAACTTATGCCTGTGTATTTTGCCTCCAAACTTCTCTACACTTTTCTAAGCTGAGAACTTCCTAGCAATGTTAAATCTATCAACATATTTAAACAAGCAAAACATCATAATAACAAGAGATAACAATAGTGAAATCACATGTAAGTCGCCAAAGAACTATCCACCTAAAAACTCCATGCAAAACCCTCAAACAAAGCTCCAAAAACAACCGAATGAAATGAAACAAATAAATTACATGGATGACCTAGCTTCTCAAGGAAGCTAACGTTTCCCAAGACACTTGTTGTCTACATTAAACTCACACCAACTTCCTTAAATGACATGTCACGTCATGGCTTAGCAACCGTTTAACCATGCTATTAATATGCCATGCGACTTAGGTTTCAACGTCACCTAGTTAACCAATTAACAATGCCACGTACCCACCAAATTAAATGCATAACCAATAATATATATATCTATAATGCCAAAACATATAGGTGTGTGTATATATAGTGTGTGTGTGTGTGTGTGTGTGTGTGCGTGCGCACACACACCCATTATTAATTCATTAAATCATCTCCAAACGATCAAGTAATAATGCAAATTAGATCAAACATTCGTTAGCAATGGGGATTAATATCCTTAACATTCACAGTTCGCAGTGCCTAGAAAAATCTCATGGCGTCTTTCTAACATTTGAAAGATATGTGTGTATGTGTGCGCACACACACACACATCACCAAAAAATCAAGTAATAATGCAAACCAGATCAAACAGTCGTTAATAAGGGTGCTTAATATCCTTAACATTCACAGTTCACAATGCTTGGTGAAATCTCATGGTGTCTTTCTAACATTTGAAAGATCTTATAATTTAATAAATGAATTTAATTAAATTCGCAATGTTACACAAGTTGGGGATGAATGTTCACAAATGGGAAATTATCAGTGTTACATAAGACTTCGGGACGACATGACGTAGGGACAATTTCCAGAACAACAAATTTTTTTCTGAAATTTCGGGATGACAGGGGGACAACTATTAAAATATTATATAAATTATAAATATTAAAAATATACATATTTTTTAGAAATTTTATGAATAGTGGTTTATATTTACACATAAGTCCACCATGTGCATATAGTCCGCATCTAAACGTCTATATTAAAAAATCAGCAACATACATATAGCTATACGAATGTTATGTCCATATAACTTTTAATATTAATATGTACGTTGCCGGTTTTCATGGTATGTTGTGACAGTGCACCATGTGCATTTGTGCTAATTTTTTTGTAATCATATATCACTCTTGATTCTTAGTGTCTTTGTAATATAATACAGTCCGGTTAATGGTTAACCAGTAAATGTTTTTAAAGAGAAAACGACAAAGAAATTAATTAAAAATAATTCTTTAAAAAAAACCGTAAGTCCCCAAAATGACCTGGGGGTGTCGTGACGCCCCCCAAAAAAGGAGGACGTCCCCGGAACATCCTTTGCTATTCAAGGACGTCCCCCTTTTCCCCAGGACGTTTGAGATGTCTAGTTTTTAGGGGTGACACGTTGCCGCGTAACACTAGATATCATGTTAATCGAGTTTGGAACATTGATAAGAACTTAAAAAAAATAAAATAAAAAATAATGAAAAGCCTATAAGGGTGAATTAGGGAAAAAGTGAGTTATTGTTTTGTTTTAGGGGTTTCTAGCTTTTGGTCTAGTGGAGGCGGCTAGGTAAACTTTTCAAGGAAACACTTATGGCAGGGTAAAGCCAAACTCCACAACCTTTGCCAGTATCCTCTACACGTGTTAAATGGAAGCTTTGGAACAAGAATGGACTTCCATCAAAGCATAATGGAGCAGTAATTTTTGACAAGAGGGATGCATGGAGCATGCCCCGACCATGGAAACTTCATTTTGTTTTATTAGCTGCAATTACACGGGCCCTTTGGATGAGGGCTGCCAATACTTCTGTGGCATGAGTGGCATTATTGGCCGCCCAACTATCTTGAGGAAACTCTAAACTTTATCATCAACATGCCTATTACATTTGTGGTGGCTGCATGAATGTGGGATCTCATGGATACCATTGGTTGCAATTTTTTGTTGCTCAAAATGGGTTTGTTGAAAAGGACATGAAACCTTTAAAGCAAATACAGGTGGTAGGTGGAATCCAAATTCTAAGCTTTTACCAGCATCCTCCTGGTAGATGCCAAAATGGGAGCTTTGGACGCCCATCCAAGCTTAACGGGTAGAATTTTTGTTTGATGTTGTAGTGTCAAGTTCCATGGTTGGTATGTATGCAATTGTTGAAGCATGTAGTTAGCCATTATGGGTAAATCGAGGAAACTCTTGACTTTATTGTCAAAATGCCAATTAAATCCTGAGATGGTTGTGTGGTTTTTTTTGCTTGGTGCTATGGCAAATTTCCGAGGATCGTAAAATTGGGAATATGCTACTAAAGATGTATTGATCGGTTTGGACACATGTTGGTTTCATTTGGTGAAACAAAGTCAACGCTTTGTGAGGATGCTCATGTCTTTTGTCGGTTGTTATAGTAGCAAGCACTATGGTGGAAGTGTATGCAAACGAGGGAGCATAGATAAGGCATGTGAATTGTTTGAAAAACTACCTCAAAGAAATGGGGTCTCATGGAATGCAATGATTACAACATATGCACAAAATGGGAGCTTTGAAAGAGTTTGGAGTTTCATCAAAGCTTAATAGGAAGTAGAGTTTTTCTATTGTTGTAATGGTTGTACATCGATAGGTGTGTTTTTCAAATGTAGAAACATATTGAAAGCACAAGAACTAGTTGATTAAATGCCTCTAGTCATTGTAAAAGAGCGAACCAGCTATGGAACATCTCCTTTGCACTACCACATCATCCTCCAGGGATGGATTCACTCCTCTCTAACTTGCCTTTGAATTTCCATTCCTTCGATAATAGCTTAAATGTATAATCTAAAATCAAGATGGCTATCAAAGTTTTGTTATCAAATTATATTAAAAACCGCATAAAATAGTTTTTGCATCATGTTAAACTAGTGTCGTAAATAGTCGTTTGGGATAGTGCACCAAAACACTAGACTTTAAACATGAACAAAACAAACCTCTAACATTTCCTCTATTGCTTTATACCCCGCGATAGTCCAATTCGGATTAATAAATGTGCTTTATAATGTAAACTAACAATTTTAAACCGTCAACTTGTGTCTAATGCCTCTCCAAACCGACGCGCAAGAAGTGTCTCTAAATATACTTGTCACTTCTAAACCATGGCAACCTATCCGTTGTTGTACAATGATCTCATTTCAACTTGCAAACATCGCCAACACATTTGATGATTATGTTTGTGAAGTGGGTTTTAAGCTGCTTAGGAAAACGAGTTGCTAGTGGTAACTGTTTACTATGACCAAACCCTCCAAAATCGCCTCAAATTTTTTGCCTATGGATCCTAAAAGAAAAATTTGACCCTGCACACATCTTCATTGTTATATTTAGAGTAGCGTAGCATATTTCATTTTACTTGTTACCTTCAAAAGGCGCATTTTGTGCACCCGTTTCGGAGCCGACTTTGCTAAGTTTGCTGTGGCTTTGGAAAGTTGTCACAGTTTGAGTCTCGGTTATTGATTTTGGACCTCGTTAATTTCTTATGATTCTCTATATAGTAGAGAATAGGGTATAGTAATTAAACATCCCATTTGGGGGTTGTATGCCATTTTTGTAGGCACATTTCGTGGCCACTTGGGCTAGATTGCTTAGCAACGCAACAAATACATGTGGACCTGCGTTGACCGTCTAAGGTTCATTCAATTCTTAAAACTAATGTGATGGTTTGGAAATACTTATGATGAGTAGAAATACATGGTTTGATACACTTAAACAAGACTGTTAATATAGAAAGATATAATTACATAATTTGACACATTTACTTAGACTCCTGTAGTGACAACGAGAAATGAAAACTATGTTAGAGGTCGTAGAACTTGGTGTTGCTTTGATTTTTTTTTGAAAATTGAATGTTATGAATCAAATTATTTGTGTCATCTCTCACCCTCTTTGATTATGGAAATGTATTGGTTTACTGGTGTGAAAGAAAATGTGTGTTTTATCTCTTCAATCTCTCTTTAAACTCTGAAAAGTTGTCTTGGTTTGAAAATTATGAGAAGCAAATATTTTGTTATCCATCTCTAACCATGGATTGGTGGTGTGAGTCTTGATAGCATGTCAGATAGTAGGGTTGTGTCCATGTTAGTGTTTTTTCGCTCACCCATGATTACATGGGTTTTTATGTTACAGGTAGGGTGACGATATAAAATGTTTGATAAAATGGAGTGTTAAAGTTGTATATGGTTTTCTAACATGTTTGTCCTACAAAAGTGAAAAAAAAAAAACATATTATTTTCATAATTATATGTATTCTTGTATGTTTTGTAAAGTAAAAGAAGATGACGTAATTATATATGCAATGGAGAATTGATGTGTGAGAATTCTATAGATAGTGCTTGAATCATTATAGAAAGATGCATTTGAAAACTTGTTATCAAACTATTGTACTTGTTGAAGTAACTAAAGGAAGAAATTTTTTTATTTTATAACATGTTTGCATTTTATTTGGTATAAAGTTGTAAATGGATCTCTTAAACATTTACTATGGTACTTGAGAAGGATATTGGGTACCAATGTTATTAAAAATGGATATGTGATTTTATTATAAATAAAATTTGTATTAAAATATTATGGTATTTTCGTGTGAGTTGTGCATTGGTTAATAGTAAACTTAAACACTTAAACTATTGAAAACTAAATGAGTTCTCTCAACCTATATTGTACCTTAGAACTCTAGCAGGTAACCAAGTGCTTATGAAACTAATTTAGGATAAGGACACCCAAATAAACCCCTTTGTCCAATCCAGACAACACATTTGGGTTTAGCTCGCCTTGTAACATCTTAGCACCCAAATCATACAAGTAGCTTTATTAAAACCTTTTGGCAAGGGTGTATTTTAAAAAAATGAGAAAACCTTGGGGTTTTCTTTCATTTATGTTTGCCTCACCTTGGGCATGACCACCTTATGTACCTTTGTTTTCTCTAAACCTATTAATCCTCCTACCCTCAAGGGTCGTGCTTCTATAAACATTGTGCTTGGTATGTTGTGATCTTTGTTTTTTGTTATATGTATTTTGTATCTTAGTGGTTATCCTAGGAAGGCCCCTTGCGTATAATACAACACCTATTTACTTGAAGAAAAGAGTTTTGAGTTAATTGTTAATATCTTCCTTGGAGCCCAATGGTCCCTCATCATACTCATGGGCTTTGTAAACAAAGAAAAAATAGTAAACAAAAGAAACATGCAATAAAAAGTAAACAAGATCTTCCTTCACATTTCTTTGCAACCTCAGATGAGATGGATGAAGCATGGAGTGAAGTACCAAGCTTGCTGAATCTCCTTGATGAATTGAGCGTGGATACTCCAAACATGAATCCAAATGGAAGTATCTTCATGCTATGAGCAATGCATGAATGGTGTGTTTGATGATCAAATGGGTAACTTAATGATGTATGAAATCAAGTGGGAAATGGACAAAGTAATGATGTCAATTCCTTAAGCTTCCAAGAGATTATTTGTGAAGAGATGAGCCTCTTATTTATAGCTAAAGGAGAGGCCATGGATTGTGGATCAAACTTTGAATAAGTTGCAGGTTATTGAATGCATTTTTCTCATTTACCATGTTGATTTGGTCTATGTAGTTGGATGAGTTTGAATAAGAATTTAAGAGGCTTTATTTCAAATTGGTTGGCTTTTGATTTTATTCCAAAATTTGTTGTACGTGAATATTTAGCTTCCTTTTTGTAGGGTTCTAGAACTTGAGCGAGTAAGATAGTGAAGTGGAGTTGAGTGGATATTTATTTTAATTTTATTTAAATAGCTAATTAAATTAGCTACGAAGTGTAAGAGTTGAGTGGATATTTATTTTAATTTTATTTAAATAGCTAATTAAATTAGCTACGAAGTGTAAGATGTTTTATGCATGATATAATTAATTAAACTAGTTCTAGTGAGATGTGGGTGAATATTAATTCAAATAGCAATGTGTAAAGGGTAGTATGTAATTTTATGGTGTCTACATTTGCCCCTCTTTAAAGTGTTATTCCAAAGTAATAGTGTTTTAAAGATAGAAGACACATGCATATTGATGAACGAATGATAGAGAAGTGTAAATGACTACCTGATTTGTCCCAGTGAAGTGTTTGGATTCCCCAACAAGTTAAATATGGTACTAAGAGAGTGCCCCCTCGAGCGGGTTGGTGATTTAATCTAAATGTAATTAAATCTTAATTTCAAAGTTACTTTACTGTAACTAATGATATACAAATGATAATATATAGTAATGGAAAATCAACAAGCATTCAAAGATATAAAACCCTAAACAAATGAAAGAGGAGGATGGCTTAGCTAATTTTTGTGAAATCTAGAGATGATCTAGATTGGGAAACTGCTAGAACAGGTGGGAAACAATGTCGTCAGGGCTCATTGAGGATTCTAGAACTCAGGAATGTGCAGGTTAAAAGTGCCCACCGGAGGATAGGAGTGCCCAGGTTTTAGTGACCGACTTGGGCAAGAATGTATGCTCAGGTGCTTAGAGTTTGGTCTTTTCTAGGTTGCAGGAGATTCGTTGTTGGCTCTCTTTTGTCACTCTATTTTTTCTCAAATGTCTTTGGTCGTACCTGTAACCTATAAATATAGATACCTAGCTGGACATGCCCACCAACTACATCAAACCTAAAAAAGAAGATGCAGAATAGGGAGTTAGACTAACCCTAGTGGTCTCTCGAAGAGCGATTTTACGATCAAACACTACACTACATCTCATAATCCATGTAGTTTCGTGTGTATGTGTGTGCAATGATGCCCTAGGTTTCCCTTGTGCAAGTCACACATTGATAGTGGGATAGATCTAGAATGTAGCAATGCATAGAATGTGTGTGATGGAATAAAATGAACTTCCCCCTCTTATGTTGTGTATGTAGAGTGATTAAACCCTTGTTCCTTGTACGAGTGTGCTATATGAATGCATTTGAAGTGCTCTTGTGGCTTTAAATGCAAGCTTAGGTGATGATAAGTAATGCTTAGTGTTTGGCCCTTCATTTGAGAGCTATAACTATGTATATATATGATTCACTTCTTTGAATATCGTAATTGACAACTAAAAGGATGACCCAAAGTTGTAAAAGATGACCAAAAGTAAAAGGGGCCCAAAAGAGTAAGAAGAAGACAAAGAAGGCTAGGAGCACCTGGGCACTTTTGTCCTAAATGTGCGCTAGTGTCTAAGGCCATAAAATATAAATAAGTCAAATAACAACTCTATAAGGCATGTAAGGCCAATAAAAGTACAAGAGACAAAGCAAATGGCCCAAAAGACATTGTCAACCACTAATTTTCTTGCTTAGAAATCATATATATATATATATATATATATGCTCTAGGACCTAGAATTGTACCCAAGTGCATATATTTTGTGTTTACATTTTGTCTCCACTTTATGTTGTTGAGTGAATACTCGATAGCGTAAAGTAGATAGAAGATGTGTACCTTGTGATCCTGTAGAGAAGAGTGTAGCCGATAGCGTTCTGAGTGGACAAGTGGAGTGTGAAGCGATTGTAATACAAAGTGTGGAAACTAGGAAGGGAAGGTAGACCCTAGGGGTGGAACATATGCATAATAGTGTATCGTTGGAGCTTGTGTTTGCTGATGTGAACTGCTTCTTGTTGTGCATAAGGATAAACCTACAAAAAAGAGCAATAGAGTAGTCAAAGTTCTGTATATGAAAAATCAAAGTAACATGTGTATAAGTAAGTAAAAGTGTGTAAAAGGAAACTGTGCACCTTATGTATAAGAGTTAAAGATAGAAAATTGTCCTAATTTTCTTAGAGATGTTGCTGAATTTGTTGCCAAAAGGAGAGGTTTTTGGGCAATCTTGCACGAAGAGCAAGTTTTTTGGGCGATATCACGCCAAGAGAAGAGATTTGGGAAGAGAGGTCTTTTTTACTCTCCATCCATGATGCTTCCCAAATAAGTTCCACTACAGATGGCACATCCATGTATGTAACTACTTGTAACTATTTGTAACTGCATGTAGAATGAATTCTATAATAGGAGTCAAGTGACTACTACTGTGGAATTGTATTGTAGATTGCTGAAAATTGTGTTGAACTGATAAATTATCTTTTTTGCCCCCTAGGACACAAACACCCAGGTGGGACACAAGCACCAACCATTACCATCCAAGACTAGGCGCTAATGTCTTCTCTGTGTTTTGGGTCTAAGTCTAATTCTGGACCAATCTGTAACTATGTGGGTGTGTCATTTTTGTACTGTTATGCTATGATTTGTAATTTTTTATTGTTAGAAGGGTGATTTTCTCACCCAATAGATGCCCTCCTCATTTGGGGCACATGCGATGAATGTAGGAGGATGAGGCCTAAAGGAGAGAACCTGAAGTTGATATTCATATTTGGAATTGGATACATGTAGGGGGAGAGGATGTGAATGGTAGAAACCAAGGACCATGTAAAAAGATAGGCTAGAAACAAGAGTTAGTGTAAAAGGGTAAGTATGTAATAAGAGACAATGTAACAAGAAACTATGAAAACAAAAAGGACTGTGAAAAGAAGGTTTCATACATAGGATATCACTCACAATGTCACAAAAAAATCAGGGCCGAAGTGGCCATAAATAATGATCAAACAAGGCATAGGGCATAACCCATAAACAATAACAAATGTGTAGCAAACAATAGTAAGCAGAGGGTTACAAATAACCATGGTTGTATAGAGTCTTGCAAGGCAAATGCTACACATGAAGCACCCGTTAACATGTTAGAAAGATAAGTTGTATGTCAAAGCATGTATATAACAGTGAAGAGTAAAGTGATAGTAACTAGAAGTAGTAAATAATGTAGCAATAAGACCTGTAATGTGTGGAGTATGAGAGTAATAAAGGTACATGTCCCTAGGAGCCTCGACGAGAATGGTAAAGAGCAGTGTTGAGCATCATGCATTGTGTAAGAATTTGTAAAGGTCCTACATTCACCACAAGATACCATGTGAACGCGTATGTGTGTATAGAAAAAGATAATGACATACTAAGTATCCAACTAGCATAAACAAAAAAGTGTAACATGTAAGTAATATAAGCTAACAAGAGTACATGTAACCAAGATATGAAAATGTTGTACGACTGTGAGCATGTGATGCAATATGTAAGATGTGTAGAGAGGAGGGGTCACATTGCCCCCCAATAGATGTATGTAAGATGAGGTTCATTTAGGAATTGTGACCTCAATAATAAAGTATGAACCATAGAACAAGAGTGAGTCATCGGGGAATGATGGTAAGGTATGTTTTCTATAGATGATGTGATGCTCGGAAAGATAGACATGAAGCATAGAATGTGAGTAGCTAGGATGTGATAAGTGAGGATTATGGAGGAATTGCACCCAAAATAGTCAAGCATGAACCATATAACAAGAGTGAGTTATTGGGTAATGAGTGGAAAACATGTGTCATGAGGGTAGATGCTAGAAAAGTGTTAGCGTGAAGCACAAATCAAGAGATGTAGCAAGTGAACTAATAGTTGCCAAGAGAGACATAAAATGGTGAGAGAGACGGGGAGATAGTTTGGTGCCCCCAAGTGTGTAAGTGAGGAATCAAGTAAACTCATGAAGGAGATCATCGGTGTCAAGGTCATAACCGATAGGGTTTGGATTGGAGACATAATAAGTGATAGTGTGAGGTTGATCATAAAAAGAGACATTGCATCGTAAATTATACATACCCATAGCATATTATTTTTCAATAAAAGGGGGTTGTGGAAAGTCATGTGCATACCAACGAGTTAGGTTTGGGGTATAGCCAAGGAAGGAATCATTACAAACAGTGATGCAGCCAAAAGGCATGAGAAAGGTAATATTAGTATGGAGTACATATCCATGATATAGGTGGGTAGAGTGAGATGGAGGGAGGAGATCATCGAGTGTGAATCCTAATTGTGTTAAGCCTTCATGTGTGCAAAAAATGTCAGTGCAAGTAGGATCAAATGGAATATGAGGCCAATAAGAGTCATGTATGAATAAGGTGCATGTGAAGGGATCGTGTTGCGGGGAAGATGTAATTGGAGGAGATGACATAAGGTCTAGTGTATGTATATTTTACTAGAAGGGGATCATGGCCGTAGTAAAGGGAGGAGATTGATTGAATTGATATTCACTTGGGCCAGTAGAAACAAAGGTGTCTTAGGAATAGGACTCATCTATATCAAGAGGGGTAAAGTTAAGGATGCATAAATTTTCATTGGTAAGCTTTACGACATCAAATTCATCATTGGAAAAATCAGTGTTGACATTATCATGTTGGGAAGCATTATCAAGCATGTTAGGAGGAACAACAATGAATGTAGGGAAAGGGGAAGCAATAACATGTGGATTAGTGGTAGTAGTAGAGGCATATATGGTAGGAGAAATGAGATTAGTGGCGTGTGTAGGGATGGAAGGGATGAATGTGGAGGTAAAAGGAGAATTTATGGGAGTGCTTGATTTTTCGACATCATATGTATCAATATTATGGTATGGAATGAGATTATGTGGGGGTATAGGCATGGTAGTGGTTGGGTCTATTCAAAAATATTTGAATGGGTTGGGGTCGGTGGAAATGGTATGTTCCATCATTTAATAATTTTACACACTGATGAAACATAGAAGGGACATCATGCATAGCGTGGATCCATGGGTGACCAAGTAAAAACTTAAACTGAAATGATATATCAATGATATAAAACAAATTGGGAAGGGTTTTAGGCCCAACTTATAAAGGTAAGGTGATGGTGCCAATACATGTTCGAGTAGTAGAATCATAGCCACAAAAAAGAGCAGAGGATATAGGGTTACCTGACTATGCAGGAATTCGTAATTGTGTGAGTAATCAGAGAGAACATATATTAAAAATGGAGGCATTGTTCAATTAATACACACTTAATATAATAGACAACTAATAATGGCGGGTAATAAGACAAAGGTGCTAAAGGATTAACAATTGCATGGTAGTAGGGATATCTTCATTACTGAATGATATGACATGTGGTAGGTTTTTGAGGGAGTGAATAAGATGTGTGAATGCAACATGGGAAATTGCCACTTACAATGTGAATGGAACATAAGGAAACCTCTAATGTATGGCGACAATTTGGTGCATTGCGTAAAAGATCATAAAGGGATATTTTGGCCAGGTGTATTCTTTAGTTGCTCAATGATATCACAACCTTTGGATATGTCAGTAAGAACTATGCAGAGGTAATGGGTGGTGGAATAGAAACAAGTGGAGCTCATGGGTTTCCTATTGCCTCAAGTGGAGACCAAATTAATAGTTGGGTCGGTCATGGGAGGGTTAAAGCGGTGAGGATGTTGGGTACGAGACCTGCATAAAGTTAATAGTGATGGACGGCTGTCGGCAGGAACCCTAGTGGGTGCATAAGATGGATAAGAGGACTGGTCCATAAATCTAAGAGGAAGGATAGAGATAGTCTAGATGCATGGTTGAGAAGGTAGGGTTTAAGGTGGATGGGTTCACGAAATGATTTAATATAAATTGTAATTAAATCTTAGATTTTAGAGTAAATTTACTGTAACTAAATGATATATAAATGATAATATATAGTAAATAGAACAAGACAACAAATCATACAATAGATATAAAACCCTAAGAAAATGAGGGAGTGAGAGAGTGACTTAGCTAATTTTTGAGTGCAATCTGGGAAGATGGTCTGGATTGAGATAATTGCTGGAATAGGCTGAGGAGGGAGTGTCCGTCATGGCTTCACTGAGGATATCTTGGGACTCAGAAATGTGTAGGGCAAAAGTTCGGCCATGGGAGGACATGGGAGCGCCTAGGCACTAGTGACTGATCTGGGTGCTAGTGTTTTGTAAAGGTACTCAAGAGTCTGGTATTTTCTAGGTTGCAGGAGGCTTTGTTGTTGATTCACTTTTGTCAATCTAGTTTTGTTACAACTATCGTTGATGTCATACCTGTGACTTGTAAAACAAATGTACGTACCTGCACATGCCCACAAACCACATCAAACCTAATAAAGAAGATGCATGAATGTGGAGTCAGACTGACCCCGATGGTCACCCCAAAAAGTGAACTTAGTGATCTGAGTGTTGCACTACATCTCAGAATCCATGTAGCTCTGTGTGTATGTGTGTGTAATGATGCCCTAGGATTGTCCCTTGTGCAAGTTACACAGTGATATCATACTATATCTAGAATGTAGCAATGTATAGAATATGTGAGATGGAATAAAATGAACTTCCCCCTCCTATGTTGTGTATACAGAGTGATGCAACCCTTGTCCCTTATGTGGAGTGTGCTAGATGAATGCCTTTGAAATGCTCCTTCTGCCTTTGAATGCAAACTTAGGTGATAGATACACAATGCTTACTGCTTGGCCCCTTCATTTGAGAGCTATAACTATGTATATATATATGATTCCCTTATTTGAATTTCGTAATTGACAACTAAAATACCTGATCCAAAGTTGTAAAAGATGACCAAAAGTAAAGAGAGACCCAAAATGAGTAAGAGGAATAGCAAAGAGGGTCAGGAGCGCACATATGGGATCAGGAGCGCTTGGGCACTTCTGTCCTAAATGGGTTTTATTGTCCGAGGCTATAAAAGATAAATCAGTAAAATACTGACAGGCTGTAAGGTGTGTAAGGTCAATAAAAGTATAAGAGAAAACAAAAGGCCCAAAATACGTTGTCAAACACTAGTTTTCTTTCTTAGGAATCACGTATATATTATTATGCTCTAGGACCTAGAAATGTACCCAAGTGCATATATTTTGTTTTTACAGTGGGTGACACAACAATGTGGTGGACATCTTCTTGATAGGAAGAGCGATATATATATATATATATAAAATAGAGAGAGATAGAGAGAGAGAGAGGGCAGAGAAAGTGATTTATGAGAGTGTAAAGGATAAAATTAAGGTTTAGAAAGATAAACTAGGGGTTAAATAGAAGGGTGGGAGGAATGAAAACCTTATTTAGTTATTTTTACTGTTAGAGCCTTTTGTTCCCCCAAGAGATTTTTGAGCTTTGGATTGTGGGAGATATGGCACATTATCCATCATGTGTTCATTGTATTGACCATGTTCAAGAGTTTGAATGATATCCTGATGATGATTGTTTAATAAGTACACAAGAAATGAATTAATTGGGTGCATTTATTATTTGTTAGAGGTATTTGAACGTGAAAAATTACCACTAGCACAAGGAAGTAGTTGTGATAGAGAAATAAGTTAAATGTAGAAGATGAGACAAGAATGAAAAATGACTTACAAAGGACTAATTAAGTAATGTAATGTGTGGAGGATAGATTCTATGCCTTGGACGTGCGAGAGATACATGCACGATTGTGATCATTCTAGAGACAGGTGATGAGGTCAGAGTAGAGAGGATTGTGGATGATACTGCAGGTGTCAGGATTGACATGCATAACATGGATGCCATATATCACATTGGACCACTACTTGTTGATTGTGCTAGTAGAGCAATGACACAGTGAGTCCCATACATTCATATTGCTTACCGGGGAGATATATGTGAAACTAGAAAATGTGTACTGCATACTGAGGATGACGTTGCAATATTTTTTGATTCAATGGGAGAAGATTGCATCACGGATTTGGGAACACACACAAATACTATTCAGAGTAGAGGAGATTCATGGAGAAGGTATGGTAGTGCACCTTGTAGAGTGCCTGGAGCATGATCCATTTGTGTTGCTTTTTATTTACTTGATGGCTCTTAACAGTGGCTACTTGCTTCTTGATAATACTGGGAGGAATTTTTCAATTTGGGTTGATTAGTGTGGTAGTGGAGCTAATGGATTTAGTGATAATGTTTACATGGGGGATGTGCATACTAGCCCATTTGTATAGAGATATGCATATGGTAGTGTATAGGACTTAGAGGAGTTAGGGCCTGACGATGTTATTATAGATTTAGACAAGGGACCATATCACATTAGGTTGACTGATGGGGCTATTGAGAGACAAAAAGATAGAGGAGCCACCAATTTACGAATGGGAGATAGTAGGGGCAGGTCAGAGAGGTCATTGAGGAGATTTAGCATTCTACAGACGAGTGATGGAGGATCTGCAATTGTGACTAATTACAATGAGGCCAAACAAATGATATAGATGGGAAAAAGATGCTACAAAGTTAGGGACAATTGAGATAAAGCATTATATATTGGTAGCTGGTCATTTATCATTGAGTGATATAATTATGATAAGGTCATGTGATAATTTTGAGTCATACAAGATATTCTTGAGGGAGAGCAGTGGTACACATGGGTAGCATGAGAGACCACATATTTTGGGCCATGCATAAGGCCCAACATAACGAGGACCAATTTTGGAGGAGTATTACTACAGGTATGGGATACACGGGTAGACATCATGGACCCTAGTGTATCAGTGGAGTATGCAACATGGTATGTAACTATAATACCTCTTATTGTGACCATCCCTTAGGTAGTGATGGTATTAGGGATAACAACAACAGTGAGGGGTGTGTTATTGCATAACTCTCCCCACTTGTTTCAAATGAATAAATACAAATGGGGACCCTCTCGATCTTCATATAGATTGCTATCATCTTAATTCCCACCTTTAAAAAAGGATTTGATTGGTATTATCCAATTTGTTTTGTCAAAATGAGTGGATTTTACATTAAACTCAAGTTAAACATTTATACCTAATAAAAATTTCAAGTTTCTTAACTAATGGAAATTTTTTCTTCTTCTTGCAGTTCAAAAGGAAAAACATGAACACCCACGGAATTGTACAAATTTAGTCTTTGGCGGAATGGGTGCTCAAAACTTAGTATTTGGTAGAATTTTCAATTCTAGACTTCTGTAGGTTTCTAGAGATTTAGTGTTCTACGAGTTCACCTAGTCTGTGGAACAAAGGAAATATTGTCAAAGGGTAAAGCGAAGGGAATATGAATTTCGTGGCAAGAAAGGAAGCAATGGCTAAATAGTAAGGGCATCAAAAGACTAAATGTGTGTGAAATTAGAAGCCACGAAACATTTGAGGTTAGTCTTCTGCAGAGTGCATGAATTTAGTGTTCCGCGGGTTCTCCTAACCCATATAATGAGGGATCATACAAAATGACTTGGGGGTAAATTTGAAGAGGCCGCGAAGCACGGGGATGAAGTTTATAGTGTTGTGCAAAAAGGAAAATGAAAGTTTTGATGTGGCTAAGATTTAAAATCCCCAAAACACTATAGTCTCATGCAATATTCTAAGTAGGAACAATGTTCTACGAATTTCAAAAGCATGCAGAATCTATGGAACAAAGGAAACACGGTCGGAGGCTTTAGAAAGATTCGCTACATAGTGAAGACCCCCATGCCATGTGGAAAATATTTCAAACAAAGAAAAATATCACGAGATATTGTAAAATCTGCAAAGTAAAGAAAAGTGAACTCTAAATCTGTGATGCAAAGAAAAGTGAACTCCAAATCCGTGTAACAAAGAAAACACCTAGCAAAAATTTGAGGTAAGGAAAGGAATATTTATTTTCACTTCTCTCTACATTTTTTCATATTTTATGCCAAAGGGTTTAAAAAATTTGATTTTGTACAAACAACCATTTCCAAGTTGCAAATAGAGAATAATGACAATTGCAGAAGAGGAAAAATAGTTTGTTATCCCATAAATGAATTTTAAGATTTTTCCCTCACATTTTCATCATCATGGAGTATTAAAAGGGAATATTTTCAATTGGAGCACGATTTCCCTCCAGTTTGCAATAATGGAACAAAATAATTGAACTGAAACTTTGGAGCCTTTTGCATCCAAGTGAAAAACATCATTTTTAAAGAGTATTTCCCATTTTGAGTCAGTTTAGTATATTTTTTTCACTAGAGTAGTTGTTTGATCTTTTGAAATCATGGCTTGAACTGGGTGGAAAAGGGAAGCCCTAAATTTGTATAAGTATGTTTTCTCCCATTATGAAAAATGGGGGATGATTTTGAGATCAATAAATGCAAACCAGTTTGAACACTAACTCATGTGAGTTGATATTGTCATGGTCTTATTTCCCTCTTCCACTTCAAATTTGTGTGTTGAGAGTTCTAAAGTTTGAATGAATATTTCATTACTTCCTAGGCGATCCTTTTAGATTGTACTATGCAAATTTGAATTAAATCACCATAACATGTTGTAGATAGGATTAATCAGATAAATGTACAATTTAGCAATTTAATTTGGTAAATCTAACTTCTGGTTTGGCTAGGATTTAAATCTCATTTGAATTTCTAGGTCAGTAACATTCAAATTTGAGTCTAAACTATATTTGGTGCTCTTGGTTAAAAAGGAAAGCATGATATTTCTAACAATTAGGGATCGAGCATTTAAAACACATATGTTTCAACAATTTTCTCTTTTCTCTCTACTCTTTATTTTTCCTTTTTAATATCTTTGAGCAACACCCTTAGAGTAAATTATTTTAGGATGTCTTCAAAGCTAAATCAAGTGAAGAAATTATAGGAGTGGCGATAGAAGGATTAATAATCCAACAAACCCCCTTTATTATTGGTCTAAATAACAAATACCGTGTAAGTCATGCACTATTCCACACTTGTGATTCTAAAATAAGGACATAAGAGCCTATCATTTCTAATATTGCTGTGTAATTTTTATGCATCAACATGCAAGAAGGAAAACACTAGTGCTAGGGGGTCCATACATTCCAAATTATAATCAATTTTGGGCATATTCATTGATACTGTAGTCTACATACATTTTTTATGTTAAGGATATTCTTGTGCTTGATTATTAACATTGTACATTTACACTATATTTCCCTAGAATTATGACTAAATATATCTCTAAAAAAGGTTTATCTCATGTTTCTTCGATTGCATGCATGAAAACACATTCAGACAAGGGAAAATACAAAATCCCAAAGGCCCCTTTAGGAAATAATAAATATTCTAAAAAACCTAGTCCATTTGAGACAACAAATCCCTCTTCTTCATTATCTCCTATAATGGCTTGGCTAGTAACATATCCCACTAATATACCTGGTGCTGTCCATGAATTACCAAGGAACCCAGAGAGGTATATTCCTATATTTGATCCAACTAACAACACCTCTATTGAAGAGCACATTAGGGAATTCAAGTCATCTCTAATATTTCTAAATGTTACACATGAAGATGTGTCATGTAGGCTCTTCCCCTTCTTTCTAAAGAATGCAACATATGACTAGTTCTTAAACCTACCAACAGATGTTATCACCAGCTAGCGATAATTCAATGACATCTTTGTTACCTAGTTCGGTAGGATCACTAGTCCAACTGTCTTATACCAAAAATTCACCACCATGTAAAGGGATTTCCATGAACCTATTTATAAATTTCAATGCTAAATTCCAGAAGATGTACAACCTGACCACCTAGCCATACAAACCCATAGATGATTCAGAACTAGATATTTATAATAATTCCTCGGACCATATGACATCAATTTTCTTGAGAAGGTCCCAAAATATAACTACATTGATTGTTGCTTATGCTGAAACTATCTAGATTGAAGAGAAAATGCACCTTAAATGGTATGATACAACTTCCTTCCAAAATATGCATCTCAACTATTTTCCCCATGCCAATCAAAATGTGTCAAATCCTTTGCAGACACCAGTTCTAAACACACTGAGTATCAGTTACATAGCTCTCAATCAACAACATGACCTAGCTAATCCTACACCCTTGATTGAGACTCAAAAAAAATGATAATTAGGCCGTAGTTCTTATTAACAATTAGCTCGTCCCAAGTAGAAAATTAGGAGAATGCTAAATGGGAATTGGATTTTATCCAATGGATGGTAATAAAATTAGGCCGAGATTTCATAAGTCTATAGAGGAAAGTAGGCAATGTAAATGAAATTAACCCACAAAGAAATTACAGAAATCAAATATATAACAATAGGCCCCCAACATGAATAACAACCACCAAACATATTCATCTCAAAACAAAATGCCAGAAATAAATGTATGTGAAATTACATTACTAAAGTGGTGTAGGGTTCTCAATACTGATAAACATGGTGAATTAGATTGTATAGAGTTCTTTCATACGTATGAGGTTTTTTCAAGGTGATTTAGATAACTATGAAACAATTCCAAATACAATGATATGGTTAACCAATGTGATGATATAAAATCACATAGCTTTGTCATGATGGTAGATACATTTTATTTTCCATTATAGGACAAGGAACTAGAGGAGAATATATATGAGATCCATACGTTTCAACAATACCATAAGAGTAACTATGCACTGAGGAATAGAGCTAACACTACAAATACACCTCCAAATGTTAACAAAAATCCATTAGATCCAAAGGAAAACAATGACCATCCTCCTCCAAAGGGGAATGATTCTAATCTACAAAAAAACATCTCAGGTATGCCTAAAACCAGTTATAATATTATGGAGGACATGAAAAAATTAAAGCAAACATAACTTTACATGAGCTGGTTCAAATTACATAGCAATGAGATTTATTGTTGAAATGTTTAGACAATAAGACCCCTAGGGGACCACAAAAACCTTCTCATTCCAATGTTGCGTTATACAAAAGAAAAATTGAAGTTCCTCCTTTCCTTTTGACTGTTAGAATATTTGGGAAAAACTTGCATAATTGTCTAGTTGATTTAGGAACATCTTTAAACATTATGCCCTCTAGCGTTTACAAGAAACTTGGCCTTACCCTAATCAAATATGATAGGCTAGTGGTCCAACTAGACAAATCTAAGGTAGAAGTAATTGGGGAACTTCTGAATTTTCATATACAATTAGCATATGAGCCTAGAATTCAGCAATTCATGGACATTAAAAAATGAATCCTAGATTAGGATAGAGAGGGAACTTAAAAATGAAGCATATGATAATTGATTATAATGTTAATAATGAATAAGTTAAGTTTTTCTCAGCTGTTGTTGGAGTATACATATTACATGTGGAGAAACTAGAATTTCTAGAAGAAAAAAAGATGTTTTAGGTCAATGGTCTTTGCATTTTGATGGTGTTGTTCCAAACGAGGAAGTGGGGTATGAATAATCTTGAAATTCTTAAAATAAAAATAGTACTCTACCTCATATAAATTGCAATTCCCTTACACCAACAACTTGGATGAATATTAAGGTCTAGTGTTAGGATTGGAATATGCCATTAACTATAAGATCAAAACGTTAAATGTTTTTGGTGATTCTGAGGTTGCTATCAAGCAAGTTAGAAACAAGTATTAGTGCAAGCAATATTTTCTTAAAAGTAATAAACATAGAGTTTGGGATCTAATTGAATGTTTTTATGCATTTAACATTTTGTTTGTACCTAGGAAACAAAATCAAAAGGTGGATTCATTGGATACATTTGTTGCTGCTCTTATGCCTACTTAGGAGTTGGACAAGAGTAGAATGGTGGAAGAAACAGTTCCCATTTCTTCATTACCAGATAAAACAAATATTTTTCATGTATTTAATGATGATAAAAAAATAATTTGATTTTTGAATAGCTTTGATGTTTTTTCATCTCAGATTATAGATGAGAAGGGAAAAAATGATTTAAATGATGATGATGTTTTAAAGTTGAAGGATATTAAGATTCCTAAATGTATGATCTATCTTGAAATAATGTTTGAATCTGATAAAACAATTGGAGTTCTACTAGACTTAAGTAAAATAATAAAGATTATGATCAGTTTAACCTAGACACTAGAGAAAAGCCTAAATTGGTGAATGTTGGTCTAACATGTTCAAATGTAGAGAAGGATAAGGTGGAAAAGTTGCTATAAAATTACAAAAATATCATAACATGGTCATATGATTACTTAAAGATATTTGATCCTAGATTTATCATCCATACTATACCATTGATGGAAGATCAAAAACCTTTAAAGAAAAGGCAAAAACCGGTAAACCCAATTTGAGAACCTTTGATTTACAAAAAGGTAAAGAAATTACTGACTGTAGGAATAATCTTTCTAGTTGGACAGTCAACTTGGGTGGCTAACCTAGTTCATATACAAAAAATAATAGATAAATAAGACTATGTGTAGATGTCACAAACTTAAATAGAGCCTCAAAAAAAGAAAACTATCCCATTCTCTTGATGAGGTCATACAAATTGTTAGTAGGTATCAAATGATGTCTTTTCTTGATGGTTTTTTAGGATACAACCAAGTGCTGGTAAATAAAGATGATACGATGAAAACAACTTTCACCACCAAGTGGGGAAAATTTGCATATAAGAGGATTCCTTTGGTCTAATCAATGCTGGTGAAACATTTCAAAGAGTGATGGATCAAGATTTTTAGGGTCTTAATGGAAAATGTATTATAATTTATATGGATGACCTAGGCATGTTCTCTAAAAATAGGTTGAATCATTTGGGGCACTTATAAAATATTATGGAAAGGTGCATGAAGTATGAGATTTTTTTTAATCCCAAGTGTGTTGGCTCTGAACCCTCAAGATTTGATCATAGAAGATCAAAGAATTTTGGACAACATTAGATTTTAGATTGCTTCAAAGCATAGGACCTTGCAAGATGAAGCAATCCTCCAGAGAAGGATAGTTCCTCACCTGTCCTAATGATAAAACTACTCCTAGACTAACCTACTCTAACAGATCTAACTACCCAAGGAGAGAGGGAGAGGAAAACATAGAAATCCTAAGCTAAAAGTGAGGTGATAACACCAAAAAGGGGGTTGGTTACTATTTTTTAAAGTTTCATAGTAGGGAGGAGATCAATTCAAAGGTAAATGGGGAATATTCTCTCCACTTTTCAACCCTGTAAATAAATCAACTCACAACCCTATTTATTTTGACACAATCAACATAAAAATCTAAAAAACACCATGCAAACACAGTCAAAATTGAAGGAGTAGAAGGAAATAACACATAATAGACATAAAGGAGTGGATTTAGGCCAAAATTCACATCATATTACTAGTTTTGAATGGATAGAATTCTACAACAAAGCTTATAGGTAAATTACTTCATAAATATTCATGCACAGGTCTGTAACTCCTTAGTTTTGCTACAATTTTGGCATTATAACATTGCTAAGAAAGAGAGGGATCTCCTATAATGAAAAACTTGCAATGTTTTTTATAGAAGAGATGAGAGGAGAGGAAATCTAAAGATGTTATAGAGTAATATGACCTACTAAACCATGCAATCTTGTATGAAATTTCCTCTAACAGGGTATCCAATTCCTTCATGATTTCTCATGCTTTGGTGTTGCCTTGGCATGTAAGAAATTAAAACATATTTGAGTCATGGCGAGCATATTTTTGAAATCAATGGAAGCCCTTGAAAACTGGAGATGGATGTAATAAAATAATGCTAGATGACCAAATCTACTTGCATAGGTTGTTATTCCTCATCATTTAAGTTGCACATTGAGGAATCATCCATTTGAAGGAAATATGGCGGGTCCCAAAGTGAGAAAAGATCAAAACATGCATCATTAAACTCCGTGGACATTTTTCCTATTTGACAATGACATAAAACATCCCCTATTGTTTTCCCTATTTTCCCCTCTAAACCCCATCAAATTCTGATTCTTCTAATACCAACATGAAGATCTCCTTGAAACCTTTCCAATGGTATCGATTTTTTATTAAATTTGGAGTTGCAGAAATACATTTATGGCCATCTAAAGTTTTAGGGTAGGGAGGAATGAATAGTGCTTTTGTGACATGTGGGATCATCTAGTTGGTTCTGTATTTGATACACGACACCCTTTGGTTAGTTGTGGGGTTTCCTACATGCCTTCCTATGTGTTTATTCTTTCTCTATCACTTGTTTCTATCCTCCATGCTTTCCTCTCTCGTGGACTTGAAAGTATTTAAATTTTGGCTCATTCCATAGACTTTACGTCCACAGGAACCCATCTTCCCGACCTACACTAGAATGGAAACACATGGTACCCTCCTGCCATTAGATCTGTACCATTTGTTCTTACCTTAGCTTGCCATTCTCCTCTACAGACCCAAATTTATTTTAAATTGATCTTATTCCATAGAATTAAAGTTCTGTGGAATGAGATTCATAGATGGTTTGCCAGAATTACCACTCATGTACTTTTTGATGCCTTGGATATTTACCACGTGGCTCCAGGAGTTGAGAATTTGACTGCAGGGTCTGTGTGTCTTTTTTTTCACGTGTTACCCTTAGATTGGCATGGGGGTTGAGGGATATGATTACACGAGCCGAGAATTAGAGAAAAAGTACATGCTCATGCGAAGATGTGAGGGAAGCCCACAATCCCACAAAGTGTTGTGTGGGGATTCAAGGCAGGAAATGCAAACGAGTAGGAAATGCGGTGATGTAATGAAATCCCATGAGGAGAAACACAGGGCTTGGGGCAGGGAACCCATACTTGCATGGGAATGAAATGATGTAAGAGGGGCCCGAAGAACCATTAAAGGAGACTGTAGAGCTCGAGAGAAGGGATGTATGTGTGTAACCTGCAACTACAAAACTAGAGACAAATCCCACCCACAAAATTCTCTAAGTTTTTTTGAAATGGGCACCTTTGCAAAAAAACTAGAATGACAATGTGAGTGTCAAGGGAACACCACATAGCTTAGAAATTTTCATTTAAACCCATAAAATATGAAGAAAACAACTATAGTACATTTCATTATTAAAACATAATGCAACATGCGAAAATGAAATGTAAGTTGCCAAAAGAAAGCCTAGGAGGGTTATTTTGGGTAACACTTTTGGAGACTTTTGGGGATATTTGCCTGCAAAAATGAAGAGTAATTTCCTCAAAGCTTATATTGGGCATGTATTCTAAGTCCAAAATTTTGAATTCTATGGAATATGAAAATTCTCAGACATCTGATTGTGGAGCTCTGAATGAAGCTTTGGAATTTCTCAACTTATCTAATTTTTCCAAAGAAAAAGAAACTAAAACATTTGGCCCTTAATGAGAGTGGAAAACTGTTTCAAATTGGTCCAAGATGCTAATTTATCATGAAGTATTGAGGAGTCCTGAATGCATGTTGATTTGACCATGAAACCTTATTTAATTGAGATGTGCATACCCATAAGGAGAGACCCATAAAAACTATGTACAAAATTGAAAAACACCTACACATTTCAAATGAAATATGCATAGTATGCACAAAGCAATTGTTGTGCAAGAGAAAAATATATACATAGGGTGGAACTTTCCCTCAATGACAAAGCTTGAGGCACATCCCATTTATTGGGATAAGGAGCTCATCTCCATTTAGCTTAGACAATTGAACATCATTAGTTTTTTTGCAAATGGAGATCACATAAGGGCCACTCTAAATGGTGTCAAATTTGGTGTGTTTACATGGCTATGTTATGTCTTTATCCAACCTAAGGACAAGGTCTCCTTCTTTGAAGGTTCTTTCTTTTAGTTTTATTTCAAAGTATTTCTTCATTTGAGTTTGTTGTTTTCCATTATCTGCATGACACTGTCTCTCAATTCTTCCAATTCCACCGACTCTACATATCTGACCTCCATGTCTTCCTCTCCAAATGTCTCAAGCTTGTTAGTGAGCTCTAAGTTTGGGAGTTCAATAGAGATTAATAATATTTCTTCCTTTCCATAAACAATTATGAATGGTGAGCTATGAGTCAAACTTTTTGTAGTAATTCTAACAACCCACAAGGCTGATTTCAGTTTTGTGTGCCAATTCCTTTGGTTCTATCCTAAAGTTCTCTTCATAATCCTTAAAATATTCTTGTTTGTAGATTTAGAAAGACCATTTCCTTGGGGGTAATAGTTGGAAGATGTACTTCGATGAATTCTATTTTTCATATCCCATCCCATTATTTCAGTTCCCAATAATACCAAGGCATTATTAGATATTATTGTAGAAGGGACCCGAAACCCTTGTTACATTTCTTCATTAAAATCTAGAATATTACTCTCATTCATTTCTTTCAAGGAAATGGCTTCAGTCCATCTAGTGAATTAATTTGTTGTAGTCAAGATCCATTTGTGCCCCAAACTTGAGTGTGGGTTAATTATTCCTATGAAGTACATACCCTATTGCATAAATGTTTTCTCAATTGAAATGGGATGGAGGGGGAGGGATGTAATATTTTATTTTCAGATACTATTGGCCTAATATATTCAAACTCCTTGCCTTCCTGTGACCAATTTAAGAAAATATTTTTCTCGAGCATTAAGGTGAGGGGTTTAGCTAAGGAAGAAAAATGAAGAAAAATTAAGAATAAATATGCCCACAAAATGTATTGTTCCTAAGAAAATTTACAAGCCTTTCTTGTGCCTTAGGAGAGGGAGAGAAAAAATTACACTCACCCTGTCTGGGTCTATGAAAAGGCCATCCTTTGACACTACATGTCCAAGTAACTTTCCTTCATGAAAAGAAATCACACATTTTTTAGGGTTCAAAGAAACACAAAATTCGTGGAATCTATCAAATACTTTCTTCAAATGAGCTAAGTGTTCACTTGTGTGATTTGAGTAGACTGTTATATCATCCAAATATACCAAAACCAGGTCACCAATGAGTCCTTTGAAGACCATATCCATTTCCCTCTAAAAGATTGCACCGAAATATGTTAATATGAAAGGAATCTTCTTATAAGCATAGGTACCCCACTTGGTGGTGAAATTTTTCTCAATTGATTGTGCTCTTGTAAAAGAACGTGATTTTATCATAAGTAACCATCTAAAAGAGAAAAAATATACGCCCAACCACTATTTGAAGGTCTTACTCCATGGAAGGAAGAGGATACTGATATTTCATAGATTCTCTATTCAAGTATCTAAAGTACACACATAATTTTTGATCTCTCCATTATTTTTCCTGACTGTAACTAGATATTCCACCCAATAAGAATGTTTGATGGGAAATATGATATTTTCCTCAATAAGCTTAGCCAAATCCTTTCTCATCAAGGGATCAAATTTTGGATTTACATGACTTTGTTTCTTCCTAATATGTTTGGTGTTATGATCTAATTCAATGGTATGATGTGTAAGATTGGGTCAAAACCCTTAAGATCTTCATAACTCAAAGTAAAAACATCATCATATTATTTGCAAAGGTCTGTAAGATATTGTTCTTTAGAAACACATTGTACATTTCAAAAATTTAAGATCTTATCCTTTGCAATGTCCACTTATTCATAGTTATCTTCTTTTATAGTCATGTTATTTTTCTCTCCTCTTAATTGGTCATCAATGTTGAAAACATTATCCAATGTGATCACTCCCTCAGGATTTTTTTTTGGTTTTAGGTTGGGTGATCTGATCCTTATATTATTCTTGCAACCTTTCTTGATTTCCAGCTAATAATTCTGCTTCATTTTGTAAGAAGTTAATAATTTATTTATCACTGTCAAAGACTTGCCAACAAGTCACATTATTCGGTACTGCAGGCCTAACCACAAGTTTGACATACTAGGATGAACCTTCCTTGATGCCTTAAGGGATATCATAATGAGATCCAAATTCTGCCAGTTTATTTACATATTTTTTTTGCACTCTTGGTACTGTAGACACCTAAATTCTTCTTACACAGTTTTATTGCTAAAAGTGCACTAATTACCCTCATTCTTACCATTTCTGTTATAATTGGTGATTTCCAGTAATTAACTAATGTTTCCCTCTATTTTGGTTAATTAATGACACTTTGTTGATTAACTAACCTCTATCACATTCAAGATGCCAATTGATGACACATCGTTAGTCATAATCCTCTTCCGAGAAAATGACGAGTGATTATTATCTAATTAAGCTTATTTACCCGTGTATTTGATCAATAAACCTTCTTATTGGTTAGTACCCCTCTTCCAACCATTCAAAATCACCCCATTTTCCTCCAAAATATCTCAAAAGGATTCAAAATCCTATCCTAGCCTCTTAATTGATCCTAATTGGTCAAGTAAGGCACCTCACATGATAATCACTTGTTAATTTCACTAATCATGATTAACAAGTCTTAATATACTTTATCCTTTAGCACCACATGCAATAAGATGCAAGATTTCCCCAAATAAAAATCTATATAAAGGAACTCACATACATGTTTATACTTTACACCATACTTTGAATAATATTAATCATATAATAGATATGATCTAGAGTCTTACTTCCACTGATGGATTAGCTTGCTCAATCTTTACATCCAATATTCATGCTTGATTATAGAGGAATATCTAAAATGGAATTGTAGCCATTGTTAGAGAGGTCCTTTTAGAGAGATTTCAATGTCAAATGTTCCCTAAACTTCCCTAAACTATGCCACTATAGTAGAGCCTTCAGAGAGCTTTCCAACGACTATAAGAACGTAAAAAACAAACACTCTGAGCTCAAGATATATCCAGTCAAAGTTTGGTCAACTAGAAGGTCAATGTTGGTCAACAGGACCATGGTGACGTGGACACGTGCACAATTGGCCAAGTGGCTCAGTCAGCATCAGGCAAGTGGCAAAAGGAGAAAAATACCAGCGTCAAATTTCATATTACTTTGTAATTCTTTTCCATACATTATTTGTAAATGCCACACACACACACATTAATGTTCAAACATTAGTATAACCACATAATCCTCCAAACCCACATAAACCTCCAACATGCTATGCTTCCACGTAGAGGAGGAGTGAAGCGTGGTAGGGGGGCATGCAAATGCTAGTCGTGGAAATCCACATGAGAATAAGGTGGGGGCAGTTATGCCCAAGTGGTCCTTTGACCACTTTAAAACCCACGTGAAAAGGCTTTAATAAAGCCTAAAACAATATCTTTTTAAAACCTCCTCCACCAAAAATGCATTTAAATGTGGGATAAAACAAAAGGAGGCGACATAGGAGAAGGAGGGGGGATTTGAACCCCTAACCTCATCCAAAAAAGATAGGCAGCCTTACCAACGCACCACCCTCTTGGAAGTGATATAAAATAAGCTCACTTGTATTTGTAATGAGGAAGTGCCAGGTCTGTGTAAAAGAATAAGGAGGTAGTTTTGGAAAAGTGCAATTTTGGGGCACTTCTGCTCACTTCCAGATCTCGAAGTTATATATGAAAGTTGCTCAAAATTTTGAGACGATCGTGATGGTATGATCATTTATACAATTTGGAGCTTTTGTGATAGATTTATGTTCTGTTAAAGTCACACAAAGGCGTAGAACCAAAGGGAGACACTGCTGCAAATGGATCAGGAAGGTGAAGAGGCTAAGCTCCATTAACTTTCTTAAAAAGTTGAAACACATTTTTGGGTTTTTGATTCATTATTGGTTAATGTAAAGGTTATTGTATTTACATTTTTTTCAACATTATTAATGGATCGGTTCACCACGAACCCGGGGACGTAGGAATTATGAACCTCGTAAACAATCTGGTGTTGTGTTCTGATTTTATTTTCAGTTTCTGATTATTTGCAATAATTTAAATTCTGAATATGAATATGAATGCAACTATAATCATCAATTGATAAAATTGGGAAATCAATTAAAATCAAGAAATAATGAATTTGGGCTTTGATCAAACATTGAAGTTATGAGTAAATTGAAAACTTAATTTCAGTTCTGAATTCAGTCCATAAATCATATTTTGATCATTTTTTGGAAGTATACAATCCTTTTAAGTTGATTAAAATTGAAGATCCTTGAAAGCGTTTAAAAGTGGAAAAAAAACACCCTGTTTTCGGATCAAGGTTGGTATCAGAGTAGTTAGATTGCCGGATTAGCTTCTAATTGTGTTTGAAAATTTGGCTTCAGTTTCACTATTGATTTCAGTTTTCAGTGTGTAAACATTTTGGGGCTTGTTAATCTTCTTTTGCAAGTGTGTAGTTTTGGAAGTACAGGTTGTGTTTGTAGGAACAATGAATCATGGGCAAGTCATCCAAACAAGAGCAACTGGATGAGCTTGAAGCCACTAACTGCCAACTCCAGGAAGAAAACTCTTTCCTGAGAGGTAAATTCTATTCCTTAGAAGAGGAAATAATGCGGTTAAAATTTGAGCCACAATCCTCTATAACCAAGAAAGAGGAGTATGTGAACAAGATGCTTGCAGAGAGCAAGAAGTTGATGGGCTTTGTTAAAGAGTTGCAAGAAGAAATATGGACCAAGGATGCCCTCTTGGAAAATATGCAACAAGGTGAACACAAGAAGGAAATGCCTTCCAAATCAGATGCATGTACTATGACAGAATGCACTGTAAATTGTTCACATTTTAATTCTTCCTCTCATTCAGTTTCAGATATTCCTTTGGGTCAGTTTGAAAAACACACTAAGGGAATTGGGTCTAAACTAATGGATAAGATGGGATTTAATGGAAAGGGCCTTAGTAAAAATGGACAAGGTGTTACTAACCCAATATAGGTAGAGGATCAGCCTCAAATTGCAGGTTTGGGTTATTCTAGTGGGCAAATGGAAATTGGAGAAAGTTCCAAATCAGCTGAAGGAAGACAAGCTTCCAACCGCTAAGGATCTATGCCATCTAGAAATGCAGGATTCCGTCATCAAGAGGAACAATGAAAGGTGTAAGAAAACAGGTAAATGAGGTAATGAAATTCCACCTCCTCCCACTTACACTAAAAATAGCACTAAGGGGAAATTAAATCCTAAAACTTCTAAAACTCTCTTTCAGTCTGAACAATATAGCTTCGGTAGACAAAAGTATGGTTTTCCTTGCATGTTTTGTGAAGGTACTAATCATTTTGCAGCATATTGTTGGAAGAGGAAAAATATGATAAAGAAGTTAATGCCTTTTGTGAATGATAAGGTAGGTGCAAAAGACCAATCTCACTTTGGTAAGGTGAGAAATGGCAAAAAGGTTACCTCTCCTAAACAAGGGAATCATTTTCCTAGACAGAGTTCAAGGAATGGAAAAATGGGTAAGACTCCTAAAAATAAGGAAGTTAAATTTTGTTCCCATTGTAAAAGGAATGGTCATGATGTTAAGATGTGTTGGTATGTTCCTTCAGTGCAACATTGGAAAGTTGTTAAAAAGGAAAATAATGTCAAACCAAATTTTATTGATCTAACTCATGTAAAAGCTCATTCTGGTACCAAGGAAATAAAACCACCTAAATGGAGAAATCCAAGTAATTGGATGGGTAAAACATTCCTCAACTTTATGTTTGCATTACAGTAATTGGTGATAGTATGCAAACATTTTCAAAGCTATATTTTAGGGATTTTGATCCTATGTTAATATTCAGCTTTGGAATAATTTGGAAGCATCCGTAAAGAAGATTTGAGTGATAGGTTCATCATACTCATATTCATCTTCTCACATTTTGGTTGGTTATTCCATTGCTAACAATAGTATGCATGGATATGGGCATCATCAGAATGTCTATTTTGAAACTTTCAGTTTTATAGTGTTGTCATTTCTACAAATATTATGGATGCTTATAAGACCCATTCGGGTACCTGTTTGATATTGTAATAAATAGACAAACTTGTTGTATGCACATGTGTTATTTGCACTAATTTATAAGACCCTTATTTTGGGAAAATTTGATTTTTGTAACTATCAGATGTGGTTGCAATTAGGGTGTAAATTTATTACACTAACAAACTGGTTTGCAAAGGTACCAGGTGATCATTTTGTAAATTATGGCAGTTCACCAATTTGGGTAAGCATACAGTTTATAATCTATCCCTTTACAGTTTAGTGTATGGATAGAATATTTGCATATTCACGTTGATTCAGATTTTGACTATAGCCATTTTGGGCATTGATGGTTTAATTATTCTGGATAGTGAATACTTGCAGTTGTAATCAGCATAATCACAAAGTGTCAGTTGAACACTAGCTTCCATTATAGATAGGTGTTATTATCTGACTTATTATTTGTGATGGCGATACAATGTTTTGGCAGATTCACATGGATTCAGTTGTTGACTATAGCTATTTTTGGGTGTTGATAGTCTATTTTATTCTGGATAGTGAATACTTGCAGTTGTTACAGTTTCAGATGGATAGTGGGCACTAGCCTAATTGTGGGCAGTTTAGATGTCTTGTATATTGATCTGTGTTATGGAATTGTAATTTAAGTAATCGGCCGTATCACAAAGTGACAGTTGAACACTAGCTTTTTGTAATAGAATGGGTGTTATTATCTAGTCAATTATTTGTGATGGCATTACAGTGGGGTATGCCAGTTCACAGTTGTGTACAGAGTTGACAGGGTTGCAACGTGTTTCAGTTGAACACTAGCTTAATTGGGTGTTATTATCTGATTGGTTATGTAATTAGCTAATCAACTATTTGCATTTTATTAACCTATAATGTTATTTTGGGTTCTTGTATGTGTTTTTGCAATGCAAAAAGAGATAACATGTTTTGTGGGTTGATAAACAACTTTTTGTGGACAAAAATCCTTTTCAGTAGGGAGGAGTGATCAGGGGATCAATTTCAATGTCAAATGTTTCCCTAAACTTCCCTAAACCATGCTAGTATAGTAGAAAATTCAGAGATATTTCCAACGACTATAAGAACGTAAAAAATGGACACTCTGAGCTCAAGATATATCCAGTCAAAGTTTGGTCAACTGGAAGGTCAATGTTGGTCAACAACCATGGTGACGTCAGTGCACAATTGGCCAAGTGGCTCAGGCATCAAAGTGGCAAAAGGAGAAAAATACCAATGTCGAATTTCATATTACTTTGTAATTCTTTGCCATACATTATTTTTAAATGCCACACACACACACACACACGCACACACACACACACACACACATATATATGTTCAAACATTAGTATAACCACATAATCCTCCAAACCCACATAAACCGCCAACATGCTATGCTTCCACGTAGAGGAGGAGTGAAGCAGTGGTAGGGGGGCATGCAAATGCTAGGCATGGAAATCCACGTGAGAATAAGGTGGGGGCGGTTATGCCCAATTGGTCCTTTGACCACTTTAAAACCCACGTGAAAAGGCTTTAATAAAGCCTAAAACAATATCTTTTCAAAACCTCTTCCACCAAAAATGCATTTAAATGTGGGATAAAAACAAAAGGAGGCGGCATAGGAGAAGGTGGGGGGATTTGAACCTTTAACCTCATCCAAAAAATATAGGCAGCCTTACCAACTGCCACCCTCTTGGAAGTGATATAAAATAAGCTCACTTGTATTTGTAATGAGGAAGTGCCAGGTCTGTGTAAAAGAATAAGGAGGCAGTTTTGGAAAAGTGCAATTTTGGGGCACTTCTTCTCACTTCTAGATCTCAAAATATACGTGAAAGTTGCTCAAAATTTTGAGGTGATCGTGATGGTGTGATCATTTATCCAATTTTGAGCTTATGTGACAGATTTATGTGCTGTTAAAGTAACACAAAGGCGTAAAACCAAAGGGAGACACGCTGCAAGTGGATCATGAAGGTGAAGGACAGAGGCTAAGATCCATTAACGTCCTTCAAAGGTCTGAAACACATTTTTACAGATTTTTTATTCATTATTGGTTAATGTAAAGGTTATTGTATTTACATTTTTTTTAACATTATTAATGAATGGGTTCACCACAAACCTGGGGACGTAGGAATTGTGAACCCCGTAAACAATTTGGTGTTGTGTTCTGATTTTATTTTCAGTTTCTGATTATTTGCAATAATTTAAATTCAGAATATGAATATGAATGCAACTATAATCATTAATTAATATAATTGGGAAATCAATTAAAATCAAGAAACAATGAATTTGGGCTTTGATCAAACAGTGAAGTTCTAAGTAAATTGAAAACTTAATTTCAGTTCTGAATTCAGTCCATAAATCATATTTTGATTATTTTTTGGAAGTATACAATCCTTTTAAGTTGATTAAAATTGAAGATCCTTGAAAGCGTTTAAAAGTGGAAAAAAACACCCGTTTTCGGATCACTTTACACCACACTTTGAATAATATTAATCATATAATAGATATGATCTAGAGTCTTACTTCCACTAATGGATTAGCTTGCTCAATATTTACATCCAATATTCATGCTTGGTTATAGAGGAATATCTAATATGGAATTTTAGCCATTGTTAGAGAGGTCCTTTCACCATTGTGAAGTAGAAACAACCTAATTTGATTTGCTAAATGATATTAATAGGTTCATCTTAATTTGCAATTCACACTAAGTAGGCATGTTTTAACTTAGATTGATTGATATGATGTTAGTTTTTTGAGCATTCCAATAAGATAAGATCTTGATGTTACTATTATTAATTCCTAGATTTGCTAATAGACTATGTGATGTTAGTCTAGTTATTTAGCCTTGCAAGAGTTTTGGTAGTGCACATTTGGCATGCCTAGTGGGACCATACCCCATTACATTAATTTTCAAGCTTTTTAGATTAGTTTCAAAGTTTTGATTTACTAAGCCTATCTTGCTTTATTTTTGATAAATACGAGGTTTCTTAGCTAGATTAGTTATAGTTGCTTTATTTTTGTGTTCTTTGCAAGATTAAAGGAGGTGAGGTGTTGTCAAATTTGGATCAGATTACTAAAGTTTGGAGATTTTTGATAATTTTTTATAGAAATCTCGTGTTTTGATGAGCTATAGGAAAGTATCGGGCATAAACATAAAGGGTCACACATATGTCTCTCAGGTTGCACATATACAACTCTATTTTTCAACTTTGTAACCTACTCAATTACTGGCTAGTGCATACGTTCCTCGATTCATGCATATGCAGCATTGATTTTTGTCCTTGTATTTCTCATTCTGTCACAGGATCCCGCATACGCTCAATACGTCGCACATATGACTCGCGAATCGTGTGTATGTGAAACTTACTATGTTTTTAATAGAGCGGCACACATATGCAAAAACCGTCACGTGTATGCTCTCAGGGTCGCACGTATGCTCTCTGTGGTGTGTAAGTACATTATGTGTTGTTTTTGACACTTATTTCAAAGTTTGAGTTTTTGATTTTTGATTTGTTGTTGATTGCAGGTTCATGTAACCTATTTTCTACAGGTTTTAACATTTAAATTAGTTTTTTTAACGAATTTACTTAAGTTTTTGGTGAATGATTTGATTCCATACTTTGTATGAGTTTGGGATAAAGTTTTTGTATGCTCTTCTCTCGCACCTTGTGTGATCTTGAGAATCAAAAGCAACTTTAAACCTTCTTTTGCTAACCTTGGAGTAAGTGGGAAATTTCATTATTCATTTTTTATGCTTAAAGGAATGAATTTTTCATAAGGCATTTGTACGATCCTTTGATTTAAGTGTTTTTAATTTGATAAACAACTAAGGCTAAAGCTTGTGTATGATCTTCTTTTGCACCATTGTGTGATCTTGAGAATAAAAAACAGCTTTAGTTCTTCACTAAAAAGCACTTGGATTAATTGGGAATAAACCTTGATTTACAAAGCATTATGGTGGTTATTTGATTTATAAGTTTTTCATCATTATCTAGCTGGATTTCTTGTTGTGTATGGTCTTCTCTTACATCCTTGGATGATCTTGAGAACCAAAAACAACGTTTAATCCTCTTTTTATGATATTGTAGATCTTTTGGATAAACACTCACTATTTGCGTGTAGGACCTAATGATTTCCAAAGAAATGATAATCTAAACAAAAATATAATTACACGTGTGTTGTAGGTTTCCAATGGTGGTTTAAACCAAATTTCTTAATCCAAAAGATAAAAAACACACCACCTCTATTCATCACACTATATGTGTAGGTTTTGGTTAAGAGCTACAACTCATCCACTTCGAACTATGAGAAGTGCTCTTGGCATAAGCCTTAAAATCACAAAAGGGATGCTTCTAGGAACCCCAAAGTAGTCCGCGCAAGAGGGAACCTTGTCGATGAAATGGGAAAGTGCTCCACTACCCAATTGATTAAGTACACCTTAGAGAAATTAGCATCAAAATTATCTTCATGCAACCCCAGTGAGATACAATTGAACGTAATTTATTACTCATTGTATTGAAGGGGGTAAAGTAAACCCAGAATACTCCAAGATTTAGTCAGTGTGACTTTCTTGGCAAACCACGCTCACAGAGATAGTTTGTGACACCTAGAGAGTGAACCAATAGGGAGCTTGTGGCTTGGAGCCAATTTTACTTATCTAACATGTTCTAAAGAGATCTCACATAATGTGAAAATTTTATTGGAGTCAAAACCTTGTTATTTGAACAAGTAGAGAGTCCATTAAAGTTGAAACTGCATGTTATTTCATCACGAAACTTATGATGTGTTACTTTGTCCTAGTTTTTCACTTGTCCTAAGACAAGGTGAAACTCCACCAAAGTTACACCAAGTATTTTTCATCACCACTTGGTTAACTCCTTTTTTTATTGTTGCCCATTTGGGAAAAAAGAAAATATATCTACTTAGTGATATTGATTTATTGTGTCCACCACTTTTGCACCCATTTACATTCATCCTTTCTTGATACCTAGATGGTAAACATTGAAAGTGTGTTGGTACATCTTATTATCTTGGTAGCCATCGTCTCGATACCCATAATTGATTTTTCATATTATAGCTAGGTTGTCTCATCACTTGACTTCCTTTGATTTGTTACACTTCTTGTATTATAGCCATACAATTGTGATACTTACGTCTTGTTTCCATTGTGAAACTTGATCTAAGTCTCTAAATTGTATTGTTACACTACTCGCATGCATAATAACTTCTTGATATACTTAGGCTTAGTTTTCAATCCTAACATTACCTTGAGTTTTTTGAGAGTGTTGACATTACGTTGTTCACATCACAATAACACCATTTTGATACTAAAATGTTTCTTTCTTACAAATCTTGATTAATGTGTCCAAATAGTGTTGTTACATTGCTCGCATTTGTAACTTCCATTTTCAAAGGTTTGGAATTTGTTTGTGCTTAAAAACTGGTTTTAGTATACCTTGTTGGAGGATCGTGTCAACACTTTCTTAACATTTAGGTCTTGTTTATTTTAAACTTGACCTAAGTGGTGATATTGTGTTGTCACTATTTGATTTTAACCTATCTTGGAAAAGTGTAGGGAGTAAACTATTTTTGTGATTGGATTATAGTCTTGTACTTAATCATTTATTCCTAGATACTTCTTGTTATATAATATTGTGATTAACGTGTCATTTGTTATTCTGTGGTGTCCTTGGTTCATGTTGCCTTTTGGACTTGTTACCATTATTTATTTAACATTATTTGTGATTATTTGACATCGTTACACTTCTTGGTTTGTCATAGGGTCCATATTTGTAAAATGTCTAGTTGGTTTCCGTTATCCTACTGGAATTGACGTAGAAATTTATTCACTGTGAAGGAGTTCAATCACCATATAGGTCTAGGCATTTGTACTCAATAATTCCAACCATGACTGATTATCACATGGTTCCTCATACTTATGACAATATGGAACCATAGTTCTCAAAATTCCCATCAAAATATTCCCATCATGACTAGACCTCATTTTGTTCTTCATGCTAGAGAACCCATTCCAGTTACCTCTTTCCCCACCTTCATCTCATAGTTGGTGGTATGATTCTAATTCTTCTGATTCCTCTCAGTCTTCTGTAGATTCCAATATAAACTACTCTTATAATTCCCCTTAGTCTTCTTTTGAAGATTCTAATATGAAATGTTCCTCTAATTCAACTCTTAAGTCATGGTCCTCCCTTTCTTCGTAGGACCTCATTTATCAATCACCTCAACAAAGTTCTTCCTCCTTTAAAGATTTGTGCAGCTCAAGGTTCTTCTAATCAATCATCCAAGTTGACCCCTATATTGAAATACCCTACCTGGATGATTGATCCTATTGGTCTACCCACAATATGTCATCTTATAGGAAAACCTATACCAAGCTATTTCAAATTCACATCTTCTTCCACTCGTAAGACATCCCAATACATATCTACTTCGTATCTTGAGTCATCTTCTTCTATCAATCAAAATCCAATCCCTCTTTGGCCCTTGAGTCATTTCAATAATATCTTACCATATCCTCATTCATCTTCTAAAGATCGATGTTTACGTCCATGTCGAACCATTCACAAGAAATGATGTGCTAAGATATATTTTTGATGCACTATCCAATTCCTTTATGGACACAATAAGGTCAAACCTTCCCCTCATCAAACATATTCTAAATCTTCCACACTTTTTGGACCTATTTCTTCCAATCAACCTCTTATGGTTGACCAACAATCACCCATACCGATTGATTTATTTCAGAATGAAGAAGCTGTTGGAGAATTTATGGGGTACATGAAGATATTCCTTTAGAAGGTTGAGAGAAAGAATTATCTTTAGACCTTGATACATTCACGTATTATGGGGAAGAGGTTGATTCCTTTTATCACGAAATAGAGGAAGACCCTAGGATCATCACACTTGAACCTCCTCTTATTCTTCTGTCTTCACATTCTTCATTACGTGATGAAATTTTGGGTTTTGACATTGATCCAAACCATATCTTCTCATTACCCAATCATTCTTTATCTATCATGATTCCTCAATCACAATCTCACCTTGGGTCACCGCCTGGTATCCCATTATCTTCTTCTATATGTGGGCCACCTCCAATAATCCCTTCATCATCTATTTGGGGTCACCTCCTGGTATCCCATTACCTTCTATTCTTGGGCCGCATCCTAGTATCCCTTTATCTTCTATTTGTGGATCACCTCTGGGTAGCCCATCCTCTTCTATACTTAGGCCACATCCTAGTAGCCCTTCATCTTCAGTCTATGGGACACCTCTCTGGTATCCCATCCTCTTCTATACTTGGGCCACATCCTAGTAGTCCCTTCATCTTTAGTCTATGGGACATCCTCTTGGTAGCCCATCCTCTTTCAATTCTTGGACCATATCCTTTTCATTCCATCACATTATCTTTCTATCAATGATTGTGGCAATCCCACCATCATTTCTCACATCAATTATAAACGTCCACTTTCTTCTCCCACTTCTCGGGATCAAAAAATTCATGTATTAGCTTATAGGAAACCCAAACAGTTTCTTTATCAAGCTAAGATAAAAAATTCCAAGAGCTATAAAGCTCCCAACAAATCAAACAATCATAAAGTTCAGAATCAAACGCGGTTCAAAAATTCACACCAACACAACCATCAAGTATGGCGCAAAGTGCATAAACCTCTAGATAGGGAACTCAAGCTCCCACATACAAAATCCATGTTTCAAGATAAATCACAGTCATTTGTTGAGTATGAGCTCACCACAATCATTGATATTAGAAGATAATATGACTCTTGATAAGAAAACATGCTTAATCTCCCTTATCAAGGAAATCACAAACATCGTTTGTTGGATCTTATCACGTAGATTGACATTGATTGGTCCCAATTTCCCAAAATCTAAAAAATAAAAAAATTTCAAAAATACAAAAAAAAAATGAGAAAACAAAAAAATCAAAGGTACAAAGATCAAACATTGTAATCAGGTATTGCATATGCATGGATGTTCTTTCTTCCCTTTCTTTCCATTCCTCTACAACGAATCCACCATTTTCATCCCTTCGATGATATTTTGGTTATTCTATTTGCACGTATTTTGTGACATTTATCTCTATATTATCTGTTTGACCTTGGTCTTTCATCACCTTGGTAAATTAAAGAATGACTGACCTCATAGAGATCCTATCACAATCTACATCTAATAAACTGTGTTGCGAAAGAAATTTTGGGTGTATTTGTTGACACTAGCCAATGTCATCATCACAATCACTTCCACATCCTTCCATCAAGCCATAAGTGATTCTTAACCCCTTGTCAAAACAATGAAGAGAGATGAAATAAATTTTTAGAAAGAAAAAAAATCAATCAAAAAGCTAAAAGCTAAAAGAAAAAGCAAATTGATATATAACTCTCTCTTGGGGTATTTCCAATAATCTCTACCAGGGCTATGGATGCCTAGCTGGCAGTAGAGTAATGTTGTGATTAGAATCAAATACATCTTCATCGGGGCTATGGATGCATGGCTGATAGTGGAGCAATGTACGAATCTCCTTCCACCATCCATTCACAAATCCACTTTGAAAATGAATCATTCCTACACATTGCTAGGGTGTCTTCACTTGTTGTCTATCAAATCTTCCCTCCAAGAGGTAATAAATTTTCATGTGCACACACTGGATCTCTATGAGAAAACATGATTAGTATGTTACCAAGTGTCTTTTTTGGACCTTGTTCAGACTCTTACTTTAGTTTGTATTTGTCTCATGATTTGTGCCTTTGGCTAATCAACTTCTTCATCGCGAGGCTTCTAGCTACATTTTCCATGTCCTTACATAATTCACAGTTGTTATTCTTCTGCTTTCATTCAAAACATCCATGTGTATAAGATTTCCTTTTTTCTATGTTTGAGGGAAACTTTGTCCCTTCTTTCAATAAAACAATCTTTTACTTCTTTTCTATCATGTGTTTCTTGGCCAGATTACGTTGGGGGCATGCTTGTTCTCCTTCCTAGCACGTCATTAGTTTGTGTTCATCATCATGTTGAACCTATCCATATCTTGGCCTTGATCCACCTTTTGTGCGTGAGATTTTTCCTTTGTATATTCCCCTCTAATGTTGGGGGCAACTTCGCATCTTCACCTTCTTGCACATATGCATGGCATTCTACCCTTGTACATCCCATCTGTCACTGGGGGCATCCACATTTTCTTTGTTTCCTATACATAGCTTCAGAAAACTTCTAGAAAATTGTAAAAAACATTCAATAAATTTTGAAAATCCAAAAACATTTTGTTTTCGGTAAGTGTCACAATCAAGTGTTGCAATATGCGCCCCTTTTATGCGCATGTCACGCTTCTTTTAGTGCCATTCACATTTACTTTTAGCACATGCACACTCTTCTTTATGCCTACATGCCCACTTTGTACGCTTGCACGCCTTTCCTGCTTTGTGCCTGTGTGTTTCTGTAACACTTGTGCCTGAAATTCTTGCCTACGCGCCCATGGCTAATAAGTGCATTAAATACACTAGAAAATCAAAATTTCTTCTAGTTTCTCCTAGAACTCGTCATAATGGTTATTTTTAAACAAATAATCATTTTTTGGCATGTTTTTGCTATGCTGGGGCATATTTTTGCTTCTTGGTGACCCTTTCTGCTGTCTAGGGCATGTATTTTCCTTCCAGTGATTTTTGACGATGTCGTATGACTTTGTTAATTTCTCTATAACATTTTCTTTTATAAAATTCACAAAACCAAAAAATTAACAAAAACTTTTTTTCAAAAAAATTGGTAAAACTCATTAAAAATCTAAAAAATTGTAAAATTCAATTTTTTTCAAAAATTGGTAAATGACACACACAGTTGAAGCCTGTATCAAATGCATTGTCCTCGAACATCAAAATTTTTCCTACAAAACATATTTCTTAGGTTCTTTCTTATTCTTGTCTCAAATGACTCACATGGATCATTTTGATCTACCTCCATTAACAAAGCTGGCTTGCTTACTATGTGGTACTCCCGTGCAACAATGAGTTGCCAAATACTATGTCATAGTGCACGAATGATTTTCATGGGACTACTTGTGTCCTCCGTTATTCCCCTTGCATGTATCCTTGCTTGGAGCACCATTTTTAACCATTGTTAAAACATGAACATTTGGGACCTAAAGCTTGATAACAAAAACATTGGTGCAACTGTCTTGAATGTTGTTTGTTTGAGTATGTGTGATTGTACTTGTTTCTCTGTTAGGTTAGCTGGTTTACTTTCTCGTATTACATTGCATTATGTATGTTTCATGGAGTTTCACATTTTTCGCAATGAACAAATGTTAGTATTATAGATTTTCATGTTATTTTACACTATTTTTGTATGCGTTTATTTTAATAAGGGCCAATGATGTAGATCATCAGACAACATGATGAAACAAAGTTGTTTATTGAATGATTGGATGCAAAATCTATTCCTATATTCTTCACTATCATGTCTTATCACTATTCATTTTTATTCCAAAAACATCTGGGGAAATAAAAAATCTTTTTTATCCCTACCCTATTTCATCTATCTGTTTCCTTCAAAATTTTTGATCGTCAATTGACTTCTTCTATCATCCCATATACACTCGAGGGGGCATCCTTCATTCTACTAATTTTTCTTCAAAAATTTACTTGTTTATGCTTGTCTACTATGTTTGAAGTGACATCACTTACTTCACCTCAAACAGGGGAAAATGTAGACACCTAAATTACGCTTACGCAGTTTTATTGCTAAAAGTGTACTAATTACCCTCATTCTTACCATTTCCATTATAATTAGTGATTTCTACTAATTAACTAACGTTTTCCCTCTATTTTGGTTAATTAACGACACTTTGTTGATTAACTAACCTCTATCACATTCCAGATGCCAATTGATGACACATTGTTAGTTATAATCCTCTTCCAAGAAAATAATTAGCGATTATTAGCTAATTAAGCCTATTTACCCTTGCATTTGATCAATAAACCTTATTATTGGTTAGTACCCCTCTTCCAACCATTCAAAATCACCCCATTTCCCTCCAAAACATCTCAAAAGGTTTCAAAATCTTACCCTAGCCTCTTAATTGATCCTAATTGGTTAATTAAGGCACCTCACATGCTAATCACTTATTAATTTCACTGATCATGATTAACAAGCCTTAATATACTTTATTCTTTAGTCCCACACGCACCAAGATGCAAGTTTTACCAAAATAGAAATCTATATAAAGGAACTCACATACATGTTTATACTTTACACCATACTTTGAATAATATTAATCATATAATAGATATGATCTAGAGTCTTACTTCCATTGATGGATTATCTTGCTCAATCTTTACATCCAATATTTATGCTTGGTTATAGAGGAATATCTAATATGCCATTGTAGTCATTATTAGAGAGGTTCTTTTACCATTGTGAAGTAGAAACAACCTAATTTGATTTGCTAAGTGATATTAATAGGTTCATCTTAATTAGCAATTCACACGAAGTAGGCATGCTTTAACTTAGATTGATTGATATCATGTTAGTTTTCTTAAGCATACCAATAATCTAAGATCTCTATGTTACTTTTGTTAACTCTTAGCTTTGCTAATAGACTATGTGGTGTTACTCTAGTTATTTAGCCTTGCAAGAGTTTTTGTAGTGCACATGTACTACTCGAGTGTTGATAACATCAAAACCTTCAACAATATCCCACACTTTATGTTTATAGGCTTTTAGTAAACTGTTCTTGGTCACACATTAAGATCCTAACTTATGTATAACTAGTTCACTATCTCCAAATGCTTGTAACATTTTTATTCCTCATTTTTGTGCCAACTGGAGGCCTATGATTAATGCCTCATACTTAACCATGTTATTGGTACAACTAAATTGAAGTTTAAATGCAAATTAATACTTCTCTTCATTAGGAGAAATAAAAAAAAATCCAACACTAACAGCATTTTTACTCCTTGATCCATCAAATTACAACTTCCATTCTCCATCTTGGACTTCTTGTGCCTTTATGAGGTTAGATATGAAAATATTTTCCTATGATACGCAATAAGTCCCTAACCCTATTTCCTCCATTGATCATAAGGATCAAACTCAAAGTGTTTCCTTTCCCAATTACCAAGTAAAATATCAGGGACTTATTCTAAAGATGTGGAAGCTTCATGAAGATCATCATTCTCTTCTTGACCATGAACCATGCAATTCGTGTCCCTAGGACCAGGTGCATGAGGTTCGGTATGGTTATAGGAAATAGGCTCAAATTTTATGGTTATTATAGTCCCATACCTAGTTCTAAGAAGCATGTGAGACCAATCAACAGACAAATAGTCCCCCACTTTATTAGTAAAGTCTCTAGAAAGGCATATGGGAAAGAAGGGAGAGAGGTCAATGACTGAAATGTTTTGTAAGATTGAAAGGCTTAGACACATATGCAACGTAAGACTCAAATATTTAATGACTACTATTGTAGTAAGAAGTCCCATCCAATTGGAAAATTTGTTTTGATTATTGGTGTGTATTTTATGCCTAATTAATAAACAATCTTCTTAGGCATAAAAAAAATACTAGCTCCATAATCTATCATGCAATTCTGGATAAGGTACTTACCAATGATTAGAGAGATGTAGAAGGGAAGTGGTTTGATGATCTCACTCATTTTTCCTTCTCTTGGTTGACACAAGCTTGTAGGAGGAATTTATTTTGCACATGTTGGTTTACTCTCATTACCAAGGTGCCTCAAAGCTTATTGCAATAAATTTCTCTGAGTTGGAATGGAGAGTATTTCCCACATGGTAATATTCATACTATTTTTCCTTATTTGTTCCACTATATTCAAGGGGATATGAGAAAATTTTTACTGGACCTTTATGGTAGCAACATCTTATTTTAATTGTGGGAAGGCCTGAGTCTGATTTATGAGTGGATTATTCTTCTTACTGGTTTGATGTTCTTGTAGTTTAGGGGGTTTAACAATTATATCCTACTTTCTTTCTTGGGAGGTGGATTCTAGTCCATTTGGGAAGGAAGATTCCTATTCTAAGCCATATTTTTAGATCTTTTGTTAAATGCAACTGGATTGACAACTTTATTAGTAACCTCTTGATTTAATCCACATAACTCACCATCTTTCCAATTGATAAAGGTTGATTCATTGGAAACTTTCCCATAAGATTCTTCTCCTTTTCTAGCTGATTATTTATGATTCTCTATTGAAATTGATGCACCTTGGACCATAAGATCTTGATTCAGAATTCCATTCTTGTATGAATTTTTATCATGGGGAAAATTACATGGACAACACCATTCATAGTCATGTGCTAAATTGTTTTGAATTGGGACAATGAATTTAGAAAAGCTTGCAGTAGTAGGATATTCTTTGTTCAAGGGCTTAGGATACGCTACTTGAAATTTTCCTTGATAATTACTTTGATATGATTGTTTACTTGGTTGATATACTTGATTGAAAGGACTATAAGGTCTGCCTTGCTGAGTTACTTTCTTCTTTATGGTCACCATATCATTTCCAATATTCTGTAACATAGTAATAACTCACTATAACTCATTAGGAGGGAAGGTAAAAGTCGTGGGATGACTAGTTGATTGGGGAATGGGTGATAAAACATTGTTGTATTAAATTAGGCTCAGAGAATAGAAGGATTGGTGGTTTAGGAGTTATTTTCCCACATTTTATTAGATAATTCTAACCTCTGATAGATAAATCATATGCATTTGGTAATATTTCCCCCATATATTAGATCATAATAGTAATATCACTATTTAATGCCCTCAAAATATATAGAAATGTAGTACTAAGAGAGGGATTGTATAAAGGGGGAATTCTATCCAAGGTTTTTTGGAATATAATATTAAAATCAGTCACGAATTCATGAGGGGATATTTTAATGGTGGTCAATTGGTCAATGAGGGAAAGATGATCACATTTATCTTCAAAGTGTTTGTAAAATTCTTCCCCAACTTCATCCCATGTACGAATAGAATATGGTTGCAAACTTCTGTTTCCCCTTACATGCTGATTCCACTAATCTGATTACTACATCATCCTCATGAATGAGATGAACTGAAAAAACATTTACTACATCCAAAATATGCTCAATAGGACTAGTTGAGTTCTCACATTTGAATAATGGGATGATACTTAGATCAAATGTTGGGATATCATGGTGTGCATTTAAAGCTAATGGGCTACCTCCATTGAAGGTAATAAATGGTATATTTCTTTGGGGAGCCATATGAAAGATGGGTCTCAATTCTGTGTAAGTATGAGATGGATAATGTATGCACTCAAAATTGTATGGTGCTACATTGTCAGAACAGTAAAATCCCCCAATGATGATAAATTTCATTTCTATAATAAATGATGTAGTCTTATTTTACCCACCAGAATCCCAAGGTAGACTAGCACATCACCCAGGTAGAACCTGAGCGCTCAAATGAAGTGTGAAAGGGTACGAGGTCCCTATTTTATGTGAGATCTATAAAGGAGTTAGCATGATGGGTAGATATATATATATATATCCCAAATTCATAACAAAAATTTAGGTATATTGCAGAATATAATCTAGATATAGATCATAAGTCAAGAATAACTCATACAAGTATCAATATTAAATCCACCATGCAAGAACCGGTAATAGAGATGTTTAGAACCAATATCCAACCACAAAGATCCATTACATTAAGTATTGTAAAACACATAAAATATTTACATACATATAAGTGTCACCATGATTCATCTCTAAAATAGGCTACATGCTATGAATAGCCATGCGCTGCTACAAGCTAAGTAAAAAAAGCATGCAAGATCTCTAACAATAGATCTACTATAGTTAACTCTTATTTCAGATCCTATTATTAGCTTAAAACTATGCATATCTCTTGGTCTTCATTTTATCCCAAAATAGATCTTTCTTTAACCGCAAGTCTTCATGTTTCAACCTTATCTTCAAAATATTACTTGTTCGACACTCAAAGTCTATATTTAGATCCGCATCCAAAACTAGCTAAGTGTTGACTCATTTGCACACAATCCTTTCCTTTATGTATTTACCATGCAAACCATATTCTCCTCGCACTCATTTCCTCAGGATAATTTCTTCTACAATGCCCCTTGCGTGCGCCAACCTTATTCCCTAGGACTTAGTAATTTTTCATCATCAACATTACTCCACACTTAAAGTATTGTCCATCCTTAGAAACATTTGGCTCTAAGAAATAATAAAGAATATATTAATAATGAACATGTACCTGACTTGTGCCAAAGAATGAAAGAATTCTACTACTAGTGAATGAGGATTGGGAAATACTTATTTAATGATGCTTCAATTTCATTCCATGCTACTGCCACCTCATTTTGTTCTTGCTTGAAAAAATCCCCCATCATCACACTGACTTCCTTAAATGTCAGCTCTTCACCCCTAGCTTTAAATGTGTCAACAATGTTTCCTAGTTGTTTTCTAAGGTTTGTCAACGCATCCATTCTATGCGTTACCTGGGGATATAATTCCTTTATATTATTCTTTATAGAGGCCCTCAAAAATTCATTTGCCTCAGTATTTTTTTCTACTTCTTCTAGGATTTTGTCACGTTTTTCCTAATTTCCTTTGTTTTTGGTCTAGAACTCCTTTAAGGTCCGCCTCATGAGTGGAAACCAATACTCTTGCCACCCTTTCCTTGTCTTCACAGTTGTCATAGACAACTTCATCCATGTGAGCCATAGTATTTACTAATGCAAGAAGCTCAGTGTATCGAGTTATGAACACCTTGATCTGTGCCTTATCCTACTCTTTGTTCCATGCCATGAATTCTTCCTACCGACTCTAGTGTTAGCAGTTGCTCTTCTGCATTGTGATTATGCACATCAAATATTCTAAACTGTGGAAAGTTGATTCATACTTCTGTGTAGGGGGGCCAATTTTGGGTGTGCTATTATAATTGATTCTGCTATCAAATCCTCCTTTTTGTATACTTTGTGAAACCTCCCTTTTTCCTCCCTTAACTCATTTTTCATTTGCACAATTATCCGATCCTTCCCCTTTATTTCCTTATCCCTCACAATAATTTCTTTATTCTTTTCTTCCTTTTCATTTTCCAGCACTGTGACCCCTGTTATTTTGTTAAAAATTCTTATCCTCCACTTCCATTGATATTTTATTCAGTGCATTACACATCTGTTCATCAGTCAACTATTGTGAATTCACAACTGGATTCACCTCCTTGGAGCTTGGCGAAGCATGCGTGTCTAGCAATGCTCTTGCATTGACTTCTAATTCAGGATTATTGACATGGAACTCAAATGTCCAGGAAAAAATTTTCCTGGGAGTGCTGGTACGCACTTTCCCTATCAAAAGATGATCAATAGAAGAGTTGTTTTGTTGGCACTGTAATTTTGTAGTGAGTGCACAAGACCTTGTTTGGATCTGCATCATAAGTCATAAGATGTCCTTGTTATGTAGACATGTACCTGCCTCTAGTGCGTGCCCCCTTTAGGAACCCTACCGCCAAACTTGTATCTCCCCCTTGACTTCCACCTTTCTTCCTTTTATTCTTCCTCAACACTGTGCTCCACCTCCTGCTCGACCAAGTTCTATATTGTACATGCTACCTCTTTCCTCCACAACAGTCTCTAACTCTTGTATGGAAAGGCATGGAGTTTCATGCACATTTGTCCCAACTTCTTCTCCTTCCTCTTGAGCATCCTCCGAATGTGCTCTCCACTCCTCATTAGATTCATGCACATTGTATATGGGAGGGTTCTTTTTAGGATCTCATTCCTCTTCCTCCCCCTATATTTCCTCATTCTTCAAGTTCTCCATTTTCTCAGAGTCAAAACTCTGTATCACCCTTTGCTTCTTTGTTACTAGAGACTTCTCCTTAACTAGAGACTTCTTCCTCCAAGTATAAGTACTCATATCTACACCCGTCTCCTATGTTCCTATGGTATGGCCCACACGTGCACTCGATTCCCTTCTCATTATAGGAGTTTCTTTTCTATCTCTCTTCTTTATCTCCACCTTATTTCTTCCTATATGGTTCTTAGAGATAGAAACATCATCTTCTACATACGTGCCCTTCTCAAATTTTTTGTCATAAATGAATATATACCCTTGTTCCAACTATGCCTACAATTGGTATTATAATGGGATTCAAAAAATGTATGTCATGAGAGACATATTTTTCCACATACGTGCACTTCTTTGGATAGATAAGTGTTCAACACAATGCACGATGCTCCTGATCCACTTCACTTGATCAAATCTCAATGTCTTGTTCTCCTTAAAATTGTTAACTGTGCTATGGAAATATTGCGCTGTGAAGGCAAAAGGAAATTTGAACTAGAGGCTCTTTATACCATCGGTCAATGTAAATATACCAATGCAAACCTGTTGGTAGATTGAAAACTTAGTCTCATCCCCCACCAAGGTTGACAGTTGCTCCGAGACCCTCCATTCTACACTAAAGGTATCATGCATCCACTTGTACCATTTATCCAAGCGTGCCTTCTACACAGGTGTCATATTATCACAAGTATATGTTGTAAACCTCTTAGCTGGGGAGGGGTTCTCATTAGAGTAATCCCATATGTTATTGTTCGCCCATCGGGCACTCCAATCTCAGAGAAAAAAATGGTAAAAAAAATATTACTATACATTGTATTGTCTCCAACTCACATGGCATCGATGATATATTCTACAATAAAGGCTGAGATGTTGTAGATGATACCTTATATAATATTCTTGCATACATTCAACCACCTTTTGTTAACTTGGGTCCATCTTTCTTGTCCGTTTAATTTTTTAAGCAGGTGTGTGACCATATTCATGACTAGGTCATTAACCTTTGCAATATCAAAGGCGTTCCTGCCTTTCTTGCATTAATTTTTCTTAGATTTTTCTTTGATGAACTCATTATTGCCTAAGTCATCATTAATTGAATCTCCAATGTAGATGAGTCTAGTGAACTTAGAGATTAACTATGGATTTATGCACATCCTTCTTCCAGTGAAGTAAAAATAGTCTTCGTGTATGCGTGACATAAGACATTGGTAAAATCTCTCAGGATTTCCAAAAAATGGTAGTTCATACAGTTGTAGAAGTCTAACCTTCTTCAATGTCTTCTACACTGAGTCATCATACACTGGTTTTACATCTTCTGTTATTTCACCTATGGGTCGAACCAACTCCAAAGTCATATCCCTCTCAGTTAAATCACTCTAATATAATCACTTATAGCCATGTTTCGTACATGGGACACCAACTCCATTCCCATCAATACCCCATCTGGGTATTGCATCTCCGAGTACAATTCCTCATTAAAATTTGCTGCTGTAACTGGTTTGCCCTTGCCCTTCTTCTTGGGTGTAACATTTGCTACCATACATGGTGCCATTCTTGGTTGAGTAACTGATAATTATACTTTGTGTTTTGTTCTTTTGATGCCTCAAACTCAGAACCCTATTCCTTTGTGCAATCCTAAAATCTGTGCCCTAGTTATTCAAACCCTAACCAGAGAACATGTTTCTTTTCATGCCACACTGTCCAAACCCACATAGTTCTTTCACAAACTTTCTCTATGCATGGTTGTGTCCATCTACACAATCTAGTTCACAAATTCCTATCTTTGCAATCGATCGTTCACACAAATTCACAAGGATGCCCTAGTTCACAAGATATCTTCTAAAAGTTTTCACAAGGTAAAAATAACTTACCTCGAACCCCTATTTAGAGTTTTTCACTTTTTACCGCATTAATTACCATGCCACCTACCACTATACTACTGTAGTAAATATGACATTTCTTATCTCCCCAAGCACATTTTTTCCGTGCATCCAACACACATAACCTCTAAAACCTTTTGGCACACAAAACTAAATTAACTATAGACATCATTACGTGAAATTTGATTGCCAAAGTACATCAACCACTACATCCTTTTCCAAGTATTTTTTCCTGCCATAGCCTACCTTGTGTTACCCTATGCATTCATTCATGTATGTGGATTTTTCCTTGGCATCATTCTTATTATCACCATCCTCCTTCACACCTTACCATCTTCCAGCAACCATTATCACCACCGCTACACACGCCCCTATGATACTTAAAACTTCCATTGCATGGTTTTTTTTTTCTCAGGAAATTTTCAACATCAATTCTTATATGCATGCCTCTATTTGCACTCTACCCCACACTAAATGTATGTGCGGTCCTCTGTGCATGAAATCAAAAATAAAGTAATCATCTTCTGGCACGTAATCTGGCTTATTACACAAAAAATTGAACTAAATTGACAAAGCATAACAACGTTGAAAGGAAACACATATAAAGGAAATGTGTTAAGGGAAACCTATTCTAACTAGCAATACTACCTTATAACAAACACCCAGAAGAATTATTTATAGTAGGGATTTAGCCTACTCCTGTTGAAGTAACCAGGAAACCGTGTTCCATCCAGTGCCTATAACTGGAAAGTGCCTAAATCAAGTATGTAAGTCACAACATACGGTCCGAGCCAATGAAATTGGAACTTCCAAGGATGACACATAAAATTAGAATCATACAGAAGAACCATCTACCCAACCTCAATCTTTTGGTTCTTAATATGTTGATCATGCCATGCCTTCTTCTTGGCCTTTTTTGTCTTCTGGCTCTAACGAGCTATACCGCACCTTTCATCCAATGCATCAATTTTTCTATGTGCTCTTAAAGTGCCTACTCATTAGCCAATTCTCTTGCGCACACAATATGTAGGGAATGTAACATGAATTCTATGGGATAAATAGCTTCTGTTCCAAACACCAATTGAAAAGGTGTGACCTTGTTCAATATTTTATAAGTTTTCCTATATGCCCAAAGTACAACATAGACTTTATCATCCTAGTCCTTTCTTCCAACATCACAAATATTTATCAAATTATGGTTCAATATCTTGCTGAAGGCCTCAAAAGTCCCATTGGCCTACAGATGATAGGAGGTTGTATTGTGATGCGCCACCATAAACTCAACTAATAATATCCTGATAGTCTCATTCAAAAAAGTGTGTACCCCTATCACTTGTCAGACTGATAATGTTTTCCCACAAGAACCTTGTTGTAGTAGCTATCTTGCAATCCTTTGTAGGTGCTACTTCTGCCCACCTTATAAGATGATTTGTACAAGTTGTAATATATCATAGATCTCAAAATAAAGGAGTAGATCTTGCACCCTACCATGTCCTCCAAGATCTCTTCTGTGAAAGGTGTGGGGAAAGGATTTATAACACAAGAAACATTTAACTCCTTGTAATCCACACATATCCTTATCCCACCATATTTCTTGATACTTATCACCATTAGGCTAACCCATTCTAATTCCTCTATGGGCTCAATGATTCCAGATTTTAACATATTGTCAATTTCTTCTTTAAATTTGACATGTAGGTTAGGATTCATCCTGTAAGGCCTCTTCATAACTGAGAACGTTTCTTCCTTCAACTTGATCCTCATCTCGCGCAAATAATCATGTAATCCTTTCAGTTCATGATAACCTCTAGGGAATAAATCCTGGAAGTCGCGCAACATTTCAATAATCTTAACAACCTCTAAATCAAATCAATAAACACCAATGATAGCCTCCTGAAGTTCATCTTCTATTCTAATGTTGACCTTATTTTTCTTCATAGGCTTATAGTGTGCGCATGCCTATTCATCTACATTATCCATGACCTCACACGTACCCACAATATGATCAACGTCGAATTTCACAACATCTTCATCATATATTATATAAACCATCTTTCCTTTTTATTTTATTAACTAGGTGCATCCAAGCCGTTCTTCATCTATCTCCTCTTCTTTAAAGCGTGCCTCGAGGTTTGATTCTCCCAACAACTCTTGAATGAGTTCTTAAGCTTTTACACTATATCCCATAGTCAAGTGCTTCATTATCTGCAAGGATTCATTCACATGTGGTTTATTAGACAAGTATTCAAAGGTCTAAACCATACATGCAGTCAAATCTATCCAATTTCTTGTCGCTTTATCAAACTCTTCATAGACATACCATCTGTGTACGCATCCTTGCAAGGTGGAGTAGAACTTATGCACCCATAGTGATGGTGGTAAATATTCCTTCCCTTCTGTTCAAATTCTCTCACACTTCTGAACGTGGTGCTAAACAATATCCTTCTCATGAAATTCATATATTTGATAGGGTAAATTACTTCTTAAAAACCTGGTAGAGAGCGCAATTCTCACTTCACGCTACTCCACAAGATTTTCCCTGTGTGTAATCCACCAGCGCGTTGCTGACCCACGTAAAGAATACACTATCATATTTCTTCTTTCTACTTGATCTTTCCACTAAGATTCCATAGTGTGTAGAAACACCTTAGGATTTCCTTCACCAGTGTATGTAGGTACCTAGTTATTTCCCAAATTCCTAAAAGAATGCGGCTTGCTGACACACGTAACTACACTCTTCATTTCTCATCCAACCATCTCATAAGTCCCATGCACCTAGTTATAACAAAAAAAACTTGATGTATCACTCATAGATTGTGGATCATCCCACTAAATTAATCATTCCTTTGATGGCTCCAGCATTTCAGGATCCTTGATGGTGCACACATAATTTTTTTTTACATCCTCTTCACTCAAGGGTTCTATTTAAGGTGCAACCTTTCCATTTTTCAAACGGATGATCACATGCTCCTTCTTATTTTCAAAGATGATATAAACCTTATTAAATCAGAGATTAATGTTATTTGCATAACACTAGGGGCACCTAAGCAATGATAAAAAACTATCTTCTTCTACAAGCACTAAGACTTCAAAATCACCATTAAACTCGACCCCTTGACTTATAATAGTGACATCTTTCAAAATTCCAACAGACATGGCTTTAGTATTATCTTCCATGAATAATACATTCAAATATGGCTGTAATGGTGGTTTCACCATCTGTAGTCATGCATCCAAAGTGATTTCATTCACTTCTGCTCCCATATCAATCAAGATGTTACTTAAAATCCACCCATCAACAACTGCGTTCAATGTAATCTTTTTATCATAATCAATACTATGAGGAGGTAAGTTAGAATGCAAGATCTATCTCCTACACTCTCCCTCAACATGTGGTACCTTTTCTCTCAGCCATTTCCCTAACAATAGAATGATTTTCTCTTGGAAAAATAACTTAAAAACCTCCTTAATGTCATCCACATCTATCTGGGGAAGTGTGGATATATTATCCTATTCTATCTTCATCGACTAATCCTTCAAGCATTGTATCTCGCCTTCCAAATTCCAGATAATTTCCATAGATTACTAATACAATTCCTTCTGATGCATAGGGTCAGGATAATTTTCATTGATAACCTCCTTTTAACATGCTTCTATTTGGGAACCTCATGGGCATATGCAGCTTCAATGTGAGTAGTCACTAACATAGGAATCATATCAGGATCAGGTGCTAACATGGGCATCCATTGATCTCCCATAACACATTATACTCTAACCATCCCCTTGACCTTATAATGCTTATGCTTCTTGCTCAGGTGCTCATACAAATCTAGGAACTCTTCATAATTGTGGTTCTTTCTAAAAAAGAAGCAAACAATGTTATGAGGGAATTCACATTTGTAATGATTAGGAGATTTGCATGTATAACAGGTTCCATGGGGGAACTCATTTCTTCCATCCCTGTGACCTTAGCCTCTGAATCCTCCACGGTAGAAACTACCTTGACCACCTCCATCATAACACCCTTCATTATTATTCATATTCTGACCACAATTATCACTTTCTCTCCTTGGAATTATTTGCAACATTGGTCTATCACACACCCATATCAATTGCTTCATGAATTTGATCAATCAACCTACAATTCTCAGTGTCATGAGTGTATGATTTGCAAATATTACAGTAAATGGACACATTCTTCTTGATGGCATGCTATAATAAAGGACACTTGCTTGAATCATGATCTAAATGGTAGATTTCACAATCCAACAACATAATTCCAAAAGAGCTACTGAGCTTCGGGAAGTGATTATGGGAGCTTTGGATGGAGTTAGGATCTAAAGGAAATCATCAGAAAGGGAATTCAAATTTATACAAGATGGTGAAATTTAATTTCTCACAAGACTTTGTTGCAATAGTTTAATATCTGGGTTTTTCCATGCTCAACTATGGAGCTAGAACAAAAACCCACTTTTTTCAGGTCATAAATGGAGGAATTAAGATCTTAATGCCCCCACCATTGGCTTCAAAATTCCCTTTTCAGTCATATTCATATAATTTTTTTCCAAAACATTCCACAGGGAGATGACGTTATTGTCGTTTCAAGTTGTCCTCAAGGTAAGAGTTCGAGAGTTAGTCATTTTTTGAAGAGGACATGTGTTAGCTTCAAGATCCTGACGCATTTTGATGTCCCTTTCATCCCTTAAGAAAAGGGAAATAGGGGACAAGAAAATTCACCTAGCCCTATTTTTTCCCTCTGGTCACCCATGGAACCTTCTACATCAGCAGTTCAGCCCCTATGTGCTTGTCGGAGCCTATCCCATCAATCGTTCAAATCGTGACAAGTGATGCAACTTGGCGCAATGTGAAATTTGATTAACCTTTCATCTCTAAAGTTTAAGTGACAAGAAAATTCACCTAGCCCCTTATGGCCCTCAAGTCATCAATGTGACCCTCTACAGTGCAAGTTTAAAGCCTCGAGGAGCTATTTAGAGCCAAATGCACAACCGTCAGATGCCTGCCAAATGTCGCATGAAGGTGCAATGTGTAAAAATGATGACCCCTTCATCCATTAATATTAAGGGACATAGGGGACATGAAATTTTTCCCCCAGCCCCAGGCATACATCCTGGTCCTTCATATGACCAATTTTTAGCCGCCAGGTGCTTTTCTCAAGATTTTTAGCCTTAATGCTCAACTGTTGGATTTCTGACAAGTGTCACATGGAGGTGTGATGTGAAATTTGATGACCCTTTCGTCCCTTAAGTTTATGGGACATTAAGGACATAAAAATGTACCCCACTCCTGGTATGCATTTTTAAATTGCTTTAAAGCTGGCACTTATCTTTATTTCCCTCCATTTCATCTCCCCAAATCTCTGTACCCTCCTAACACTCTGTCCATTTTTTTCTAGACATAAACACCACCATTTCTACTCTAAACCAACTCCACCATGACTAAAAAATCCTCCACTCCATGAACATACATATATTTTAGAGGAAGGGATGATCAAAAGATTAAAAGAAATGAAGAACGGAAAAGAAGAACGAAGAGATTCATTTTTTCTAAAAATTCCATCTGGAGCTCAAGTTATCACCGTTGCAAGTTCAGGACTTGTCCAAATTTTGGTAGGACACGTGTCATCTCCAGGAGCCTGAGGGGATTTTGTGTCCTTGATGTCCCTCAATGTTAGGGACATCAAGGTTGTAAAAATGTGGCCAACCCCCTTGAATCCCTCTAAAACCCACATATGACCTCCCTGGATCACCAGTTCAGTCCCTAGGTGTTTGCGGAGCTTCAAATCCCCTATCGTTAGATCAAGTGCCACATGTCAGGATGAGTTACGATCTAAAAAATAATGTCCCTCATGTACCTTTGAGATGAGGGACACCAAACCTTGAAAAATGTGCCTATCCCTTATGGGAGATCTCTAGTCACCCATATGACTAGTTTCTATCCCCCAGATGTTGGCTAAGCCTTTTTGCTCAAATCCCATGCAATTAGATTAAGTGCATGTTGATGTCAAATCACAACACCCCTGAATGTCTGCAACTCGATAGGCTGAGACTCTCAGTGTGATTGCATAACATGGAGCTTTTCCCAAGTGTGGGACCTTGCGAAATCGGAAAAGCTCTCCGGATGAAGGCCGGTTCCTATTCCTATGTTCAGATGCACACATAAAAATGCAGAGGGTCTACTCAAAACCTAATCTAATTTTCTAAGGAGACAGGGTAAGAAGATGCATAAAAATAAACCTAAACTAACAAAGGTGATGCACCGAGGAATGAAGAACAACTGTCTTGCCAATAAACACAAACTATTAAAATGCGATGCAAGATCATGCACAGATAATAGATTTGTAGTGAAAGATCAGGAAGATGCAAATAAACACAGAGAGGGTTGATAATCATCCACAGACATGCATTATTTGCTCCAAAGATTGATACAATACACCACAAAATGCCAAGAGACAAGGTTGCATTACAGTTTTAGATAGGAGGTTTGAACTCCACAGATTCACCTGCCAAAGAGAAGAAGGGAGGGGCAAAACAAGAATGTCCAACCTTTAGAAAGAAGCCCCTCCTTACAATTTATAGGAAGAATGAGAGAGGGAAGAGAGAGAAATTCCAAATCTACCCCAACCACCGCAGGTTGTATTTAATTCATCTCATTATGGTGGTAGGTGAGAACCCTAGCGACCCCCAAAAATGGCTAACTGTATTTTTCATTTTTAAGAAATTTTTTCTCACCCCAATTAAAAGATATCCAGTCATAGTTGGATAGAGGACCTCGTAAGATTTCCAGAAAGTCTAACCTTGCATGAATCTAAGCTCCCAGTCAAAAATTATGGCCATCTGAATATCTGCGCCAAGGGTCTGCTTCCTGCCAGCACTCAGAATGTTATGCCTCCTGAAGGTGTGCCTTGGCACATTCATGTGTGTGTCGACATCCTCTTACATGCACCAAGGTGTAACTTTTCCTGTGTCGACACTCCGTGTCATGCGCTATTTCTATGTGCCAAGGCGCAACTTTCTCTGTGTCGACACTCCGTGTCATGTGCCATTTCTGTGCGCCAAGGCGTAACTTTCTCTGTGTCGACACTCCGTGTCATGCGCCATTTCTGTGCGCCAAGGCACAACTTTCTCTGTGTCGACACTCCATGTCATGCACCATTTCTGTGTGCCAAGGCGCAACTTTCTCTGTGTCGACACTCCATGTCATGCGCCATTTCTGTGCACCAAGGCGCAACTTTCTCTGTGTCGACACTCCGTGTCATGCACCATTTCTGTGCACCAAGGCGCAACTTTCTTTGTGTCGACACTCCGTGTCATGCGCCATTTCTGTGCGCCAAGGTGAAACTTTCTCTGTGTCGACACTCCGTGTCATGCGCCATTTCTGTGCGCCAAGGCGCAACTTTCTCTGTGTCGACACTCCGTGTCATGCGCCAATGCGCAACTTTCTCTATGTCGACACTCCGTGTCATGCGCCATTTCTATGCGCCAAGGTGCATCTATCTTCATATTCTTCTGCTTGTCTATATCCTCCCAAGGGGGGGATATATATACAACAATTGGCGACTCAACGGGATCACCTGCCTGCTAGGTAGAAGATCAGTGGCCTTTTAGTAATCCATTGGGCATGGAGTCATAAGCAATAACCTGAAACCAACCTGATATCTGATCCCGAGCCTGATACCGCAACCTCTTCTCTGACAGCACTCTGAACTGTAGAAAACAACACTGAGAGCAGCAAAACCTGTGCTAGAGCACTTAGGGAAAATGAAACCTAACTACAACAAGACAATGTGCATACGCACTTAGAGGAATTGAAAACTAAGCTAATATTTACAAGGGTAAACCTTTTCCTTTTAGTAGCAATGTTTAAGATAGATTCCGTTAACCGGAATCGGAAGTTCCTCTCCATCCAATGTAGACAATTGGAAGGCATTACTACTTTTACATCCCGTGACCATGTAGGGGCCACTCCAAATGGCATCAAACTTGGAATGCCTTCCTGGTTTTGCTCGATCTGCATCCCATTTTAGAACTAGGTCCCCTTCCTGGAAGGTCCTTGCTCTCACTTTCTTATCAAACCATCTTTTTACTAAGGCCTGATCCTTTTCAATCGCCTGAACTGCATGTTCTCTTATTTCTTCCAATTCCATCAACTCTGCATACCTAGCCTCCATTGGTTCGAACTCAGACAACTCCAACTGCTTCATGAGCTCCAATGCTGGCAATTCTAATGATATAGGCAACACTGCCTCTTTCCCATATACCAACTTGTAGGGAGAATTACCTGTAGATCTCTTTGGCGTTATCCTGTCAGCCCATAATGCTGATTTTAGCTTGGTATGCCATGTCCTTTGGTTTTCATCTAGAGTCCTTCTGATGATTCTTAACAAATTCTTGTTCGTGGACTCTGCCTATCCATTACCCTGCGGGTAATAATTTGAAGAGGTGCTCAAATAGATTCCATTCTTGACAGCCCATTCTGTAATCTTGGAACCTATGAATGCCAATGCATTATCTGATATGATAGTGGCCGGCACACCGAACCTGGTCACTATTCCTTCATAAAAGTCTAGTATGTTAGACTCATTTGCTTCCTTGAGCGCTACTGCTTCGGTCCACTTGGTGAAATAGTCCGTTGCCGTGAGAATCCACTTGTGGCCTTGGCTTGAGTTTGGGTTGATGACCCCGACGAAGTCCAATCCCCATTGCATAAATGGTTGGTCAATCAAAATTGGGTGCAATGGAAGTGCTGCTAGTCTTTCTTTTCCCGTGAAGAGTGCACATCTCTTGCACTTTCTTATCCATGTATAACAGTCACTGAACAATGTGGGCCAATAATACCCTGCCTTCATTATCTTGAGAGCTGTTACTCGTGGGGTGAAATGTCCTCCGGAATCTCCATCGTGAAAATCTTGTAACACCCTCTCAATTTGACCTGTCCCAATGCACCTCAGTAGAACTCCATTGATGTCTTTCTTAAACAAAACACCACCAACAAGCACATATGGAATGGCTTGTAATCTGAAGTATCTCCTCTTTGCTTTTCTCATTTCTGGAGGGCATAGGCCTATCTGTAGGAAGTGTATCACATTCTGAGTCCAATAGGGAGTGGGCACATCATCATTTTCTTGTTCTTGGTTATCCTGTAGTACCAAGACAACCTCTTTTTCATCACCTGCTTCAACTTGTTGACTCAAGGCTAGCTGCTCACATAGTCCCTTCCCACGTACTAGTTTGGTGACCTTGATCTCGATGTCATATTCCATGACACGAGTTATCCATCCTGCACGTTTCTCATTCAGATCCTTGTTTAGAAGGAAGTCCCTGACTCCCGCATGAGAGACCAATAATTGGATCTTGTTGTTTGAGACTAGGTGCTTGAATTTCTTTAAGCTCCTGATTACTGCAAGGACATGCTTTTCAATGAAAGAGTACCTAGTTTCGTATTCCTCCAAGCCTTGACTGAAGAAAGCAACTGGTTGTTCTAATCCTCCTTTGTTTTGTTGTACTAGGATTGCAGAAATCGTGTCCCCACCACCAAAGGCATATATCACGAAGTCCTTGGAGAAGTCTGGATTGACGAGAGTCGGAGCTTGAGATATAGCCTCTTTTATTGCCTCAAAACTTGCCTTGCCTTCAGATGTCCACTTAAATGCCATGCTCTTCTTTAACATCAGCGTTATTGGCTTTACGAGAGATGTTAAAGTTTGGAACAAACCTGCGGACAAAATTGATCCTTCCGAAGAAGCTTTGAAGAGCCTTCTTGTGACTTGGCAATGGCAATGCTCGAATTGCTTCAACTCTTTCTGGGTCAATCGTCAACCCTTCCTTTGAAACAATATGGCCTAGAAGTTTTCCCTCGTGAGCCAAGAATATGCATTTTTTGGGATTCAATGATACCCCAAATCTTCTACATCTCTGAAATACCTGCCTCAAATGAAAGAGGTGATCCGCTGCATTTTTTGAGAATACAGTGATGTCGTCAAGATATATCAAAACTATTTTATTGATCAACCCCTTAAATGCCATATCCATTGCCCTTTGGAAAGTGGCCCCAGCATTTGATAGCCCAAATGGCATCTTTTTGTAGGCATAGGTCCCCCATTTGGTGGTGAAAGTCGTCTTGAATTGGTCATCTTCTTTCACCATCACCTGATTGTACCCTGAGTAGCCATCTAGGAGAGAGAATCTCTCTGAACCGGATACTACTTGCAATATTTGTTCCATTGAAGGAAGTGGGTAATGATCTTTGAGAGATGCCCTGTTTAGGTCTCAGAAATCCACGCACAACCTGATTTCTCCACTCTTCTTCCTTACCGGAACCAAGTTTGCAACCCAGCTTGAGTGCTTGATCGGGAATATAATGCTTGCCTCTATTAGCTTATTTAGTTCTTTCTTCATTAGAGGCTCAATGTGAGGGTTGACCGGTCTCTGTTTCTGCCTGATGGGCTTAGCATCTGGATCCAATTCTATGGTATGTTGTGCCAAATTTGGATCGAATCCTCTTAAGTCTTCATAGCTCCAAGCGAAGACATCTGGAAATTCTTGGCAAAGTTGTATGAAATCTGATTTCTCCTGTTCAGTGGCCACTTTGCCAATTTGAAGTGTTTTGCCTTCCCCAACCGGAATTGGCTCTGAATCTTCTCTCTTGACCTGTATGTTTGCCTTTTCCTTACGAAACTGGTCGTTAGGGTTGAAGATAGACTCCAATGTTACCAAACCCTTAGGAAGCTTGTTTGTCCGCAGCTGTACTACTTGATCCCCATACTGCTGCTCTAATCTGTCCTGATTCCTAGCTGAAAATTCAGCCTCTTCTTGTAAGAAATTGATGATCTGTTGATCGTTCTCAAACACCTGCCAGCTTGTGTTATTATCTGGAACTACTGGCCTCACAATCACATGGATATGTGGCTGTGTTTTTCCCCTTCTGATGTTGTCAACCACATCAAACGTTGCTCCAACTGCTGCGAGCCTATCTGCGACTTCATTTTTCTTCCTGGGTATGGACACAATGTTGAAAGCTTCGAAATCCTCAATGAGGTCCCATACCCTATTCTTGTAGCTCCTCAACAAGTCATTCTTTGTAGCATGTTGTCCCCTAACTTGGTTGACAATCAACTCACTATCTCCAAACACCTACAAGTTCTTTATGCCCCTTTTCCTGGCCCAATGAATTCCATGAATCAATGCTTCGTATTCAGCCGTGTTGTTTGAACAGGAAAACTGGAAACGGAAAAGCTGAAAAATATTTGATGTCTTGTGGTGAAATCAACATTGCACCACCTCCAGCACCTTGTCTGCTTCTCGAACCATCAAAAAATAATTTCCAAACTTTGTTTTCATCCTTTTGTTCAGGCTGAATGATGTCAGGAATGGGTGAATTTTCTTCGTGTATACAATACACGCCCAATTCAGATTCTTCAATTTCCTTGTATGGGTCAAATTCATGACTCTTGTTTGCCCATTCATCCAAAGTTAAATCAGGAATTCCCTCGACCTTAGTACCTGTTTCTAGATCACTTGAACACTCCTCTTGGTCAAAAGCCGAGCAATTTGCATTGATAGGATTTGGTACATGAGGCTCAATATGGAAATTGGTAATTGGTTCTGACCTGATTGTTGCTTTGGGCTCCATACCTTGTCCTAAAAATCATGTGTGACCAATCTGCAGATAAATATCCACCGATTTTTGCAGTGAAGTCTCTTGATAGACACAACGCAAAGAGTGGTGGAAGGTCAATCACAGACACATCTTGCAGAACTGTAACATTAGGACAGGAATGTAGTGTTAGGCTTAACCCCTTGATGACTCCAACAGTTCCTACTGCCGTTCCATCTAGCTGTACTACTCCTTTCAGCACTGGCTCATATTTCAAACCCAGTTGATCCGCTATTTGCTTCGGCATCACTGAACTACTTGCCCCAGAATCAATCATGCAATTGTGTACTAATTTATCCCCGATGATTAATGAAATATAGAATGGAGGGGGGTTTCAGAACTTTACCTTGTTGTCCTCCATGATTCCCTTCAAGCTGAGAAACATTCGTGAGGACCTTCTCTTGCATATGGGCCTGTTGGTTCGAAGTTGACCAATTCTTCATGGCAGCTTGTAGAAGATCTCTTTGTCCTGGGATGGATAAAGATTCCCACATTGAAATATTCACATTCGTCTTCTTCATTTGATCAATGATGCTGAAAGGGGATGAATTGTCCTTTTGCTGTCCCTTACTTGGTGCAAACTTTTCTGGAGCTTGAGCATGTGCGTGTGTTGCTACAACAGGTACCTTGGTTTGATTTTGCACATTTGGAGCTGCGTTTGGTCTACTGACCCCTTGTTGTGTAAGAGTGGGTTGAGAAACAACTGGATTACACGGTTGTCCCTCTCCTATATTTCTCTTCTTTGACCGTGTGTTGGCAGCCACGCCTTGAAAAGGTTGTTGGTTAACTCCACAGAAGTCTTCCGTTTGCCAATTTGCCAATGTGGTTTCTGTTGGAGGTCCTTCTTGCTGCGTTTGTTGTTGTTGATTCTCCTCCTGGCTTGGTTCTTGAGCAACACCAATGGTTTGCACCATCAAGGCCTGATTTAGTGCACCATTGAAACATGCTGACTGATTGTGAGGTAGATTGCAAGGGTAACACCAGTCGTACTCCTGTGCCATGTTATTTTGTGTCGGGACCAAGGCTCTTAAGGACTTCGTTATATTTGGATCATACGGCTCGAAATGGTCTAGTAGCTTGAGGTTGTCCTTGGTTTTGGTTTTGATTTGCAGCCTAAGGTGGTGGTCTGTTTTGTTGGTATGGGGGCCTAGCTTGGTACTGTGCTTGAGGCTGATATGGTCTAGCACTTTGAGCTTGCTGTCTATTGATAGTCACAAGCTCATTTCCAAGGTTCTGCATAGCTGTTTCATAACCTCCTGTAATTCCTTCGAAGTATTTGAAGAAGTCGATTGCCTCATTATTGCTTTGATTTCTAGGAGTTGGAATGGGATTCAACTCTGGTGCTTGACTGGTTGTAGGATTTCCCATATCTGGATAGAGAGGCATTAGTGGCCTTGGTGTAAGCTTTCCAGCTTGGATCAAAAAATTCTTTGCTCTGATAGCTATGTCGTAGGCCCCCCCCTTGACAGCGTTGTCCCTCCCATTGATTGGATCATCATGGCTATGTCTGAATTTATAGCCTTTAAGAAATAAAGGAATGCTCCTTCGGCGGATGGTCTAACGGCTATTGGAATCTTGTCCCATGTCCATTAGAATCTGAAGTTGAAATATGTCATTTGTTCGTTAGGAGCCCTTTTGATTGTTGTCAGCTGTTCCAATAAAGATAAATTGTCTGCCCTCTCCCTAAATTGGTTGTAAAGAGCAGAACAAAGTTGGTTCCAATTCGTAATAGACCCTTCTATAAGGCTCCTAAACCATTGTAAGGCCTTTCCTTTGAAATATGAAGCCAATAGCTTGACCCCAACATCCATTTCATTTATTTCGTGAATTACACATGCATTAGCAATATCCTGGATGTGATCAATAGGAGTAGTGTGATTTTCTCCTGTGAAATAGGGTATGTTCTTTAGTGCTGCAACTGGAATTTGATTCTGAGAATTTAGGGAAAGTGGACTACTACCCGTGAAATTGAAAAAAGGGATTCGGTGGTAGATGTACCATTATGATTGGCCTAAGAACCCTGGTCGATGCAAGAAAAGGCCTACCAGGTGGAGGTGTAGACAAATTCCTGTTAGGTGGAGATGGTGATCTTTGTGCTCTTCTTCCTCTCCTTCCTCTATCTGGTGAAAGTTTCAAGTGAAAAAATAGCCCCTCTTCTTAGGTATTGGACCTGGCTTGAATTCTTCTCATATGCCTGGGCAACCTTTGTTACTACACCATTGAATTCTATCCCCTTCGGAGTCGCCAGATGTGTTAGAAAGTGAGCCTCAAAAGGCTAGATCCTGCCAAGTTACACACCAAACCTAACAATCTTTAAAAATAGAAATTTGAAAGACCTGTATTTGTTGATATTTTAGAGTTTGGAATGGGATTTGGAATGACAGTCCCAAAAATCCAAAAATGTCAGACTTTCTAAAAACCTGAAATCCGAAAATCAGAAAACCATGAAATTTTGAAAATCAAAATCTCAAAAATCTAAGAATACCCTTTTGAAAATTATCCCTTGATATATCAACTGGTGAAATTTTGACTTGTTTCAAGCAAGTTAAGTCCTTGAAAATTGATTTCAAAGTTCAGCCTGGAAGGTGAAAAAAAACTGAAACTGTAAAACCTGCAATTTTTTAAGTCCGAATTTCTTGAAAGTTCCTTCAAATATTGATGGAATGACCTCTTGGTCCCACCGGGCGTGCCAAAACTGTTGATGTCGAATCACAGCACCCCTAAATGTCTGTAAATCGATGGGCTGAGACTCTTAGTGTGATTACATAACATGGAGCATTTCCCAAGTGTGGGACCTTGCGAAATCAGAAAAGCTCTCCGGATGAAGGCCGGTTCCTATTCCCCTTGTTTAGATGCACACATAAAAATGTAGAGGGTCTACTCAAAACCTAATCTAATTTTCCAAGGATACAGGGTAAGGAGATGCATAAAAATAAACCGAAACTAACAAAGGTGATGCACCAAGGAATGAAGAACAACTATCTTGCCAATAAACATAAACTATTAAAATGCGATGCAAGATCATACACAGATAACAGACTTGCAGTGAAAGATCAGGAAGATACAAATAAACACAGAGAGGGTTGATAATCATCCATAGACATGCATTATTTTCTCCAAATATTGATACAATACACCACAAAATGCCAAGAGACAAGGTTGCATTACAGTTTTAGATAGGAGGTTTGAACTCCACAGATTCACCTGCCAAAGAGAAGAAGGGAGGGAAAAATCTACCCCAACCACCACAGGTTGTATTTAATTCATCTCATTATGATGGTAGGTGAGAACCCTCGCGACCCCCAAAATTGGCTAACTGTATTTTTCATTTTTAAGAATTTTTTCTCACTGAATTAAAGATATCCAGTCGTAGTTGGATAGAGAGACCTCGTAAGCTTTCCATAAAGTCCTGCCTTGCATGAATCCGAGCTCCCAGTCAAAAGTTATGGCCATCTGAATATCTACGCCAGGGTCTGCTTCCTACCAGCACTCAGAATGTTGCGAACCCTTGAAGGTGCGCCTTGGCCCAAAAGTGGCGAACTGTATTTTGCACCATTTTTAAGAAATTTTGTTCTCACTCAATTAAAGATATCTAGTCGTAGTTGGACTTTCTAGAGGACCTCCGTGTATGCACCATTTCTGTGCGAAAGTCGCAACCTTGCATGAATCTGAGCTCCCAGTCAAAATTTTTATGGCCATCTGAATATTTGCGCCAGGGTCTTCTTCCTGCCAGCACTCATACAATGTTGCGCCTCCTGAAGGTGTCAACCTTGGTGCATTCATGTGCGCAACTTTTCCTGTCGACATCCTCTTATTTCTATGCGCCAAGGTGACAACTTTTCCTGTGTCGACACTCCGTGTCATGCGCCATTTCTGTGTGCCAAGGCGCAACTTTCTCTGTGTCGACACTCCGTGTCATGCGCCATTTCTGTGCGCCAAGGCGCAACTTTGCCCTGTGTCGACACTCCGTGTCATGCACCATTTCTATGCATGCTAAGGCACAACTTTTCTCTATGTCGACACTCCATGTCATGCACCATTTCTGTGTGCCAAGGTGCATCTTTTTCTGTGTCGACACTCCGTGTCATGCACCATTTCTGTGCACCAAGGCACAAATTTTCTCTGTGTCGACACTCCGTGTCATGTGCCATTTTTGTGTGCCAAGGCACAACTTTTTCTATGTTGACACTCCATGTCATGCACCATTTCTGTGTGCCAAGGCGCAACTTTCACTGTGTCGACACTCTGTGTCATGCACCATTTCTATTCGCCAAGGTGCAACTTTTCTCTGTGTCGACACTCCGTGTCATGTGCCATTTCTGTGTGCCAAGGTGTAACTTTTTCTGTGTCGACACTCTGTGTCATGCGCCATTTCTATGTGCCAAGGTGCAAATTTTCCTGTGTCGACACTCCGTGTCATGCGCCATTTCTGTGCGCGTAGGCGCATCTATCTTCATATTCTTCTTCTTGTCTATATCCTCCCAAGGGGGGATATATATACAACAGTGCAATTTGTTGTCACCTAGTGTGCCATGAAAATTGATGTCCCTGATGTCCCCTTTGAGGTCAGGGATGTCAGGGACACAAAAATGTTCCCAGCCCCTTGCTATGCATTTTTTTGAAAATTTTAAATCTGACACTTAGCCGTTATTTCCCCCATTCCTTCTGTACAACTTCATACCTTTTCATGGCTCTGTTCATGATTGTACAGACACCTGGTCCACCATCGTTGCTCTGAACTAGCTCTGCTATTGCCAAAAAAAACCATCAAATCCATGAAAATACATAGGTCTCAAGGAAAGATGGATCTAAAGTGTTGAAGAAATGAAGAACAAGCAGAAAACAATTTTTTTTTTCCAGATAACCATGAAGTCACCCAATCAAAAAATCTTCATATCTTGCAAGATACAAGTCGGATTGAGGTTATGTCTTTTTCAAACTTCCAAAATTTTCAAGATGATCAAGATGAAACAAATGGAATGTCGAATGTTTCCCTGAAACATTTGTTCCAACAAAATCCTCATTTTGTGCATTGGCTCACATTTGTTGGATTTTCCAACAATCTGATGGTCCGATCAAGATAAAAACATGCACAATAGATCCAAATAAAAAACCTATCGCATTGGAGTTTTTTTCATTGCAAACGAGGACAAAAAATGGACCTGTAAATTTTGAGCTCCATTAATGGCTGCCATGGAAGCTTCGTGCTCGAAGCCACTACCAGGTGGAAATTTTAAAATTTATTTCCAAGCATTCTTGTGGGAAAAAATATTTGAAATTTGGAGGGTGTGATTGTAACAACAAGATGAGTCCAAAAAAGTGTGTTCCATTACAAATTGAGCAATGTAAACATAATTTCTAAAAATAGTAATTTTTCCTATACAAACTTGCTATGTTTGAAAAATCATCATCGAAAACAGCTGAGATAAAGGAAGTGGGCATTGAAGATCACGAGGGAGAAAAAATGAGTGTTTAGAGTAGAAAACAATGGAAATGAACACTTACTAAAAATAGTAAGTCCCTTATATGGGTGCTTACTAAAAACATTAAGTCACCCCAAGAAGTGGTCAAAGAAAAGAAAATGTGTGTAGGATTGAATGAATATTTTCATCACATCAAGATGATCATAAAGACTAAAAAAACATCTCTCACTAAAAATAGTAAGCCTTCCATTTGGACACTTACTATTAATATTAAGTTGTTCTCAAAGGGAAAGTTTGACATAATGAGACATAGAGGGATGATCATCTCAGGGAAGTCGACAACGCTTTTCGACACTCACTACATAGTTCAGGTCACAAGTATATCATACACATGATGGGAGTTGTGGTCATAAAAAAAATAGTTTACTCAACTTGGCAAGTGTTTGTGAGCTAATTTAAAGGAGTCTCATAGTGTGCAAGGAGTTCTAAGACTCAAAGATTCACTGCACTTGGAGCTTTCTGCCAGCGAGGATCAACAAACTTCATCGGGGATGACATATCTTCTTCTTCTTCTATCTCTCTTTCTTTCTCTCTCTTCCCACTTTCTCTCTCTTCCCACTTTCTCTCCCTTCAAATTTTCTAATTCTTCATTGGGGTTTGCACTTTTTGATATGCCTTTAAGTCACCTAAAAGTGACTTTAAAAACATAATGTAAATTAAGTCACCTTGATTTTATAAAAGAAACTTAAATATTTTGTAGGAATGTGAATAGTCTAAAGTAGAAATAAGACATATGGAGGGTCATGAAGAATATCAAGAGTCGAATCTATTCTATAAATTGTAACACCATTCCCATTTTAGGGGGTTTTTCATTAATTTTGTAAGCTCAAGAGTGCATTCTACCTTGAGAGAACAAAGGATATATCCAAATTATTCCTTTCCCCCACTCTCTATTTTTCCTCCATTCTCATACTATGTAGAACTTGGTTTAAGAAATCAATACAAGAAGGAGTTTTGAGCCTTTTTTGACTAAGGGGTTTATTGAGACTTCATGATCATAAATTTTATTTTTTCTTGTTGCTATGCATAGAGTTGTTTCCTCCTAAATTTGATGCATTTGATAAAACTTCTAATTGATGTAAACAGGAATATGATTTTCTACCTGCAACAATAGTTATCCTATCTAATATCTCACTCCCCTTTCCCTCTCTATAGACAAAGTCCTCTCTTACAGGTATCTATAATATTTTCCACAGGGTCAGTGGAGTGTCCCTGTTGGATCCCCAGTCAAAAGGCCACCACAGAAATACATCCTTTCATGCATATGCATATACAAAAGTTACACCGGTTAAGTACAGGGACTTATATTCCTAGAGTGTTGGAAAGAAATCCACATTTTTTTCCACCCAAAAAATTTTCTCGCCAATAGTTTTTAGCACCCACCGTGGGGCAAATTTAGCAGCATCTACACTCAAAATATGACTACAAGGTCCAAACATTAATTAAAAAAAAAAAAACAGAAAAAAGAGTTCATGAAAGTTCGTTTCCAAAAGATACACTGTCAATTTCTTACGAGTGACCCTTTATATTTCATAATTTCCTTTCATGTTTTCACTTCAAGAATTTCCAAAAGATGGTTGAAGGAAGTAGACCAAGTTGAACAGGTCGAGAGGCGGTGTTGTTTCCAATTTTGAGGGTTTGCAAAATTAGTAAGAACAAATTAGAGATAATCCATACTTCTTCTCTCAAGCCTCCTCTCCATCTGACACTTCGAGCAGTTCACCTGGTAATCCTATCCAAACTCTTGTTGATACCCTCCCTTCAAATTCTCCCATTTTTCAACCACCATTGAGCATTGAGCTCCCAGAAGAAGAAGAATTTAAGGAAGAATTTGTTTAAGAAAGAGATGAAGCAGAAGTAGAAACGAAAATGGAAGATGAAGTAGAAATACCCCAAACCATTGTTTTATGGGGAAGAAATACAAACCCACTTTCTCTTGAACCCCCTCTTCACGATCTACCAAAGAGTTCCCACAAGAACTTGCCAAAGTTCAAAGGTGATAAAACAAAACATCCTGAAGAACACATCGCTACCTTCACGATATCATGTGGAATTATTGGTATCTAACATGAAGACATTGTTGTGAGACTATTCGTGGAGTCCCTCTAAGAAAAATCAATAGAATGGTTCTACCTCATGCCTGCCCGATCCATCACTGGTTGGGATGACATCAAGATTGCCTTCAAAGAGAGATTTAAATCAACTAAAGACTGTCAGGACCTCCTAGTGTAGTTGGCTCAAATAGAGAAAGGAGAAAATGAAACCATGAGAGACTTCATGGCTCGTTTTGAATGGTTTCTTTGCAAGATACCTAAAGAGGATTCACCATCTAAAAAATAATGTCAAGAGATTCTTCATCAATGCACATTCATCAGAAGTAGGATTTTTACTGTAAAGAGTCCAACCAAGGAACATTGTAGAAGCACAAAGGATGACCATTGAACTTGATGATGATCTCATCCTCTCTAGAAAGATCAAGAATCCATCAAAAGGAAAGACCCAACATATTGGAGATGAGATAATCAATCCATCACTACAAAATTTGGTGAATGAGATAACGTCTTTGAAGAGGGAATTATTTGAACAAGTTTCTTCCCAAAGAAGCAATGAAAATCAGATTGCAGGAGCACCTCGAAGGATTCCTTGGAGGCCCCACCTGTCAATGCAAGTTGTAGGAGTAAGGAAAATGAAGAGGAGTTTTAACAAGAAACTGAAGGTGGTGGTTCCCTAGAAAGTGAAGAGTTTGATAATAATACAAAAATCAGATTTTATGAGTATTCTAGAGCTTATGAAGAAGACGAAGAAGATGCACCCAATTTCTGATGCGTGGTATTCACTCATTCTCATTATGAGAAAAGAGCATCTCCCTCCACTCCTGCAAAAGAAAAGAAGGTTGATGATCCTCATGTGGTGACTCTGTAAAACAAAATAATCAGTCAAGGATCCCCAATTCCATCTTCCATGAAGTCCACATTGTTGGAGCCTGATCCCATAGCAAGTAAGAAAACTCCCATAATTCCAATTAAGTATTCTGATGTCTCTTCCAATTCTAAACCCCAAATATGCTCCTACAAAATTTAATACCTTGAAATATGCTAGTGTACCTTTCAAAATACCCTATATTCTCCAAAAATATACTCCTGCTTCCAAACCTGTCCTAAATTCAAAATTAGTCCCTTCACCCCCCTTTTCCACATCTGCTCCCTTTGACTTCATAGAATATGCAAACAAAGCCAAAGTGTAGATTATTGAAAATGAATATTTGTGGACTCATCTTGAATAATTTGAGAGGTTCGTCTGATACATCAGTGTTGGGGTGTGGAGCCTGTTTTGGTCTTCTCAAATTAGTATTGAAGTGTGGAATTTGAATTGGGAAGATGAAAGGTCATGACCGTTTCTTATCCAGCCATGGGAAGATGAAAGGTCATGACATTGGGACTTTTTTCCAACCATGGGAAGATGAAAGGTCATGAATTTCAAACTTCTAGGGTTAGATTTTGGAATTCTTAAAGGATTGTAATCCTATAAGTAGAGGTGTTAGGGTATCCTGAAGATATCTTGAGTGTTCAAGAGTTCTTGAGTCTTAATGATCAAGAGGTGATCAAGAGTGATCAAGGCTAAGCAATTAGGTGTCAATTGTGGTTTAGATGTGGTTTATCATCTTTGGAATTCTGTTGCGAGTTCATAAATGAGAGAAGACTGTAAGAGTTGTTTTACTCTTGTTGATAATAAAATCTAAGCAAGTTCTTGGTGGACGTAGCCCATATTGGGTGAACCATGTTAAATCTTGTCTTGTCTTCTTTTGTGCATTATTCATTTATGTTGTTATATTTCTATGCAGTGTATACTTCTACTATATGGTTTGCATACTACCGTGGTTTGAGGAATTGTTTCCACATATTTGTTCTCTAATTCCTAACAATTGGTATCAAAGCTTTGGTGGTTTTTTTCTAAATTTGTAAATCACAGGGAAAGTTAAGCTTGAGTGGGAGCTATGGTAGATGAGGACAGATCGAGGGTTGAGAAGTTCAATGTGCAGAAATTTGGTTTATGGAAGATGCAAATGGAGGATTACTTATATCAGAAGGACCTCCATGTTCCTTTGGCTAGAAAAGTAAAGAAACCTATAGCCATGTCGAATGAGTATTGGGAGTTGCTGGATAGAAAGGCACTCGGGGAAATTCGTTTATGCCTTACATCTTCAGTTGCTTTCAACATATCGCAGGAGAAGACCACAGAAGGTCTCATGAGTGCAGTTGGGGAAGTTATATGAAAAACCCTCTACCTCTAATAAAATATTTTTGATGAAAACAGTTATTTAATATGAAGATGTCTGAGAATGGTTTTGTTGCTGATCATTTAAATGAATTTAATATGGTTTTGAGTATGTTAAACTCAGTAAAAAATTGAATTTGATGATTAGGTCAGGGTTTTGTTGATTTTGTGCTCCTTACCAAATAAATGGGACAGCTTGGTTATCGTTGTAAAAAATTTAGTCTCTAATAACTCAAAGCCATGAAGTTTAAGGATGTAATAGGTGTGATCCTAAGCAAGGAAATGTGAAGGAAGAGCACCAGAGATTCTTCTAATTCTGGAAATTATTTAACAGTGGAGACCAGAGGGAGACAAAAGAACAGAGGGAAAGGTAATTGTGGGAAGTTGAATGATTGTGGAAGGTCAAAGTCCAAGAGTAAGTTAGAATGTTAGCACTGTGGGAAGGTTGGTCATGCTAAGAAAGATTGCTAGGCTCTTCTTAGATAAGAAGAACAAGGAGGAAACTAAAGAGGTAAATTTGGCAGTAGGTGATGTTTGTCAAGATGCCTTAATTATTTCTTTAGATAATATTGCTGAATCTTGGGTGTTAGATTCAAGGGCTTCTTTCCATGCCACCCCACATAGACATTACTTTACTGATTTTGTTCAAGGTGATTTTGGACATGTATATATTGGTGATGATGAACCATGCAGACATAGTAGGGAAAGGTTGTGTTTGGGTGAAAATGTAGAATGACAACACATGGCTACTTAAGGATGTCAGACATGTGCCTAAGTTGAGGTGGAACTTGATATCAGTGGGTCTATTGTTGCAAATCAGCAGCACCCCTGGATGCAAATCAGGTTTCTAAGTTGATGTTTTAGGCATCCAGTGTGATTGCACAACATGGAAACCTCTCTCCAAGTGTGGGACTTGTGAAAATGAGAGAGGAATCTCCAGATTAGAGGCTGGTTCCTCAAACTCCTCTGATCTTAGATCTATATTTTGCACAACTATAGAGGTTCAGATCCTAATCCTACTCTAAATTACAAGGAGACAGGGATAAAAATGCAAAAATGAAAATAAACTAAAGATGGTGATGCACCAAAAGGAGTGGTGAAACATTTTTTGCCATGTAAATAGACACAAATTCATGAAATGCAACAAGGGAAAACATACACAAGCTGATAGATGTAATTAGAGGTCTTAAAATGAAGTAAAACAATACAAACAGAGGACTGAAAGCATTCACAGAGTTTGCACTGTCAATTCCATGTAAAAATCTCTTGCATTCCACCATCAAAGAGGTATAAACCTATTACAAACTATGAAAAAGGTCTGATTCTTACAACTATCACTTGCTGGAGGTGAAAGAAGAAGTTTTCAATGCCAAAAAGTGTTCAACCATGAAGAAATGAGCCAAATCTGAGCTTTTACAGTGCATGGGTCGAGCCCAGGAGAGAGAAAACGTAAAAAACGTGGGAGCCCATTCCTCATTGATGGAAAATGCATTAAAACAGCATGGAGGACCTTACAAACCCATACCCTGTCATTTTTTACCATATTGGAGAAGAATGCGACCCATTCTGTATTAAATTTGGTTGTTGAAATGTCATTTCTGGCCATGGACACATACCAGAACCGTTTTTGAATTTTCTCTCTCCAAACTGAACCAAAATTAGAAATTGACCATGGAATCATGTAGAGAATTTTAACATCTTTCCAATGATATAAAGAACGTGAAAATCCATGAGCTTTGGATCAAAAGATATGATCGTTTGAAGATTTAGGGCAAAAACGGCCCAAAAACGGATCGGTGGGAAAAATTTTCAAATTTTACCTCTTTTTTTTGTCTTTGGAAAATTTTTCAAAAATTCCCTGCGCTCCACTAGTCGGATGCCACGTGGCAAGCTCTGATTCACTTTGGAATTCTCTCTCCTTCTCTTTTCAGCATAGGTTTTCCTTTGAAAATCGACCTTTTTATAATCTTTTGGAAAAATTTCAAATTTGCCTCCGACCCCCGAACTCCTCTGCCACGTGGCAGCTTCCTATTGGCTGCGGGCCTCAAATGGGAAAATTTTCCACAAAAACTCTGCCAAGCCATAACTTGAAAAATATAAGGAGTAAGGAGGCAACCTTTACCTTTCTGGAAAGCTGAGAGAGAGCTCTATCTGATGGTACCATTTCTAGAAAGCCTTGAGTGCCTGAAAATCAAAAAATGTGGATTGAGGCACAAGAGAGGCAAGAACAAAAGGAGTTAGCCACAAAAAATGAGCTGGGGCACCATTTTGGATAACAATTTTGGTGACTCAGAGGGGTCATCTGCCTACTAGATGAAAGTACTAGTAGCCTGAAGTAGTCCATTGGGCATGGAGCCATCAAATATTCTGTTTAGAACCCCAACTGACTTAGAATGTGCAAGGAGGAAGATGGAATATCACATGATGGAAGCAAGGACTGCAAAACATCTCCAGGGACAACAAGCTGTGCCAAAGCACTTAGGGAAAGAAAAACTAACCTACAACAAAACAATGTGCAAAGCACTTGGAGGAATGAAAATCTAATCTAATATTTACAAGGTGGTAAATTTCCCTCTAGAAGCAATGCTTGAGATAGATTCCATTGACTAGAATCTGCAGTTCTTCACCATCCAATGAGGCCAATTGGAAAGCATTGCTGTTCTTGCACTTCGTGACCATGTATGGGCCACTCCAAATGGCATCAAATTTTGAATGCCTTCCCGGTTTTGCTCTATCCACATCCCATTTCAACACTAGATCTCCAACCTGAAAAGATCTATCCTTGGCCTTCCTATCAAAGGTCTTTTTGATCAAAGCTTGATCCTTTTCCATTGCTTGGGATGCCTGATTTCTGACCTCCTGCAGCTCCATCAACTCTGCATATCTCACCTCCATGGGCTCAAACTCTAGCAACTCTAATTGCTTCATGAGTTCCAATGTTGGCAACTCAAGTGACATGGGCAAGATTGCCTCTCTTCCATAAACAAGCTTGAATGGAGAGTTACCTGTGGATCTCTTGGGAGTTATCCTATCAGCCCATAAGGCTGATTTCAGTTTGGTATGCCAAGACCTCTGATTCTCATCAAGAGTCCTCCTAATGATCCTCAACAAGTTCTTATTTGTAGACTCGGCCTGGCCATTACCTTGAGGGTAATAGTTTGATGAAGTGCTTAGGTAGATCCTGTTCTTGACAGCCCACTCAGTCACCTTGGATCCAATGAATGCCAATGCATTATCTGAGATTATTGTAGCAGGTATACCAAATCTGGTTGCTATCCCCTCATAAAAGTCTAAGATGCTGGACTCATTTGCTTCTTTGAGTGCTACTGCTTCAGTCCATTTGGTGAAGTAGTCCGTGGCTGTCAAAATCCATTTGTGCCCTTGACTTGAATTGGGATTAATGACTCCAATGAAGTCCAAACCCCATTGCATGAATGGCTGGTCAACTGAGATTGGATGCAATGGAAGGGCAGCAAGTCTCTCTTTTCCTGTGAAGAATGCACAATTCTTACACCTCTTAATCCATGCATAGCAATCACTGAAAATTTTAGGCCAATAATAACCAGCCTTCATGATTTTTAGAGCTGTCACTCTTGGTGCAAAATGACCACCAGCTGGTCCACCATGGAACTCTTCCAACACCCTATGAATCTGATTTGTGCTAATGCATCTCAGCAGCACTCCATTCACATCTTTCTTGAACAAAACTCCATCAACAATGGCATATGGGACAGCCTGCAATCTGAAGTGTCTTCTTTGGGTCTTGTTCATCTCCGGAGGGCATAGGCCTGTGCTTAGGAAGTGTATTATACCTTGGGTCCAGCAAGGAGTGGGGGCAGCATTGTCTTCTTCTTGATTGCCACTTGGCTCATGGCTGTCCTGGACTGTCAAAACAACCTCTTCTTCATTACATACTTCTTTTTGCTTCCCCAAAACCAGCTGCTCACACAATCCTTTCCCTCTTACCAGCTTGGTGATCTTGATCTCAATGTCATACTCCATGACACGGGTGATCCAACCTGCCCTTTTCTCATTCAAATCTTTGTTGAGGAGGAAGTCCTTAACCCCAGCATGTGAGACCAGCAACTGGACCTTGTTGTTTGAGACTAAATGCTTGAATTTCTTCAAGCTTCTGATTACTGCCAGCACATGCTTCTCAATAAAAGAGTACTTCACCTCATAGTCATCTAGGCTCTGGCTGAAGAAGGCAATTGGCTGCTCATCATTATCCTTGTTCTGCTATACCAAAATGGCAGAAATAGTGTCATTACCTCCAAATGCATAGAGGATGAAATCCTTGGAGAAGTCCGGGTTGATGAGAGTTGGTGCTTGAGAAATGGCTTCTTTGATTGCTTCAAAACTCTCCTTGCCTTCTGCTGTCCACTTGAAAGCCATGCTCTTCTTTAACATTTTGGTGATGGGCTTGACAAGGGCTGCAAAATCTGGGACAAACCTCCGAACAAAGTTTATCCTCCCCAAGAAACTCTGAAGGGCTTTCTTGTGGCTTGGCAATGGTAGTGCTCTTATGGCTTCAACCCTATCTGGATCAATTGCTAATCCTTCTTTGGAGACAATATGGCCAAGGAGCTTTCCTTCATGTGCAAGAAAGATACACTTTATAGGATTTAAAGACACTCCAAATCTCCTACACCTCGTGAAAACTTGTCTCAAATGAGAGAGGTGGTCTGCTGCATTTTTGGAAAAAACAGTGATATCATCAAGGTAAATCAGCACCATGTTGTTAATCAAACCTTTGAACGCCATGTCCATTTCTCTTTGGAAGGTAGCACCAGCGTTAGACAGCCCAAATGGCATTTTCCTATATGCAAAAGTCCCCCATTTGGTTGTGAAGGCTGTCTTGAACTGGTCTTCTTCCTTCACCATAATCTGATTGTAGCCGGAGTAGCCATCAAGTAGTGAAAACCTCTCGGAGCCAGCCACAACTTGCAAGATTTGCTCCATGGAAGGGAGTGGGTAATGGTCCTTGAGAGATGCTCTATTTAAGTCTCTGAAATCAACACACAATCTGATCTCTCCACTCTTCTTTCTGACTGGAACCAAGTTGGCAACCCAACTAGAATGCTTGATTGGGAATATGATTCTTGACTCAATCAGCTTGTCCAATTCTTTCCTCATGAGAGGCTCCATGTGTGGATTGACTGGTCTTTGTTTCTACCTGACAGGCTTAGTATTTGGATCCAATTCAATGGTATGCTGAGCTAAGTTGGGATTGAAACCTTTCAAATCTTCATAGCTCCAAGAAAACACATCAGGGAACTCTTGACACAGCTGTATGAACTCATACCTTTCTTGTTCAGTTGTCATCTTTCCAATTTGCAATGGTTTGTTCTCTTCTACCAAGATGGATACTGAATCCTCTCTCTTGACCTAAATGTTTGCTTTCTCCTTTCTAAACTGATCATTGGGATTAAAAATGGACTCCAAAGTGATAAGTCCCTTGGGCAGCTTGTTAGTTCTCAGCTGTACCACCTGGTCACCATACTGCTGTTCTAACTTTTCTTGATTCTTAGCTGAGAACTCAGCTTCTTCTTGCAAGAAATGGATGATTTGCTGGTCATTCTCAAACACTTGCCAACTGACATTGTTATCTGGCACTGAAGGCCTCACAATCACGTGGATGTTTGGCTGTACGTTGTCTTTTTGAATGCTTTCCACAATGTCAAAGGCTGCCCCTACTGCTGCAAGCCTGTCAGCAGCTTGATTCTCTTTCCTAGGAATGGATTTGATGCCAAAACCCTCAAAATCTTCCATGAGGTCCCACACCCTATTCTTGTAGCACCTGAGTAGATCATTCTTGGCAGCATGTCTGTCCCTTGACCTGATTTACAATCAATTCACTGTCACCAAAGACTTGCAAGTTCTTTATTTTCTTCTTGATTGCCCAATGCATCCCTTGCACTAAGGCTTCATATTCAGCAGTGTTATTGGAGCATGCAAACTGAAATCTAAAAGCTGAATAGTACCTTACTCCTTGAGGTGAAACAAGCATGGCTCCACCTCCTGCACCTTGTCTACTTCTTGATCCATCAAAAAATAGCTGCCATACCTCATTGTCATCCTTGTGGTTTGGCTTGGTGATGTTAGGAATAGGCTGATTTTCTTCATGTATACAATAGACCCCTAGCTCAGATTCTTCTACTTCTTGATAAGGATCAAAAGCATGTACCTTGTTTGCCCATTCATCAAGAGTTAGATCCGGGATGCTCCCAACCTTGGTGTCAGCTTCATCAGTGCTTGGGTGGTCTTCTTGATCAAATGCTGAACAATTGGCGTTGATCTGACTTGGAGTGTAAGGCTCAATGTGGAAGTTTGCAATAGGTTCAAACCTAATTGTAGCCTTAGTTCCATACCTCGTTCTGAACAGCATGTGTGACCAATCAGCAGACAAATATCCCCCAATCTTGGCTGTGAAGTCCCTTGACAAGCATAGGGCAAAGAGTGGTGGAAGGTCTATGACTGATACATCTTGTGAAACAACAACATTTGGACATGCATGCAAGGTAAGACTCAAGTTTCTAATCACCCTAACTGTTGTTACTGCTGTCCCATCTAGCTGCACTACCCCTTTGGATATGGTTTCATACTGGAGCCCTAGCTGATCAGCTATTTGTTTAGGCATCACTGAGCTACTTGCCCCGGAATCTATCATGTAATTGTGCACTAACTGATTTCCAATGATTAATGAAACATAGAAAGGAGGGGGCTTCAACATTTTACCTTGCTGTCCTCCATGATTTCCCTCAGGCTGGGCAGCATTTGTGAGCAGCTTTCTCTTGCATCTGAACTTGCTGATTCGAAGTTGGCCAGTCCTTCATGGCAGCTTGTAACAAGTCTTTTTGGCCTGGGATAGATAGGGATTCCCACATTGATATATTAACATTTTTCTTCTTCATCTGATCAATGATACTGAATGGTGATGAAGGATCTCTTTGCTGTCCCTTTGCTTGTACATTCACTCCTTGCATGTGGGAAACAATAACTGGTATTTGAGTTGGTCTAGGAGCTGTTCTTGGCTGCCCTTGTGCATTTGAAATTGGATTTTGCTTGCCAACCATTTGTGGAGCCATGGAAGGTTGTGGATTGGTTGGAGCTAATGGATGTTCTTCACCCAAATTCCTTCTTTTTGACCTTGTGTTGGCTACAACACCTTGGGAAACCGTTTGATTCATGCCACAAAAATCCTCTGCTTGCCAATTTACCAACGTGGTGTCATTTGGGGCTGATTATTGTTGGAATGTTTCTTGTTGTTGGTTGTTTCCTTGACTGCCCTCACCCTCCACACCAGTAGTTGTCACCATTAATGCTTGATTCAAAGCACCATTGAAGCACATGGATTGGTTATGAGGTTCATTGCATGGAAAACACCAATCATACTCTTGAGCAACGTTGTTTTGTGTTGGCACCAATGCCTTAGAGGCAGATATGCCATTAGGATTATAGGGCTGAAATGGTCTATTGGCAGGGAGGCCTTGTTTGATTTACATTTGCAGCTGGATTAGGAGGTCTTTGTGGTTGGTATGGCTACCTGTTAGGCTGAGCTTGGGGCTGGTAAGAAGGTCTAAAACCTTGGGCTTGTTTCCTTTTGAGAGTAACTAGCTCATTGCCTAGGTTTTGCAATTGCTTCATGACTTCTTGAAGCTCATTTGGGGCACTTGGAGATGAAGTAGAAGATTCATTTGAACTTTGAGTTCTAGGAGTGGGAGAAGGAGCCAAATTAGGTGCTTGATTGGTATTTGGACTCTCTAAACTTGGAAACAATGGCATGGGAGGTCTAGGGGCTAGTTTGCCAGCTTGGATCAAACAATTTTCAGCCCTAATGGCAATGCTATAAGCCATAGGGATAGTTATGCCTCCCATGGAATGAATCAACATAGAAATATCAGAATTTAGAGCTTTGAGATAATAGAGAAAAGCAGCTTCTGCTGTTGGCCTAACTGCCACTGGAATTCTCTCCCAAGTCTTTTGAAATCTGAAGTTGAAATCGGTCAGCTATTCATTGGGAGCTCTCTTGATGGTTGTCAGCTGCTCCAAAAGAGACAAGTTGTCTCCCTTCTCTCCAAATTTCTCATGAAGTGCTATACATAGTTGATTCCAATTTGTGATAGAACCAGCTCTAAGGCTTCTAAACCATTGCAATGCTTTCCCCTTGAATGAAGATGCCAACAACTTGACAACCACTTGCATCTCATTGATTTCATGAATTGCACAAAGGTTAGCAATATCCTTAACATGATCACCTGGAGTAGTCTGATTTTCTCCAGTGAAGTATGGAATGTTCTTCAAGGCTGCAATAGGAATTGGATGTTGTGCATTGAGAGCAAGTGGGCTGCTGCCAGTGAAATTGACATAGGGGTTGTTTTGTGCCATTCTAATTGGCCTTAGAACCCTTGTTGATTGAATGAAAGGCCTACCAGGTGGAGGAGTTGAGAGAGTTCTGTTTGGTGGAGATGGAGACCTTTGGATTCTCCTCCCACTTTGCCTTACTCTTGGAGATAACTGCAGGTATTCAAACAACACTTCTTCTTCTCCAACTCTTGACCTTGTAGTGATTCTTCTCATGAGTTTTCAGGCCTGCACTGCTGAAACCAGTTGATTCTTCCCCTTTGGAGTCGCCAGATGTGCAAATTATAGCTCTTTTCAAGCAAGAAAATTACAGCAAGATGCACATCAACTTTGCTGCAATAAAAATGAGACCTCTAAGGTCCCACGGGGCATGCCAAAACTGTTGTTGCAAATCAACAGCACCCCTGGATGCAAATCAGGTTTCTAAGTTGATGTTTCAGGCATCCAGTGTGATTGCACAACATTGAAACCTCTCTCCAAGTGTGGGACTTGTGAAAATGAGAGAGGAATCTCTAGATTAGAGGCTGGTTCCTCAAACTCCTCTGATTTAGATCTATATTTTGCACAACTACAGAGGTTCAGATCCTAATCCTACTCTAAATTGCAAGGAGACAGGGATAAAAATGCAAAAATGAAACTAAACTAAATATGGTGATGCACCAAAAGGAGTGGTGAAATTTTTTTTGCCATGTAAATAGACACAAATTTATGAAATGCAACAAGGGAAAACATACACAAGCTGATAGATGTAATTAAAGGTCTTAAAATGAAGTAAAACAATACAAACAGAGGACTGAAAGCATTCACAGAGTTTGCACTGTCAATTCCATGTAAAAATCTCTTGCATTCCACCCTCAAAGAGGTATAAACCTGCTACAATACTTGAAAAAGGTTTGATTCTTACAACTATCACTTGATGGAGGTGAAAGAAGAAGTTTTCTATGCCAAAAAGTGTTCAACCATGAAGAAATGAGCCAAATCTGGCTTTTACCGTACATGGGTCGAGCCCAGGAGAGAGAAAATGTGAAAAACACATGGGAGCCATCCCTCATTCATGGAAAATGCATTAAAATAGCATGGAGGACCTTACAAACCCATACCCTATCATTTTTTACCATATTGGAGAAGAATGCGACCCATTATGTATTAAATTTGGTTGTTGAAATGTCATTTCTAGCCATGGACACATACCAAAACCGTTTTTGAATTTTCTCTCTTCAAACTGAACCAACATTAGAAATTTACCATGGATGCATGTAGAGAATTTTAACATCTTTCCAATGATATAAAGAACGTGAAAATCTGAGCTCTGGATCAAAAGATATGATCGTTTGAAGATTTAGGGAAAAAAACGGCCCAAAAACAGATTGGCGGGAAATTTTTTCAAATTTTACCTTTTTTTTGTCTTTGGAAAATTTTTCAAAATTTCCCCGCGCTCCGCTGGTCGGATGCCATGTGGCAAGCTCTATTTCACTCTGGAATTCTCTCTCCTTCTCTTTTCCTTGGGTTTTCCTTTGAAAATCAACCTTTTTATACTCTTTTGGAAAAATTTCAAATTTGCCTCCGACCCCCGAACTCCTCTGCCACGTGGCAGCTTCCTATTGGCTGTGGGCCTCAAATGGGAAAATTTTCCACAAAAACTCTGCCGAGCCATAACTTGAAAAATATAAGGAGTTAGGAGGCAAACTTTACCTTTCTGGAAAGCTGAGAGAGAGCTCTATCTGATGGTTTCATTTCTAGAAAGCCTTGAGTGCCTTAAAATCAAAAAATGTGGACTGAGGCACAAGAGAGGAAAGAACACAAGGAGTTAGCCATAAAAAATGAGCTGGGGCACATTTTGGATAATAGGGTCATCTGGGTAGTGATGGCTATATGGTCAGTTTTACAGTGGATTCTTGGAAGGTTACCAAGGGGGATCCTGTGGTTGCAAGAGGTTAAGAAAAATGGTACTTTGTATTTAACCAGTGGTGCTGATTATTATAATTTAGTTGCTGAAGATGGAGATGCAACTTTGTGGCACCAGACAATCGGTCATATGAGTCAAAAGGGCATGTAGATTATAAAGGATAGGTTTCCCAGATTAAAAGAGTTAGATTTAGACTTTTATGAGAATTGTGTTTATGGAAAATAGAAGTGGGTAAGATTCCTCAAGGTTGGGACCTACCAGGAAGGAGGGTAAGTTGGGTTTAGTGCATACATATGTATGAGGGCTAGCTAAGGTAAAATCTATTGGTGGTTCATGTTATTATGTCACTTTCATTGATGATGCAACTAGAAAAGTTTCGATATATTGCATTAGAAAGAAATTTAATGTATTTGAAACCTTCAGGAAATATGGAAAGCCTTGGTTGAAAATGAAACAGGTCTTAAGTTGAAATGTCTCAGGTTGGATAATGGAGGGGAGTATTACAGTAATGAATTTACTAATTACTGTTCGGTAAATGGGATCCGTAGGAAAATAATGGTTCCAAATACTCCACAAGAAAATGGAGTGTTAGAGAGAATGAACATGATAATCATGGAGTGTGCTAGGTGCATGAGGTTACATGTGGGGCTTCCACTCACATTTTAGATGGAAGTGGTGAGTACAACTATTTATCAGATTAACAGAGGACCCTCTATGGCTTTAGATGGAGGTACAACCTGAGGAGGCTTGGTCTGGTAATAAAATTGATTACTCATTTCTTAGAGTATTTAGATGTGAGGTATTTTTTCACATTGATAAAAATGATAGGACCAATTTAGAGGCTAAGTATGAGAAATGTACCTTTGTTGGATATGGTGAGGATGAATTTGGTTTCTGTGTTTAGAGTCTTAAGGACAAGAAATATGTTCGGTCTAGAGATATTGCATTTAATGAAAAATTCATGCATAAAGATCAGTTATAAGAATAGAAAGAGGAATCAAAGAAAGAATACACAGTGTTAGAGGAATTCGTGGACAATAAGGTGTCCAAGGTGCCGGTTCAAGTGAAGCATGTTTTAGCACAGTCAGTTCAGGAACCTACTCATCAGGAATCCCAAACTCTTAAGGTGATAAGGTATTCTAGGGTAAGAAGGAACCTCAACGATTTACTCCATCTTTGAATTATATATTGCTCATTGATAGTGAAGAGCTAGAGTGCTTTGTGGAAGCAGTGCAGGTGGATACCAGAAAGAAGTGGGAGCAAGCCATGGATGAATAACATAGATCTCTTATGGAAAACTAGACTTGGGATTTTGGTGGAGCTACTCGAGGGAAAGAGAGAATTGTAGAACAAGTGAGTGTATAGAATCAAAGAGAAAGATGGAGGCAGGAAAAGATACAAGGCCCAGTTGGTGGTCAAGGGATTTGCATAAAAGAAAGGTATAAAATTTGATGAAATGTTATCTCATATTGTTAAAATGACTTCTAGAACTATTCTTGGTTTAGTAGCAGTAGAAGACCTGCACTTAGAGTAGTTGGATGCGAAGACTACATTCCTTCATGGTGAGTTGGAGGAGGAATTGTATATGCAACAACCATAGGGTTGTGAGGTCAAAGGGAAGGAGAGGTTAGTGTGAAAATTGAAGAAGATCTTGTATGGTCTGAAACAAGCTCCACGGCAGTGGTACAAGAAGTTTGGCAATTTTATGTAGGAAAAGGGTTACTCTAAGTGTCACTTAGACCATTACATGTACATCAAAAAGTTTCTTGATGGTAGTTATATTATTCTATGCCTGTATGTGGATGATATGCTTGTTGCAGGGAAGAACATGTAGGAAATAAAGGTACTCAAGAAGCAGCTAAGTGACTCCTCCATGCTATGAAGGATTTGGGGGCAGCAAAAAAAATCCTTGGTATGAGAATAACTTGGAATAGGAAAGAGAGGAAGATGGTGTTATCTTAAGAAGAGTACATAAATAAGGTCTTGGAGAGGTTTAGTATGTAGGATGCTAAACCGGTTAGTACCCCTTTGGTAGGTCACTTTAAAATATCAAAGGAGAAGAGCCCCAAGACTGAGGAGGATAAAATCTAGATGTCCAAGGTACCGTACTCATCAGCGGTTGGTAGCTTGATGTATGCTATGGTATGCACTAGGCCTGACATTTCCCATGCAGTGGGAGCAATGAGTAGGTTTATGAGTGATATAGGTAGAGAGCACTAGTAAGAAGTGAAGTGGATCCTTCAGTATTTGAGAGGGACCATGGGAGAAACATTGTGTTTTGGTGGATTAGACACTACATTACGTGGTTATGTAGATTTAGATAGTAGGAGCATGATAGGTTATGTATTTATGGTTGGTGATACAGTGCTGAGTTGGATTTCATGGTTATAAAAGGTTGTGGCTTTGTCAACCATAGAGGCTGAGTATGTTGCTACCACATAGGCAAGCAATGAGATGATTTGGATACAAACAATTGCTTGATGAGTTAGGTCAAAAGCAGGAAGTTTGGAGACTACACAGTGATAGTTAGAGTGCTATTCATTTAGCAAAGAAATCCACTTTTCACTCTAGGACGAAGCACATTCAACTAAGATATCATTTCATCAGGGAAGATTTGGAAGAAGATAAGTTGAAGCTAGAAAAGATTCATACCAGTAAGAATCCTATGGATATGATGACCAAGGTAGTCACAAGGGATAAGTTGAAGTTGTGTTCAACTTTGATAGGCCTTAATGGTTGTTAATGAATGGTTGAGAACTTTTCTCAGTAGGAAAATTATCCAAGTGGGATATTTTTTGGGGTGTGGAGCCTATTTTGGTCTTCTTAAATCAGTATTGAAGTGTGGAGTTCAAATTGGGAAGATGAAAGGTCATGACCTTATCTTTTCCAGCCATGGGAAGATGAAAGGTCATGATAGTTTCCTTTCCAGCCATGGGAAGATGAAAGGTCATGACATTAAAACTTCTAGGGTCGACTTTTGGACTTCGTAAATAATTGTAATCCTATAAATAGAGGTGTTAGGATATCTTGAAAATATCTTGTGTGTTCAATAGGTCTTGAGTCTTAGTGATCAAGAGGTGATCATGAGTGATCAAGGTTAAGCAATTGGGTGTCAATTGTGGTTTAACATCTTTGGAATTCTGTTGTGAGTTCATAACTGAGAGAATAATATGAGAGTTGTTTTTACTCTTGTTGATAATAAAATCTGAGCAAGTTCTTAGTGGACGTATCCCACATTGGGTGAACCACGTTAAATCTTGTCTTGTCTTCTTTTGTGCATTATTTTATTTATGATGTTATATTTCTGCATATATACTTCTGCTATATAGTTTTGTACTGCTATGATTTGAGAAATTGTTTCCAAATATTTGTTCTCTAATTCCTAACAATTAGGAGTGGTAGTCTAACACCCAATGCTGTAAATTCTAGTTCCAAAGGCATGCTACCAAACTCACATACACCTCCCTCAAAAAACATGCTTTCTTTGTAGTGCATCAAAGAATGATAAAGTTGAACCTTTCTACGTCCTCCCTTCTTGTTGGAGAATATGTACAGAACAATTGCATAATAGATTCTGGTGCCTTAGGCAACATGATGCTTTTGTAGGTCACCAAGGCTCTCAAACTTACCATGACTCCACCTAGTGGCTCTCAAACTGATTTCAAATAACACGAAGGCAGTCAAATTTCCAAGTGAAGACCTGAGCATCAAGAAGCTCACATGGAATCACTCCCTACAAAGTAAAAGGACAATCATGGAAGCACTTGGCTTCCATAAAAAATTAAGGAGGGGAGGTTACTTTTTGTAAACCCATCAACGGATTCGTAGAACATCATCATTCGGTGTTGCCTCTTCAGGGATAAATTTTGAGAAATGAAAAGTGCTGTAGTAAAAGCGGGTTTTCCCCTACCTTGTACCATAGATGATTGTTAGGTGTGTTTCCCTTTGTGTTGTGTGTGTTTCCCTTCTTGTTGTGAGTGTTGTTTGCTTTTTGTGTGCATGTGTGTTTCCTTTCTCTCTCTCTCTCTCTCTTGTTGTAAGTTGTACATGAATCCGTAGGGCCCAATGGATAAGGAAATAGTAAATATGTTATAAGTTGAGATTCTGGGAGTTCTCATGCCATGTCTTTGATGTGCTCATTCCATGTCATGTCCCCAAGCTAGAGCCAGTTATTGTTGTACAAATGTTAATAGGGAAATTGACAATTCCTGAGCATGAAAACCATACCCCAGTGTTAATTTTTTCAAGTACCATCATTTCAAGATACCCCAGGTCCATCTAGTAAGTCTAAGTGACCTCAAAACTAATGTTACATCATCCACCTAGGTTATTTAGGAAAGTCCATTCATTCCCCTAGGTGATTCCAGGATTTCATTTGCAAAGCAACAAACAATTGTGGGAAGGGATATTATTGGCCTTCCTAGAGCTAGAGCAACCTCAAAAAGTGGATAAGAAGAGCCTAAGTGGATTTGGAGGTGATCCAAATGTATTGAGACATCATGGAGATGATTTAGGAAGATTTTGGAAGGTCTCGTAGAAGATGGGGTGGTTTCACCAGAATTAGGGTTCATAAGCCTAGGCAATACACAGGCCTAAAAACAGCTATACTAGGCTTCAGAAGAGGATTCCAGGAGATCCGGATGAAGTTAGGAGAAAAAAAATCAACAAAAAGAGGATTCCAAGCCCTACATGATGGTGAAATCAGATTTTTCACAACACTTTGGCACATTAGGTCTGTAGGCAATTTTTCTCAGGAACAAGTGGAGTACCAAATAAAAATTCATATTTTTTAGGGATAAAATGGATGAATCAAGACATGATACCCCTGCCATTGGATTCAAAAGGCCATTTTAAGTTAGGATCATATATAATTTTTCTGAAAAAATCCATCGGGAGCTCAAGTTATCACTGTCGCAAGTTCAGGACTTAGCCAAATTTATGGAGGACACACGTCAACTCCAGGACCCTTGCGATATTTTGTGTCCCTAACATCCCTCAAGGTCAGGGACATAAAGGTTGGAAAAATATTCCCAACCCCCTTGAATCCCTCTAAATCCACATATGACCTCCTGGATTGCCAGTTCAGTCCCTAGGTGCTTGCCGAGCTTCAAATTCCCTACTGTTGGATCAAGTGCCACGTGTTAGGATGATGCATGCTATGAAAACTAATGTCCCTCATGTCCCTTTGAGGTGAGGGACATCAAACCTTGAAAAATGCACCCAACCCCTATGAGATACCTCTAGTAACCCATATAACCAGTTTCTATCCCTCAGATGCTTGGTAAGCCTTTTTACTTAAATCCCCTTCTGTCAGATTAAGTGCCATGTGTCATCACCTAGTGCGCCATGCAAATTTATGTCCTTGATCTCCCCTTTGAGGTGAGGCACATCAGGGACAAAAAAATACACCCATCCCATTGCTATTTATTTTTTTGAAAATTTTAAATCTGACACATAGCCATTATTTCCCCTCATTCCTTCTGCACAACTTCATAACTTGCCATGGCTTTGTTTATGATTTTCTAGACACCCGGTCCACCATTGTTGCTCCCAAACCATGTCCATGATGGCCTCAGAAAAACATCAAATCCATGAAAATACACAGGTTTCAAGGAAATATTGATTGAAAGTGATGAAGAATTGAAGAATGAGGAGAAAACAAATATTTTTTGCTAGATAACCATGAAGTCACCCAATCAAAAAATCTTCATATCTTGTAAGATACAATTCAGATTGAGGTTCTATATTTTGTAGACTTCCAAAATTTTCAAGACAATAAAGGTGCAATAAAAGGGAGGTTGAATGGTTGCCCTGAAACATTTGTTCCAAAAAAATCCTCATTCGTGCACCGACTCACATTTGTTGGATTTTCCAACAATCTGATGTTCTGATCAAGCTAAAAAATTACACACGAGATCCAAATAAAAAACCTATCAGATTGGATTTTTTTTCATCACAAACAGAGACCAAAACTAGACCTACAAATTTTGAGCTCCATTAATGGCTGGCATTGTAGCTCCGTGCTCGAAGCCACTACTAGGTGGAACTTTCAAAATTTATTTCTAGACATTCTAGTGGGAAAAACTATGTGAAATTCAGAGGGTGTGATCATAATGACAATACAAGTCCAAAAAATTATGTTCCATTGCAAATTGAGCACTAGAAACAATTTATAACAATAGTAAGTTTTCCTATACAAACTTGTTATGTTTGGAAAGTCATGATCAAAAGTAGTTGAGATAAAGATAATGGACATTGAAGATCACGATGGAGCTAGAATGAGTGTTCAGAGCAAAAAACATTGGAAATTACCACTTATTAAAAATAGTAAGTCCCTTATATGGGTGTTTACTAAAAATAGTAAGTCACCCCAAGAAGTGGTCAAAGCAAAGGCAGTGTGTGTAGGATTAAATGAATATTTTCATCACATCAAGATGATCATTAAAAGGAAAAAATCACCTCTCACTAAAAATAGTAAGCCTTCCATCTTGACACTTACTATTAATAGTAGGTTGTTCTTTAAGGGCAAGCTTGGCATAATGAGACATAGATGGATGATCATCTCAGGGAACTAGAAAACATTTTTTGACACTCACTACATAGTTCAGGTCACAGGTATATCATACACAAGCTAGGAGTTGCGGTCATTAGTGGAATATTTTACTCAACTTGGCGAGCATTTGTGAGCTAATTTGAAGGAGTCTCAAAATGTGCAAGGAGTTCAAAGACTTAAAGTTTCACTGCATTTGGAGCTTTCCACCAATGAGGATCAACGGACTTCATCAGGGATGACATATCCCCTTATTCTTCCTCTCTCTCTTTATTTCTCTCTCTTCCCCACTTTCTCTCCCTTTAAATGTTATAATTATTCGTTGGGGTTTACCCTTTTTGATATGCCTTTAATTCACCTAAAAGTGACTTTAGAAACATAATGTAAATTAAGTCACCTTGATTTTATAAAAGGGACTTAAATATTTTGTAGGAATATGAATAGTATAAAGTAGAAATAAGGCATATGGAGGGTCATGAAGAAGATGAAGAGTCGAGTCTATTCTATAAATTATAACACCATTCCCATTTTAGGGGGTTGGTCATTAATTTTGTAAGCTCAAGAGTGCATTCTACCTTGAGCCAACAAAGGAGATATCCAAATTATTCCTTTCCCCCACTCTCTATTTTCCCTCCATTCTCACACTATGTAGAACTTGGTTTAAGAAATCAATACAAGAAGAATGATTTTTGAGCCTTTTTTTACTAAGGGGTTTATTGAGACTTTGCGATCATAAATTATATTTGGTCTTATTGCTATGCGTAGAGTTATTTCCTCCTAATTTTGATGCATGTGATAAAAAATTCTAATTGATGTATTTAGGAATCTAATTTTCTACCTGCAACATTAGTTCTCCTATTTAATTTCTCACTCCCCTTTCCCTCTCTATAGACAAAGTCCTCTCTTACAAGTATTTGTAAGATTTTATGTAGGCTCAGTGGAGTGTACCTGTTTGATCCTCGGTCAAAAGGCCACCACAAAAATACACCCTTTCAGCACATGCATATACTTCAGCTACACCGATTAAGTAGAGGGACTTAGATTCCTGGAGCATTGGAAAGAAATCCACAAGTTTTTCCACCTAAAATATTTTCTCACCAACAAACTAAAAATGTACGTGGGCACATAGAGACGATTTAGAGAAAGAAAGGGACCACTGGGATCCTCTAGGTCAAGTGGTGAGTGAAATGAACAACACTCATTCTCAGGAGTTGATTAGTAAAAATGTGTTATCACTAAATCATAAAACCCTATGTTTGTGTAATATGTGAGTGTGTTAAGGAAGTATTGTGACTCAGTAATGTGGGTACTATCTCCAAGTTTTGGGACTTCTTTCTTGAGATAGTCCTCTAGTGAAGGATAGTTCCTCTTCCTAATCTAGTGTGAGCCAACTCCAATGAAGGAAAAATACTAAGTATCTCTATCCTACAATTTCCAAGGGACCATGGAGAGAGAAAGAGCATGAATTTAAAATAACTCTACACTACAAAGGTGATGCACCAAAAGAAGGGTGTGAGAATGATTCTCCAATGTGTGAAAATGAGAGAAAATTACATACTAGAAAGGGTGATAATAGTTATCCACAATCTAACATTAACATTTACAACAACATTTCCATAGAAGCATAACTATAATGAACTCTGCATAATGAGTAGAGAGACACAATCCACCTACAACAAGAATAAAGAGGTAAGAGGAATGCAAATAAACACAAGGGAAGATACATCCACAACTTACATCTATTTCTTCATTGATATGCACAAATCATTCTATTACAAGAGAAAGACCAGGATCATCATGCAAGAAGTCCTCTACAAAGGCATGCAACACATTGGCTTCAAAAAATAAAAATGGCAGATTTTTTCTACTAGAATTATCCCCCTTTCTAATGAGACAACACCTCAATTTATAGAGAATGAAGAGGAGGAGAGAGAAACAAGAAAACTTGGATTTTCCCTTTACATTAATTAAAAGGAACCCAAATTGGGTGAAAATAATGACTTATGATCTATAAAAGCCTCCCCATACTTCCCCATAACTTGCAGTAGTGGAGAAATGGATGTCCATTCCCATTAATTGCTCTCTCAACCACCATCCATCAAACAATTTGAAATGGTCTCATTTTATACAAAATTCACCCCCAATACTTCATCAATTTATTTATTTATTGATTATTGTGTGAAGGTATTAGAGTCAAAATTCCAACGAGACCAATATCATAAAATTTTGTTGAGAAATGCTCAAGATATGAGCTTATGAGTGTAGGTGGCTATTTTGGTGTTTCTAGGCTTGTTTGCATTACACGGGACTGGGAAACTTATTCCTTTGCTAGAACTCATTATTTAAATATTTCAACTTTTTTTTAATGTTTTTGGCCTTATGATTTTCATATCTTCTTAATGATATGGGCATTTAAATGTATAGGGCCCACCTTGCTTGTTTTACATTGATTTGAGAAGGGGTTGGATGTTTTAATGTTTTTACATTTGCCAGCTCAGCCGAGATGGCTCTTACATTTCATCGTTGAACTCCCACCAATGGGAAGCACTCCACATTATACATTGGGATACCCCTTAAATTTTGTATGCTAACATGTCATGTTGAAACTCCTGCTCGACGCATTTATTGCAGGCCACATTGACATGATGGGAACCTAGCTCGCCCACGGCCTAGGCCTTGTGGACTACCCGATGCCAAATTATATGAAACTCAACTTTTAATCCTTCACTCTCCCATGAAATCACTAGCTTCATCATTGACCAGCCACGAGGACCGTTGACCCCCTTCATACCCACACAAAATGAAACGTAGAAAAATTGGGTCTCCCATGCACACATGTCCTACGTGAAACTTGAGCCCTCTAACCCCGATATTGCCAATCCTAATTCTTTGCGGTGATTTTGGGATCCATTGGTCAATAATGCACCATTCCAACTTGGTCTGCTCAGGCCATCTAGCCCCAACTTCCCTGCATCATTTACATCGCAAAGAATTTAGATTCTTGGAGCACTCACTTCACGGGATCACAAAGGACATATGGGCCACATTCATCTGCCTTTACCACAATGGCTTACCACCAAACATAAAACCCTAGCTTACCAATTCGGCTCGGTGAGCCAAAACCTAAACTTCCTAGCCATTACACTAAGGAGCATCTGTTACTTGTACCGTTGCAAAGTTTGGCATTGCCCTTTAAGCGTAAAATTCTCAACTACGCCATCGTTACCATGAAACTAGCTCACCTTCCCATATTGAGCATAGCTTGACATGCATTTTCCTTTATTCCACCTCGAACCAGGGCCTGAGTATCGAGTTCTATGAGCTAACTAGCCTCCAGTAACTTGATCTCATGATAAATAGCTTGGATCATATTAAGTCATGAATTTAATGTAATCAATTCAGCTACTAGGGAAGGTAACTCGATGAATTCAAACAACTTTCCATCATTGAATCAAATCCATTACTATTCTTAGCGTGCAATATGTTGACTTTCCTTTGTAATATGACAAGTTTAGACTCCATGCAACTCACCAATATGCTCCTAGCTTGGTCCACATTGTTATGCAACTTGGTGAAATGTGTAAGAACCTTGCCGCTTCAATGATGATAGCTCAATGGGGGGGGGGGGTTGATACAACTCAACTCTAAAAATGAAGGAGATAGTTTGACACCTCTTTCCAATTTAATTTATCCATGCAAAAAAGTAACTTGGTGATTTTGACAGCTCGATCTGCCTACATAAAAATAGCTCGACATTTCCTTTTATAGAGCTCAGTCTTTATCCTTACTCAGCTTAGTGATTAAAGGGCCTATAACTTGATACTTTCTTGGCCAACATAGCTCAATGGGATGAAAAAATAAGTTTTCAATGTAAACAACATGATTAATTTACAATGTAACCCACAGTTCATCTAAGGAGTTAACTCAATGGCCATGCATAATTAGCTCATCCATGGCCCGGTCAGTCTTGTAAAGGCCACAATGCAAACCTCTTAATTATCCTAACCTACGAAATATTTTATGAATTTCTTGGATTATTTTAATGCCATAGGGATGTATGAAGATGCCTAAGAGTGCTCCTGGGCCGAACACTATATTTCACCATTTAATGCTGCAAGTGTACCCCACTGTCATTTTCCCAAACTGAATAACACTTTGAAACTTCATGAAGACCAAGAAGAGGAAAAATTCCTCTTGTAACTTTCACACTCTCCTAAAGACCTTGATTCTACCCTGAACATTGAAATTTTCCTATATCCTATGAACTAGCTATGAGATTCCCTTAATGCAAGCCTGCTCTATTGTTCAATTTCACCTAGGGGTTGAAATTGGATAAAAATTTAGCGACTCATGGGGCCATCTTCCTGATAGATGAAGTATGACCTACTACCTATAGCTATCTACTGGTCATGGAGTATTTATGATCATCATGAACTAATCTAGCTTTGAAAACCTTGACCCCGACACACTTGGGTTGTTGTTGCTTGAAGCTGGGGTTGCTATAATAAAATTCTAAAGTTTGTTTTGTGAGAGTGAAAAATTATCTTCAAACTTGAATTTCATCCACCCTGCAACTGTGATCCGTGCAGCTGAGTGGTGGACACCTATAACTGTTCCCTCATCATCTAATTTCTTGACACCTATGGCATACTATTGAGTTTGGAGTAAATAACTGCTGTTTTGGACATCATGGAACTCTATTAAAACCGAATTTTCTTTCTCTGAATGTTCCACTTCCAACATTTTTCTTGGGATGATGTTGGGTAGAGTTTCTCACACACAAATTTGGCCTCTGCAATTCACAACACGGCCATACACTACTACATGATGCCCTAAACTGATCTTTCGAATTTAGTGGAGGGAAAGAGAAACTCAGCTGTTGATCTGAAGAAGCAAGAGAAGGTAAATTATGAATATGTCTCTTGAATTTATTTTAGTTTCTTTGTATTTGAATTTTCTTGAGGGCAATAACTGTTACTCACAACTTTGAGTCTCTTTGCTATAATTTCTCTTTCTAGAAGCATGATGAACTACATAGGAACAACACTAGAAGTAATAGAGCATGTGCACCAACACTTAGGGAAATTAAGACCTATATAACAACAACAATAATGTGTGTAAGCACTTGGAAGAATGAAAAACCCTAAACTAATATGTACAAAGATGAGAAATATTCCTTTTAGTAGTGATGTTTGAGTTAGATTCCATTGATTGGAATTTATAGTTCTTCAACATATAACTTAGCAATTCAGAAGGAATTTCTACTTTTGCAATGCATGATCATGTAGGGGCCACTCCATATGGCATCTAAATTGGAATGCTTTCCTAATTTTACAAGATAAACATCCCACTTTAGCACCAAATCTCCCTCTTGGAATGTCCCAAATTTATCTTTCTTGTCAAAGCTTCTCTTGATCAATGTTTGATATTTCTCCAGGGTTTGTATTGTATGTTCTCTTATTTCTTCCAATTCCATTAGTTTTGCATACCTGATCTCCATGGGTTTGTACTTAGATAATCCTAACTACTTTATGAGCTCCAATGCTGATAACTCAAGAGATATAGACACCAATTCTTCTTTTCCATATACTATCTTGTATGGAGAACTACCTGTTGACCTCTTGGGTGTTATCCTATCACCCCATAAAGGCTGATTTGAGATTTGTGTGCTAGGTCCTCTGGTTTTCATCAAGATTTATTCTTATGATTGTTAACAAGTTCTTGTTTTTGGACTCTGCTTGACCATTACCTTGGGGGTGATAATTAGAATAAGTGTTGAGGTATATACCATTTTTTACAACCCATTCAATGATATTTCTGCTCAGAAAATCCAATCAATTATTAGATATGATAGTAGCAGGTACACTGAACCTCATCACTATCCCTTCATAGAAGTCCAAGATACTAGATTCATTTGCTTCCTTGAGTGCAATTTCTTCAATCCACTTGGTGAAATAATTCAAAGCTTCTAGAATCCACTTGTGGCCTTGGATTGAGTTTGGATTGATGACTCTAATGAATTCCAATCCCCATTGCATGAATGATAGATCCAATGAGATCGGATGAAGGGGAAGTGTTGCTAAATTTTCCTTACCTATGAAGAAAGAACATTTTTTTTCACTTTTTAATCCATGAGTAACAATCACTAAACATTGTAGGCCAATAGTAACTAGATTTCATGATCTCGAGAGCTGTTACTTGTAGAGAAAAGTTACCTCTTGCTTCTGCATCATGGAACTCATGAAACCCTTTCTCAATATGGTTCATTGGAACACACCCCAGGAGAACTCCATTCACATCTTTCTTCAACAATATGTCATCCATAAGAACACAAGGAATGGACTGTAATCTGAAGTATCTTCTCTTTTCTTTGCTCCATTCTGAAAGACACAAAATTGTTTGAAGATAATGCACCATGTCTTGAGTCCAACACAGAATGGGCACATCATCAATTGGCTATTCTTGATCATTTTTTAGCACTAGGACAACATTTTTTCATCATCTAACTTGGCATGTTGTTTAGAAGAAAGATACTCACATAGGCCTTTACCACGGACCAAATTAGTCACTTTGATCTCAATGGCCATGCATAATTATCTCGGTCATGGCAACCCAAAGTTTGACCAAGGAGTTAAATCGATGGCCATACATAATTAGCTTGGTCATGCCTTGGTTAGTCTTGTGAAGGCCACAATGCAAACCTCTTAATTCTCCTAATATCCCCAAGATTTTATGAATTTCTTGGGTTCCTCTAGTGCTCCTAGGATGAACACTAGATTTCATCATTTAATGTTGAAAGTGTACCCCACAGTCATTTTACCAAAATGAATAAGACTTTGAAACTTCATGAAGACCAAGAACAGGAAAAATTTATCCTGTAACTTTCACTTCTCTCAAAGACCTTGATTCTTCATTGAACACTAAAATTTTCCTATATCCTCCGAATTGGCTATAAGAGTCCCTTAATGCAAGCCTTCTCTATTGTTCAATTTCACTTAGGGGTTGAAAATGGATAACAGAAGGTTTTTGGCACCCCTTCTGAAGACTTTTCACACATATGGGAAAGGGCCATAGCAATTAGGTTTGAAGCAATCAACTGATCCATCACCTAGTTGGATGAGAAAGAAGAACAAGTGTATACGTTTCAAGATAGTATTAATCACCAAACTTAGAAACTCGGAGTACTTGTAATGGGATAAGAAAAAAATGTCAATAAGTTGATTGGACCATTTAAGGAATATGTAAAGAAAGAAGTGTGAAATCCATTTTCCTTTAACAAGGATACCCTAGAGTTCCTCTTAGAGATTCAGGCCGCCATTGCAATCATAGTAGAGAAACATTCACCTTGGTTCAGGAAGTGTAAACATAATGATGGTGTATCTGATGGGTGGATAGAGACTCTAAGTTATGTACACATTCCTCACACTAATAAAGTGGAGCTTGAAATGACTCATTTCAGAAAGGAATTTATAGGAACAAAGATCTTCTCAGTGACACGAGATGGAAACTAGTCAGGAAGCGAGATCAATTCCACTGGCGCTACTCATTCTTCTACATAATTCTTCATCTTTCTTCTTCTTCTTTCTTTCTCTATCTCTATCTCTTCTCTTCCATCCCAAAGTTCCCTTTCTTCAATGATCTAATTTAATGTTGGGGTGTTCACTTTTTGATATGTATTTAAGTGGCTTTAGAAACATAATGTAACATTTAAGTCACCTTATTTTTATAAAATGGACTTAAATATTTAATAGGAATATGAATAACCTAGAGTCAGTAAATGGCTTATGAAAAGTGATCAAGAAGATGAAGATTTACTTCTCTTCTATAAATTTTAACAAACTCCTCATTTGAGGGTCTTCTTAGCTTTTGTGAAATTCATGAGAGATATATCCTTGTGAAAAGAGCAAAAAGATAGTATATTCTTCCATTCTCCCTTATTCTCAAATTTCTTCCATTCTCATACTATGTACAATTTCTCCTTGAGCATCAATACAAGAAGAAGGAGTTTCTAGAATTTTTTGACTAAGGGATTTATTGATACTTTGTGTTCATTAAATTCTAATAGGTCTTGTTGCTATTTTTAGAGTTGTTTCTTATTAATTTTAGTGCATGTGATGAAACTTATGATGTATGAAAGACTTCAATTTTATACTTACAACATTAGTACTCATATCTAACATTCTCACTCCCTTTCCCACTCTCCTATCAAATTACTCCCTAGCAAGCCATTGCTAGCTTTTCCACAGGGTCAGTGGAGAGCATACCTTGAGAGAGACCTTGAAGATGAAGTTTCTGGAGCTCTAGGAGGAATTTTTGGAACTTATTTATATTAATGTGACTCAAAAAATATGTCTAAGATGAATGGTATGGGTATCATGATCTAATTCTTCCTGAAAATCCCTAAAAATAGCCATTTTCTTAAGACCGAAAAGTGTTTGTTGAAAATGGGATGTTAGAAGAAGTTCCTAGGACTTGTAAAAAATATGAAAGAATAACATTTCATAGAATTGGATTATCTTTCCAATGGTATGTTTTTTACCTCTAAATACTTATGGAGCTCCCAAAATCATCTTCCAAAGCTCATGCACTTTTTTGAACTACAAGCTCCTCCACCTTTAAAAATACGCTTTCACTAAAGGTGTCCCTAAATCTACAAATCTTCCATAAAATTTCCTAAATCACCTGAAATATGTTCTCAAATCCTCAATACCAATTCCTGATGAATTTTTTCCTTCAAGTCTTTCCCAGAGGGTGCACACCTATCTGAAAAATACTAGAAATAGCCTTTCTAGGTATACTAAAGAATCTACCTTGAGAAGCACTACATCGGATGAAATTCATAGACTTGTTTCCATATTTCAAACATTTTGGGAAGGGTATTAAAACACATATGAGAATTTTTAGGATGGGGATAGGAATGAAAAAATGGATAATTTATCCAAAGGAGTGCTTAGGAGGGTTTAAAATAAAATAATTTAACACTAGGGTAAAGTTGTCATGTTTTTAATATGATTTTTCCCTTCTAAAAACAAATGAAAACAACTGGATCTCACTTGGGGACTAATTCTAGATCGGAAAAAGTTAGGAAAATATGATAATTAACTCCATAATCTCAATTTATAACTTGGATTAGTTCCTTATCCATTTGGATTTACAGAGTCTTAACATAAGCACATATAGAATGAAAGAACAAACACACACACACAACCAGAGGAAAAAACACCACACATCGGAAGGAAAAACACACACACACAATGAGAAATGGAAACACACAAACCTATATTCACTTATGGTACATGTGGGGGATAACCCACTTTCAATGAAGAAATTTTCTCTTTGGAAGTTACCTTTGAAGGGGTAACATTGAGAGGTGATTTTCCTCGAAGCCATTGATAGGTTTGAGGAAGTATCCTTCTTTTTCTCAACTACTTATGAAATTCAGGTGATTTCATGAGTGCTTGCATGCTTGGTAGGAGTGAGCCTACATCATATTTTATGCTAAGGGATTTTCTCACAAAGTATATCAATTTTAAATTACAAATTGTCTTTTGTGTTCATCCACATTTTCAATTTATTACTTTGAGTTTCACCATTTCCCCAAGGCTGATTTTTGATTGGGTTTTTTGAGTGTTCTAAGTTCTATTATTTCCCATATTCATTCTTATTGAATTTTTTTTCATAAGAGGCCTTGAATTCATATTTTTGTTTTATTTCATTATGATTTTTTTGGACATTGAATGAAGAATAAAACATAACCTTATACCTATCTTGTATAGCCATAACACGAGTCAAGAGGTCAATACTTAGCTCGAGATCTTTCATATATTTTTCTGCTTTAAATATTTCTTGCATAGAGTCCTTTTTTGAAACTACCAAAAGCTCACCTTTACTTTCATTTGAAGAATCTTCATTTTTAAATTCAAGGAAACAAATTAGAGGAATTGATTCATCATCCAAAATGTCATTGCATTCTTCTCCTTATTTTTTTAGGGGAGTCTCAACTCTGAGGAACTTAAAATATTTGTTTTAACTTTTTCATCATAGAAATAATCTTCCTCTTTGAATGGAAAAGAGAAAAAATCAATTTCATCATCACATTCATTAATCATTGTTTTAATAGGGATATTATATTTTTCACCTTGCTTTATTTCATCATGACCAATTTTCAAATTGGTTGAGGATTCAAAATTAGATTCATATAAGTATTACAAATCCATGACTTGCATCAGGAGTTCAAGGTTGAGATGAGGGTATTTTGTTTCTTCTATAATTCTTAACATTTTTACACAGAGTCTTCCTTAAAACCTTTGAAAGGCTCATCACAAGTTAGATTTTCTTCTTCATGGATAACATGATCAAGAGAATATTCATCTTCAAATGGGAATGAGAACACCTCCTCATCATGGGTAAAAACATTAGCTGATTTCTCAGCTTGGAACTCATCAAAAATCCATTTCATCTTCCTCATGGCTTGCATATTCATTTGGAGGATCGTCAATATGCTTTTTTTTCATAGCAGTGGAGGAAGACACTACTTTGTGAAGATGAGAATGATTTAATACTGCACATGAGAAACTAGGTTTATCTTTTTTATCATCTTCATCACCTCCAAAATATTCATAGAATCTGATTTTTACATCATCATATACTTCTTCAATATCTAGGACATCAACGTCCTCACTTTATTTTCAAGTCCTTCTTCGTATTCTCGAGTTCTAAAAATTGTATTAAAAGGTGGAACCTCCAAGGCAAGTCTTCAGGGTACTCCTAACATCTAATTTCTATTATGATTTTGATGGGATGTTCATTGGGAAACTTCCCTCTTTGAAATTTTCAATTCGTTTCCCAATTTTTGAAACAATGGATCATTTCTATCATCTTTGGGATGTTGGGACTTATCCTTCCTTAAAGGGTTCTTGAGCTTGTGTGGGATATGTAGGAAAATATCTTCAGAGGATGAATCATACCTCAAGCAATTAAGCATTGATGAAGAATATTTTCTTGTTGTCATCAGAGGGAAAATCTTCAAAGGGAATATTTTTGAGCAACTTGTCATAACGGGCTACAAAATACCTCATAGTCTCATTGGGCACGTTTTTCATTAGAACCAACTACACTATGAGGTCTTGACAATCTTAAGTGGATTCGAACCTTTCTTTAAAACTAGTTTTTATGTCATCTCAACTAGTGATGGATCTAATTGGCAGGAGATAAAACAACTCAAAGGCCTTATCTTACAGATATTCTATGAACAACCTCACCAAAATATATTCACGTTCTAATCCTAATAAACCAAATTCCGTGATGAATGCTACTACATGATATTCTAGGAGTTGTGTTTCGTATCCTCTAAATTTAAGAAATCTCTTACGATATCCCCCTGGTAATTCATGGATAAGTTGAGGAAGAGTGATTAGACCTGTGTTTCTTCCTTATAACATAATTGGCAGAGGCCTTTCTCTTTCTTCTACCATCCTTAATTCTAGTTCTAGTTATACTTCTTATTCTGTAAATTCTTCTACAAATTCTTCCTCTAGTTATTTTTATTCCTCGCTAGGGAGTTCAATGTTCAATGGATGTTGAAAGATGGGAGAATAAAGAGGATTTTTATGAGTATCAATAGAGTTTTGAAAAGTATTTTCAGGTGTACCACTTGATTAATCAGATGGGGATGAGGATTGAGAGAAGAAATAGGGATTATCTCTGATTTGTTCTTATTGACTCTATAAATCCTCAAAAGAGGGATTGAAAATTCCTCTCAACCTATTTGACATGGTATATATTATTTCATCCATTTTTGGGAAAATATTGTGACGAAAATATGAAAGGACATTGTGGAATACAAAGGATCACTTAGAGGAATTAACAATGGGTTTTTTAGCAATGGATTTTCAATTTTTATATTTTTATGGTTTTTTTGAAAATATAATTTTAATGGATTTTGTGAAATCAATATTGGGTGTAGATATGATAAATATACCCCAAAATGGGTGCCAAAAAATGTTGGCAAAATAATTTGTTGCTAGGAAACATTAGTTGATTTTCACCTATGCTTTGGGACTAGGTACCTCTTCTTGAATGGGGCAGCTCCATTTATTGAAAATAGGGAAATTATATACACTATTCTTTCAACTGGGGTGGTCTTTCAACTAGGAATCACACAGGGGTACTTCCCTACACCTATGAAAAATTTCTTCTAGAAACTACAAGTGAGGAAAAAGCTTGAAATAAAGATGTGAAGAGAATAGAAAAGAGGGGGTTTTACACAATAAATATTTTATTGTTTCAAAACCATAACATTACCCACAAATTAAATGAGAAGACACCATGAGAATCAACAAGGAACAAAATAATAAAATCACAAAGTCTTAATGCATAACATTCAACAAGTACATTGCTTATGGAGTATAGTTGAGATGGAGAGGAAACATAAGAAACAAAGAGGAAATTTGATCACTTGTTTCTAGAGAGAGTATGGAAGCTAGTAAATAAGATTAGCCATCCATTCAAAAGAGGAGGATCTCCTAATTTATATCTTTATAATGCAACTCTTCATATTCCCATGTGACTTTTTGACTTAAAGTGCAATATTCAATGAGAAAAAGAACTTTAAGTGACTTAAGTCACTTTTTACAACTTTCTTCTCAATGAATAAATAGAATTCTAGAGAGATAAAGCGAGAGGTGATAAACTCCAATCTAAAATGAAGAAGGATGAAGAATATTTGATTGTGAAGAAGATTTTCTCTTGTGATGAACCAATGAAATTATCCAATGTAATGATGAACTTTGTATCCTTGGACTATTTTGCACCATGAGAAACCTCCTTTTAAATGATCACTAATTATAGCCCATCAGTAACATTGAGTGAAGAAGTGTGAATAAATTTATCACTAGACCACTATAGTTAATGAAGGATGTATTCACACACTTGAACAAACCATGAAAAACTACCATTCCTTCTTGACCAATTATGCATATGAATGAGAACTTGGAATAATTGTTTGTACAATGCAACCATGATGATTCTACCACCTCGAGGACATTGATGACCAAAATTAGGAACCAATCTAGATGAGTCACAATTCATCTTTCACTCCTACGTAAGCATGAATTTGTCATTACTATTCCTATGAAGAAATTATGGATAGATATGGTCACCACTTAGTGACAGGTGGAGATTTAATTGCAAATTGAAGATGACCTCCATGAAAGCTTGAATTTTTGTGTAATTTTTGAGACATTAAGAAGAGGAAAATATGTCATCATCTTGATCATTTACTATTTTTAGCATGCTTCACATGGGTACCATTTTTAGTAATTTTAGCCATTTTTTTGATTTTATCATTCTTGAATGTTTGCACTTTAAAGGAATATATTGAAGTATAAGAAACCATATTTTCCTCAGACTTACTATTTTTAGTATGTTATTTTATAGGAAATTACTAAAAATCTAAAGTGGTCTTCTGGGTGTCAGATTGGAATGAAACCAATTGTAGAAGTTTCTATATTTCATTTAAGGATTTGCTCCAATTTTCAAGAGATTATTATTGCCATGTTTTTAGAGCTAAGAAAAGGTGTTTTTTTCTAGAAAATTCATGTGGCTATAAAAAATAAATTATGACATGTAAATACTCTTCTTAAAGGCGTTTTCACAAGGAATCCATGGTTAAAATTTGGTGGAAGACAAAGTTCGGGAACATGAGTTATGAGCGAAACAAGATTTGGAAGTTTAGGGCACAAAAGGTTTTTTTTTAATGTTTGAATGTCATAACCAGCTTCAAAATATTATTTAATGGATCTGGAGGAGGTTTATATATGTTTTTCAATTGTTTTTTAAGCTGTGAGTGGTGGTGAGCATGAGTGAATGCATTTATGAAGTGGGATATGGAAGGAGGAAGCACATGGTAGTTAAACACTCAGGAATTTTTTGGTTTTTGATCATCTTTGGAGGGAGTGCAATTATTTTTCTAAATGTTCCAAAGGGAAATGATAGATGGGGAATTTTTTTCCCTCACATGAGAATTACAAGTTGTGGAAGGTGATTTGACGAGGCAAAGAGGGGAGAGGGCTGAAAAATGGCTTACAGAGCCTTCCCGGGGTCATGTGAAAAACCAAGGGAAAAATGGGTATGGGGTGCATTTTTGTGTCCCAAATATCTGAAGGGGATGGGATGGATGTGGTAGAAAAATTTTCCCTTATCTGGGAGTGACAAGTGGCACTCAGTGATTGCATGAAGAGGAGAGCTAGAATGAGGTGAGAAAGAGCTTAACTTATTTCACATAGCTTATCAGGGTCATATGATTAACTAGAGGGATAAAAAAGAATGGGTGCAATTTTTTTGTGCCAACTTTCCCAAACGGATGGGATAAATCGAACACAAAAATGTTCCTTCACTTGGAGGTGAAATGTGTCCTCTTCAAAAAATCTAACTGTGAGAGCATACCTTGAGAGAGACCCTGAAGATGAAGTTTCCGACGCTCTATGAGGAATTTTGAAACTTTTTTATATTTATGTGACTCAAAAACCTTCTGAAATGAATGATATGGGTATTATGATCTAATTCTACCTACAACTCCCTAAAAATATCATTTTATCTTGGGACCAAAAATTGTGTTTTCTGAAAATGGAATGTGGGAATAAGATCCTAGGTATTATAAAAAAATATGAAAGTACCCTTATTTAGATAAGTGAATTATCTTTCCAATGGTATCTTGTTTTACCTATAACTCTTTACGGAGCTTCCTGAATCATCTTTCGAAGCTTAGACACTATTTTGAACTACAAGCTTCTTCACCTTCAAAACCTCGCTTTCCATTAACTTGTCCCTAAACCTTAAAATATTACCTAAAATTTACTAAATCACACACAATATGTTCTTAGCTCCTAAATACCACTTCCATATGAATTTGGGCCTTCAAATCTATCTCGGAGGGTGGACACCTATCCTAGAAAGACTAGAAATAGCCTTTCTAGGTATATTGAAGAATATTCCTTGAGAAGCACTACATCAAAAGAACTTCATGGACTTGTTTTAATATTTCAAAAACTTAGGAAAGGGTATTAAAACACATATGAGTATTTTTAGGATGGAGATAGCCATGAAACATAGGGAGAACTGATTCGAAAGAGTGCTTAGGAGGGTTTACAAGCAAAAAAATTGACACTAGGGTAGAGTTGCCATGTTTTCAATATGAATTTTGCCCTTAAAAAAACACATGAAAACATTACACAATGTCAATTTTACTCCCATTTAGATAGATGAATTATATTTTCAAGATACCTTTATTTTTATTGGTCAAGGTGAGTATCAATTCAATAAACCTTCTCCCTTCACTACATCCAAGATTCCTTTTCAAGCAACTATACACACACTGGACCTCATACCATCTCCTCATCATGCCTCTGCTCCAAAAATTGATCCATTCCTATGCACCTTACTCATACATGATCCTCATATCCCATTTGATCCTTCTTTTTCTAACACTATTTGCATGCATGAGGGCTTAGCTCAATTAAGATTCACATTTTTTGATCTCCCCTCTAACCCATTCTCCCCACCTGCATCATGGATATGTACTCATTACTATTACTTATGGCTTATGTATCTTCCATATATCTATATTCCTTACACGTGCACCATGTTCCTCTCCACTCACCCTCAAACAATCTTGGCTTGATTATATTGGTGGCACCCTCGAGCCCAACCATATTGATATTACCTTTCCCATGCCTTTTGGCCACATCTCTATTTGCAATGATTCCTTCCTTGTTTATATGCATAACCTAGCTCATTGGGACACACATAGCTTTCCACAACCACCTTTCAATGATGAATAATATGGTATGGACATGTATAATTTATGTTACACAAAATCTTTCTATGATCAACCTCACATTATCACATACTATGTCTCCAATCCAAATCCCATTGGCTATGACCATGATATTGAAGACCTCCTTAACAAGTTTACTTGATCCCTCACCCTACACACAATTGGGGGCACTTGAATCCCCCATGGTCATATCTTTATGAATTTTTTTCTATCCTATCATACTCCATGCTTCATGTCTATATTTCCAATCATCACTACATATCTACTAAACATACTTTATCATCATTACCCGATGACACACTCTTATTCTATGGTTTATGCTTGAATGTTAAGGGTTTAATTAAGCCATGAACCTCACTTGTTTCATCTTCGATACTCACACTCTATGCTTCATGAATATATTTCTAAGAACCATTACATCTCTAGTAAACATACTTTACCATCATTCCCAGATGAAAAACTCTTGTTCTAGAGTTCATACTCGACTGTTGAGGGAGCATTCCTATATTCACCTCATGTCAAACACATACATTGGGGGAGACATGGATGCTCTCATTTACAAATCTGGTATATTGTAGCACACAATCACATGCACACCACATCTGCACATCTTGGTTATATTCACTCTTGTTAGCTTATACTACTTACATGTACACTTTTTTTCCTATGCTAGTTGGATACTTAATATGTCATTATATTTTTTTAATACACACATACACATTCATGTGGTACCTTGAGGTGAATGCAGGACTTCTACATATTCTTACATGATGCATGATTCTCGACATTTCTATTTACCATTCCTATCGACTAGGGGTAGCTACCTTTAATACTATCATAATCTACACTCACAGATCACATTGTTACAATATTTACTACTTCTTGTAACTTAATTTTATCTTCTATATACATTATTTGACATACTATTTATATTTCCAACATGATAATGGGTGCTTCATGTGTAGAATTTACCTTGCATGATTCTATATAACCATGGTTATCTATCACTTTTTTTCTTGTTATTGTTTGTTGATGTTTGTGGGCTATTCCTTATGTCATGATTGATCATTGTTTTCTAATGGAAACTTTAGCATTGATTGTCTTGTGAAATTATAAGTGATGTCCCATGTATGTAACCCACTTCTCAGGGTATATCTTGTCTTCATATTTTCTTACTACATTGCCTTCTATTACATGCTGTCTCATTTTCTCTAACAAATTTTCCTAGCTAATATTGTTTGCATGTGCCTTGGTTTCTACCATACACACCCCCTACCCCATACAGGTATCAAATATTATATATGTATATAAGTTTTAGGTCCCCTCATTCGGGCTACATCCTCCTATATTCATCACATGCACCCCAAACGAGGGGGCATATATTGGGTAAACAAAACACCCTTCTAGTAGCAAAACTATCCAGTACATAACAACAAACTACAACATTGGAAAAATCACACAGTGGTATATAAATAACCTTGGGTCATAAACACATAGCATACACTAGTGTCCAATAACAAACAATAATGGTGGCCACTTATGTCCCACTTGGGGGATAATTTCATGGGGGTAAAAATAGATAGTTTCTTAATTCAACACAATTTGTAGCAGTTTACAGTACAATTATACAATATTAGTCACTTGATGCCATTTACAAAATTCAATCACTCAATTACATTTCAGTTACAATATGGTTACAAATATAGTTACAAATTTGGATGTGCCAAATTACAATGAAACTTATTTGGGAAGCATCATGGAAAGAGAGAAAGACATACCTCTCTCCCCAAAACTCTTCTCGTGGCATGAGATCACCCAAAAATCTCACCCTTGGTGTGTGTTGTAGGGTCATCACAAGAGAACATCAAGAGTGTAAGATTCTCATTTATTTTTGACAAGCTAGACCTCATAGGGTATGGTCAATACTTAAGGATAATTTTAGGTGAAGGTCTAAGGTTCAAAGATTCAAATCATAGTGTTTTAGATGAATAATAATGTATTTTTATTATTTATTATTTATATTTTTTATGTTTTCAGGTATCAAGAGAGAAGACGCGAAGATGATGAAAGCAAGGATGAAACTCAAGAAGAAAGAGAGCAGTGTAAAAGAAAATGTAGGGAAAAATAATACTACATGGGACCTAGGTGGATATGAGGAAGCTAAGGACATTGGAAGCAAAAAAAGAAGGCTAACAACCAAAAATAAAGATGAAGACATGAAAAAAAATCAAAGTGTATGGATACTTTTTTCTACCTTGGGAGTATGGTGCAGGGGCATCCCAAGGAAAGCATCAAGAGTGTAAACTTCTCATTTTTTTTGAAAAGTTATACCTCATAGGGTATGGTAAAGAATTAAGTAGAGTTTTAGGTGAAGGTATAAGGTTAAAAGATTCAAATACTATTGTTTGTTTCCAAGAATATAATTCAAATTATAAAGCATGTAAATGGGCCAAAAATGGACTTGCCAAGGGGGTTAATTGTCTAATTCATGTTTTAGAGGTTTTATGGTGAGGTATAGGTCATTAAAGGTTAGGAATAATATCCTATATTTTTGTATGGGATTAGGTGGTATGGGAAGAGTTACAAAAGGCATATGAGAAGACCAAGAGTCATAAAAAATGATAGTTATGAAACAGGAATTAGGTGTATGCAAAGAGATATTTCGAATAAGAAGAGGAGATAATGGTGGGAGAAGATATTCCTCATGGTAGGAGGAAGGAATGAAAGGATGAAGCATAAAATTTTGTAAGAAGTACAATGGATTCAATATAAAATTCTATTTTGTATGGTAACTCTATCTTGTGTGAATAATTTTGAGCTTTTTATTGAGGAACTTGAATTCACTTGCTTCATTTGTAGGGAAAATGGTGATTAGAATCCTTACAGGTAATGTGATGAAATAATTAAGTAATATATATATTTTTTAAGCTTCAAGATTGTTATATGAACCTATGGTGTGCTAGGTAAGACTGTGATTGCTTGGATTTGTGTATGGTAATTGGTATTTCTTCTTTGGAAAGAGAAAATAGTTATTGCATGTATGATTTTTTTTGCATGTATGAAGGTTAAAAAATAAATTAAGAATAAAAAATATCCTTGAATATGATGATATGTCATGGGCAAGTCCTATTTGGTAATTGGTAAAGGATACTTTGTCATAGTTATGAGCATAAATGAGTATCTTGATTGCAAATGATCGGTAAAATCGAGGAGGTGGTTGGTTGTTACTTGAAAATATTTTTAAAGTATGATAAGGTCATTTGGAAAGGTTATAGATATTTATCTATTTTAAGTCACTACATTGCATCTACAAAACCCTACATGTACAATTTAGACTAGATAAGAAAGGAGGTGGGTTTGAAATTTAGAAAGGAGTCAAGAACCACTGTTAAAATATTCTCGTGGAAGATGATAGGAAAATCCTATAGACCACATCTAGAACCTTAAATCAAATTATAGTGAAATTTGTGGCAAGAATAAGCTTCTCAGGTTCACTATGCACCTAGCTAGGGCTTTGAGAAGGAAATAACTCTAAAAACCTTGAAACAAAGAAACATGATCCCAAATTTAGAAGAATCAATGAGGATGGTTTTATTTAGCTGTTAGTGAAAGAATATTTGATTTTACATGCACTTAGAACCCTGAAATGGGTATCTAAAAAGGTAGGTTTTGTGATTTGGTGCTTCCTAGAAATGAAGTATTGCATGAAAGAAAATTATCCCAGGCTAGTAGGAGCATTGTGAGCAAGAAAGAGAAAAAGTGAGATAGAGAGAGGAGGAGTAGAGTTATAAAAAAATGTACTCATACAATTAAGGGTAAAGGGTATTTGAATGTACTTTCACTTCTTGATAGGCAGTTATGGAATTCCTAAATCATGAATGTTCCAAGAAAGCTTGTCTTAAGGGTACAAATTGCATGATAGAGCAAGTTTGGAGAAAGATGAAGTCTTGGATTATTTTGGATCATGTTAATGGTTACTTAACATTTTTTTGAGTGATGAAGTATGGGAGGATACCTAGGAAGCATTGAAGAAGCAAAAATCCAAAAATTACATTCTTGAGCAAATAACTAGTGAAGCAAGAAGTTGAGTAAGTAGTTAAAAGGTGAGTGTTTATGGTTTCTTCATGGAATGACATGAATATGGGATTTGAAATGGAATTTTAACATAATGATAGGTTAGGATATAGTTCTCATAAGACACATATAGTGAAATTAGATCAAATATTAGAGTTGTAAGTCATTTTAGGCTTGAGTATGATCCTCTAATTGCAGATAATAGGTGAAATTTTGTTGTTAAAATATTGAAATTGTATGTATGTACAATAATAGTATTTTATTTACATCATTGGTATTAAAGCATGGATCTATTGTTGTGATTTGTTTTTATATTTGAAATTAATTTGATTATTATCATAGCTAACAGTGTTGTGTGAAAGTGTGTGAAGAAGTGATAGGTGAAGAGTGAGAAGAAGGGAAGTGTGAAAGTGAAAGAGAGAGAAGATGGGTCAATAAGGGTTGGTGAGAAAATAAGTGAAGTTGTTTGGCCAAAAGAATGGACAAGAAGAAATAGAGAAAAAGAAGAGATATGAAGCCAAGAAGAAATAAGAAGAGAGGAAGCAAGAGGAATGGATAAAGAATGAGATGAAAAAGCTGAGAAACGAGATAGAGAGATTAAGAGAGTTAATAATCGAACAAATATATGGGATTGAGTTTTTCATGAAAAGGAAAATTAAATGGCCTATAATGTAGATTATGAGAATAAATAAGAAGTTTCATATAAAGAAGAGGATCAAGAGTGAAGAATTGAATTTGAGACAAGAAGAAAAGAAATATAAAGAAGTTGACAAAGAGATAGTGTATGAAGAAATTCAGTGTTTGGATGAGGTATAAGTAATTGCAAGCTTATTATCTTACCTTGAAATGGATGAAGAAGAGAGTGATGAAGTGGAGTAGTAGAGTGAAGTTGAGGAATATCTCATTGATGGAGCATTCTATGAGGCTAAAGGGCCTCCTTATTTTTGTTCTAATTTTCTTTTGAGTGTATGAATGCAAGTGAAGAAGATGAACATTTATAAATGGAGAAAAAAATACAAAAAAGAGGATTAAGAAACTGAAACTGAAAGAAGAAATGGAAGTGAAGAATATTTGATAGATGAAAAAGAACTAATATGCAAACAAATCATGCAATAATATGAGAATTTAGAGTTATTTGAGGATGAAGAAGACTAAAAGAGGGAAGAGGAAGAAAAAGGTCATGAAAAATCAAATGAATTCAGAAATGAACATTAGCAATAGGTTCAAGATGAAAATATGATGGAAAAAGTGGATGGTGTAGGTATAAGATAACATAGTGAGGTGATGAATGAGAATAAGCAAGCAAATGGACAAAAAAATACAAATTTGGACAAGGAGAAATATGAAAACATGATGGATATGGACTGTATATGGATGAATGAGATGAATAAAAATGTATTTTTATTATTTATATTTTTGTGAATTCACGTATCAAGAGAGAAGACACGAAGATGATGAAAGCAAGGATGAAACTCAAGAAGAAAGAAAACAATGTTAAATAAAATTCAAGGCAAAATACTGCTACATGGGACCCAGGTGGATATGAGGAAGATAAGGACATTGGAAGAAAGGAAAGAAGGCTAAGAACCAGCAATAAAGATTAAGACATGAAAAGCAATCAAAGTGTATGGACACTTTTATCCACCTTGGGAGTATGGTGCAGGGGCATCCCAAGGAGAGCATCAAAAGTGTAAAATTCTCATTTTTTTTGAAAATCCATACCTCATAGGGTATGGTCAAGAATTAACTAGAGTTTTAGGTGAAGGTATAAGGTTCAAAGATTCAAATACTAGTGTTTCCTTCCAAGAATATAATTCATATTGTAAAGCATGTAAATGGGCCAAAAATGGACTTGTCAAGGGGGTTAATTGTATAATTCATGTTTTAGAGGTTTTATGGTGAGGTCTAAGTCATTAAAGGTTAATAATAACATCCTATCTTTTTGTATGGGATTAGGTGGTATGGGAAGAGTTAAAAAAGGCATATGAGAAGACCAAGAGTCATAAAAAATGACAGTTATGAAACAGGAAGTAGGTGCATGAAAAGATATATTTTGAATAAAAAGAGGAGAGAATGGTAGGATAAGATATTACTTGTGATAGGAGGAAGGAGTGAAGGGATGAAGCATAAAAATTTGTAAGAAGTACAATGGATATCAATATAAAGTTCTATTTTGTATGGTAACTCTGTCTTGTTTGAATAATTCTGAGTTTGGTATTGAGGAAATTGAAGCTACTTGCTTCATTTGCATGCAAAATGGTGACTAGAATCCTTTAAGGTAATGTGATAGATGAATGAAGTAATAATATTTTTTTTCTAAGTATTAAGATTGTTATATGAAGCTATGGTGTGCTAGGTAAGGATGTGATTGCTTGGATTTGTGTGTGGTAATGGATTTTTCTTGTTTGGAAAGAGAAAGGAGTTATTACATGTATGATATTTTTGCATGTTTGAAGCTCAAACAATAAAGTAAGAGAAAATAATATCCTTGAATATGATGATATGTCATGGGCAAGTATTATTTGGTAGTTGGGAAAGGATGCCTTGTCATAGTTATGAGCATAGATGAGTGTCTTGATTGCAAATTCTTGGTAAAATTGAGGAGGTGGTTAATTATTACTTGAAAACATGTGTAAAGGATGATAAGGTAATTTGGAAAGGTTATAGGTCCTTTTCTATTTGAATCCATTGTATTGCATCTAGAAAACCCTACATGCATAGTTTATACTAGATAAGAAAGGAGGTGGGTTTGAAATTTAGAAAGGATTCAAGAGTCACTGTTAAAATATTCTAGTGAAAGATGATAGGAAAGTCCTATAGACCACATCTAGAACCTTAAAATCGAATTCTAGTGAAAATTGTAGCAAAAATAATATTCTCAGGTTCACTGTTCACCCAACTAGGGTTTTAAGAAGGAAATATCTCTAAAAACCTTGAAACAAAGAAAATCGATCCCAAATTTGGAAGAATAAATAAGGAGGGTTTCCTTTAGGTGTCAGTGAAATAATATTTGATTTTCATTGGTTAAATGTGAAGAAATTTATGATTTTCCTCATTTAGGCCAGTGTAACACATCGCAAGACCTAAAGAAATGGGTCATTTTCCAAAGGAAATGTGAGTTATATTTAAAGTATGATGGTGAAATTTTACATGAACCTAGAACCTTGAAATTGGTATCTTAAAAGGTAGGTTTTTTTATTTTGTGCATCCTAGAACTGAAGTTATATATGACATAAGACTGTCTTAGGCTAGTAGGAGCATTACGAGCAAGAAAGAGAAAAAGTGAGATAAAGAGAGGAGGAGTAGAGTTATAAAACTTTGAACTCATTTTATTAAGGGTAAAGGGTATTTGAATGTACTTTCACTTCTTGATGGGTAGGTATGAAATTCCTAAATCATAAATGTTCCAAGAAAGCTTGTCTTAAGGGTACAAATTATAGGATAGAGCAAGTTTGGAGAAAAATGAAGTATTGGATTATTTTGGATCATGTTGATGGTTACTTAACATTTTTTTGAGTGATGAATAAAGGAATAATTGAAGAATAAAAAAGCCAAAAATTACATTCTTGAGCAAATAACTAGTGAAACAATTACTTGAAAGGTGAGTGTTTATGGTTTCTTCATGGAATGCGATGACTTCGGGAGTTTAAAGGACATTTTAGGAGAATGATAGGTCAGGGTATAGAGATCATAAGACACCTATAGGGAATTTAGATTAAAAAAATTATAGTTGTAAGCCATTTTAGGCTTGAGTATGATCCTCCAATTGCAGATAATAGGTCAAAGTTTGTTGTTAAAACTCTTCAACTTGTATAGATGTACAGTGAGAGTATTCTCTCTGCATCAGTGTGAGATCACACAAAAAACTTTTCCTTGGCATGATATTGCCAAAAAAACTCACCCTTGGCATGAGATCACTAAAAAACTCATCCTTCAGCAAGAAGACACTCAAAACCAACAACATCTCAAAAGAAAAATAGGAAAATAATCTATCCTTTACAATTCCATACATCAGGTGCACTCTTTCCTTACCTCTTTACTTACTTATACACACATTACTATAATTTTTCATATACAAGAATTTGAAAACTCTTTTCTTCTTCTTTTGTAGGTCCTTCCTTACAAGAATCAAATCTCAAGCTCCAACAACACACTACTATGCACATGCTTCACCCTTCGGGTCTGATGGGTCATTGTATTCTCCAATCATTTAACTACAAATTCTTCTGCTAGTGTCATTATAAAACTAGGGTTGTGTGTCCAAGGCTTTATGTATGAATCTTTATGCAACTCAGTTGTTCAGTGGTTCCTTTTCGGGGGTTTTAGTTGTTATGTTTCTCCCTGTCTCTACTAATCTATGTAAATGTAATGCTAAATTATTGAAACAACATTACTACAATAAAATACATTTAAAGGAAATACTTTTCTGGAACTGAAATGCACACACCAAATTAATATAAAAGAATTAAAATAACACACACACAATGAATTGAAATTACATACTCTGAATTGGAATTTTGATAAAGGAAATAACACACACTGGATGGAAATTGCAGTAAAGGAAATAAGTAATTGCATTCAAACTGTAACTTATCAGAAACCATAAGCATGCATAAACGTAAAATCCTCTAGTCACCTTGTACAAGTGGGCCCTTTCTCTTCCTTGGGATAGAGGTAATCTCAACACCACAGAATATTCAAAATAGCATCTAATATATTGATTCAAAAAAGTTCCATAACATACTTAGTACATAACTGGAAAATAGATGCTAACTGTTATAAAATGTATTGCAGATTACCAACAACAAATAACTATTAAATTTTTATTCAAGGATATGTTTATATAGACATAGTCAGTTACACATCATGCCAAAATTGTAGGCACTAAGTTATTCCACTAACAACCCTATTAAAGTTTATTAAATCATATGGAACTGCTAAAAACAAGATCCATGTTTATAGGTTGTCAATGGAAAAATTCCTCCATGACTACAAGAGGGATAAAAAATTGGACTCCTTGATTAAAATTCCCAATATTAGAAGTAAATATCCACTATTATCCTACACATGTCACCACATTTCACTCACAGAGGCGATTAGTGGGAAGTTCTATGGTAAAAAAGTTGCATGAAACAAAAACAAGAGAAATGCATTGAACTTACTAGGATATAACTATATAAAGCATCCCCATGTACTAATTAATCATGTTTAATAAAAAATAATAATCACATAGATGATATAAAAAAGTCAAATAATGCACTCATCATGGTCTACCTCCCTTATTGGTTACACTTCTCTTCTATTTATAAGGTACACATATTATATCTACTTTATGCTATCAAGTATTCACTCAACAACATAAAGTGATGGCATATGTAGACATAAAATTTATACATTTGGGTACATTTCTAGGTCCTAAATCACACCAATGTATACATGATTCCGAAGGAAGAAAACAAGTGGTTGATAACTCCTTTTGGTTCTTGTGGTATTTTATTTTCACATTCCTAGGCACGTTGGCATTTCATTCAGATAAATATGAACACTCTACCAAATCACGTGAATTCTACTAGGTTTCTCCTTTGTGTTGTCTTGTCAATATATTAGCATGCATTGTCATGATTACCATTATCAAGCATACATTAAGATATAGATCATTACAATTATCACAAGGAAACACATGTAATAAGGAAACATAATCAGACCAAACCAATACTAAAATCAATTGCACTATTTGTTCACCATACTCAGTTACATCAATTACCAAAATCCATCCATAATAATCCATTACATTAATTCATCAAATAAGAGGAGTTGAATACATTATAATAGTCACCAGAAAGCCATACGCGCTAGAACATTAGAGCAACATAACTCTATTATAATAGAGACCCTAATACATGGTCCACAGTACCTAAAACAATATAGAAAATAACATATTTATAGGGGTGAGGAGTTTCCCTTCACCTCTCATGCATATGAAAATATACTGCATGCTCCAAAAATATCCATGCGTACATACAAAAGTAGCACATGCTTTTCCAATAAGGCTAATAATATATTAATTTATAAATGTACTTTTCTTTAATCCTATTATTAGTGTGGTCTATGCATGACCTTTGATCTTCTCTTTAGTCCCAAAATATCTCTTGCTTATCCACAAAGTCAACCTAATTTTATCTTTACATAGTTCGTACTCTAACCGCTTTTACTATACTTATCCTAAACCACACAAAATCAGATAAGTCCTGAAACTGATCTTCCTTGGCACACCCTACTTCAACTTACATTTGTAAGATCTTACGTGCCCCTTCTACACACCCCCTCACTACTTATGCAATTTGGCCAACCCAACATTACCCCATACTAAGCACATTTCCACCCTTGAAAATGGAGCTCCTCTACTTATCTTCCTAAGTACAATAATTAAAGAATGAAAGAATAAGGAAACAATATACCAGGGGAATATAAAGAATGATTTTTTTTTCAATATGCATTGGTGTCCTTATCCTCTTATGACACTAATAGCTTAGGGTACTCCTTATTGATATCAACCTCTAAATTATTCCATTCTCCTATCCCCCTCTTCACCTTATCTAGGATGTCACCTAGTACTTTCCCATGTCATCTAGCATCATATCTTCCCCCTTATATTTAAGATCTCTTATAACTCCTACAAAAATTGAGATCATGCCTTTAATATAATCCATTATTTGCACTATCAAGGAAGTAAACTCCATTATTCTATCCTCATGTGGTTACTTTGCAACTTTTAGCACATCGTACTCCTTCGCAACTATAGCCATCTTTTCTTCTCTACTCAATGACTCATCCTTTTGGTTGCTAGTACTTTGTTCTCTTCCTACATTATATATGCCTTAAGGATCTTTTCAGGATCCTCACAATTTCCTAGTGCCTAGCCTACCTTCTTTAGTTCATCCTCTAGAGTTTGGAGTATGACATCATAATCTACTATCCTGTGCACTATGGTCTTCTTACCCCTTTACTTCTTCACCTTTAATTGTTCTCCAGTATTTCCTTGCTTAGCTGGTTTCTCCTTTAATAGAAGATGGAAAAAATCTTGCAAAAAATGTAAGGATGATGGATATGTCTTATATTTTTGCTCATCAAATTTTGAACGCACCTCTAAAATTTCACCGCTAATCTCCACAGCAAAGTCTAGAATATCCCTCTTTCACTTCTTAGCCCTTTTTTGAGCCTTGATTAATTGCTCAATTTTTTTCTTTGTTTTTATTATCTTCAAGAATTGTCTTGAGTGCTACCACTTTACCCAAGCTCCTTCGTGCCACTTCTACCACCATCTTTGTAAATGCATTACTTTCTAGTTCATCTGTAAACTTGGTTGACTTTATTGTCATGTGTGTTACCTGGGATGCTTTCTTCATCTCACGCCTGATGCAAGCTTCCTATTTTACATGGAACCTTGTTTCATCTATATCTATTTACATACTCCAACAAAGATTCTTCCTCATGCACATATTTACACCTTTAGGATCTATCAACTCCCATCCATATATATCTTCATTCATAAGAGTGGTCTAAAACCTCATGCAGATGATCTTAGAGGGATCATTAAAATATCCCAAGTTAGGGGTCTTCAAAATTTCATCTCACATATTCCTACCAGACCAAATGCCCTTAGGGATATGTGTTTCTTCTCCTAAAATTGGTCCCTCACCTGTTGTGCCCCCATGCTCGCCTGACAGGTCACCTACACTCTTTTATTTTTCCTCTTCTTCTCCTGTGGGGCCTTTCTCCTCTTTGCACTAACTATGCACCCCCCCGTATCATGTTGGGTTTCTTCTTCTCTATGTTCCTCATCTTCTTCCACATCAATAAGTGGCGTGGACTCTATTTTTTACACACAATCCTCAGATACTTCCTCCTCACTATCACCTCTAGGCACATACTTATGCCTTATCTTTATTTTTTTTTGTGGGCTTGGATTAATGGGAGATAACTTAGGTAACCTCCTAGGTGGTTCCACACCACTACCCTGAGGTCTCGTTCTTTTCAAATTCCTCCTACCACCCTGCTCATCCACGCCAAATTCTTATTTCTTCATCTCCTAAACCTATGTCTTTATTCCCACTTCTTCTTTTCTCCTGGGGAAAGTGCTCTCACATGGCCTCTAGACTCCTGTAGTTGGTTGTATCCTGGTGTGGATGATCTAGCAAACCATTATCTTCCATATCCTCCTCCTCATTGTTAACTTGTTCTTCTTCATCTGTTTTGGAAGGAGATGGATCATTCTTGTACATGGTGCCAAATGTGTGTATTATTTTGGGTAGCTTAATGAGTTTGAATTGATTCTCAATATACTACTTCTCATTCACCAAATTTGGTTTAAGGTTAAGGTAGACCTTAGCTGCACCCAATTTTCCAATTGGAAAATTCATCAAATTGATAACAATATCATCAAATATCATTATATCTATGTATGTAGACTTATTCGGATAAACATAGGTCTTCCTGGAGTATGTATTACGACAATCAATTTTTTTTTGCATAAAACTTTAGCTTTATCATGTCTTAAATCCTGTTGATAGAGGCTTGGAAATAACATGTTGTAAAAGCATAATGGAGCTTACACCACAGGATCCATTTACCATCCTTCATCCTTAACCTTCCAACATAGTAGTGCAGGAATACCACAAAATCTACATTCCCATCCACCATGGTAGTAAGTCCCTTGTGTATTCACTATTCATGTTCAAAGGCCTCATGCATGTACTTGTACCAGAGCTCGAGCCTTTGCTTGTATGGGCCACTCATATTTCCTTCACAAGTGTTATTTTCCAACCTCTCTAGCCAACGACTTATTTTCTTTTGGGAACTGCTAATATTTTGTGTTTAGGGCCATTCAAGACCCCAACTTATACAAATACAAAAGATAAAAGACCAAAACCCTAACTTATATTATCTCCCCTTGTGCTCCTCTACAATAATAGTTTCTACTATGAATGTAGATAAGTTGTACAGATTCCCCTTTGACATTTATTTTACAACGTGGATCCACTTCTTGTTCACCTAGCCCCAATGATCCTTGTTATTAATATTTGTGAGAAGGTGCACAAAATTTTTGACCATAGGGTCATCTATATTTGACATGTCCATTGTGCACCCTCCTTTCTGGTATGAAAAATAAATGAAATCCACCTCTACACCCACTTCATCATCAAGATCGTTGGTAATTTTAGTTCCTGAGATCCTTAATCATGTGATATTTTCAATGAATGGCATGGTGAGTCATACCCATCTGCCATCGAAGTAGAAAAATTCCTCATGTACTCTCGACATCAGCCACAGGTATAGCCCCTATGGTTTTCCAAAGTATGGTAGCTCATAGATTTGTAAGACCCCATCTTTTTCTAGAGCCTTCTTCCCTTGGTCATCATTAACCAGATCCTTTTGGATTTGGTCTAAGTTTGAAGTGGTATGGTGATTGTAGTCACTCACCTTATGTTTTCTTAAATGGGAGTCCTATTCACACCCCATAATCACTTCCTCGAGGTAATGCATCTCAAAAAAACCTTCTTTCAAGTGCACCTTCGACCTCTATGTTTGGTTAATTTTTCATCTTTCCTCTTATGGTTTCTCTAGGTGCTCTCTTGGGTGCCATTTTCAACCTTTCATAATTTTCCCTTGTGTTCTTATGCTTCTAAAACCTTGAAATAATGTGCCCTAGTCACAGTTCAAGCCCTAGCTTGTCGAACCCTTTGTTTGCATGCCTTCCACTTGCTCTAAAACTTCCCACAAAGGAACTCTATAATGGCCATGCTCAAATTCACCTGGTTCAATGATCTTCTTAATTACAATCAAACTTCACACTTTTTTCCACATCAAATCACTCTTCCAAGGCTTGAAAACTTAAATATGCAAGGTAAGAATGAACTCACATGCACCCCCTTTTATAGATTTTGTAAAAATTCCCACATTAATTGATCGTCACCTACCACTATACTTCCATATTTAATGACACTTTCTAATTTTCCACACTTTTTACTACTTTATTCCATGCCCAAGTCACAACCTTCTAGCGCACCTACTACTTGTCAGCCACATATCTTCTTACATGTGCCTATATGTGCCGAAGTACATAATCCTCTACACTTCATACTAAGTAGTTTTTTTATGTTGCTTCCTACCTCGTGTTACCACTGTGTAATCATGATTTTATGCATGGTCTTGAATCTAAGAAAATTTCTTTTAAAAAACCTTCATTTTGAGCACCTGTAACACCTTTCTTCCTCATGCACCAATCTTCAAGATGAATTTTTTCATATTCCAGTCCATATATATACTTGTTTGACAACCTACACTTTAAATCTCATTTCAAATAGATCCCTTTTTCCTTTTATATATTCCACCCCACACTAAAATTATGTGCAGTCCTCTACACATGAACTCAAAAGATAGTAATAAGATTCCTACGTGCAAGCGTTCTTATTACAAACAAAACATAGAACTAAAATGAAAAAATAATAACAAAGATGAAAGGAAACACAAAAAAGGAAAATCTAATCTAAGTGGCAATATTGCCTTATTACAAAACACCAAGAAGCTTTATTTATAGTAGGGCTTCAGCCTACTCCCATTGAAGTAACTGGGTAACATGGTTCCATCTAGTGCCTATAACTGACAAGTTTCTGATTCAAGTATCTTTGTTACTACAAAATGTCCTAACAAATGTACTTGCAATTTCCTTGGGTGGCACGTAAACTTAGAATCATACATAAGAACCATATTTCCAACCTCAAATTAGTTGTTCCTTATATACCCTATCATGTCAGGCCTTTTGTCTTGCCTTATTTGTCTTTTGACTCTAACATGAAATGCCCCTCCGCTCATCTAACTTCATCCATTTTTCAATGCACTCTTCCATAACTTTCTCATCAGCAAGTCAACCTACCCATGTAATATGCATGGAGGGTAACATGAATTCAACAGGAAATACAACCTCCACACTAAACACCAACTGAAAGGGTGTGGCCTTATTTTAACCTTTTATAAGTGGTCCTATATGCCCAAAGTACAACATACTAATTTATCATCTCATTATTTTCTTCTAACATCACAAAATTTTGTCAATGTTTGGTCCAAGAATCTTGTTAAAATATTTAGTAGGACCATTAACCTGTGGGTGATAGGGTGTAGTCTTATGATGTGCCACCATAAACTTGACCAAAAGGATTATAATTGTCCTATTTAAGAAATGAGTACTCCTATCACTTGATAAAATCAATGGGTATCCATACCCATTGATAATGTTTTCTGACAAAATCATGTTGTTGTAACTGCTGTACAGTCCTTTGTGGTGTTTATTCTTCCCACCTTATCAGATAATCTGTAGTCTTTTATTTTACCAAAAAACCCAAGGCACGCTTGCACATCACTCAAGAAAACTTGAGTGCTCACCCAAAGCGTTCAAGGGTACCAAGTCCTTTTTTATGACAATTTTGTCAAGGATTTAACATGATAAACACACCTATTATCGAGATCCATAATAACTATTCAAAAGTAAAACATAAATGGATCTAGATTACAACCGTATGTAAGAATGAACTAAACAAGAACCAAGATCAGATTTAATATGCAAGAATCCAGTTACAGATAAGTCAACAACTGATATCCAAACACAAAGATCCCATTGTATTAATCACTACAAAACATAGAAGATGAATATCATACATAAAGGTACCACCATAAGTCATGCACGCTCATAAAAAAACAACATAACTGCTAACAACCATTCACATGATACTAAATCCATGCAAATTAATACATATATATATATATATATATATATATATATATATAGTATATATATATATATATATATATATATATATTTATATATATAATAGGGGTGGGGACTTTCCCTTCACCACCTAAGAATCCTTGGAATAGGATACATGCTACGAATAAACATACACCACTTACAAAGATAAAAAGAGAGCATTCAAGCTCTTCTAACAATAGATCATCTATAGATAACTTTAGTTCCAATCCTATTATTATCTCAAAACACTGCATCTCGCTTGACCTTCCATTTGTCCTAAAATAGCCTTGCGTAGCCTCCAAGTCTTCATACTCAAGTTTGAATTGATAGTTCTATGCTCTAAAAATAAATTTTTCCTACATGGAATCTTCTCTTGCATGTCTCTCAATCCATATCTAAATTTAGCATCTTGCCCAAAATTGACTAAGTCATAAAATCTTATAAAATCAATCCTTAAGTGCCCTTTTTATGTTCTCCTATGCATGAATACTATCATCCATGCGCGCATTCACCATATTCTTTCCTATACACGTTTCATTTGTAGGTCTTGTGCACTTGTTCCAATACTTAGCTATTTTTCAAGGCCCAACATTACCCCACACTAGGCATGTTATCCGTCCTCAACAACATTCTTTCTGATCACCCCAAATAATGAAAAATAATCATCCAAGAATCAAATAATGAAAGAATAGTTGTACGACCTATGCCAATGAATAAAATAATCTAAGTGCTATTGTGAAAAAAGGAGGGGGAAATGCTTATTTAACAATGCATCCAATGCTTTCCACCCTTCTAGTTCACTACGTGCTTGAGTAAAGGCATGGCCTATCATAACAATGATTTATTAAAATGTTAATTCCTAACCCTTAGCCTTTAGTGTGTCCACCAGGGTTTCCAACTATTTTCCTATGTCGGTAAGCGCATCCATTTTTTAGGTGACCTATGGGTAGAGTTCCTTCAACTTATTTTTAATTTAATCCCTTAATGAATCAATTGCTTCCCTCTTTTGTTCAACCTCAGCCAATATTTTCTCCCATTTTTCCCTATTCCCTTTATTCTTGGCTTGAAACTCCTTAAGATCTGCTTCATCTTTCACCACAAGTAGTTCCACCACATGGCCCCTATCCTCAGAATTGTCATATAAAACCTTTGCCATGTGAGAAGATGCCTTCACTTCTGTCATCAACTCATTGTATTATGTTTTGGTGGCTTCAACCTATTCTTTCTCTTGATGCTTTTTTCATGCCATAATTTCTTCTGTAGATTCTAAGGCAAGAGTGGTTGGTTGGGAAGTAATTATGTGTGTTAGATCTTCAAGAAAATGAAAATAAGACTAATATGTTATCTTATCTAGGGGATCCAGTTTCGGTGTGCGCAATTAAAATTACATTAGCTATGCATTCTGCCTTCTTATACAACACGTGTGTCCATTCTTTTTCATCCCTTAACTCTTGCTTCAACTGTGCAATAATTTATTCCTGCTCCTTTATCTCCTTATATCTCTCCGTTATTTCTTTTTTCTTCTCCGCCAACTCTCTCTGCATGTACCTTATATTATTATTCTTATAAAAAATTCTTGATCCCACTTCCAATGATAGTTTGTTAAGCGTGTTACATGCTTGTTCATCTGTTAATTACTAAGAATAAACTACCATGTACATGTCTCTTGATACTAAAGATTCACAAGTATCCAAAAATTAATGGGCTCTTACTTCAAATTATGGCTCCTCAATATGTGACTCAAAATCCCAGGACACCATCTTTATTGTGCACGGTAGCGCACCCTTCTTATCAAACAATGACTAATAAAATAGCTGATCTGTAGGGATTATGATCTGGTAACTTGCATGCAGAACCTTACTAGGATCTTCTACATACTATGTTATAGGTTCTTAGGAGATGTATGGTCATCTCTTTCCTCGAGCTCCCTTGAGAAAACCTACAACAAGGTTTGACTCTCCACCCACGATCCCTTCTTGTCCTATGCTCTTCTCTTCTTCATTTATTTCTTCCTCTATACTGTGCGCAACCTCGTGCTCCACCAAGTGTTCGCTAATATCCACAACTTCATTTCCCACGCTTTGCTAAAGCTCAGGGTTTGGAGTGCGCCTATCCTCCTATTCTCTAGCTGGGTCTGGTATCTCCTTCATAACCTATGTACTAGTCATGCCGACATCCTCTTCATCCACATCCATTACATGTTCATCCTCGAAGAACTCATCCTGACCTTCTTCATTTGATTCTTTGACAATATGCACTTGTGTTCTTGGATTCTTAACTAGTTATTCCTCACTCTCAGCTCCTTCTTCTTCCCACTGGCTCTCTGTATTCTCAGAATATGAGATATCAACTATCTTTTCTTTCTTTTACACTAGATATCTTCTTCTTTTAGGCTTCCGCCTAACATAAGTGTTTGCTTTTGCCTCCTTCCTTTCTGAGGTTTTTACTATAGGTGCGCTTGTAACTGGAATTTTATATTTACTTAATCCCTTAGTTCTACTGACAGAAGGAGTCTCTTCGTGCCCCTGCTTCTTCAGGTTTACCTTCTTCTATAAAAAGGGCTCCTCAAGAATACTTACATCATCTTCTACAAATTCTCCATCCACAAACCGAGGCCTGAGATAAATATATATCCTTACTGCATGCATTGAAGCTATTAGAAAAGTTACCGACTTCATCAAATCTATGCTTTCTGAAACATACTCATCCTCATAGGAGTGCTTCTTGGGGTAGACAAGTTTTTAAAGAATCTCATGGTGTTCCTTATCCACTTCTCTTAGGTTATACCGTAGTTTTGTGCCTCCTTGAATCTATTCACAGTACTATGAAAGTACTGCACTGTGAAAGAAAATGAGAGTTTACACCAAGGGCTATTAGTGTCATCTTTCAACATAAATCTCCCAATATAGAATTTTTGATACACAAAAAATGTACAACTCCATCCACAAGAGTGAGCAACTGTTCTGAAATCCTCCATTCCACGCGAAATGCATCACACATTCGTTTGTACCATTTTTCCACCCATGCCTTATATACTGGTGTTACATAATCATAGGTATACTTTGAAAATCATTTTGTAGGGGAGGGATCTTCTTCGGGATACTCCCATATTTTGTGTTTAGGCCCATTGGGAACCCCAATATCTGGAAACACTATTACAAGCAAAATATTTCCAAACATGATCTTATCTCCATCATGCACAACATCAATAATATATTCATATATAAAGGATTTAATGCTGTATATGGTTCCTTCTAATGTCTTTTTGCATACATAAAACCATATTTTATTTACCTGAGTCCATCTCTCTTGCTCACTTAGCTTTTTGAGCAAACACGTGACAATCTTCATGACAGGGTATTTCAAATTTACAATATCAAATGCACGCTTGACCTTATTGTATTCAAACCCCTTGTCATCTTTCTTCACCTCTTCATCATTACTATTAGCCATTTAACCTACCTTGAGGAAATATGACAAAATTTTTAGAAATCCTTTGTACAATGAAATTCTCTAAGTCCTGAAATCTGAAATTTTCGATCTTCAGAATTTGGATATTTTTATCTTTCGAAGTTTTATTGCTCAGATTTGGAATTGCATTTTTAAACTCTCCAAAGTCTAAAACCTCAAAATTCCAAAATTTCAAAATTTTGGGCTTTCAAGTTTCAGAATTTTTGGGGTCATTTTCTGAGTTGTTTCACTTTCAGACTTCCGAAGTCCAAAAGTCTAAATGTCCAAAATTTCAGACTTTCAAGGTTTCAGGGTTTTGGGTCTCAGAATTTTTTGGCTGTCAATTCGCATCTTTGTATCCAAATCTCTAAAGTTTGAAACCCCAAAATTTTAAAATTTCAGACTTTCGAGCTTTTGGGTTTCAGAATTTTAGAGTCCGCGTAATTAATTCTTCACATACCTCTATATGGATCGGGTTTTTTCCATTAATATTAGGTTTTCTATTTAAACTTGCATTTTTTCTGTCATTTTCACCTGAATTTTTTACTCTGACATTCTATTTCTTGTACTTTGTGATGTCCTTTTCAAGGTATGGTGATTTTTTATTTTATTTTTGGTTAAAGGTCTTTTATTTTGTTTCCTTCTCATTTGTTTTCTCTTTGGTCTCCCTCTGTGTATCCTTCAAAATGACAAACCCTTTATTCACTATGTTTTACATTTTGAGTTTTCTTCAGGTATTCAGAGTTGTTCAAATGACCCTCTTGAGGAAAATATACTTCAGCCCAAGATGATCAGTCTTTAATTTAAAAGGTTTACCAAGCAGGTAATGCCTCCAAACTTGTGCATGAACAATGACAGCAAACTCTAAATCATGCAGAGCATAATTCAACTCATGTAACTTTAGTTTTCTACTTTCATAAGCTATGACATTATAATTTTGTGACAAAAAACCTCCTAGACCTTCCCGAGATGCATCTGTTACAACTGTGAAGTCTCCATTAGGATCTGGTACAGCTAAAATAGGTGTTAAAGTTAATTGTTCCTTTAAAGTTCTAAATGTAGATTCACATTTATCATTCCAAACAAACTTCTTATCCTTTTTTTGTAATGAAGTTATTGGTGCAGCCACCTTAGAAAAATCTTTTACAAATTTTCTATAATAACCAGCAAGTCCCATGAAGCTTCTAACTTCATGTACATTCTTTGGTATAGGTCACTCAGTTATAGCTATAATTTTAGAAGGATCTACAAAAATTTTATTTTTACTTATTACATGTCCAAAATAGTGCACTTCTGTGTCATAGAAAGAACATTTAGATAGCTTACCATATAACCGTCTCTTTCTCAAAATTTCTAAAAATATCTTCAAATGCTCATGATGTTCCTCAATACTTTTAGAATATATGAGAATGTCATCCAAGAATACGAGGACAAATTTGTCCAAGTATTCTTGAAAGATATTATTCATTAAATTCATAAAATCTGCAGGTGCATTTGTTAATCCAAAGGGTAAAATCATGAATTCATAATGTCCATACCTTGTTCTAAAAGTTATTTTATGAATGTCCTAATCCTTAATCTGTAATTGATGATATCCAGATCGAAGATCTATCTTTGAATACACCGATGCTCCACGCATTTGATCAAATATATCATCAATTCTAGGGAGTGGTTATCTATTATCGATTGTTGCTTTTTTTAACATTTTGTAATCAATGCACAATCTAAGTATTCCATCTTTCTTTTTCACAAAAATTACTGGTGCTCCCCAAGGTGAAACACTTGGTCTAAGCAAACCCTTAGACAAAATTTCTTGCAATTGAGCCTTAAGCTCTACTAATTCTATAGTAGTCATTCAATATGGTGCCTTATAAATAGGCTCAGTTCCAGGTTTGATTTCAATTGTGAAATCAAATTCCCTTTTGGGTGGAAGACCTGGTAACTCTTCCGGAAACATGTCACCAAAGTTTTGTAACAACGGATATCATTCCATGACATCGCTGTTCTCTTCAGCTGTTTCTACAATATTTAGAACATATAAGGTACAACCTTTGTTTTTGGCCTTTTTAAGTTGCATAGCTGATAGTTTCCTAACAAAAATATCATGTTTCACAACCTAAATCTCTATTTTTTTCTGCAGATCATCTAAACAACTAATATGTTTTTAAAAACAATCCACCTTTTCCTTATGTTCAACTAACCAATTAACACCTATGATTACATCATAAGACCCCAAAGGTGCAACATAAAGATAAAATTCTGTGGAAATACTAGGTAAGTCAAGGACTGCTCCAAAAAGACACATACTAATAGTATGAACAACATTGTTTCCATAATGTACAGTCTGTGTTATATCCATGTTTCCAGCTCTTATTTTTGGTTTTGATGCTAATTTACTAGAAATAAGACATTCACTAGCTCCGGTATAAAAAAGAATAGTTATAGGTATGCCCAATAACTTACCCGAAACCTCTATGGGCGTGGCCTATTTTTCAACTTGCTTGTCAGCTACTGTAATGTGCATCTTGTGCTGTTGATTACGATCATCCTTTTTCAAAGGACATTGATTTTTGTAATGATCTTTTCCACAATTATAATAGCCTCCTACAAGTCCCTTTCTAGGCTCAGATTTATTTCCATCCCTAAAATTATCATTCTAACCTCCATAGGACCTCTGTCCATTATTATTATTCTTGACAAAGTTGTTTCGTGCATTACTAGTAGTCTTATTCATTGCTGCTTTCTTACTATTATCAACTAAAAAATTACTTTTCATATCAAATTTCTTCCATGGTCCTTTCTTAGGTGCAAGAGATGATGAAGAGGAGTTGTGAACTTTCTTCCTTACTTCTTCCTTATGAGCAAAAATTGTCTTCAATTTCTGTTCCTACCTTATGGCTTTTTCAACAACCCCTTCCATCATGGTTGGGATAGGAACATCCACCTCTCCTCCTATAACAGGATTCAATCCCATGATGAATTTTTGTATCCTAAACTTCTCATCAATTTGATACTGAGGTACACACTTAAGGATTTTAGTAAAATGCTCCCAATACTTAGTTATAGTTAGCTTTCCTTGAGCTAAGTTCTGGAATTTAGTCATTTTCTGATCATAATAAAGTTACGGCAACCAATGTTGCCTAAAGTAACCTTTAAATTGATCCCATGTGATATTAGTCTCATCAATATTTAAATCAGCCTTACGGTTGTCCCACCATGAAGATTCCTCATGGGAAAGCTGATATGCTCCCCATATCACCTTTGTTTCTTCTGAGAAATTCCTTATTGCAAAGTATTTCTCCATTTTTCTAAGCCAATTCTCAGCTCTATCTCCTAATGTGGTGTCATCAAACTTGGGTGGACTTATCCTTTTTATATCCTTAGTGTGTTCAAATGTCAGCCTAGCCTTTTTGTTCTTAGGATGATCAGGTATGTTCACATTGTTATTATCAACACCTAAATTGGTGTTGTCCTCAGGAGGTAGCTGATTATTATTACCAGCATCTTCTTCCTCCTCATTTCACATTACTTGTTGTTCAATTACATCCAAATGATCTCTTGTGTCCAACATGGCAGCAAGGATCTCATTGAGTTTTTGGGTAGTTACTGCTCCTTCCTCAGGTGGAGGATTATTTGAAACATTTCCTCTTTTTCTAACCCTTTTTTGTTAACAAGAAAAATTTAAGGTTCATCATATTATGGACACAATAGGTCCAAGAGATGCAACCTTCATCTCTGATACCAAGATGTAACATTCCCATTTTAAGACTTTAGAAACAAGGGAATTTTTTTAACACAATGTTCTTTGTTCTAAATAAAATATCATTTAGAACACACATTCGATGCCAATCAATCTCATAACAGATAACCATATGCAACTGTAATGACTCGGTATGTTACCAATCTCTCATTCCATGAATCAATTACCAACTGATCTCTCATGTTCAAATTAAAGTATAGATTACTTTATGTATACTATGTATACTTGGTTTCCCTACCCTATTCTGGGTACTGAGTGATCCGTTTAAAGAACCTAACTGAATCTTTGTTACCAATATTCATCTAACATCACGTTGCTTTAAACTAGGTGACATAGGACGACACAACCAGTAGCTTGTGATACTTTGGCCAAATATTTTCAACATACTATTCATTGTATTATTCCTAGATGACATATTTGTCATTTCATAATACATACTTCACCTCACTTTACTGTTATCTAGAATGGTCTTTACTAACTACTATTAATCCACTTGCCCAAGGTTTGACCCTAGCTCAGGTTAGCAACATAATTTATTATAGGAAGACGCTCATAATGACTTAGGGTATATTGGCATACTCGATCGACCTAATTCGATCGAATGTGCCAAGGTACCCTGAGTCATAGAAAGTTACTCCCTATTCTAAACATGCTACTAAATTGACCTAGAGAGAAAACTAAGTTCAAGTCCAGATGTGTGTAGATCTAGATGAACAATATGGAAGGGTGTTGCCACATGTCAACTACAACACTGTATCCGTGAGAAGTCCTTGGACTTCTTGAAGGTACAGTCCTAGAGTTGACGTGTGCCAACATCATTTAGGACTGATTCATTACAATGTACATATCCCTTAGTGGTCATTAGATTTAATAATTAAATTGGATTAAGATTCAAATTGCAACAATCAATCCTAACCCTAATTCCAACATTCATTAAGTTCTTTATCCATAATTAATCTGATTTGATATTAAGAACTTCATTAAATCATGTTTGCATTGATTTTCGTTAACATGGCATAACAAGCAACTATCCCAAAAACAGGACAACAAACATCAATCGTTTAATTCTTAATGCAACCTAGTTGTCAAAATCAAGTGTGTCATCCACCTAGATTTAGCTAGTGTTTACTTTATAAATGAAGTACAAGGATTAAAGATCAAAACCACTATTGCTTTTATCTTTTCATTCTTTTGAGAGAGGAAGAGTCTTCCTCTACATGGTTAGATGTTAGGATTAACATAACCTTTTTTATAATTCTTTACTCATATAGTTTAATTATATGACCAATACATATTTCATTATTAAACTATAGTTTTGTAGTTAGAGAATGACATCTTTTGTAATTCAACAAGTTTCATTATAGTAAGGGGGATCGTACTATCCCCTTAATCCAACTTATTAATTGATAACAACAATAGTATACAAAATAGGTATAAAGAATATCGACAAGATATCACTACTATTTCCATTACACAAAGTACAAGAGAATTTACACAACAAATTGGATTCAGTCTCTAAACCTTTCAGTTCATCATGATAAAACATACATTTACAAGACTATGCATTTTAGACATACTGCATGTCATTCATCATTAAGATCATAAAATAATATCACTTCTCTTTTCCAATACAACTCAAGAATGAATCGAAATTATTTACATAAGATCCATAATTAAATAAGCCAATGCATCATAAAATTGTTTGCCTTCTTTTATCACTTACGATGTCCATCTGTAAAAATTACTAGCACGGGTCAATTCAATGAACTGAGCATGATAAGCACTAAGCATTAAAACGAAGTGCATTCCACTAATTGTTCCATTAACACAACTCTACTTTAATGAAACAATTAATATATCATATGAATAATCATAAGCAATAACAACCAAAAAATAAGTACAAATAAAGAGTCATAATTCACCTTTTTTTAAAAAAGCATAATAATGATCTACAACATCTGCATTATAACATAAAGTTTAATTGATCATATCAATTATTTTTAACAAATAACAGATCTTGTCATCCAATTGTTCCTTAATTCTATCAGAATATAAATACAACATTTATATTTACTATGTAGAAAAAGAAGTTATTTACAACATAGCTCATATTAGGATGATTCATTCAATGAATTAAGCAAAATAAGAAGAATAAATACATTCTATTCCGTATTCAGTAATCATCTACAAGACAGAAACAGGTTCAGGATACACATAACTGCTTCAGTTCAAGGATAACAATAATGGTTCAACATTAAAGAGACAATCATTTAAATAAGAATCCCAAATCAATCCAAGAGAATAAAAATAGTCCACCTGAAAGTCTTAACTAACTCCTACATGTTAGAAGACATCATTTAAGATCTGAAACTAGACATTCCAAAAATCAGGCAAGACTCACACAGGGTTAATCTCTTCTCATGTCCAACCAAGGGAGGATTCATAATAAGATAGAGTGCAAAAAGAGAAAACCTTCCAATATCAAATCCAAATCAAGTATGACTCAATCAAACAAAACAGTCAGTCTAAAAAATTTTACATTCTCTCTTCAACAGAACCAACTCAACTATTCTCATTCCACATCATTACAAAAAATGACTAGTACAAATTAAACAAACAATCCACAAGGAAATTTCCATCTTTGAAGAGTGGTTACACAACATTTCCTATAAGACAAAAAGGATAGAAAGTTTAACCCACGGAGTCGAGCAGGCCTAAGAGAATAATGACTCTACAACTAAGAAGAGAGTCGAGATATAGAGAAGTTCAATCAAATGAACTTATCTTTACAAATTTAAAAGGATCTCAAATAGAAAAGTTCCAATCAATAATTCATTTCATTTATACTATCAAATGAATTCCCATTTCTATTTAAAACTTAGAAGTTCTTTAACTAGTTCCCAAGAGAGAACACAAAACCAAACCCACAGTTTAAAGAAAGTACACTTCTAGTTTCCCTTACAAAATAATACAACCTAGTTTATCTATTCCAATTCATTAAACACAAGTTTGAATTTATTTCTTAGAAAGGAGTACACACTACTGTCCCAAAAAACAATATATTTTCCACAAAAGAACGTATTCCTTTCTCTTTTTAAAGACCCAAAGATTTCTTGAATGGATCTAACTAAGTGTGTGCATGATTTGTTTTTAAACTAATGCTAATGCAAGTAAATACTAACACCTAATAGCCTTAATTAGCAAAAATTAAACAAAATACTAAGCACCATCAGGATAAGAATTAAACAAGGCTAGATACTAACATTCATCATATTCAAAACTTTGAAACTAACAATGTTAAATGTCTAAATCCTCTATTATCTAACAACAAATAAATGAATGGACCTATGTAGGCTCCATGGCAATAAAAATTGGTTGTCTTTGGTATTCCAAGAACCTAGGAATGAGGGCTTGTCAAAGTTGGGCTACAAGACCCTTTTGACACCTCCCATATGACCTAAGCACTTAGGAAAAGGCTTAACTCTCCAAGATGATGAACTCTCAAGAAAACAAAGGAAAGCTTTTAGTCTATTTTGCTATATGCTTTGCATTTGTCTTCTCAAGAAGTTTAGGTGTAGGTATAAAGGTAGAAGGAGGGATCCTTATATAGCCCAATGGATAAAGGAAACACTTCATCCCTTTGCATGTGGGATAAAGGTAAAACAAGATTAGGAATGGATAAGGTTGCTTTATAAAAGGTAACCTTACTTTAGAAGGGTTTAATTTATACTTAGCAAGTCATGGGAGTTGGGGGGTGTTTTAATTAATCAAAGGTGATTAACTAATAGGTAGATGTAAGATTATAGAAGCTATTTAGAGGAATATTAGTACGATTTAGGCTATTAAAAGGGGATTAAATCAATTAAATATTGATTTATTAGTTAAATGAAGGGGAAAGCTAATTAATTAATAATAATTAATTAGTCTAGATAAAAGGGGTGAATAATTAACGGAAGGTCATTAATCAGGATATTAGTTGGATAGGTGACTTAACTAATTAGCGTATTGTAATTAATTAATGACAATAAGAGAGAAGATGAGCACTTTTGACGATATGTCGTCAATTTGTGAGAAAGGAGATAATTAGGGCAATTTAAGTATTTAAATTGCTTGGGCATAATTATGGGTGTCTACATTTGCCCCTCTTTGGGGTGGCGTAAGTGACGCCACTTCAAAGATAGTAGATGGATGGAATTTTGAAGGGATAGAAGAAAAATTAGTAGGAGGGAGAGATGCCCCCTCAAGTGTCGATGGGGTGATGAAGGAAGATGATCGACAATCGAAAAAGGTGAGAAATAGATAGAAGAATGGGAAGGGGCAGGATGCCCCAGTAAGATGGAAGATTAGGGGTGAGAGAAAAGTGATGTAGAAGAAATATGGAGAAGTGGAGAGAATAGCTTAGCCTCTAGCCATTGTTTATTGGAACAATTTTGATGTCATCATATTACCATGAGATCTACGTCATTGGTCCTTATGAAAAATATAAGCATACGAAAAAGGTAGAACAACATGAAAAGCCATACTACGAACAATTTTCCATTGCTGAAAATACCAAATCCATGCAACATACAATAATGCAATACAATACGAGAAGGAAACAAGGTCATTTAATAGGGAAAATAAGTACGAACGCACATAACCAACCCAACAATGGTTAAGATTGCTGTACAAATGTTTTGTTATCAAGTTAAAGAGATCCACATGTTCGTGATGGACAACAAGGGTTAAAAATGATGCCCCAAGCAAGGATACATGTAAGGGGAAATGATAATGGACATGAGGTCCAAGTAAAAAGTGTTGTGCGCAAATGAAACAACACCAGGAAACAAACGTGCCCCAGAGTACAGATGAAGCAAGCAGCTAGCTTTGTGAATGGTTGTGAATCTGGCGATCCACGAGTTGTATTAATCAGGGAAGATGTGAAACAAACTAGTAGGATATGGAGAAAATACCATGCGCAAGACACAAGTTTCAGCCGTAATAAGCAAGTTACCATTTTTGTAGGTTTTCTACTTTTTAGGATTTTGTGAAAAATTTTGCCCTATTTTTGGATTTTTGACGCGAGGTATATATATTGTTTTTGTTTTATATTTTCTAAAATGTGGTGGACAGTAGAAGAAAATAGAAGAAATAGAATGAAGGGCCTAGGCACAATAGAAAGTGCCCTAGGTGGAAGAAAAAGAAACAAACGACAAATAATGTCCTTGCACCATGGAAAAATTAATAAAATAATTATTTTTGAAAAATAATTATTTACGAGAGTGTGAATAAGAAGAAAAATCACCTAGGAGCAATAAAATTTCCCTAGGGGGAAGAAAGGGGTATTGGACAGCAAAAAATGCCCCAATACGGTGAAAAATGAAAAATAATTATTTAATAAAAATAATTATTCCACAGTGAACAGAGGAGAAAACGGCAGTTGAAATGAGCCTCTAGGCCTTCACGGCGGTGAAAAACAAGTTGATATACCCCACCTGGGGGGGTAAATCACCTGCGACCAATTCATTTTAACTGAGCACTATTGAGATTTTACTGTGAGGCTCTGACAACGATGAGGACGATGGTGATCACACAGGACCGATTGAGGTGAGCAGACGCAGTCTGAGGGTACCAGCGGCATGCCGACGATGGCACCTTTGTGAGTATTCCAAACCTCGCTTGTCAAATTTTGTCATTAATGACCTAAAATTAGTAATTAGGGCTAAGGGAGTCACGTCAGTGTGCATGCGCGTACACAAGTGTCAAGTCAGGTGTAAACATCCTTTTGGGGGCGCAGGTATCTCTTTAGGGGTGCATGCATCGCTTTGTACATGTGCGCACACGCATGCACACACTCCACACACCCACACACACGCACACACACTACACATGTGCGCGCACGTGCATGCACTAGAAAGGGAGTGCACACATGCCAAAGAAGGTAGTGCACACACACAGAGGGGATGCACATGCACAAGTGCAGAGGGACAAATGAAGGATGGCAAGCACTGAAAGAGGGTGTGTACACACACCAAAAGGGTGGCACATAGGTGCATGAATGATGGTGCACACCCGAAGACCATTGTGCACATGTGCACATGCCAAAAGGGAGGCACACATGCCCAAAAGGGCACGCAGGCATCCTAGGCCAGTGGAGGATAGACAAGAAAAATGCCAAAAAGATGACACTTAGAAGAAAATTTAGGATTTTTTTTTTGGGTTAACCCTAAAATGATAGATAGATTTTTAGAAGAAATGTTAGTAACTGATGAGTGGATTGATATTTTGTAGAGACGATTGCCAGTGTTACAGACGCAGGAGCATCATTCCTGAGATTGCTGAAGTTAGAGGGGAGCATGCGTCGGCGAGACTGATGGGCCATGGCCATACTTCTCGAGGTGGTGGGGCTAGGCCCCATGTCTCAGATGCCATCCATCACTTTGGACCATGGTTTACTGACTGCACTAGCTGAGCGATGGCATAATGAGAGCCAGTGTTTTAGATTGCCTACTGGGGAGATGACTGTGACCCTAGAGGATGTATGGTAGATTCTCCACGTGCTAATCATGGGTACTTTGATTGAGTACAACTCTGATATAGGGAAGATTAGAGCAGCTTGTAGTGACCTTTTCGACATAGATGACATACCGCATGATGGTATGACCATTGCTTTACATGAGTGTATTTCTGATCTGACACTGCATCGGGGGCCCCTATACATCATGTCACTTATCAGTGGGTTTTTGCTCACTGATAAGATGGGGACATCTTTCTCGAGAGGGTTACTACCATTAGTTCATGGACATTTTTAGTGGTGAGTGATATTGCTGGGGGCAGTGCATACTGGCGCACTTGTACTGGGATTTACACTTGATCACTTACCATGGTCAGAAGACCATGGGGCCAGCCTCATTGTTACAGATTTGGTCATGGGACCACATTGCTATCAGACACCCTGTGGGAACTTTGCATGTTTGAGACCCAGAGGAGCCATCTTACATGGCATGGGTATCAGTAGGTGGTGATGTTAGAGGCCACCTAGGAAGCCTATATAGATACCAGCGAGAGTTCGATGAACTGTCAGAGATAGACATTATATGGAGACCTTATAGACATATCAGTGGCCAGAGGATTCCATAGAGCTCAGTGTGTGCTCAGTAGAGCACTTTATCCTTGGCAAGTTCACAAGCTACATCATAGAGTTGTATAGAGTTGATAGGTGTCAGCGATAACTTGGCATAGTACAGGGGGTTCCGCAGCCCGATATATGGTATGCCCGGCAGAGACTTAGAGAGGCATACTATGGGGCCTCGCATACCGGTGGCCTGAGCCAGGGAAAGTTTCTCATAGGTGGTCCCACAGGCATGGGACCCACCATGACGGGTCAGGGATCTAGGTAATACATCAGATTATGGGACTTGGTATGCCACTGTGTTACCCTGGTGTCTTACTATCTCGAAGGAGGCCTAGGTAGCAGACGTTCAACCACCTATAGAGATTTGGCATGGTGTCGAGTAGAGAGAGGGTACAACAGGTCTTGATCTAGAGGATCCCTTTGATGGGATACCACATGATGAGCAGGGTACCACTCAGGTACAAGGGACCGAGGCCATAGGGTCCAGGACATGTACCAGTACAGATTTTGAGAGCTAGGGTCCTAGAGCAGGGCCAGTCATCTAGGGCACCATAGGGTCCAGTCTTAGTGGCACAGCCAGTGGCACAGATAACCACCTTGCAATAGCAGTTATAACAAGTTCTAGCTGAGAGAGATCAGGCTAGAGCAGAGAGAGACGAGGCTCGAGGATGGTGTGTGACAGAAACAACTGAGCGAGATCAGGCTCGGACTCAGATTGTGACTTTATTATCAGAGCGAGATCAAGCTCGGGCCCAGGTTTTCCTAGGAGGTGATAGTGTTGTGTAATTCTAGCAGATTTGATAGATGGCCTCCCAGATGGCCCAGGTGACAGATTTATACTAGCAGACACAAGCCCGATTGCAGCCTGTGATATTAGAGCAAGATAGGCTCAAGGGCAAGAATGTAGTGGGCTAGGATGAGCTTTCTCGAGCCTCAACAGAGATAGCATCCTACCGACACATAGAGGGTACAACGGTGACTTCCTAGACTCATAGAGATCTGGCCATGGTAGAGGGCAGGGCCTCCTATTACAGGTCTTTATATTTTGAGGCAGTTCTGGCTGAGTGGCGAGCACCTTCTTACAGTCAGCAGTCGAGTAGGGGCACCAGATCAGAGAGGCCTCAAGCCTCATTGGAGCAGCCATGTCCTATGAGAGCCACCGATGCTCATGTCATGCTGCCACCACTAGATAAGCCAGTGAATCCTTCAGAGGGCTCAAGTCAGCCCTGATGTTTTGCATATCATTTTGTATTTGTACAACAGTTTTGACACATGCCTCTGATGAAGGATTTTATTCTGTTATAGACGTATCACCTTTGTATGCCTCAAATGAAGGCATTTTTGATGTATAGCAGTTTTGATACATGCCTCTGATGAAGGCCTTTCTATTCATTGATTTGATTTATCATCCCTATTGTACACCTCAGATGAAGGAATTTTTGATGTACTACCATGATGTATATCCATTTTTGATACAGATATACCACACATGTATGCTTTGGACATTTTTGACATAACATATGTGTGTATGAGATGGACATTTGTTTATTATTTCTCATGGATAAATAGCTGTAGTTATGATACATTCTGATTTGATTTGACATGTATATGTATCATGATCTTGTTGATGTATCACATGTGTTTTGATTTCTAGATGATTGATCTTGTAGAATTTATCAAATGTGTTTTTTATGTGATGTGTCATACTTAGTGGATGGGATGATATGATGATAAGGGTGTGGGGGGATAGATTTTGATATTTTCTATCCCTCTTGCCTCCATTTGGTGATACGATATGTGATGATTAGCTTAGCATTCATGTATGATGTATACTTAGCTTTTTATATATATATATATATTATTTCTATATATATATGATGTATAGATGATGCTAGATGTGATGATAATGATGGTAATGTGATGATGTGATAACAAAACACTGCACATGCAATAAACACAATCAAATGCTAACACATAACACAATGAATGAACATAATAATGCACCATGATTCACTGATCATGCAAAAACATACGTCAATATGCACAAGCAAGAATAAATCTAATCTAAGCAATAAAAGATGAATCCTAACAAACTATGCCCAAGCAACAAACAACCCAAAATCCTAAACATGAAGCAACTATACAAGCAAACAAGAAAAGAAAGAAATAAGACAATGCAAGTAAATGTTTTTGTAAGATTTGTTTTCATGCAACAATTTTTTATTATTTTTGATTTGTTAAACAATTTTCTATTGTTTTTTTATTTTTGAAACAATTTTCTATTGTTTTTTTATTTTTGAAACAATTTTCTATTTATTTTGTGTTGTTTTCTAACGGTTTTCTAGAGTTATGCACAGGTAATCAAGAAAGCGTGGATGCACCCAGCGTAACATGGGGAACATATAAGGGCAGAGGCCACGTGCTTATGAACAAGAAGGTGAAGTTGTTGAATTGGCCCCAGTGTGAGATGGGGAATAGTGAAAAACCTTGCCCCTTACGATGAATAAAAGAAGACAAAGCCGGATCAAGGCTTGACAGGATTAGGCTCACAAGGAATCTCGAAGGTAGAACTAGGGCTAGGCCAAGTAAAAGTGCCCCCCAGATGCAAGATGCTTGTGAACAACGAATCCTCCCAAGGTGCCAGAAACAACTTTTCACCCAAGGACCTATCCAAAGTGCCAAAATTGCGTGGTTTTCACTTGTGGATGACCTATTTTCTCTTTTTCTTTTTCTCTTTTTGATTTTTTTTTGATCATTTAACCATGTTTTTGATGTTTTTTCTTTTTTGATTTTACGTCATGTTTAAGCATAGAACCGCTTAAGGTGCATGGCATTCATAGGCTCACGGAGCTCATCACCAGTGGGGTGAGAAAGTTTATATGTCCCTATGCCATACTTGGCTACTATAACATAAGGTCCTAACCAATGTGGTTTGAACTTTCCTTTCTTTTCTCATTCTTCTCTTGTGTTAAACTGATTCTCCTTCATGACTAAGTCACCAACCTCAAATTGGTGAGGTATGATTCTCTTATTGTAGTTTCTGGAGACTCTGTTCTAATACACTTTGAGGTGATTAAGAGTGCGGATGCACTTCTCATCTAGGATCTCTAATTCAGCTGGTCTTGCTACTTGGTAATCCTCATCTTTATCCAAATAATCCCTAAGAGAGATTCTTAGCGAAGGAAGTTCAATTTCTAGTGCGATGATATATTCTGTCCTAAATACTAGAGAATATGGTGTCACACCCGTAGGAGTGCAGATGGAGGTTCTGTAAGCCCAAAGAGCTAGGTGGATTTTCAAGTGCCAATTACGACCTATCTTACTGACCATCTTTTCCATTATTCTCGCCAAAGTCTTGTTTGTGGCCTCAGATTGTCCATTACCTTGGGGTAATATGGTGTAGAGAACTTTAACCTGATTTGGAACCGCTGATAGAGATCCTTGATAGTTTTATTCTTAAATGACTCTCCATTATCCTTAACAATGGCTGCAGGAATGCCATATTGACAAATGATATGATTCATGAAAAATTTGGAAATTTGAGCTCCTATTACATAGGTGAAGGGGAAAGCTTCCACCCACTTTATAAAGTATTTAGTAGATGTGATGATGTGGGTATGACCATTAGATGAGATAGGGGTAAGCTTCCCTATCAACTCAAGTTGCCATTTAGAAAATGGCCATGGGGTAGTGATAGGTTGCAATGGTTGTGATGGAGCATGGATGAAGTTTCCATACTTTTGGCTGAGTACACAATTCCTGACATAATTGCAACAATCAGTTTCCATGGTAGGCCAATAGTAGCCTGCTCTTAACAATTTCTTGGCCAAAACCATTCCACTAGTATGTGCTCCACACACCCCTTCATGTACTTCTTGGATCGCTTGGTTCAAATCTGTCATATTGAGACAATGCAACATATTCCCATCATAACCACGATGATAACGTGTACCTCCTAAAATGGTGTAATGGGCTATTTGGTGAATCAGGATTTGTTTCTCAGAATAGGAGATATCAGGAGGGAACGTGTTTTCCTTGAGATAGGTAAAGATGGGTTCGTACCATGGGGAATTGAGACCAATAACATCACAAGCTAGACAAGATTATGGCATGTCATACGTAGGCTGGCGTAAGTTTTCCATAAAGAATGGCATTTCATTATTCCTTGGTGGAATACGAAGTATAGAACCCACTCTTGCCATAGCATCTGCCGATCTGTTCTACACTCTTGGGATTTATTCAAATGTAATGTGCATGAAGTACTCTTTCAGAGTTTCTACTAGATTTTTGTAAGGTATTATCTTGTAATCCTTAACCTTGTATTCATCATTAACTTGCTTGATAATTAACTGAGAATCACCCACAACCTTAACATGATGAATGTTCCACTTGATAGTGAGCTTCATCCCTGTGATAAGTTCCTCACACTCTGTGATATTGTTTGTGCAAGGAAAATCTAGGCGAAAATCCTGTGGTATAGGGTCGCCAGAAGGAGTAATGAGGACTACCCCTGCACCTAAATCATGAAAAGTAAAGGACTTGTCAAAGTGTATCTTCCATACAACAAATTATTCAATGTATAGTAATGAGGCATCTGACAGATCTAGATTCAAAGGTTTAGTGCCTTGTAAAGGTGCTTCTACTAATTGATCAGCGAGTACTTGTCCCTTAACCAACTTCTGATGTATAAATTCTATGTCAAACTCATTTAGTAGAATGATCTAGTTAGCTATTCTACCTGTGAGGGATGGTTTATATAACAAGTACTTGAGTGGGTCAACTTTGGATATCAGCTTGGCTTTGGTATTCAATAGATAATGACAAATTTTTTGAAAAGTAAAAACAACAGCCAAGTAAGAATTTTCAATTTGGGGATAGTTGAGCTCATAAGTGATGAGAGTATGACTGAGATAATACACCACTTTTTCTTTGTGACCAAGGTCGTATTGGGTGAGCAATGCACCAACAGCAAATTGCGTAACAAAGATATAAAACAAGAGAGGATCTCTAGGATTTGGAGGCATGAGGACAGGTGGATTGGCGAAGTATTGTTTAATCAAAGCAAAGGCCTGTTGTTTCTCTGGTCCCTAGAAGAAGGTGACATCCTTTTTAAGAAAATGGGTGAATGAATGACACTTATCTGCAAGATGGGAGATGAAGTGGTGAATAGCCTGAATTTTTCCTTGTAAGCTGCATAATTGCTTAATATTCTTAGGTGGAGGAATTTTAGTAATAACAGACACTTTAGCAGGGTCTACCTCAATTCCTCTTCTTGATACAATGAAGCCCAACAGTTTTCCTGATAGCACACTGAATACGCACTTCTTTGGGTTCAGCCTAACCTTGTACTCTTGTAGGTGCTCAAAGATACGCCACAAAATGACAGGGTGATCTTCTCTTGTCTTAGACTTTTTGAGGATATCATCCACATAGTCCTCCATGATATCATGAATCATATCATGAAAAATTGCTTTCATTTCCCGTTGATAAGTAGCTCCTGCGTTTTTAATGCCAAATGGCATTACTTGGTAACAGAAGCTACCCCAAGGAGTTGTGAAAGTTGTTTTGTGCTGATATTCTTTTGCAATCTTGATTTGGTTATATCTTGAAAATCCATCCATGAGAGATAGCATCTCATATCCTGTTGTTGAATCCACAATCATGTCAATATTTGGCAGCGGAAAATCATCCTTAGGGTAAGCTTTATTAATGTCTCAAAAATCCGTGTAGATTCTGATCCCGACAAGATTTTTCTAGACAGGGATGATGGTAAATATCCATTCAGAATAATCAATAGGATGGATGAATCCTACCACAAGAAATATTTCTAATTCTTCTTTAACCAATAAGGCTACCCTTGGGTGCATTTTTCTGAGCTTCTATTTAATAGGCTTGGCATCTACGTGCACAACTAGGTTGTGCACGACTAAAGTTAGATCTAAGCCTGGCATGTCTTTGTAGGACCATGCAAACACATCTATAAACTCTCATAGCAACATAGTGAATGTCTTATGTTCCTGTGCCACAAGTGATGCTCCCAATTTGACTACTTTTGGGTCTTCTTCTATACCAATGTTAACATTGACGGTTTCCTCAACTAGTAATTTTGACAAGTCCTCCATATGCATAATATTGGGAGGAAGGTTGAGATCTTTGTCCAAGGATGTCTCCACGAGATTTTCATACTTAGCGTGGTCACTTTTATTGTCCTTTGATTTTTTCACATGTTTTTCGGCTAGTGCCTCAAAGAGGTTTTCACTATGCGACTTGGACTTTGATTTTTGCCGAGGATTTACGTTAGAACTTTTACCCTCACTTTTTCTTAAGTTTTGCTGACCACAAAGCTCAGCCTCCTCACCAAAGTAAGCGCAGGTATCCAAGTCAATATAGAAGCCCTTTTTGTGGTCTCCAATGGGAATTTTATCCTAAATTCCCATGAACTCTGTGATAGCTATGTCATTCTTGAATAGATCTAGCAACATGTGACGTTGTTGGTCCCATTCAACAAGGGAAGGGTAAAAAAATTCTAGGGTTGGTTCCGTAGGGGTTATGGTTAGGAAAACATTGTTCATGAATAGGTTTGTGGAGGCAAGATCCTCATTGTGGTTACAATGGGAATTTGTATCACTTTCTATATAGTTAGAGCTATCCTCACGTTCTGAACAAGTAGTGTACTGATCATTGGGGTGTGCTCTATAAGGGCAGATTCCAATGCCGTATCTTTATGTTTTAAAATGTGGAAGATGCACTAGTTCTCTCTATCGTTGTTCATTTCTTCCACATCCTAGGACCTTGTATCCCATGGAGTACATCATTTTACTGGATTTCTCGTATTCAGGGGTTTGATAATAGGTTGGCTGAGTATCCTCTGGGACCCAAGTTGTAGGTGGATCTAACAATTTTTCTTCATCTAATAAGCCTCCAAGTAAGAATGACCCAATAGTGTGTTCATTTCTAGGTCTTCTGAAGTGATAGTTGGGTTGACCTCTAGTCTTGGGTGACAATGAGAGGTCTGAAACCAAGAGGGCTTGTTGCATGTTATATTCTCCACAACCATATTCAAGGATTTTCATCTCTCATGAATCAAAAAGAGAGGTTGATGTAGACACACCATGGGTGCAAGAACTGAGAGAATCCAAATCTTTATGAGATTCCATGGCCTCAGATTGGAGAGGGACTGCTATGTTGGTGGAGGAACATGCATACATGCCCTTATGTGTAAAACTATTGAGAGCTTTGCAATGAGTGAAGGGCTCTGAATCTCCTTGTATTGTAATGGTGTGTCCCCCATGCTTAAATTTAATGCATTGATGGAATTTCAATGGAACAACCTACATGGCATGAATCCATGGTCGACCTAGAAGCATATTATATAGAAGTTCCAAGTCCAAGACATGAAACTTTGTTTGATGGCAAGTGGGACCCACCTCCATGGGAAATGTGATTGTGCCCGCTGAATCCATTTTCATGTTTTTGTAAGTGGTGATAGTGATAATATTTGACTTAAGGTCTTCCTCGGTATGTCTAAGTTGTTTAACCAACTTGAGTGTGCAGATGCTCAACCCTAGTTTGTTATCCACAAGCACCCGTTTGATCTTCCTACGGGTAACCACTAGTAACCACTACCTCAATATACAAAGGAAGATTATGTATTTGATTTTCAATAGGGATCTCCCTATGATTGAAGGAAATATGTTCATTTGGTATGATGTTTGCTACTACAGCTTGGATATGTGTAGGATCTACCTCTAATGGCACTCCCAAACCCTAAAGTGTAACATTCACTTTTTGTCACTTCATCTCTAAATTTATTTTTTCTTTTTTTTTAATTAACTTTATGCAGCTGATTTAAATACCCATATATTTAAATCTACATAAACCTTAATGCAATCCATTTCTGTTAACTGTCATGAACCATGTGTAGCTGTATGAGAGAATACTGAACCTAATCATTCTCCCTTAATGCTCTGTATGAGCCCTTACACATAATGTAACCTTTGGTTCTCCTTTTTCAAGGGAAGATATATAAGTGAAGGCTCTTAAGTGTCTACCTGGGTTCCACCTATGAAATTCACAGGCATCCCATAACTTAGATAATGGTGAAATCTTGACAATGTAATCAATAGTTACACTACCTTGCGCAAGGTTTTTGAGTCATGTATGCCATGCTCAAATCCATCTCACCATAGGAATCTTGTCATCTCACCTTATTCACTTATTCAGTTATATAGATTCACAACCTAATATACTTAAAATAGCTATAAGCCTTGAATAAGGTATAAACCAGTTTAACTTACACAAAGGCGTACCTCTATGTCATCTTGTGATTCCTATGGGAAAGAAAGTATTCTCATAAAAATACATCTTGTTACTCACCCACATCTCCTCCTGTGACGATATCACCATTTCGATACGATCATGTAGTATATGCAACGAGTTCTCCCACCTAGAATCCTACATTTGTGTATAGTGTTCAATGTTTTAACGGTAATTATTATAGAACAACCTAGGACTTACAACACCTTCTCCATAAATGGGTCATACCTAAGGTCTGGATTGAGTTGATCCTAGGACCCCCAATCTCTATAACACTTATTTACCTTCCAATGCACCATATCCAAGTTAACCATTGATAGAAATAAAACTATCAAGGTCTATGATCATTATTGCAGTTTCAATAAAACTGTCCCATCCTTAACATTTAGGCTCAAGTTCCCTATTTCATATTCTAGGGATAAATACTTATATAAAGCTAAGTGTTTATGAATGATTCATTCCATTTTTTTAAGTGCCATGGGCTATCAAAGTCAACTGTCCTTTCAGTTTAAGCACCTCACTTTACTTAATTGCAGCTCAGTAGAGAGCGTTCATTTGTTTTACTATCTCCAACAAGTGAGATATATCCGGGGTATCCAATATGATAGATTTTATGAACCACTTACCCATTTATCTTTCCCTATCATATCCTTTTAAAATATCACTCTCTAATTCTCTTTAGAGATAATTACTGTATAGACTAGGGATGAGATTCAAATTCTATGTTCTTTAACTTAGTAAGCATGTTCCATATTACTTCCATTGTATATGACATGCTTAGGTGCTCATAATGATGCATCATGGGAAAACCCCTAATTAAAACCATTCCATCTCTTTGAGCAAAATATTTCATAACACAATTTATCACAATTCTGTAATTCCTGAAAAGTGAAACCATATCAATATATAGTCATGTAAGATTACCATAAGCCCATCCTATTGTAGCTTATGTGTATCGTCCTAGTACAGGACTTAGAGTTGATTTCACTTAGAAACCAATATTGAATTATTATATCTTTGATAAGAGTTAGTACAACCCGAGTTTATAAAACAGCCATAACACAGATGTATTTGATTATCATAACCTTTCCATGGTTTCATGATAATCCAACTGCTTTCTTAGCAGCAGCCATTAAGATTTAACAATCTTAATTCTAGATATATTTTACTAGTTTTGTACATTCTAAACAAAACCTTTGGATAACTTAACACAACTTTACAAGTAGGTTGATGTATTGCACTTTGTAATGAGGTAGTTATCCTTTAGCAACCTCAACTATTTCAAGGTATGCTTAGCATATAATTAGTTAGAACAAAATATTCTTAGGAAACATTCCCCCTTAGTTCCTCATATGTTCCCTATCATTCACACGTATGTTGTGTGTATCTCTTACTATTTAATTTATACTAATGTTTGTTACAATAGTATTAAAGATGTTGTTTCTTAACTTGATAGATTTATGACTCAAAACTCATCAATAGACAATCAACCACTTATAAAACAATATATATCAACATGAATCTATCTTTATTTACAATCATGAGATAAATACAACTCATGCCTTTAAGCATGACCAAAATCTCTCATTATAAAGAATAAAACATTTACATTAAGTAGTAAGCCCTTTTTTTTCCATTTTCAAGGAAAAGTATTTCATTTAAGAATATTCAAGTTAGTCATATCTTCAATCTTTCCTCGATCAAAATAATATACAAAACTAAATACTTCACCCTTCCTTCTCTGAGTTTATCTGCAAAATTGTTAGCACGAGTCAGTTCACAAGAATTGAGCATGATAAGCACCAACTTACCATAATGACATACTCTACTTAATTATTTCATATAAATAACCCATATTATTTTTATGCATCAATATTTCAAAGCTTAAGTAGATAATAAATTCTTTCTACAACGTGACAACAAAAAGCAATTTAACGAACCATGGAAGAATTCAATTTTAGAATTACTTTTCCATACAACAACTTCATTCGCTCAGAAACAGCCATACAATTCACAAGATACATGAGAATTATAAATATTTAAAGATTACCGTACAAGAGTAACAAGGTTTCACTCATGCAATCCCATACTTGCATGCCTGAAATCGTTTTACTCAACCATTAAGTAACTGTTATCCAAATTCACCCCCAGGGTTAATTCGATAACGTGCATTGAATTCTCAAGCCCCAGGCAAATTGATTGATCTAGGGAAAAAAATCATGTTTCCAGGGTCCCCTCATATTTTTTCCTAACTCTCCTGTCCAGGTTGAAAAGAGCAAGTTCTGAGAAAAGGTGAAAAAGTTGTAAAAACAAGCTTGGGACAGGAAAAATTGTGAAAATTGGCTAAGTCCTAGTCCTCGCAACAGTAGGGACGTGAGGGACATCGAGATGCGGATCGGCCAAAAAGCCTCTAGGTGGCCCGCGAAGCAAAGGGACATCTGGGACAGAAGGACGCGCAGGGCGCGAAAAGCCAGCCCGACCGAAGGAGGAAGAAAACTTGACTAACTACTGAGCAAAATAGTTTGGGACATTCAGGCTGTGAGGACGCAAACCGCCCGGATTAGCCGAACAGAGGACTTTAGCACCGGGATAGTTAGGCCAGAAGTATGCGGCAGACGCAGAAAGCCGGTTCGACTGAAGGGGAAGAAAATTGACTAACTGCTTTGGGACAGGTGGGACAAAGGAACGCGAACCGGAAGAATTTATCCCAGATAGTCCGGGACAGTTGGAACAAATGTATGCAAACCGGACAGTTCACCCAAAATAGAGAAATTTAGTATTGGGACAAAGGGACGCGGATAGCCGAAAAAGTCGAGAGCCAATCAGGTTGCGCCACGTGTCATCGGCAGATAAGGGACAAGGAAGCCCATTTCGGGCAGATCAGAGGATTCTGTCCCAAACAGCAAAGGGACATCTGGGACAAATAGATGCGGTGGATGCAAAAAGCTGGCAGACCTGAATACCAATCAAATCATGACACGTGTCACGAGGGATAAAGTCTAGAAGTCAAAGGGTGAGGTTTCAAGCATTGACCCGAACCAATGAAATAGTGCCACGTGTCCAAGTTTAAGGACCCACAAGGAAATTTCAAAGGAAATACCACAGAAAGGTGGAGGAGAGAGAATTACTCAGCGAACTAGAGCTTGCCACATGTCATCCAAGTGGTAGAGCGCGGGGAAAGTTCAAATATTTTTCCCGCCGACCTGTTTTGCCTGTTTTTGCCCTAAATCTTCAGATCATCATATCTTTCGATCCAGAGCTCGGATTTGCACGTTCTTTATATCAACGGAAAGATGTTGAAATTCTCTACATGATTCTGGGATCAATCTCACATTTTGGTGTAGTCTAGAGACAAAAAAATTGAGAAACGGTTCTGACGCGTGTTTATGGCCAAAAGTGACATTTCAGCGACCATTTTTAATGCAGAATGGGTCGCATTCTCCTGTAATTTTTGTCAAAGTGATAGGGTATGGGTTTTTAAGGTTCCCCATTCCATTTTAATGCATCTGCAATCAAGGAGGGATGGGCTCTCATGGTTTTGTACATTTTTTGTCCCTTGGGCTCAACCCTTGCACTGCAAAAGCCAGATTTGGCTCATTTCTAAAGTGGGAACAATTTTTGACATAGCAACTTCTTCTTTCAGCTCCAGCAAGTGACTGAAGCAAGGATCAGACCTCTCTAAAGATTGTAACAGTTTTCTTTTACCTCTCTGAGGGTGTAATGCATGTTTTTGACACTGAAAAGGTAATACAAGCTCTGTGAATGGGTTTCAGTCCTCTGTTTGTATTATTTGCTTCATTTCAGATCCTAAATTATACCTTATCAGTCTGTGTATGTTTTATGTTGTGAAATTTGGTCTGTGTTTATTTGCATGACAAATATGTTTCACCACTCCTTTTGGTGCATCACCATCTTTAGTTAGTTTCAATTTTTGCACTTCTACCCCTGTCTCCTTGTAAGTTAGAGTAGGATTAGGATCTGAACCTCTGTAGTTGTGCAAGCATTAGATCTAAATCAGAGGAGTTTGAGGAACCAGCCTCTAATATGGAGATTCCTCTGTCAGTTTCACAAGTCCCCACACTTGGAGAGAGGTTTCCATGTTGTGTAATCACACTGGATGCTAGAGTGATCAACCTAGAAGCCTGATTTGTATCCAGGGGTGCTGTGAGTCTTCTACAACAGTTTTGGCATGCCCGGTGGGACCTAGAGGTCTCATTTTTATTGTAGTAGGGTTGATGTGCATTTGCTACATTTTTCTTGCTTAAAAAGAGCTATTATTTGCATATCTGGCGACTCCAAGGGGAAAAATCAACTGGTTTCATCAGTGCAGGCCTGAAAACTCATGAGAAGAATCACCACAAGGTCAAGAGTTGGAGAAGAAGAGGTGCTATTTGAATACCTGCAATTATCTCCAAGAAGAAGGCAAAGAGGAAGAAGGATTCAAAGGTCTCCATCTCCACCAAACAGAACTCTCTCAACTCCTCCACCTGATAGGCCTTACATTCAGTATACAAGGGTTTTAAGACCGATTAGAATGGCTCAAAACAATCCCTACGTCAACTTCACAGGCAGCAGCCCACTTGCCCTCAATGCACAACATCCAATTACTATTGTAGCCTTGAAGAACATTCCGTACTTCACTGGAGAAAATCAGACTACTCCAGGTGATCATGTTAAAGATATTGCTAACCTTTGTGCAATCCATGAAATCAATGAAATGCAAGTGGCTGTCAAGTTACTGGCATCTTCATTCAAGGGTAAAGCATTGCAATGGTTTAGGAGCATTGGAGCTGGTTCTATCACAAACTGGAATCAGCTGTGTATTGCACTTCATGAGAAATTTGGAGAGAAGGGAGACAACTTGTCTCTTTTGGAGCAGCTGACAACTATCAAGAGAGCTCCCAATGAACAACTGACTGACTTCAACTTCAGATTTCAAAGGTCTTGGGATAGGATTCCAGTGGCAGTCAGGCCAACAGCAGAAGGTGCTTTTCTATATTACCTTAAAGCTTTGAATTCTGATATTTCTATGTTAATTCAATCTATGGGAGGCACAACCTTACATGTTGCTTATAGCATTGCCATTAGAGCCGAAAACTATCTTATTCAAGATGGTAAACTGGCTCCTAGGCCTCCCATGCCCTTGTATCCAAACTTAGAAAATCCAAGCACTAGTCAAGCACCCACTTTGGCTCCTGTTCCCACCCCTAGAAATCAAAGTTCAAGTGAAACTTCTACTTCATCCTCTAGTGCTTCAAATGAACTCCAGGAGGTCATGAAACAGTTGCAAAATTTGGGAAATGAGTTGGTTACTATCAAAATACAGCAAGCTCAAAGTGCTAGACCGTATCAGCCTCAAGCGCAATACCAGGCTAGGCCCCCATACCAACAAAATAGGTCACCAAATCAGGCTACAAATAAAAATCAAAGCCAAGTAAGGCCTCCTGCCAATAGACCATTCCAGCCCTATAATCCAAATGCCATATCTGGTTCTAAAGCATTAGTGCCAGTCCAAAATAACATGGCCCAAGAATATGATTGGTGCTTTCCATGCAACGAGCCTCATAACCAATCCATGTGTTTCAATGGTGCTCTCAATCAAGCATTGATGGTGACAACTATTGGTGTGGAGGGTGAGGGTAGTCAAGGAAATAGCCAACAACAAGAAACATTCCAACAGCAATCAGCCCCAAATGACACCACATTGGTGAACTGGCAAGCAGAAGATTTTTGTGGCATGAATCAAGTAGTTTCTCAAGGTGTTGCAGCCAACACAAGGTCAAAGAGGAGAAATTTGGGTGAAGAACAGCCATTAGCCCCAACCAATCCACAACCTTCCACGGCTCCACAAATTATTGGCAAGCAAAGTCGCATTTCAAATGCACAAGGGCAGCCAAGAACAACCCCTAGGCCAACTCAAATGCCAGCTGTTGCTGCCCACGTGCAAGGGGTGAATGTGCAAACCAAGGGACAACAGAGAGACCATTCATCACCATTCAGTATCATTGATCAGATGAAGAAGACAAATGTTAATATATCAATGTGGGAATCCCTATCTATCCTAGGCCAAAGAGATCTGCTGCAAGCTGCCATGAGGGATTGGCCAATTTCAAATCAGTGGGTTCAGATGCAAGACAAAGTGCCTACAAACGTTGCCCAGCCTGGGGGAAATCATGGAGGATAGCAAGGTAAGATGTTGAAGCCCCCTCCTTTCTATGTTTCGTTGATCGTTGGAAATCAGCTAGTACACAATTGCATGATTGATTCCGGGGCAAGTAGTTGTATCATGCCCAAAAAAATAGCTGATCAGCTAGGGCTCCAGTATGAAATAACATCCAAATGGGTAGTGCAGTTAGATGGAACAGCAGTAGCAATAGTTGGAGTGATTAGAAACTTGAGTCTTACCTTGCATGTATGTCCAAATGTTGTTGTTTTACAAGATGTATCAATCATAGACCTTCCACCACTCTTTGCCCTTTGCTTGTCAAGGGACTTCACAACCAAGATTGGGGGGTATTTTTCTACTGATTGGTCACATATGATATTCAGAAAAAGATATGGAACTAAGGCTACAATTAGGTCTGAACCTATTGCAAAATTTCATATTGAGCCTTACACTCCAATTCAGATTAATGCCAATTGCTCAGCATTTGATCAAGAAGATCACCCTAGCACTGATGAGGATGACACCAAGATTGGAAGCATCCCGGATCTAACTCTTGATGAATGGGCAAACAAGATACATGCTTTTGATCCTTATCAAGAAATAGAAGAATCTGAGCTAGGGGTTTATTGTTTACATGAAGAGGATCAACCTCTCCCCAGCATCACCAAGCCAGATCATAAGTACAAGAATGGAGTATGGCAATTGTTCTTTGATGGGTCAAGGAGTAGACAAGGTGCAGGAGGAGGAGCTATGCTCATCTCACCGCAAGGTATAAGGTATTACTCAGCCTTCCGTTTCCAGTTTTCCTATTCAAACAACACGGTTGAGTATGAAGCCTTAATTCATGGACTGCACTGGGCAATGAAGAAAGGCATCAAGAATTTACAAGTATTTGGTGATAGTGATCTGATCGTAAACCAAGTCAAAGGAAAAAATTCTGCCAAAAATGATCTGTTGAAGAACTACAAAAATCGGGTATGGGATCTTATTGAAGATCTTGAAGCTTTTAGCATTAATTCCATCCCAAGAAAAAGGAATGAAGCCGCTGACAGGCTAGCAGCAATTGGGGCTGCATTTGATGCTATGGAAAGTATCAAAAGTGAAAAATATCAGCCTCATATCAAATTGGTTTTGAGACCAGCTGTTCCCGATAACAACACAAGTTGGCAAGTCTTTGAGAATGATCAGAAAATTGTTAATTTCCTACAAGAAGAAGCTGAGTTCTCCGCCAGGAATCAAGACAAGCTACATCAGCAGTATGGTGACCAAGTGGTGCAGCTGCAAACTAACAAATTACCAAAAGGCCTCATAACCTTGGAGTCAATCTTCAATCTGAATGATCAGTTCCAGAAGGAGAAAGTGAACATTAAAGTAAAGGGTGAAGATTCAGAGCCTATTTTAGTGGAAGAAGGCAAAAATTTGCAGATTGGCAAAGTAAGTACCTCACAAGAGAGATCTGATTTTGTTCAACTTTGTCAAGAGTTCCCAGATATCTTTGCTTGGACTTACAAAGATCTAAGAGGTTTCAACCCAAAGCTGGCACAACATACTATTGAGCTGGATCCAGAATCCAAGCCTGTTAGGCAAAAGCAAAGGCCAGTGAATCCCCATATTGAACCTCTCATGACAAAAGAGTTAAGCAAGCTTATTGAGGCTAGCATCATCTTCCCCATCAAACACTCAAGTTGGGTCGCCAACTTAGTCCCAGTTATAAAGAAGAATGGAGAGATCAGGTTGTGCGTCGACTTCAGAGATTTGAATAGAGGCTCTCTCAAGGATCATTATCCACTCCCTTCCATGGAGAAAATATTGTAGGTTGTAGCTGGTTCAGAAAGGTTTTCACTACTTGATGGATACTCAGGCTACAATTAGATTATGGTGAGGGAGGAAGATCAGTTCAAGACAACCTTCACAACCAAATGGGGAACATATGCCTACAAGAAGATGCCATTTGGCCTATTAAATGCTGGAGCCACTTTCCAAAGGGAAATGGATATGGCATTCAAGGGGTTGATCAATAAAATAGTTTTGATATATCTTGATGACATCACTATATTCTCCAAAAATGCAGTGGATCACCTTTTTCATCTGAGGCAGGTATTTTAGAGGTGTAGAAGATTTGGGGTATCATTGAATCCCAAAAAATGCATATTCCTGGCTCATGAGGGGAAACTTCTAGGCCATATTGTCTCGAAAGAGGGGCTGGCAATTGATCCAGAGAGAGTTTAAGCCATAAGAGCACTACCATTGCCAAGTCACAATAAGGCTCTTCAAAGCTTCTTGGGAAGGATCAATTTTGTCCTCAGGTTTGTCCCAGATTTTTCAGCCCTTGTCAAGCCCATCACCAAAATGTTAAAGAAGAGCATGTCTTTTAAGTGGACAGTAGAAGGCAAGGAGAGTTTTGAAGCAATCAAAAAAGCTATCTCTCAAGCACCAACTCTCATCAACCCAGACTTCTCCAAGGATTTCATCCTCTATGCATTTGGAGGTGATGACACTATTTCTGCCATTCTAGTACAGCAGAACAAAGATAATGATGAGCAGCCGGTTGCCTTCTTCAGCCAGAGTCTAGATGACTATGAGGTGAGGTACTCTTTTATTGAGAAGCATGTGCTTGCAGTAATCAGAAGCTTGAAGAAATAAAAGCATTTAATATCAAACAACAAGGTCCAGTTGCTAGTCTCACATGCTAGAGTTAAGGACTTCCTCCTCAACAAGAATTTGAACGAGAAAAGGGCAGGTTGGATCACCCATGTCATGGAGTATGACATTGAGATCAAGATCACCAAGCTGGTAAGAGGGAAAGGATTGTGTGAGTAGCTGGTTTTGGGGAAGCAAAAGGAAGTATGCAACAAAGAAGAAACTATTTTGACAGTCCAAAACAGCCATGAGCCGAGTGGCAGGCAAGAAGAAGACAATGTCGCCCCGACTCCTTGCTGGACCCAAGGTATTATGCACTTCCTAGGCACATGCCTATGCCCTCCAGAGATGAACAAGACCCAAAGGAGACACTTCAGATTACAGGCTGTCCCGTATGCCATTGTTGATGGAGTTTTGTTCAGGAAAGATGTAAATGGAGTGCTGCTAAGATGCATTAGCACAGGTCAGATTCAAAGGGTATTAGAAGAGTTCCATGATGGACCAGCTAGTGGCCATTTTGCACCAAGAGTGACAGCTCTAAAAATCATGAAGGCTGGCTATTATTGGCCTAAAATCTTTAGTGATTGCTATGCATGGATCAAGAGGTGTAAGAATTGTGCATTCTTCACAGGAAAACAGAGACTTGCTGCCCTTCCATTGCATCCAATCTCAGTTGACCAGCCATTCATGCAATGGGGTTTGGACTTCATTAGAGTCATTAATCCCAATTCAAGCCAAGGGCACAAATGGATTTTGATAGCCACAGACTACTTCACCAAATGGACAGAAGAAGTAGCACTCAAAGAGGCAAATGCGTCTAGCATCTTGGACTTTTATGAGGGAATAATGACCAGATTTGGTGTACCTACTACAATAATCTCTGATAATGCATTGGCATTCATTGGATCTAGGGTGACTGAGTGGGCTGTCAAGAACGGTATTTACCTAAGCACTTCATCGAACTATTACCCTCAGGGTAATGGCCAGGCCGAGTCTACAAACAAGAACTTGTTGAGGATCATTAGGAGGACTCTTGATGAGAATCAGAGGTCTTAGCATACCAAATTGAAATCAGCCTTATGGGCTGATAGGATAACTCCCAAAAGATACACAGGTAACTCTCCATTTAGGCTTGTCTATGGAAGAGAGGCAATCTTGCCCATGTCACTTGAGTTGCCAACATTGGAACTCATGAAGCAGCTGGAGTTACTTGAATTTGAGTCCATGGAGGTGAGGTATGCAAAGTTGATGGAGCTACAAGAGATCAGAAATTAGGCATCCCGAGCAATGGAAAAGGATCAAGCTTTGATCAAGAAGACCTTTGATAGAAAGGCCAAGGATAGATCTTTTCAAGTTGGAGATCTAGTGTTGAAATGGGATGTGGATAGAGCAAAACTGGGAAGACATTCAAAATTTGATGCCATTTGGAGTGGCCCATACATGGTCACAAAGTGCAAGAATAGCAATGCTTTCCAATTAGCCTCACTGGAGGGTGAAGAATTGCAGATTCCAGTCAATGGAATCTATCTCAAGCATTGCTTCTAGAGGGAAGTTCACTACCTCTGTAAATATTAGATTAGATTTTCGTTCCTCTCAAGTGCTTGTGCACATTGTTTTGCTGTAGGTTAGTTTTGTTTTCCCTAAGTGCTTTGGCACATCTTGCTGTCCATGGAGATGTTTAGCAGTCCTTGCTTTCATCAGGTGACATTCCATCTTCCTCCTTGCACATTCTGAGTCAGTAAGGGTTCCGAATAGAATATTTGATGACTCCATGCCCAATAAACTAGCTTCAGGAAACTGGTATTCTTTTCATCTAGCAGGCAGATGACCCCGCTGAGTCGCCAAATTGTTATCCAAATTCACCCCCCAGGGTTAATTCGATAACGTGCATTGAATTCTCAAGCCCCAGGAAAATTGATTGATCCACGGCAAAAAATCATGTTTCTAGGGTCCCCTCATATTTTTTCCTAACTCTCCTGTCTAGGTTGAAAAGAGCAAGTTCTGAGAAAAGGTGAAAAAGCTGCAAAAACAAGCTTGGGACAGGAAAAATCGTGAAAATTGGCTAAGTCCTAGTCCTCGCAACAGTAGGGACATGAGGGACATCGAGACGCGAATCGGCCGAAAAAGCCTCTAGGTGGCCCATGAAGCAAAGGGACATCTGGGACAGAAGGACGCGGAGGGTGCGAAAAGCTGGTTCGACTGAAGGAGGAAGCAAAATCGACTAACTGTTGAGAAAAACAGTTTGGGACATTCGGGACGTGAGGACGCGAACCGCCCGGATCGGCTGAATAGAGGACTTTAGCACCGAGACAGTCTGAGCCAGAAGTACGCGGTGGATGTGGAAAGCTGGTTCGGCCAAAGGGGAAGAAATTTGACTAACTGCTTTGGGACACGTTGGGACAAAGGAACGTGAACCGGCCGAATCAGGCAAACCGGAAGAATTTGTCCCAGACAGTCCGGGACAGTTGGAACAAATGGGACGCGAAGGGCGCAAAAACCAGCCGGTTCGGGACCCGAAATAGAGAAATTTCATATTGGGACCATTTGGAACAAAGGGACGTGTGGGACGCGGATAGCCGAAAAAGCCGAGAGCCAATCAGGTTGCGCCACGTGTCATCGGCAAATAAGGGACAAGGAAGCCCATTTCAGGCGGATCAGAGGATTCTGTCCCAAACAACAAAGGGACATCCGGGATAAATGGACGCGGTGGATGTGAAAAGCCAGCAGACCCGAATACCAATGAAATCATGACACATGTCACGAGGGAGAAATTCTAGAAGTCAAAGGGTGAGGTTTCAAGCACTAACCTGAACCAATGAAATAGTGCCACATGTCCAAGTTTAAGGGCCCACAAGGAATTTTCAAAGGAAAGCCCATGGAAAGGTGGAGGAGAGAGAATTACTTAGTGAATCAGAGCCTGCCACATGTTATCCAAGTGGCAGAGCGTGATCAGGGAAAGTTCAAATGAGTTTTTCCAGCCGACTCTATTTTCGCCTGTTTTTGCCCTAAATCTTCAGATCGTCATATCTTTAGCTGGGATCCATTAAGCTCGGATTTGCATGTTCCTTTATATCAACATGGGAAAGCTGTATGAAATTATCTACATGATTATTGCCCATTCAATCTCACATTTTGGTGTAGTCTTAGAGAGAAAATTGGTTCTAACGACAGTGTTCATGGCCAGAAGTGACATTTCAACGACCAGTTCTTAATGCAGAATGGGTCGCATTCTCCTCCAATTCGGTCAAAAATGACAGTGTATGGGTTTGTAAGGTCCCCCATGCTGTTTTAATGCATCTGAAGTCAAGGAGGAATGGGCTCTCATTGTTTTTTGTAGCCAGTGTTTCTGTCCCCTAGGCTCGACTCCTTGCAATGTAAAAGCCAGATTTGGCTCATTTCTAAAGATGGGAACATTTTTTGACATAGAAACTTCTTCTTTCACCTCCAGTAAGTGACTTGATGCAAGTGATCAGACCTCTCCAAAGATTGTGCCCCTTTTCTTTTACCTCTCTAAGGGTGTAATGCATGTTTTTGACACTGGAAATGATAATGCAAGCTTTGTGAATGGTTTTCAGTCCTTTGTTTGTATGCATTTTGCTTCATTTCAGATCCTAAATTATACCCCTTATCAGCCTGTGTATGTTTTATGTATGTCAACTTTGGTTTGTGTTTATTTGCATGACAGAATATGTTTCACCACTCCTTTTGGTGCATCACCACCTTTAGTTAGTTTCGATTTTTGCATTTCTACTCCCTGTCTCCTTGCAAGTTTAGAGTAGGATTAGGATCTGAACCTCTGTAGTTGTGCAAGCATTAGATCTAAATTAGTGGCAGGAGTTTAGGAGGAACCAGCCTCTAATCTGGAGATTCCTCTCTCAGTTTTACAAGTCCCCACACTTGGAGAGAGGTTTCCATGTTGTGCAATCACACTGGATGCTAGAGTGATCAACCTAGAAGCCTGATCTGCATCCAGGGGTGCTGTGAGTCTGGTAACAACAGTAGCCATAGGAAATTTCAAGATGCATACGATGGTGAAGGGAAATCTCCCAAATCTTCAGGATATGATCTTCAAAGAAGGTTTCATATTCCATGGTTGGAGTAGCATGCTAAGTCATCAGGCATGTTTTAGCCAATAGAATCAGTATGTATTTGCAGCTACAAGTAATTTCAGTCATAGACTTAGAGCATTTTGACCTTTGCGATAAGTGATGAATTGCAACATGTATTGTGGATTCCAGCCCATTATATCATGTTTCAGGTCTGAATTTTGTAAAATAGTACATATAAGTATGACAGTTGCTGTAAGCTATTCTTTTTGCTGATGTTTGCAAGAATAGAACCAATTGTTAACAATTTTTATGACAATCAGATAGTGTTATCAGTCACAATGGAAGGATTTTCCGCCTACCATCAATTAGGGATTGTTTAATTACTTCATGGAAGCCACTAGGCAATGAGTTTGTGAGATAAGAAACTAGATGCTACTTACTACAAATATTATGTCTGACATTATAGAATAGACCCATTATGGATTGGAAGTATCTGTATCGACATGAATTTCAACTTCTGAAGCAAACATAGCTTTCATAAAAGAGTTGAACGACATGTCTGGTAAGGCATGATGGTGCGGTTTCGGGATGTTAAGAACAAGCTCTTGAGTTCTCATTCCAGTGATGTACTGACTCTGTTCTATACTGCAGGTCCTAAATTGGAGATGATAGAACCAAGAAAGACAATAAGTGTGTTTTAGTCCAAATTCTCAATGTATGAGAACCCAAAGTGGAATAAGTAATAATGATTAGTGCAATCAGAGTACTAAGGGACTTGTTATCCTCCGACACCTAGAAGGAAGATTCAATTTGGATCAGGGGCATGTATCAAATTCCAAATTTTAATTGGTTGCTCTCATGTGGCATTGTCGGCTCCTTATCGTTATTCTATCTCATTGATGACTTACTTCCAGTAGCATTGTTAGGTCAGCCTAAGTATTGGCTCATACCCTTAGAATGAGGCATATATAGGGGATAGAATTTTGCTAGTTAATGATGCCATTTTGAGTGTTGGAACATGTATGGTTACTGGAGGTTACCCCCTCCAAGTCGTAGCTGGAAGCTTGCACAAAATCGAAGTGGAAAAGATTTGATGAGAATATTGGATGAAGGGTTCTATACCTATATTCATGGTGCTCACATGGGTACTCCAGTTGATGAAAATACGAGTGATTGGTGGATGCATACAACTAGCATTTCCTACGATTCGAAGTGGTACCAAGGTGAGATGATTTGCATCAAAATTAGGGAATAACAACTCGCTAAGTGGAAGTGAATAGGCACCATTGAAAGAGGGGGATGAATTTGGTATCTCAAAACCCTCGTTGCATAAAAGAAGCCAAGTGGGAAACAACCCAAAGTAAGATATATGGAAACTTTCAGCTCCATTGGATATGTTTTGTGGATGTTATTCAGTGCATTTATACATTTTCATAAATCATCTTGAGGTTAGGAAGGAAACTCTAGTCCATTTGGGATATATGAAATTTATGTTCTTCAGGTAAACCAATATCCGTAAATTGAAAGGTAGAAGATTCTTAGTGCTCTATAGGCACTGCCGAAATATTTTCAGCCAATTCTAGGGAACGAGTAATAACATGAGCACAAGGCATTGTAATTGCTTAAGGGAAATGGAGTTGCAAGATGGATGCTACTGTAATGTGGATAAAATTTTAGAAATATATTTCTCATATTTCATGACAATGAAAACCATTATCTTGGAGGCCTGCATGGATTTGGTTTTTTGAGTTAACACTTGTACAGGTAAGTAGGGTCCAACATTGGAAGGAAATGGATCAACATTATTCAATGGATATATGGGAACAAAGAGGAAGACAAGTCAAGTAAGGATGTTGGACTTATGTTTTAAAAAATAACATACTTTTCTAATATCAAGTGGGTTGAACTTAATTAGAAATTAAAAGAAAGGTGAAGAATATAAAAGAAAATGGAGGGGATGATTTGTCCAGCATATATGAAGAATCTATCTATCATAATTATCAGTTCGAAAATCCGAAAACTTGGAGAATAAGGAAGAAAATCCAAATATTGATGCAAATATCCAGTTAGTTATAGCACACAACATCAGAAGTGAAGATAATAACATTTCAGTTTCATTTATGTTTCTAAGATAATTTTCACCTATAAATTTACCCTAATAACAAGATAATAATATTTAGTTATTAACCTAGAGATATAGCTCAACATCTAATAAATTCAGCGTTAAGTAACTAGACTAAGCGCACCTTATTTTGAGTTATTGTAAGATAAAATTCAAGTGATTGTGAAGCATTTATAACTTTAGTGTATGGAGAAATTTACTTAATACATGTGGCACGATTTTTTTGAATATATATATGGATGGTTAAGCTGATATTTATGTTTGTTATCCTTGTTAATGTGTCACATTGGGGAGAATTCATATTAATACGAAAAATAAGGATTATGCATAGTTTTGGTACAAATAGCCATCTAGGTTACTTTTCCGAGGATAGACAGTGTTACATGGAACTAAAGCAATAGTCATTAATAACCTTGAGTGTTATGATTTAGTTAATATGGACTAATATCAGGGAATAAGGATGATATAAAAGTATGTAATATGATAGACAATAATAAGGAAAGGTGTATGATTAACATCTAGGCAAGAAAAAACAAGGTAAGATATGTAACATCTAAATATTCAAGAAGAAATATGGGATCTTCTAGAATAAATTTCTTGATAAGCCCAAAAATGCTACCAACTGTAGGATATTGAAGAAGTTCATCCATTGTTAAGGATGAGATATTAAAAAATGATGTTTGAGATATCCCAGGAGCTCCTTAAATCATATTCGCAACCATGATTATATTATATACTCAAACTGGAGTAATATTCATATGTTAATATTATACAGGGGATCAATGCTAGGAACTATTATGAAGCATGTAAGACCTAATCTATGGCTGTATCCTAAAGATACATACTACATGGAATCCTTCAAACCTGGTCTACCTGCATGTGCATCCAATGTTGGTTAAAAATGCATGGAACCGGCCAAGGATCCGGACCGGAACCGGACGAGATTCAAAATAAGAGGAAATGAACCGATGTGTTAGCATAAAAAATAGGGATAAGGAATTTAAGATATGAATATCATGCACACGAGGGATCACATATGGATTTCAACAAAGGTTGAATGCACCAAAGAAGTGAAACAATTACACGTGCACACTTGATAAACATGGTTTGCTCATGTATATAGGTACTGCATAGTTCTGGAATTACTCGTTAAAACATACTCAAGGGGGTTATTCGGGAAGGAACTGCTATGCACCTAGGGAAAGGATGTTATGATGTATATGTATTGATGGAGATGCCGACATGTGGCACACATCCCCTTATCTTATTATATCATTCATTTATGATTTATTATGCTTAGGAGGTCGGCCTCAGTATTGGCCATAGGTTAGAATGGTATATATAGGGGTTAGAAGGTTGTAGTTAATCATCATATTGAGTATTGGAGTGTTATTGTATGGTTTGGAGGTTACCCCCTCGAAGTGGTATTGGAGGTTGCCCCCTCGAAGTGGCAAAGCTATTATATGAGCATATTGTCATCATTTATCTATATTTTGGTGTTCTCTCATGTTATTCTGCTGTATATGTTTTGATTTATACAAGTAATATCCTTACATGCTATAAGAGTAAGAGTCACTTTTGGGTTTGCAGAGATACCACAAATCCAAATCAGAAGCGTTACACTTAGAGAGGATTTATCACATCTCACAGACTCAATTAAAGGATGAATCCATTTATCATCTATTAAAAGACTAGAATTATATAACTTACCGTTTTGTCCTAGAATGGGTTACCATAGAAAATAAATGCCTCCAGTTTCTTAATAGAACACATAGTTAGAAAATGTGATCTACAACTTGGACCATGTTAATTAATATAGAGGTTAATAATACTAGCTTTACAACATTGAATCCAAGAGTCTTCCTATTTTGGGACAACCTTAATCTTCAGCCTTACTTAAGGACTCAATTTCCAACATATAAAACATAAGCCCAACAATCACAAATAAGAGTGTAAGGGTCAAGAAATCAAACTCTACTATCATTACCAGCTCATATGTTGAGATAAGGCATGCTCAATAAAAGGAACTGTTTAACACCTTTTCAACCGAGAAAACTAATGCATAAACCTTAAGAAGATCAACTTACTTTCTATGATGGTTTCCTAATGGTCAACAGTGAACTGTATCTAATACAAGAGGAAGGAGATTCTTATTCGAAATCAACATCACTTTCGAACTTAGCAAGAATTGCAAGAAAAACCAAGCTTAGTAATAATAGTGAATAAATTAGCCCACTAAGTAACATACAAGGTTTTACAGGAGAATGTCCATCCTCCGTTATAGAGACTGAAATGGAACATAAGAGACAAGATTTTAACAAGCTGCACTTAACCATCCCAGTAATAAAATCTCAATATAAGCTTTCCGCAATCGACTTTAAACCCCAAAGAAGTCGGAATAGTTCTAGAATTACTAAGAAGTAGCAAGGAGATCAACATGGAATAATAGAATAAAGTATCTAGAACTTATACAATCTTAAATTGTAAACAAGATACAACAGTTAACTTACTAGAAAACTCAGTGATTCAGCCAAGCCATCATAGTGGCTCTGGGGTAGACCATAACATCATTCTAAACTACCTATTCAAGGCTAAAGATACAGACCTTGTAATTATTACAACTGTCCATATCATACACAACCTAATGATAATATTAAATTTAGTTATTTTTCATTCTTCATAACAAATACTTATTTTAAATAAAACCAGGTCGATTATAAGTACCAACTCTACCTCCTACAAGACCAACACATCTCCAACACATGGATTTATTTTAAGAATCAAACCCAATTGCGTAAATCTTATAGACACTAGGTCAAGGAAAGTCATCTAAAACAAAAAATCACACATAACAATTTCCATAATACCATAATATCTAGCTATAATCATTCATATCCTTGAAGAGATGGGTAACAATTAAACAACATTTTCTACAGTATGGGTAGATATCTATTCACAGCTGCAAGAAGATTTCAACAATGTTGGCATGTCAAATAAAACCTAGTAATCATTTTAGTATCAATCCTCAAACATCTCAAGATTATATTCTTTCTTTAACGATAATAACCTTATTGGAGTTTGTACATAATTAAATCACTTCAAACAACATACATCATGAAGCCATAACAATCCATACTCTACTAGCAAATATTAAACGATTCCACATCTTAGAAATTACAAACACAAAATATCATACAAGACAAGGTTACTTTTGTGAAATTACGAGATAGAGCAAGAAATTATGAAAATTTCAGAGCATATCATGCCATTATGCTGATTTATTCTTTTCTCACAAAAACTTTCATGATTCTTCAGAAGATCCCTAACTTGGAAGTGAATTCCTTCATCCCCCAAAACACAATGCTTTCACAATATGTATGCAGTCTGGGGGACTTTTCTATCCAAAGATTCAACTAAAGTTTTCTCCATGCAAAATCACATCAACAAATAGTTACACCTTTGCATACAGAGCTTTTGTGAGTTTCATGTGATGAAATGAATCGATACCAAGAACTTCCCCCTTGTTCCAATCTGTCAATGCACTTCCCGAGGAAGGTGGGAATTAAAAGATATTAAATGTAGAGTTAATGGAGTTTCCGAAAATTTACAACCAGCTATTCTTAGTTCTCTCTGAAATTTAGCAAACTCTTACTTCATGCCATGCAAGGTGATTTAGACAACTAAATTACTTCAATCCAAAATCAATTGGCAGTAATCAATAAATAATTAAGGGACTGTGAGTACAGATATTAGGTGGTGGTTTCCACCTCATCAACCATTTGAATTTGGGCAACATTATATAATTTTCAATGACCAAACAATATTTTATGCCATAGAAAATCCAGGTGCCATTCCATTATATGCCTTAAGGCTTCACAACACTAAATATTTTCGTACACCCTTTTCAAATAACAATGGTTATGTTCACTTCTACTTTTGCAAGTAAAGAGTTTGCATGTTAGGTTTAGAACTATACCACTAGGATTAGATTGAACTTCCTTTTTGCAATATATATATATATATATATATATATATATATATGCATATATATATTCACATGTGTGTGTGTGTCTGTGTGTGTGTAATGTTAGCATTGATCAAGAAAGTTGTTCATGTATACTCGAAGGAGTAGATGCCCTTAATTCATAATAATTAAATCCTTGACTGACGATTATATCCCCCTTATCCCTGGAAATAAAATCATGATGGCATTAGTCATCAAATGGAAATACTATCAGATGGTCGGTTTAAGACCTATTATAAACCAACAGGATGTATTGATCACATTTCAAATTAAGTTGATAAGCGCACTATCAAAATTGTCAAAGCCATAACATTGCTTAGTTATAAAAGCTATAATGTTAACAATTAAATAGAGATAATGTACAACATTGCAAATCACTTTTAAGGCTTAAATTTACACCAAGGATTTTATGACATACAACATTACAAATGACGTAATGTCACCTTAGTGAAAACAGTTCATCAATAAGATAGACCCCAGATTAGTAGGGTTCTCATCTAAGGAGATCATCCTTAGCTCATTCTTGATATTGTGATTACATGTTCACATCAAGTTTTCATTTAATTTTTGATATGCAAGGGTACCAACAACATAGGATAAAACCATTTGTCTTATCATTACTTTGACAACAGTAAGGAAAGCACGGGGCATTACATGAAGAGTTTGGTATAGAATGTCCTTGTGTACATTGGATATCTTAAGAAGATCTAAGATTGAAATCTTAGCAGACATATTCTCAAGTTACTCTAAGAGGTTGTATTTACCAGTTTGTGGGGTTGATGGAGAAGGTTCCAGAATCACGAGGTGGGCACGCCTTGTTACCATGGAAAAATCCTTTCCCTTGATTCAGATGGCATTAATATGGTCAGTAGGAGAGCGAATGCATCTAATAAGTGAATCATAATGATTGTTTTATTTTTTGGTCTATAAGTAATTCGCTGTTTTATAACCTTGGGATGACTCTCCCCGATCCAGATTTGACTTTTCGATTTATCATGATTGGGGAATGGCTCTTTAAATATCCCCATTTTTTCATTGGGTGTCTGAGTTTTTCCTGGGTTCTCCACCTCTATCTCCCCATTGTTGATGAGGTCTTGGATATAATGATGAAGGTGTAGACATTTTTCTATCTTATGTCCCTTGACACGATGCATTTCACAATATTCATGCTCCTTGTACCACGAAGGATTTGGAGCATTGTCATCAAAAGGTTGTGTCATAGGATATGTCATCATGTAAGCCACATCTAATTGTTTTAGTATAACCAAAAAAGGTTCATTAAGAGAGGTGAACATTCTTCATTTTGGTGGTTGTTGAATTGGTCCTTTGGTCAGTTTAAAAGTTTGACTAGTTTGGACTGTTTGTACATGTTTGGAATTAGTGATCCCATCTCCCACCACAATTTTGTTTTTGTTAAAAACCTTCGGCTTCTCTGTGGTTTTAACATTTTGATTATCTCTAGATTGGGACTTGATAGTTCCTTTAGAAATGAGAGATTTCTCTATCTAAACCCCCTTTTCAATCACCTCCTCAAAAGTGTGAACACAATGCATTTGGAGGTGGAAGGCTATGTCTGGGTTTAGGTTGGGAACAAAAATAACAACTAGCTATTTTTCAGGGAAAGCACAAGGGAAGCGGCTAGCTATCCCTCTCCATAGTTGGAGAAAGATGGTGAAAGTATAATTAGGGCATTGTTTAGTGTCACATAAATCTACCATGGTGACATCACTCTCTATGTTGTATGAGAAGTGATACCCAAACATTTCTGCTAATTCTAACCAAGTGAAAATTGATCCCCGAGGTAAATGTGTAAACCACTCCAAGGCTTGACCTCCTAGAATCTTGGGAAAAAGTCTTATAAGATAATTGTCACTATAGGACACCTCTTGACATGACATATACAAATCTTTGACATGTTTCTCGTGGATCTCCCTTCCCTTTATATTTTTCAAATTTTGGCATGTTGAAATTTCTTAGGAAAGGGTTGAAGGGTCATAGTCTTGTCAAAAGGATAGTGACATAATTCTTCATGTTGATACTTTCTAATGCTCCTTATGTTGCTGTCTTGAAGGCTTACGAGTGTTGCTTTCATAGAATGTACCTCTTGTGTGAGCAATTTTTCTCTAGTGGGAGAAGCGGGGATATATACTCGATGATACCTTGTATCATCTTCTCCTTGATTTTCTCTATGGAGTTCACTAATCTTAACCTTAGGCCTTGACTTTTGAACATTTTTTCTTTCTTCCTTCTATACATGAGAGGTTAGCAAAGCTAATTTTTGACTTAGGTTACTAATCTATTGTCGAATTGTGGTTTCTTCTTCTAAAGGTTCTTCCTCTTCTTCATATTGTGGAGGTTATTCACCATTCTCATGTCCTGTTTTGTTTTTACATGGCACTTTGATAAAGGGGTATTCTATGTCCCTGCCAATTTATCATTCCATGCATTGGAGGTAGAAGCATGTCCATGTGTCAAAATATCCTTCATATTGATAAGGAGTCGTTCTTCCTCATTAGTGTTATTCACAGGTAGGATTGTTTCATTTTAAGTGGGCATTTTGGCCCCTAATTCTATGATCTGTGCTAGCACTCTATCCTTATTTCTGAAAAGAAACTCATCTAATAAAGCAGGTTCAAAGTCGAATTCTGCGTGTGGGGATTCCAATTCATTACCACTATGATCGACCATATCTTCTATCTCTTTTTCCGCAGAAAATAGAGGCCCTAGATCATGTCCAATGAAGGGGTTTGACCCTTTTCTATTAGAGGCTTCCCAAGTTTGTGCTTGTTATTCCTCGTATGTTTTTTTCTAGAGTCCTAATCATGTTTTGGGAGCCATGATTTGTGATAGTTTCACTAAGGTAAGTTGTAAATGTGTTCAAAACTTTGTGACCACACCTAAGTGAAACGTAAGATAAATTTTCAAGAATATGAATGAATAAAAATGTGAGAATACCAAAGTGATAGAGTGATAAATCACCAGTGACACAAATGTTTGGTATCTAAGCCTATCAAATAAAGTACTTCCTATACCACGTTTCAAAAAGTAGTTAGTGTTGCAAGATAATTAACAAGATGCTCTCACTTATGCCAAGATCAAGAGAATGAACAAGACGTAAGTAAATACAAAAGGTTAATGTGACCTCCTATTAAGATATACTAGAAGCGAGCTCAAATTCGATTAAGACCTATATGCCAAAAAGTTCCAGTTACAATTTGTGAGTGACACAACAATATCACCAAGATATGTTAACCAAAATTTGCAAGAAAGTAAGGTATTGATATCAAGATGTTATTGATATAACACGCATAAGTGGTAACATGTAGCACTCTTCAAAATCAAGGTAATAATAGAATCGAACCAGAAGCTCAAAGTATAGCTAGGAATAGTTAAAATGTGTGTAGCGTAATCTTACAATATTGATATTTAGGTCAATTTTACAAGAAACAAGACGTTAATATAAAAATTATAGTGATACAATACAAACAAGGTAACCCTTCTAAGAAAGTTAAAGATGATGAACCACACCTAACTACAAAAACAATCTTGATGTGGGTATTAAGATCACAATGGACACCAATGATATGAATATGTCTCCATGCACTTTAGATGTTTAAATTACCCATCCACAAACATGGATGGGCATAAACAGACAAAAAAGTGGTAGAAACAATCGATTGGTAACACAAAGGTAGTCACCCTTCTTTTGATCAACAAAGTGTCAAAATAATGTGAAGGAAGTAGATCAAAATGGGGATGAAAAATGATGGCTTCACTTCAGCAGAGTTTTGCCTCGCCTTAAGGCAAGTAAAAAACTAAGCAAAAGTAACACGTCACATGTTTTCTGATGAAAAGATGGTTCACAACTCAACACTATTTTAGAATGGTCAAAGTGTGCTCCTTGCCAAAATATATTTTCCTAGGTGGTTCTCTCATCCTAGGTGTTAAAACGTTGTTCACAAGCAGGACGATTTACCCAAATAGTCCTGACTATCTTGGGAGTATCTCAGCTTTTCCCCCTTCAAGAATAGTTGGCATTAAATGCATCCCTCGTGTTATTAAAAGGGTCACAATAGGGAAAACTTGTAATGCTATCTCACAAAGGAATCACTAGTCAAGTAGGTAGTGTGGAACACTTCCTGTTTCTTCCACAAGGTTCCCTCTTGCGTGGAATAATTTGGGGTTCTTGGAACCACCCCCATTGTTGTAGCTTAAGGCAGAGAGGGATGTACCCTTTTATGAAACCTGCAATACAGTGTTTTGAATATGTTGTTCTTTTTATCTTTTTTAATTAGGTGTGTTTGCTTGACCACATTTTGGCAATCTGTATAACAAATGTATTAGTAGTTTTTGACTTCGTTTTGATTCCTCCTTTCTTTGACAAGCGGGGTGTTTTGGTCCTCTATGACTATTTTTAGTAGTTTTCCATCAAAAGAGTAAACATCATTTCTGATTCTCCAGATCATCCAAGGACGTAAGAGAAGAGCATACGTGATGTTTCCAAAATCCAAAAAGATATCAAATGGAAAAACACTTTGATTCAAACACATCACGTTAACCAATTCCAATTCAAATATTCCTAACAACCTCAAAGCATCAAAAAAGGACCTAAGAATCATTTCTGATTCCCAAGATTGCCCCAAGGGACGTGAGGGAAGAGAATACACGATCTTATTCCTATAAGTAGACATGCAAAGTTTATCTAATAAAGTAAAAAGCATGTAAAAAAACACCCTGTAAAAATGAGTATATAATTAGATAAAACCTGCAAGAATGTTAGCACCTCAACACATTAATTTCAAGAAAACAAAAAGACACGTGTGCCCTTGTTTTGGTGTCTACACGTTGGTTAGGGAAAATATGCCACTCTGTGTTTTTCCAATTTACAGTGCACCTACGCCACCCGAGAGGCATGTGTGCCACTCTGTGTGTTTTTGGCTTACTGTGTACCTATGCCACCCGAGAGGTGTGTGTGCCACCAGAAGAACGTATGCACTACCTTCGATAAAAATAGGCTAAGTTTCGCATAGAGTGCTTGCATTACCAAAAAATTGTTTGCGCCACCCCTTTGTAAAACAACCTTGAATTCCGACAGAACGCTTGCACCACCAGAAATGTGTCTACGACACCAAAATAATGTGTGCACTTAGGTTAAGGTGTATGCACTGATTTGACAAGTTTTGAATTGTAATGAAGGTACAGTATGAAATAACATCTGTGCCTAGGTTAGTGCGTTTGCATGCTGGTTAGGGTATGTGCGCTGAGATTAGTGCGTATGCACCAGGATTGATAAATAGAGAATCAGGTTTTGACAGTGTGCCTGCACCACCAAAAATGTACCTGCGCTCCCAGTAGTGTGCCTGTGTTAACCCTGTAACCAAAATATGGTAAAAAACACAAGAAAGATCACAATACTTCAAATTTTAGTAAGTTAGTTTAAAAATGGAAATAACCCATTAAAATAATAACTATGAACAAGAACTTACACATATACAACTAGCAAAAATTCCAAGAAAATGGACATTAGTTACTACATGTGCATATCAAAAGTTAGCCAAAATAATGAAATTTAAACTAAAATGCCAAGGGACTATCCGTCCCACAAGGCATGCCAAATGTGTCCATGATTTTTTTTTTAAACTAATGCTAATGCAAGTAAAGACTAATACCTAATAGCCTTAATTAGCAAAAAATAAACAAAATACTAAGCACCATCAAGATAAGAATAGAACAAGGATAGATACTGACATTCATCATATTCAAAACTTTGAAACTAACAATTTTAAGTGTCTAAATCCTCTATTCTCTAACAACAAATAAATGAATGGACCTATGTAGGCTCCATGGAAATAAAAAATGGTTGTCTTTGGTATTCCAAGAACCTAGGAATGAGGGCTTATCAAAGTTGGGCTACAAGACCCTTTTGACACCTCCCATATGACCTAAGCACTTAGGAAAAGGCTTAACTCTCCAAGATGATGAAACTCTCAAGAAAACAAAGGAAAACTTTTAGTCTATTTTGCTATATGCTTTACATTTGTCTTCTCAAGAAGTTTAGGTGTAGGTATAAAGGTAGAAGGAGGGATCCTTATATAGCCTAATAGATAAAGGAAACACTTCATCCCTTTGCATGTGGGATAAAGGTAAAACAAGATTAGGAATGGATAAGGTTGCTTTATAAAAGGTAACCTTACTTTAGAAGGGTTTAATTTATACTTAGCAAGTCATGAGAGTTGGGGGGTGTTTTAATTAATCAAATGTGATTAACTAATAGGTAGATGTAAGCTTCTAAAAGGTGTTTAGAGGAATATTCGTATGATTTAGGCAATTAAAAGGGGATTAAATCAATTAAAAATTGATTTATTGGTTAAATGAAGGGGAAAGCTAATTAATTAATAATAATTAATTAGTCTAGATAAAAGGGGTGAATAATTAACGGAAGGTCGTTAATCAGGATGTTAGTTGGATAGGCAACTTAACTAATTATCATATTGTAATTGATTAATGATAATAAGAGAGAAGATGAGCGCTTTTGACGATATGTCATCAATTTGTGAGAAAGGATATAATTAGCACAATTTAAGTATTTAAATTGCTCGGGCGTAATTATGGGTGTCTACGCTAAGGATACAAAAAAACCAAATTAGTATAAGCTAATCGAGTTTACTCAATACTCACGAACTCCAAAGTAACTGGAATCCAAATGCAAGGACTTAAAAAACTCAATACAAAAGAACTTATAGTTCGTGATCCAAGTAACAACAATTATACAAAACAATCCGAACCAAAGGTAATATATCCTTCTAATGAGATTTAGTACACGAGAGTGTTCAAATCTTATTTATCTAAAACCCACCAATCAATTAGAAGTATTTGAAGAGAGTAAGAATAACCAAATCACAATAAATCAAACAAGGTCCCAACGTTACTTCCAACGTGACTGAAATAAAAATCACAACAAGACGCTCACAATTCCATCCATAAAGATTACGATAGAGAAGGTATTTGTTTCAACAACAATCACAAGAAGGCATATGCATACTACATTTATATAATCCTTTAAATCTGATAACGACTGCTTCAAAAGAGCTCTATATCAACCAAAGAGTGAAAATAGTACAGTAACTAGCCAGAGGTTCCTTAGTCCCTCAACAAGTTACAGTTCCAGTCTATTAACCTTCGAAATAAAATAGTAAGCCTTTAACAAGACGCGGGTTTTCTCAGATAAAAGGAGAGAAGATTATCCTCCATATTCACATGCCTTTACAAGTTCAAATAAGGTGGTACAATATCAAAAATATAAGTACCACAACCATTCCAACTCAAGAAGCCACAAGGAGAATATCTCAAAGGGGATAACCAAATCAACTCAAACCAAAACTAACCTCCCAAGTTTTTTTCGAGAAGATAGTCCCATAAACAAGTTGAAAGTATTTCAAAACCTTGAATACAAGTAAAGCTCAATCTCATAACACAATTATAAAACCAAACACATCGACTCGAATACAAGTTCAGAACACGCAAGTATTGGATATGAGTATTGTGCTAAACATGAAGCTTCAAACATAAGTTCTGAGCAACAAAAAGTTCCAATACAAGCTCAGAACTAAACACAAGGCTCTAATATAAGTTCAAAATGAAAAACCTGACATAATATTCCAGTTCAGAACAACAACATCCTCAAACACAAGTTCAGAACAAAATACAAGCTTTGAAAAACAAGTTTCACATGCATGTCACCACTGAACTTGCACAGAGAGAAAGTTTCCAAAGGATAACATTATATAGTAATGGATTATATCCAAAAAACCACAAAGATTCATAAAACCATGAAAGTAAATAACCAGACAAATCATGAAAACATTTATGTTATGAGAGTAGAATTGTTTTAATGAATCATTTAGAAGAAAGCAAGAAATCTTAATGGATAGATCCTATCATGCCTGATAGTGCTTCTGCCAATTCGAAGGAGACTTCCAACCAAGATTCCAACTCTTTTTCTCCTCCATGAAATATCAATAACCAAATATCTTTTCTTCCAATGCCTCATATACTTTCCTTCAATCAAAAATAGGCCAGAGAAACCAAAAATAGCCACAAATTAAAAGTCAAACTGCTGGTTCAAAGAACTAGATAGCTCCATGCAGAGTAAAAATCACGAAGCATGAAAAACCAAACAACGTATCACAAATATACCTCCCTTATTTCCAAGATGGTTTGCACACAAATACCAAGGTCCATTAATGCCATTAATTACAAAATTCCCACCTATCTCTCCATGCCACCACCTCCTAAAACTGGTGAAACCTATATCCACTTCAACATGCATTTCCAACTTTAGTGAAGCCTCCACGTATGTCTCCACTAAATTTTACTAGCCTTTTCCAAAGCTGGTTATACCTACATTCATTTAACCCAATAAAATCAATTAAATGACATTGGAACTATCACCATAGTGTTATGCGACCCTTAGGTTCCTTTTTAATAGTTTAGGATAGATTTCCGAAAACTTAGGTTATTCTAACAATAAATTACGTTAGGTCTTAAAACATTACCATAGGTAATTTCCACCTTAGGTTAGATCAAATTCAAAACCATATAGTATTAGGTATTAGGTTAAAATAGCCTAGCATTACTTTAGTAATTCCTCCCTTATTCATTTAGCACAAGAACTTAGGTTAGGACATCATCCAAAGGAAATAAAATAAGAAACTTAGGTTAGATTGAAACCCAAATAAGTAGACATAGCTAGGAAGTAGGCGATTTTACCTAGTTTAGGATACTGTTAGGATAATTATTTAGTTTTTAGGATTTATATTCTCTTCATAGTCATGAAGCGGACTATATTTTTTTTACGCCATTAACGTCCTAAAGAGATCAATCCTAAAGACCCAAGCAAAAACATACAACCAAATGAAGGCACGTTCATACAAGACCAAAGTATTTGAAACATACAAAGTTTAGTCCGCTACATCTCTCCACCTATGAATGTTATTTTTACCATTTATTCTGGTAAGGAGATTTAAACCATTCCTTGGATCACTGGAATTGATCCAAGGATGAGTCTGTAAAAGAGATAAGTTTACAACTCTCAAAACCAGATTGCAACTTACCTACTAGAAGTGAAAGTGGATTCTTACAAGCCACATCATTTCAGTCCAGTGAATCCAAGAGTAGAGATGATTTATCCATAACAAGCATGATTTTCAACAATCAAGGAAACACACCTCATTCAAGAAAATCACATGCTAACGCTTGTAATGAAAAAGAGGAATATAACTATTTGTCAAAGGTGTTACATGAACCTTGTACCACTTTTTTCTTCTTCTTCTCCAAGGACTCCTCTAACATATGGGACTCTTCTTATTCTGATAAATCTTCCCTCTTGGGTCACTCTTTCATAGTGTATTTCTTCCTGCGAGTGTAAGTGCTTGTGCCCACACTGGATTCTTGTGTCCCCACATTATGAACCATACGCACACTTGATGCCTTTTCTACCAGACTCTCCTCTCCTTCCCTCTTTTTTATTACAAATTTCTTCCTCTTGGCGGGGTCTTCTAGGATATATACATCATCCTCAACATAATCACCATTTTTGAATTTGGGCCTTAGATGTACATACACCCTTTCTGTCATTCTCCCTGCAATAGGAAATGTTACCAATTTCAACAAATGTACGTTATAAGAGACATACTTCTCGACATAAGCGTGATTCTTGGGATACACCAACATTCGGTGAATCTCGCAGTTATCCAGATCTACTACAGTTAGATCAAATCTAATTTTCTTCACCTCCTTAAACTAATTGACTGTGTTATGAAAGTATTGTGATGTGAAAGAGAAGGGAAAATTACACAAAGGGCTCTTAGTTCCTTCAGTCAAAGTAAACCTGCCAATACAAAAGTGCTAATACATAGCAAACTTAGCCTCTCCATCCACCAATGATAGCAATGGTTTAGGAATTCTCCCATATTCCCTGAACATGTCACACATTCATATGTACCACTTCTCCATGTGAACCTTATGAGAAACCATCATCATGTCATAGGTGTAGGCTTCAAATATTTTAGCAAGGGAGGGTCCTCATTTGGGGACTCCCAAAAATATTTATCTAGCCCATTAGGCACTCTAATTTTTGAAAACAAAATGGTGAGAAGGACATTACCATTTACGATCTCCTCTGTGATAAAGGCTAGAAGGTTGTAGATTGTTCCCTCTGATATCTTGTGGAAAACATTCAACCAACTTTTGTTTACCTGCGTCCACCTCTCTTTCCAATTAAACTTTATGAATGTTTATGCAGCCATCCTGATGACAAGGTTGGTGATCATGGAGATATCAAAATAGCGGAAAACCTTCTTGTACTTATATGTCACAACTATCTTCTTGATGACCTCTTTGTCACACAAGTCATCATCTAGCATCTATCCTTTGCAAATAATGTAAGTGTACATGGAAATCAGCTGAGGGGTTATGTGGATTATCTGTCCTACGAAATATAAGTAATCTTCATGCATGCATAACATCAGCCATTGGTATAACCTTTCGGGCTCACTGAAATAGGGCATCTCATATAGATGTAAGAGTCTAGCCTTCTCCAACTTAGTTTGCACCTCATTGTCATACACAAGTTTTCCATCATGTTTCCTCCTTTCCGTAGGGCGAACAGACTCCATTTTCATTTCCTTTTTAGTGGTTCTTGTCTGATGGTTGTAGTCACTCAAGGCCATCTTGCATATGTGAGATACCCATTCCCTCCCTAACAAAATGCCATATGGGTACTTCATCTCCCCGTACCAATCTTCATTAAAACTAGTCAAAACGGATGGTTTTTCTTTGACCTTTCCTTTGCCCTTCTTTGGTGAAACATTAGATCCCTTTCTTGGTTCCATTTCTTCTCATCTGGTCCTTGTAATCTCTTACTTCCTTCTTTCCCTAATGTTGCTTAGTCTTATAGCTTTACTCCTCTTCGAAAACTCCAAATCCCATGCCCTAGCTCTGTAAACACTAACCTAGAAATCATTCCTTCAATACGATGGTGTAACACCCATGGGAATCCTCCAAAAACACTTCTCCACCCACTCCCATGTACTCCCTTTCCACTCTGGTTCAAAAATCCCTTGAATTCTCATCTATGCACACAAATCTCCACAAATTTTTCTTCACAAGGATGCCCTAGTTTGCAAGATCTATTCAATAAAAATGTAAGGTAAAAGAATAACTCATCCTCAACCTTCTATATATAGCTGTTTGTTTCTCCCGCACAAACTTTGATGCCACCTACTGATATACAAACATAATAAAATCATATTTTTCAATGACATCCCTTCACATGTTTTTTGTAGCACTTTCGCTCCACACCCAAACTCACGTGAAAATTTCCACAACCTTCGAGTGCGCAAGATGTTTTTGATAGCATACTAACTTGTACGCACCCCCCATGCCAAATTATATCAACCTCTACATCCTTTACCAAGATTTTTCCTTTTCCTACCTCATGTTGCTTCTTTTCTTTATACCCTTGTATGTAGTTTTCTCGAATCTTTTTAACACCAATCTTTTCTCATGATCACCTCTAGTATGCGCACTTTTATGATATCACGCATTTTTTATTTTCTTATTTGGGTCGCCTGTGCACATGAGTCCTAAAAATTATTCTTTGAAAGATTCCACCCCTAACTAAATAGATGTGTGGTCCTCTATGCATAAAAACCATTTCAAAAAGTAACAGGCTACTAGTGCTCAACCACACCCAAAATGAAAAGACAAAGTAAAGAAACGAAAAATGGAAATACAAAGAAAGGAAACTCCATTAAGGGAAATCCTAAGCTAGCTGGTAATCCTGCCTTATTTACAAACATACTGAAGACTTATTTATAGTAGGGATTCAATCTACTCTCATTAAAGTAATTGGGAAACCTTGTTCCATCAAGTGCCTCTAATTGGAAAGTGTTCGAATTAAGTATGCAAGTGATAATGTATGACCCCAACCAATGCACTTTGAGTTTCCCAAGATGGCACATAAAATTATAATCATATAGAAGGACCATCTGCCCAACCTCAAACTTTTTATTGTTGAAGTTCCTATCATGCCACACCTTCTTCCTGGATTTTTCCATTTTATAACTCCATCAAGAAATGGCTCACCTTTCATCCAACTCCATAAGTTTATCAATGCTCTCCTCTAATGCTTGTTCATCGTCCAATCCCACTGTGCACACAATTTGTAGGGATGACAACGTAAATTCAACTAGTAACACATCCTCCGTGTCAAAAACCAATTAAAATGGTGTGGCTATGTTTACTCTTTTATAATTAGTCTGATATGACCATAACATGGTAGAAACTTTATCATCCTAGTCCTCCCAGTCCTATTTGCCAACATCACAAATCTTGGTCAATGTGTGACTCAATTTTTTTTTAAAAGATTTTGATGTCCCATTAGCTTTTGGGTGATAAGGGGTAGTCTTGTGATGGCCCACCATGAATTCTACCAATAGGATTCTAACTGTCTCATTGAGGAAATGCGTATCTCTATCACTTTTAAGCCTAAAGGGCATCCATACCTGCTGATTATATTCTCCTACAAGAATCTAGTTGTTTCTACCACGTAATCCTTTGTAGGTGCCACTTCTGCCCACTGTGTAAGATAGTATGTGCACGTAATGATATAGTGCAAACCTTTCCTTTCTAATGTTCAGGTAATAGGACCTTCAAAGTCAATTTCCCACTTTTTGAATGGATTTGTGCTGGCGATAGGCGTTAATGGTGTTTCATCTCTTTTTCCTAGTTTAGTAAGGCACTGGAAATGGTCACAGTCCTTTTAATACTCGATACAATCCTTGTAAACCGTTTCTCACAAAATGACAACTAGAAGGATCTTACGCGTGTTCACATTCCCCACATAGTTTCCTCCTACAATTCCACCATAAGCCTCTTCCATGATTATAGCATGCTCATGCTCTAGCATGCACCGACACAAAACCTCGTCATGGCCTAGCTTGTATAAGTCTCTAAACATTAACATATATGATGGGGTGCATATGGCTAATTGTTTCCTTTCTAATTCCTTCATCCCTTCTGGTGCCCCACCCATTTTTAAGAACAATGCAATATCTTCCAAGTCAGAGGGCGCACGCTGTAACCTAAATAAATGTGCATCTAGCATATTATCTTTAGTGCTCGGTGTGTCCTCACCTGAAGTAATTCTTGATAAATGATCAGGACCCAAATTACTCTTCCCTAGTTTCACCACAACCATAAAATCAAAATCCTCAAACAATAGTATCCAATGGCATATGCTCCCTTGAAAAATGGGCTTGTTCACCAAGTACTTTAATGCCATGTGGTTTGTGTAGAAAATAAAAGGATTTGCTAGAAAATACTACCTAAAGTTGTGTAGTGTGTATATAATTGATAATGCCTCACACTCTGTGGTGGTATAGTTTTGTTCTAATGGAGTAACCTTCCTACTATCAAATCACAAGGCATGATCAACAATCCTCTCTCTAGGCTATGCTAATATTTCTCCAATCGCCATCTTGGATGCATCAACATGCACATGAAAAGGTTTATCCCAAGAAGGAAAACATAGAATGGGCGCGGTGGTAATATTTTCCTTCAATGTTTCAAATGCCACCTGATGCGCCTCTCCCCAATAGAACTTAATTTTATGTCTCAATAAAACTCTTCTAGGGGTGCAGAAATCTGGGTATATCCCTTGATGAATTTCCTATAGTACCCGGTATGCCCTAGGAACCCACACACTGCGCTTTGACTGGTAGGCTCATCTAATCCCATGATAACGTCAAATTTTTTGGGGTCTACCAGTAAGCCTTCTTTACAAATAATGTGTCCCCAACAACATGTCAAAAGGAGTGGTAAAAACACACTTCTTAATATTAAGGGAGATGCTCAACTACCTGCATCTTTCAAACATCAACCATAGATTTTCACAATGGTCTTTTATTAATCCATAAACCATGCAGTCATCCAGGTAGACTTGAATAAACTTGTGAATGAAGTCCTAAAACACCTGAACCAAAATGCGTGAAAACATAGCAGGCACATTTTTCAGTCCAAAAGGAATTACCCTATAGGGATAACTTCCCCATTCAGTGGTGAAAGTTGTCTTCTCTCGGTCTTCCTTTGCAATTCAAACTTTGTGATATCCCAAAAACCCATCCATAAATGAATAAATCTCATGCGCTAGCTACTCCTTCCAGGATATCCTCAGTGAACGGGGTTGGGAAAAAGACTAATTACACATACTGTATTCAAATCCATATAGTTAATGCAAATCCTTATCCTCCCATGCTTTTTGATATTGATGACCATCGGGCTTACTCATTTATATTTCTTCAATGGATTCTATGATCCTAGATGCTATCATCTTATGACTCTCCTCCTTAACTTTGATGCATAGATTTGGATTAATCCTTTAAGGTATCTTCCGAATCAGGTGCGTACCATCCTTTAACCTGATTCTCATTTCCCCTATGGAGGATTGCACTCCTTTACGTTCATGGTACCCATGTGGAAATAGATCCTAAAAATCATGTAAAATCTCAATAATATTTTAGACCTCCTAGTCTATCCAGTAGTCCCCAATAATAGCTTCCTTTGGTTCTACCTCTGTACCAATGTTAAACTTCTTTATCTTTAATGGCTTGTGGTCAATGCATGCTTGCTCATCAATGCTATCTAATACCTTTTTTGTACCTTATGTATGGCTAACATCCAAGTTATCCACCTCCTCATTGTCTATCAAGTAAAAAAAATTCCCTTTCTCTTTATCCAAGAAGGCATGCTCAAGATGTATATCCTCTTATTCCTCTACAAAGTGTGCCCCCAACTCTAGTTCACCTAATAGCTCTAGAATTGTGTCCTCCAACATGGCAATGTCTCCCAAGTTAAGGCGTTTGACTACCTACAATTACTCATTCAGTGATGGCTTAGTACTCTGATATTCAATTTTTTGAACAAGATCTGCCATCAGCTCCTAGTAGTTTCCTTTCTAACACTACAAAGATGAATGAATATACCATGCATGCACGCGTCCTTGTAAGGTGGAATAGAACTTATGCATTCATAGGGAAGGGTTTACAAATTCCATAACTCCAATCCAATTCTTTTCACACTCCTAAACATGGCATGAGGCAAATCCCTTCCCATCATACTAAAAAATTTGAGAGGGTGCATTGATTCAGAAAAACCTAATAGAGAGCATGATTCTCACTTTGTGCCACTCTAGAAAATTATATCAATGTTTCACCCACCAACATGTTATTCCACACAAAGTATAGATAAGCATATTCCTTTGCTCCACTTGAAACCTCCACTAGGTCTCCATTTCATGCAGGAATACATCAGATTTGGCTTCCCTAGTTTACCATGGCAATTTCCTTCCTCCTAAATGCCTAATTGAGTATGTTCTGACAACTCAAGTCTTAGTATCCTTCAAATTCCTTCCATCCAGCTCATATGTCCCATGTGCCTAGTTCTCACAAGAATGTTGGCTATATCACTTATGGAATGTGCATCATCTTATTGAATGACCCCTTCCTTCGATGGCTAAATGAACTCCAGGTCCCTGATGGTGCACACATATATCTTGTTTAAGTCTTCTTCACCCAATGGGTTCACATACGGCACATACTGTCCATCAGTCAGTGGAATGATCACTTGTTCTTACTTGTTGTCAAAATTGATGTAGCCCTTATTGAAATATAGGTCAACATTGTTTGTATAGCACCAAGGGTGACCAAGTAATGCTAAGAAACTATCATCCTCAGCAAGCTCTAGGACCTCAAAGTCTCCAGTAAAATTTTCCCCTTGAATAGTTATGGATGCACCTTTTAACACCCCTAGAGGAATTTCCTTTATCTTGTTAGCCACATATAACACATTTGACGATGGATGCAATGGGGGCCTCCCCATTTGATTCCATGCATCAAGGGTAAATACATTGACCTGAACACTTGTTTCAATCAATATATTACTCAAGATCGACCCATCAACAATTACATTAAGTGTGATCTCCTTGTCATAATCAATGTTGTGAGGAGGTAGGTTATCATGTAAGTCATGTCTCTCGTTCCCTCCTCCATCGCATGGTACCTTCTCCCCCAGCCATTATCCCAACATGGTAATATTATTTTCCCACTGCAACATTCAACTCACTTCCCTAACCTAATCCATATCCTATTAAGAAACCTCAACGTTCTTCTTATATTCCAACTAACACGATTACTCCTTCAGACACTAGATTTCTCCTTACAAACTCCTAATCATCTCCATGGTTTCTTGGTACACTTACTTCTTGTGGGTAGGATCAAGAAATTTCCCATGTAAAACTTCTTCTCTTATGATAAGGTGCCTCTACTTTAGCTCCTCTTAGGTGCATGCAATATCAGCACATGTAGTGATCAAAATAGGCTCTAGGTTGGATTTAAGAACTAATCTTGACACCCATTATGGGTCGGTCCTCTTTACACTCACCATCCTAGCAACTTTACCATTATTTTGATTCTTTCTCATGTGGTCACACAACTCTGGTCACTCGTTATACTTGTGCTTCTTCCCATACCATGAGAATTATAACAAGTTTGGACACTCACACTTGTAGTGTTCAGTCAATCCATAATTGTAACATGTCCCATGGGGAAATTCACCTCTTCCTCTGTGAAAACATGATCCTTGACCTCCTCCATCCTCGTGACCTTCATACGAACAATCTTTGGCCTTAGAACTTCTCTTAATGTTAGTCTAGCGCACACCAAGATCAATGACATCATGGATTTTGTCTATCAATCTACAATCCTTGGTGTCATGAGTAATAGAGGTGAAAATATTACAATAGTAAGACATATTCTTACGGATAGTGTGCTACAACAATGAGAATATTCTTGTATCATGATCTCTATGGAAAATATCATAGTCTATTGACATGGGGCATACTAAATTTCATGGGAAACTGTCTTTTGTGTGTCCTTGTACTTCATAATCTATGCATCATAAACCACTATGAGTCTCATGAGCTAAGTTAATGGAAAAATTTTCTAGTTGCTTTTCCATTGCATCAATCTGGGCTTCTAGGAATGGGCTAACTCTAGTTCCAACGCTTCTCACTACCTCAACACATAAGGAAACCTCCAAGACCTCACATGGATCTATGAAGGTATTATGTGAAAATGCCCTCCTAAATGAGGTGATCAGTCCACCGATGAACCACTACGAATGTTGGGACAGATGGATATCATATGATAAATTTTAAAGGAGAGTCTTAAAACACACTTCATACTCTCACATGCTCTCCACCATACCTTTCTAGATTTCCTTCAAGGCATTGATGCTCTTCAGTTCTAACTCAAGAATGTGAAACTCTACTAAGAATTCATCACACAACTTGGTATAATCCATCACTGTCTGATGGGGGTCATACTTCTAGTACCATTTATGCACTTCCTTACAACATAGTTACAAACTTACTTTTCCTTCCTCTCTGGAGAAGTGGTTCCCTTTACGTGCCATAGCAACACAAATTTTTGCACATGCTTTGCAGCCTCTTCTATACCCTTATAATCAGGTAAGTGGAGTGACATCTCATAAAACACTTGCTGATGGTATTACGGGCCTTTTCCACTAAATCCAAAACATTTACCTCCTTCTAAATTTCTTCCACCACCAACACCACTAGATCCACTAGCTCCTATCCCTCTGAATCCTCCAAATCCTCCTCCTGTCACAAGTAAGGGGCCTAACGTAGTTTTTCTCTGCATTCCCACCATCGTGTTAAATTGCGTGCTGACAGTCTGTGATACCGAACCACTCCCATATGTGTTTCCCATGCCTTTCCCAAATGATATTCCAGACAAAATACCTCCAAACACCAGAAATGTTTACGTATCCATCGATGGGTGTAGTGTAAAATGATATCTACCTGAAGCTATCTACTCACCAACACCAACTGAACTATAATTACTTGTCTCAGATACTAGAAAACTAAGCGCTAGGGTCTGGTCGCTAGGTGGGCTAAGATGTGTGCCTATGAATCTCCTTTCTCCATCCGATGAGATCTCACTAGAATTCTAGGGGGTTTCTCTCCCACATTTTCCAAGATTGGGTAGCACAGACTGCTCAAGTCTCATGCCCACCACGTGAACCTTGAATCCTTCCCACAACATCTACCTCCATAAGTCCATCACATCGATAACTTCACGTTGTCTCACCAAGTTAATTTCTCAAGCTGCATTATACTTGATCTGCCTCTCTTCTCTCTCTGCATCTACCTCAAGGTCCACTATCTCCACCACACGAGCCTCCACACCCTATGCCTAGGGAGAGTTTAGTCAGCCATAGGGAATGCTTCCAAACTCAAAGTGATTATCAATATCTTGATAGCTATAGGTATTTCCTGCAATAATGTCCTCTTGGCTCCCTCAGAAACTCAAACTCAATAACCTATGAACAAGAATAATTTGAGATTACGTACTCCCATGTGTAACTAGTCAACACACCTTTTCACCAGTGATCAAGATCATGAGTCCAGGTCAAATCAACATTCTATAACCACTGATATTCCTCCTGGATCCAAACATGAGGTCTATAGTAAGAAATTTTCCTTGATGCATATGTTAAGATCCATTCATACAACTCTACTAGGAAACAATAGAAGAATGTCTCATAGATCCTATGACATAGGTTCTCCTCCACCCATTTCCATGCATCAAACTTAGATCCAATACTGAACCTCTGAGAAAACTCATCATCTGTGATTTTAAGCCAGGTCTCGATGCTATCCAAGGTTAGATGCTCCATCATCACACATCATTCTCACAATAGATTGAAAAATAGGTCCCAACAACAGAACCAAAATTGCCTCATTTACCTCTATCCTCTAATCTTTCTCTTACCCCCAAGCACACCATCCTATTACCCAAGTGTTGGGTGCTCACCTGAGGCATGTGCGGGTGTTGAGCCCCTCCTTTATGTGAGCCTTGTGAGAATGTTTTGCCATTAATGGAGGAAAGGTATGTATAACAAGAACACATGTATTTAATATAATACAGATGTAGTGAATCTAGTTCTAAGCATGAATGCTCCATGAGATAAACATAAACATCACAACAACATAATGGAAATAGATTTGAACCATGAATAACATGAAAGCACACTAAGGTTTAGTCCATAAACACAAATACATAAAACATAGCTCTATATATTGATTAAATCCATTCACAATATCCATATTACATCAAACAGGGTCATCTTAGACCATATACATCATGAAATAACATTCAAACCCTACAAAACTACTCTAAACAAATATCCTAGCTACGCTTTCCCATTACAACCCTTGTTCAGACTTGAGTGTATACATATATGCCTAGTAATAACATTATTTTAGCACTTCGTTACCTCTTCAACTCTAACTCTCTCTCTCTCTCTCTATTTTGGACCCATGCACTTTTTAAAAAAGAACCTGGATTCACCACCATAGTTTCACCCATGAGTAGATTGCATGTAAAGTGGAAGTGTGGTCCTCTATGATTGAGTGCTTATGCTAGCTTACAAAGGCTTCCACTAACTGTAATGATCCTCTTGAAAATATTCCCTACATTGAATATTCTTTTCTCGACCTCCAAATCTCCAGAATGGCACCTTATTCATTTATCATGCCTACTTGGGCTCTCAAGTGTTTCTCCTGAGAAACTACCTTTGAAATGTGGCTAAGTCCCCAAACCCTCTTCTAATTCTATGTGCCAACCTTTTCTCTTGGGTGTCTTTCCTTGAGCACTGCCCTACTCACTTATCTTGCACGCGTTCACTCCTTCTCCCTTGGGACTTAGTCAATTTAGGTCCTAACAAGACCAATGGTTGTCATGAATTCTTTTTAAATTTTTTGTGAGAATGATGTGTGATGATAGAGCATTTTACCTTGCACATCATCAAGACTTGGATTAAAATCATGGAGGATGAGTTTTCTCAAAGGTTCAGTATTGGATTTGAGTTTGATGCATAAAAATTGATGGAGGAGAACTTGTATCACAAGATCTATGAGACATTCTTCTATTATTTCCCAATAGAGTTTTATGAATGTCTCTCAGCATATGCATCAAGGAAAATTTGGTACTATAAACCTCATGTTTTTATCCATGAGGAATATCAGTGGTTACAGGATGTTGATTTGACCTGGACTTGTGTTGTTGATCACCGGTCAAAAGGTGTGTTGGCTAGTTACATGTTGGAGTAAGCAATCTCCACTTATTCTTGTCTGAAGGTTATTGAGTTTTAATTTCTGAGGGAACCAAGAGGATCATTCTTGCAAGCCATACCACTAGCTATCAAGATCCTGATAATCACTTTGAGTTTAAAAACATTACCTATGTCTTTCTAAAATCTCGCTAGGCGCAGGGTGTGGAATGTGGTAGACATTGTGGCAGAAGTAGAGAGAGAGGAGAGGCTTCTCAAGTATAATGAATCTCGAGAAAGGGAGTTAATGAGATAGCTTGAATTTTTTGGTGTGATGGAATTATGGAGGAATACATTGTGGGAAGGATTTGAGGTTCACGCAGAGGGTGCAAGACCTGTGCAGTTTTTGCTACCCCATCTTGACAAGCACGGGAGAGAAACCCCCTCAACTTCTAGTGAGATCTCTTCATATAGAGAAAGGAGAGTCATAGGTTCACATCTTACCCCACTTGACATCCAAACCTTGGCTCTTAGTTTTCCAGTATTTGAGACAAGTACTTCTAGTTTAGTTGGTGTTGGTAAGTAGATAGCTTCACGTAGATATATTTTTACATTACACCCATCTATGGTTGTGTAGACATTTACAGTGTTTGGACGTATTTTGTCTAGCACATCATTTGAACAAGGTATGGGTTCACAAAGTTTGGGTATCATGCCTAGAAGTGGCATGGGAAACACATTTGGGAGTGGTTCAGTATCATAAACTGTCAGCATGCACTTTAGCACAGTGGTGGGAATGTAGAGTGTAACTATGTCAGGCCCCTGACCTATGACAAGAGGAGGATCTAGTGGATCTAGAGGGATAGAAGCTAATGGATCTAGTGGTGCTACTGGTGGAGGAAATTTAGGAGGAGGTCAATGTTTTGGATCTGGTGGGTAAGGCCCACAATTCCATCAACAGGTGTTTTACAAGATGTCATTCCACTTACCCGATTATAAGGGTGTGGAATTTTCTACAGAGAATGTGCAAAAATGTGAGTTGCTATGGCACGCAAAGGGAATCACTACACTAGAGAGGAAAGTAATTTAGTTTGTAACTAATTTGCAAAGGCACATGCATAACTTGTACTAGAAGTATAACACCCATCACATGGTGGTGGATTATACCGCATTGCGCGATGAATTCTTGGCAGAATTTTACATTCCTGAGTTGGAACAGAAAAGCATCAATGTGTTGAAGGAAATCCAGCAAGGTATGGTGGAGATCATGTGGGAGTATGATGCACATTTTAAGACTCTCCTTTCAAAGTTATCATATGATATCCATTCATCCCAGCATGTTCAGTGGTTCATCAGAGGAATTATCACCCCATTCAAGAGGGCGCTTTCACATAAGACCTTCACAGATCCACGCTAGGCCTTGGAGGCTTCTTTACATGCTAAGGCTGTGGGAATCATTTACACTGGAATTATCCCATTCTTAGAAGCCCAGATTGTTGCAATGGCAAAGCAGCTAGAAATTTTTTCTATGAGACTCATAGTGGTTTATGGTGCACATGTTGTTAAGTGAAGGGACACACAAAGGATAGTTTCCCATGAAATTTGGTGTGTGTCATGTTAGTAGACTCTGAGATTTTCTACAGAGTTCACGATGCAAACATATGTTCATTGTTGCAGTGCACAATCCATAAGAATGTGTCTTGCTATTGCAAGATTTGTACCTCTACTACTCATGAAACTAAGGATTTCAAATTGATAGACCAAATCCATGACACCATTGATCTCAGTGTGTTCCATAACAACATTGGGAGTAGTTATATGGCTGATGATCGTCAGTATGAAGGGTGCTCAGATGGAGGAGGTCAAGGAAGAGATTTTCATGGAGGCTTTAGAGGCTATAACAATCACGAAGGAAGAGGTGACTTTCTGTAACACCCTGAACTGTTGTTACTTCCTTCTGAGCATACAAGTGTTGATACGTGATTTCTTTTGTAAAAAGGATGTGTTCCTTTGAGAATTCATGCTTGATATGGAATGTATCTTCTTTGAGATTGTAGATCTTTGACTGAGTCAGAATATGATTGGACTCTTTTATTTCTTTCATTTTACACCTGAGTTTAATCTGATCTCGGAATGAATTATGGAGTTATCCATCTTTAAGACCTAGCCTGGGATCAGTGGTATTGATCCAAGTGATGCTTTAAGTTTATTCGTGATGAATTAAAATTATAGACCTTACGCGGGTTGCAAGGTCTAGATGCATTGAATAAACTAGTACGGAGTATAACTCAGGCTGATCGTGTTAAATGAATTGGTTCCCGATATCGTAATATCAGGAAGGTCTTGATCGTGGACCAGGTAATAATTCAGTTACATTTAATTCACTAGCCTATTGGCAGTACAGGAGTGAACCCTGTTTGTGAATGTATGTTGTAGATTCTTTTTCTGAGCATTTGAAATGTTATACCTAACTAGATTTATTAAGGTTATTATCCTAAAACTAAACTATAACCTAGGGGTTAGATTAGTGTTAATCTAACCTAGGCCTAGGCTATAAGCTAATGTTCTAAGTTAGTCTCTATGTGTTAAGAGGTTAGACTAAGTGTTATCCTAAGTCCTAACCTAAGTTACTAACCTAACTATTGAACAAGGAAGAAAGGGGACATATGGAAGGGTACGAGCCATGGGCGGTAGTTTTAACGGCATTAAATAAAGGGATAAGTATGAAGGACAGGTAATTTGGTAGAAGTTTTTTAAAATGGCTAGCTAGAGCCGACGTGGCAGGTCGGCAAAGTTGGAAATGGTCTTCGAACTGGTTTTATCCATCGCCAACTATGGCGGTCGGTGGCAATGGAAATTTAGCGGGAAATTTGGAGTAAATTCCATTTATGAACTCGGTCTTCGAGCTCGGGTTTCACGGGAAGGCATGCAAAATGGAAAGTTAGTAGTTTGTTTGGTTTTTCATGCGCTCTGGTTTTCCCTCTGTCTGATCACTAGTTCTTCGCACCAGTCTTCTGGGAGTTGCATGGCAAATATGAGTGTAACTCGCTCTTTCCTCTGGCAAGGAAAATTTATAAGTCATGGAAATAGCAAATTTTTGTTGGTGGATCTAACTTGGAAAAGGAGGAGAAGGTTCGAGCTCTTTCAGTGGTCTGCTTCGAAATTTTAAGCAAATAACCAGGCATGTTAGGCCCTAACCCTTAAAAATCTCACTCTCTTTCAAATGATTTCATTAGAACAACTTTGTTCAGATGATTTTTGGAATTAGATGGTTTTTATGGTAGCTTGGTGTGATCTTGTTACTGTATCTTCTTGCTGGTTCCATTTTTCAATTTAAACCTTGATGGGTGTATTTTATGTTTCGAACTGTTGCGATATTTCATTGTGTTTAGCATTCCGGCTTTAATTTGTGAAATATATGTAAGAAAGTATACTAGACCTGCTCTGTGAGAGCCCATGAATTGTTCTCTTGATGGGTACAGGTTACTATTGATACTTGTTGTTAATGCTTACTATTGATGCTTGTTGTTGATACTTGTTGGAAAGGATACTGATGGACTTTTTGTTTAGTTTAATTGGACTTCTTTGTAAGTTCTGTCGAGGTTATTATAGGTGGTGGTTACTGAATCTTGTAGGGGTTCGCTATGATATTTAGGTTATGTTGAATGGATAACTGACTGTGTTTCAATATTTATTGTGACCCTGTAGAAGTTGTTTCTCCATCCCTTGTGTTGCAATTACGGGATTTAACTCGATGATAGTTGCATTATATTTATTGTATTTAAAACGAATCTGTGGAGTACATTGAATGATTCGTATATTATGGACCACTGTTGAAGCTATATATCCTTGAATATTGGTAATTTGATTTTGTCAGAGTCTTGAAGGAGTAACAGGTAATACGACCTCTGTTATTTTGTAATGAAATTTTGGTACAGACTCTTTGGGTGTATTTTTATGTTTCCTTTCTGTGTAAGCTTGAGTGAAAAATATTGAAGAGGCTCAGTTGGATTCCTTGTTACGAAATCAGTATTTAGCTTTTGTATAAGCCTGATTTGGAATGTTACCATTGTTGGCATAGTTGGAATCATTAACTATTATTTATCTTGTTATTGTTGTTCGGATTTAGTTGAATCCTTGATAGGTAACCAGTGTATCTGCCTCTAATTAAGCCTGATTTGGTACACTGTTGTTTTTGACACTATTGGGTTCCTTGAGTATAGATAGATATCATGTATCTTGGCTCTGTAAAAGTGGGTCGTGAATACCATACTTCAAACTCTGAATGCGTCCAGATGTGAATACGGTATGTTATGTTTCCTTTCTGATTATTCCAGTTAGATGAGGCTGTGCATGTTGCGGGAATTTTGTATGATTATCTCTGCATAGTCTTAGGGAAACATCAATTGCTTAATGCCATGGAGTCTATTGTTGACTGCGATAAAATAGAAGTTCTTTGATTTTGACCTTGGGTCTAAAAGCCTTACAGTGTTTAGTAGGGACGAGAATGGGTTGTAGGTTGATGTAAGGGATTGTTGGCGTGTTTACATCTTCTGTTGCATGGATATCTATTCTTGAGCTTAATTGAACTTAGGAGTTGTTGACTGCACCTCAACAGGCAATGGAAGTGAATACCTTCTTGTTTGTCGCTTCGTGTGGGAGGTCATGCAGAGTCTGTTTGTTAGATAGTCATCACTGTTTGGCGTGAGAGCTACTGTACTGTAGTTTGTTATATTTTAAACTTTAACAAAACAGTGGTGCTTTTGGTGGTCTCGTCTGATTTATTTGCATGTGTTTAAGGTGAATGCTTTACTCTTGGAAAGATGGTACAGTCATGAGCTAGTTTGGGGGGAAATATGTATGATTCGTTTATTTCTCTTCTATTATAAAGTATAGGTTGATATAATTGTTGATCTAACTTTTGGAATTGTTCTATCATGCTGATGGAATCATGAAAGGTTATTCATTTATTATGTTGAATATATTAGTCCGTCTGATGTTGCTGTCCTTGGGATTCAGATGGATAGTTGGTTCGATGCATTTGTCTTCTTGGTCTCTAACGTTTTGATGAAATATTTGAAAGGTATCTGAGACTATTTAGTGACTATAATATGAGCTACGTGTTTATAGTCATGTTGTTTTAGGAAAGCATAGTCTGAAATGTGTTTACTTGTTTGGTGTTTTGATCTCATTTAAACAGGGTGTTTAATGAAAAAAATTGATGGATTGCAATTGTTTTAAGAGTTAGTGCTTATCATGCTCAGTTCATCAAACTGACCCATGTTGACAATTTTTGCAGATGGTTGCCGTAAGTGGTAAAAGTACGCAGATCTGATAGGATGATCATATTATTTAAATTTGATTTTATGTTGAATTACAACTTGATTTTCTAAATGTACTATATGAGGAAATATGTTCTTCTTCCGTTGAGTATTGAATCAAGTATGCTGAATGCATAAAATGTATTTGTTTAGCTCTGAAAGGAATGGAAATAAATATTTGTTACTTATGTGTTTGTATTCTTATTTGATAGTTTGACTTTCTTCGGTTCAAATACCTAGAGGGCATTGTTATCATTGTATAATTTGGAGACTTTTGTGATTGTCAATGTAAGCTTGCAAGAATATGAGACTGAATTCTTATGATTGTTTAGCAGTTCCAGTATGTTCTATCTGAAGCTAAATTGAAATTTAGATCACTGTCTTTCTGAAAGATAGGGTTAAAATAAACCTAAGCAGAACGCTAAACAAGCTGAATTAAATTATTAATCCCTAGTCTTGATTAAGCCAGGACAACATTTAATTGGATTCTTAATCATTATATCTTGATACTTATAAGTATGATATAAATTCAGTAATGAGAACTGAAATAAACCAAAAAGGGGTTCTGTTGGCAATCACATGTGAAGATTATGGGTTATTGCCCAATTTCGTGATTTAGAATTATGTATATTCTATGAACTCCTTGATGGAACCTTAGCCTTAATAACTTCTCTGTGTAAAGGGTTTTATTAAGAAAGGTCATTCTAAGGTGAGGAACCCAGGGATTGGGAAAGGCTAACCTTAGGGGAACGTCTTTTAATATAATTTAAACTCAATGTGCGTAACGCTTATTAATAAGTAGATCTTTTCGAGGCGGATTTAAAGGTTGACGGCACAAGTCAACTGCAGGGTTGTACCTTCGAGAAGATTAGGATCTTCTTGAAGATACAACAATGCAGGTGACTTATGACGAAACCCTTTGCATTGATCGTTAAGATTTACACCTTTAACTCGAACAAGTTACTCTGGGACAGATTAGGAATGTGGTCACATTATAAGGCTGCCTAGGAGACTCGGGGTATCTTGACACACTGGTTTAACTAGGGTTGACCCAGTATGTCATCTTATCCCTAGTCCTCGGGAGCATCCATATAACGTTGTCACCTTACTAATCTGTTTCCGAGTGAATAACTTGGGATAAGGGGGACTGACAGAAGTCAGTATAAGACATTCCATATAACATAAGAATGGGGTGAAGGACATATTCCAGATTGACGAGTATGTTGTTAAGGAATACGAGACATAAGCAGTATGTTTCAAATCTTTGGCCAAAGTATCACAAGCTACTGATTGTGTTGTCCTGAGTCACCTGGTCTAAGGGATGAGATGCCGATGAATAATGGTAACAATTATTCAGTTAGGTTCCTTGGACAGAGCATTCTGAATCCCAGAATAGGGAAGAGAACTGTGAGAGTGAAGTGTTAAATGAAAAATCCAACTCTTATTACTCATGAATAGATCGGTAGATTACCGAGTCATGGAATGAATAGATCGGAGGTACTCCGAGTCATTACAGCTGCATATGGTTATCTGTTATAAGAATGGTTATTTGATTTGTGAGTTCTAAATTATGTATTTAGAACCTGGAAGCATTTATCAATTTTTTTTTTGACTTGTTCTAATGTATAAAATGAGGATGTTACACTTTCCCCATGGGACATGTTATAATTGTGGATCAAATGAACACTACAATCACGAGTGTCCAAACTTATTACAATGCTCATGGTGTGGGAAGAAGCACAAGTATAAAGAGTTCCCAAATTTGTATGACCACATGAGCAAGAATCAAAAGAAGGAAAAATGTGCGGGGATGGTGAGTGTAAAGAGGGCTGACCCATAATGGGTGTCAAGGGCAGTGCTTAACTCCAAGCTAGAGCATGTTTTGGTCACTACACGCATTGAGGTTAAATGTTCCTGAGAGGAACCAAAGCAGAGGCCCCTTATCAGAATAGTATAAGCATTACATGGGAAATATCTTGATCATACCCACTAGAAGGAGGTGTAACAAGAAACCATGGAGGTGACTAGGATTTTTGAAGCATAAATCTAATGTCTAAAGGAGAAATTGCATCAGTTAGAACAAATGAAGAATGTTGAGGTTCCTTAGCAAGATATGGATGAGGTTAGGGAAGTGTGTCGAATGTTGTGGTAGGAGAACATTATTCCCATGTTGGTAGAATGGATGAGGGAGAAGGTACCATGCACTAGAGGAGGGCATGAGAGACATTTCTTACATGTTAACCCACCTCCTCACAACATTGATTATGACAAGGATATCACACTAAATGCAGTTGTTGATGGGTCACTCCTGAGTAATATATTGATTGACATAGGCATATAGGTCAATTTTCTTACTCTCGATGCATGGAATCAAATGGGGAGGCCCCTATTGCAGCCATTGTTGAATGTGTTATACATTGCTAATAGGATAAATGTCATGCCTCTAGGGGTGTTAAAAGGTGCATCCATAACTATTCAAGTGGAAAAATTTATTGGAGTCTTTGAAGTCCTACAGATTACTGAGGCTGATAGTTTCCAAACATTACTTGGGCACCTTTGGTGCTATATAAACAATGATGACCTATGTTTCAATAAAGGCTACATCAATTTTGAGAACAAGGAATAATGTGTGATCATTCCACTGACTGATGGATGGTCTGCACTGTATGTGAAGTCATTGGGTGAAGAATACTTAAACAAGACATATGTACCACCATCAGAAACTAGAAATTCATTTAGACATCGAAGGAAGTGGTCATTCAATAGGATGATTCACAGTACATAAGTGATACAACCTACGTTTCTTGTGACAACTAGGTGTATGGGAAATATGAGTTGGATGGAAGGCATCTGAAGGATACTAAGACTCGAGTTGTCAAAACACACTCAGTTAGGCACTTGGGAGGAAGGTAGTTGCCACAGTACACTGGGGAAGCTAACCCTGATGTATTCCTACACAAAATGGAGACCCGGTGGAGGTGTCAAGTGGAGAGAAATAATATTCTTACCTATACTTTACATAGAATAACAACACGTTAGTGGGTGATACATCGAGATAATCTTCTAGAGTGGCGCAAAGTGAGAATCACGCTCTCTATTAGGTTTCTCCAAAGTAATGCACCCTCTCAAATTTGTGACTATGATGGGAGAGGATCCACCTCATGCCATGTTCAAGAGTGTGAGAAGACTTGGATGGGAGGGGTAGGAGCTTTACCCCATTCCCTTTGGGTGCATAAGTTTGATTCCACCTTATAAGGATGCGTGCATGGTATATTCATTTAGAGTTGCAACATCAGAAAGGGAACTAGTAGGAGTTGATGACATATATTGTTCAAACATTTGAATATCATAGTACTAAGCCATCGGTGAATGAGGCGTTGCAGGTAGTCAAGCTCATTACCTTGGGAGACAATTCCATGGTGGAGGAAAGGGTTCTAGAGCTCTTAGCTAAACCAGAGTGGGGGAACTCTTCGTGGAGGAGGAATAAGAGGAAATACAACTTCAGCGCACCTTCCTAGTGAAATATAAAGGGAATTTGATCTAATTTATAGACAATGAAGAGGTGTAGAACTCATATGTTAGCCATATAAAGGGTACACGTGAAGTATTAGATAACACTGATGAGAAAGCACATGTTTACCAAAAGCAATTGAATACAAAGAAATTTAACATTAGAAGGGAAGTGGAACCAAAGGAAACTATTATTGGGGACTACTAGACAGACTAGGAGGTCTCAAATATTATTAAGCTTCTGCATGATTTTCAGGATCTCTTTCCACGTGGGTACCATGAACTTAAAGGAGTTCATTCCTTACTAGGAGAAATGAGAATAAAGTTAAAGGATGGTATGCACCCAATTCAGAAGATACCTTATAGGATGAATCTGAATCTACGCGTCAAATTTAAGGAGGAGATTTATAATATGATAGCATATGGGATTATAGAAGTCATTGAAGAATATAAATGGGTAGCCCAATGGTCATCAATATAAAAAAGGATGGGAGGATAATGATTTGCATTAACTATAGGGATTTGAATTCAGTATCTGTAATTGATCCTTTCCAAACCCCATTCATTGAGGAGATCTTAGAAGGAGTAGCTGGGAGTGAGATCTATTCATTTATGGGTGGGTTTTCGGGAAATCACCAAGTTTGAATTGTAAAGGAAGATGAAGATAAGAAAATTTTCATCACTAAATGGGGAATATTTTCCTATACAGTAATGCCTTTTGGACTGAATAACAAACCTACTGTGTTTTAACGCATTGTGGTTCAGGCATTTCAGGACTTCAATCATGAGTTTCTTTATGTCTACCTAGATGAATGGATAGTTTATGGACTAATAAAAGACCATTGTGACAATCTACGGTTGATGTTTGAGAGATGTAGGTAGTTGAGCATCTCCCTGGATATTAATAAGTTTGTTTTTGCCACTCCTTTAGGAACATTGTTAGGACACATTATTTGTAAAGAAGGCTTATTGGTAAACCCCACAAAATTTTTTGTTATAGTGGGATTAGAGGATCCTACTAGTCAAAACGAGGTGCACGAGTTTCTACGGTATACCGAGTACTATAGGAAATTCATGAAGGATATGCCCATATTTTTTTGCCCCTAGAAGTGTTATTGAGACATAAAAGTAAGTTCTATTGGGGAGAGGTGTAGTAGGTGGAATTTTACATGTTGAAGGAAAATATTACCACCGCACCCATTCTGCATTTTTCTTCATGGGATAATCCTTTTCATGTGCATGGTTATGTATCCAGGATGGTGATTAGAGAATTCTTAGCATAGTTTGGAGCGGGGATGGTTGATCATCCCTTATGCTTTTCTAGTAGAAAGCTTACTCCAACAAACCAAAAATATACCTCCATAGAGCACGAGGCACTATCAATTATCTACGTGTTGCACAAGTTTAGGTAGTATTTGCTAGCAACTCCTTTTATTTTCTACACAAACCACATGACATTAAAATACGTAGTGAACAAGACCGGTTTGCAAGGGTTCATATGTCATTGAATACTATTCTTTATGGAGTTTTAGTTTATGGTTATGGTAAAGCCAAGGAAGAGTAATTTGGGACTTGATCATTCATCGAGAATTACTTTGGGTGAGGATGCACAGAGCATTGAGGATACGATGTCAGATGTAAATTTATTCAAGTTGTAGTGCATGCCCTCAGACTTGGAAGATATTGTGTTGTTCCTACGAATGGGTTGAGCACTAGAAGGGATAAATTCATTAGAAAGGAAGTAGTTAGCCATACGCACTACACCCTATATGTTAATTGGTGGAGAATTATACAAGCTAGGTCATGATGAGGTTTTATGTCGGTGCATGCTAGACCAAGAGTGCACTATAATCATGGATGAGGCTCATGGTGGAATTGCACGAGGACACTATGTGGGGAATGTGACTGTGTGAAAGATCCTTTTAGCTAGCCTTTGGTGGGAAATAATTTACAAGGATTGTATCAAGTATTGGAAGGTTTGTGACCATTTTCAGTGCCTTGGTGAATCATAGAAAAGAGATGAAATTACATTAAGGCCTATCACTAGTGCATAACCATTCAAAAATTATACATTTGAATTTAAAGGCCCTATTACCCTATCTATGAGAAGGATAGGTTCACGCTATATCATTACATGCACAAACTATCTTACATGATGGGTAGAAGTGGCGCCTACAAAGGATTACATGATGGAAACATCAACTAGATTATTATGGGAGAATATAATCAACAAGTATGGATACCCGCTGAGCTTAACAAGTGATAGAGGTACTCATTTCCTATATGAGATAGTTAGAATCCTATTGGCATAATTAATGGTTGACCATCAAAAGACTACCCCTTATCACCCACAAGCTAATGGGACAACAGAAGCTTTTAACAAAATTTTGAGTCACATGTTGACCAATATTTGTGATGTTGGAAGACATGACTAGGATGATAAAGTTTATGTCATGTTATGGTCATATCAAACTACTTATAAAAGACTAAACAAGGCCACATAATTTTAATTGGTGTTTGGCATGGAGGCTATGTTACCGATTGAATTTATGTTTTCATCCCTATGTATTACGCATGCAAGGGTATTGGTCGATGAACAAGAATTAGAGGAGCGAATTGATAAGCTTATGGAGCTGGATGAAAGGCGAGCCATTACGTGATAGAGTCAAAAAATGGAAAAATTTAGGAAGAAGGCATGACATGATAGGCACATCAAGAATAAAAAGTTTGAGGTTGGGCAGATGGTCCTTCTATATGATTCTAAGTTTTGCACCATCCTGGGAAACTCAAAGTGTATTGGTTTTGGTGATACACTAACACTTGCATACTTAATTCATGCACTTGTCAATTAGAGGCACTTGATGGAAAAGGTTTCCCAGTTACTTTAACGAGAGTAGGTTGAATCCCTACTATAAAGAAATCTTCATTGTGTTTTTAAATAAGGCAGTATTTCTAGCTAACTTAGGATTACCTTTAATGCCTTTTCCTTTCTTTTTGTTTCCCTTTTTCATCGCTTTTATTTGTCTTTTCATTTTGGGTGCATTTGCATGCTAATAACATATTACTTTTTGAAATAGTTTTTTTGCACAAAGGACCACACATGTATTTAGTGTGGGGTGGAAGCTATCAAAGGAGAAGTGTTAGGAATGAAGTGTATAGGCGGCCAAAGTGAGAAAATAAAAAGCGTGTGGGTTCAAAAAATTGTGCATATAAGAGGTGATCATGAGAGAATATTGGTGTCAAAAGGCTTCGAGAAATCCATGTACAAGGGTAAAAATCATAGAAAAAACATGAAGTAGGCGAAGGAAAGAGCTTGGTAAATGACACAGAGGTTGACATACTTTGGTAGGGGGTGCACACATGTTATTTTGTTGTCAAAAATTTCTTGTGTGCCAAAAGGTTACATAAATTTTCATGTGAGTTTGTGCATGGAGCAAAAATGGTGGAAAAAATGTGTAGATGGATGTCATTAGAAAAATTTGACTTTATTACATTCGTACGCCTATAGGTGACATCAGATTTTGTGTGGGAAAAACAAAAAGTTATAAATAGAAGGTTAGAGGTGAGTTATTCTTTTACCTTTCATTTTTTTAAGTTTTCTTGCGAACTAGGGCATCCTTACGAAGAAAAATTTATGAAGATTTGTGTGCATAGAAGAGGATTTAATGGATTTGTGAACTAGAGTAGAAAGGGAGTACACGAGCATGGGCAGAGAAGTATGTTTGGAGGATTACCATGGGTGTTATGTTGTATTGTGGAAGGAATTCTTTCCAGGCTAAGGGTTTCAGAGGTAGGGCATGGGATTTGGAGTTTTTGTAGATGAGTAAAGCTGCAGGACTTAGCAGAGTTAGGGAAAGAAGGAAGTTAGAGATTACAAGGACCGGATGAGAAGAAATGGCACTAAGGAAGGGATCTAATGTTTCACCAAAAAAGGGAAAAGGTAAGGGCAAAGCAAAACCATATGTTTAGACCAGTTTTAATGAAGAGTGGTACACAGAGATGGAATACCCAGATTGTGTGCTTTTAGGGAAGGAATGGGTATCTCACATACACAAGATGGCCGTGATCGACTATAAGCATTGGAAAATCACCATTGAAAAAGAAATGACACTAGAGTTGGTTTGCCCCATTGGAAGGAGGACACAAGATGGAAAACCTATGTATGATGACGAGGTGCAAACCAAGTCAGAGAAGGTTAGACTCTTGTAGCTCTATGAGCTGCCCTATTTCAGCAAACCCAAAATGTTATACCAATGGCTAATGTCACGTGAGCATTAGGATTAATTTTATTTTGTAGGATAGAGAATATGCATAACTCCTCAGCTGATTTCTAAGTACATTGGAATTATCTATGAAGTAGAGCCACTGGATGATTAATTGTGTGAAAAGGAGGCCATCAAGAAGCTAGTTATGACATATGAGTACAAGAATGGTTCACACTATTTTGATATCTATGTGATCACTGACCTTGTCATGAGGATGGCCATGCACGTGGTCACAAAGTTGAACGGGAAAGAGAGGTGGACATAGATAAACAAAATTTGGTTGAATGTTTTCTACAAGATCTAGGAGGGAAAAATCTACAACCTTTCAACCTTTATCACAAAGGAGATCATAGATTCCACCCGCAATGGAGAAAATATTATGTATGGTAACATCCTTCTCACCATTGTGTTTTCAGAAATTGGAGTTCCTGATTGGCCAGATAAATATGTTTGGGAGTACTCAAATGAGGAGCCCTCCCTTAATAAAATATTATAAGCATACACTTATGACACGATGACGGTTTCTCATAAGTCACACTTAGAGAAGTGGTACAAATGAATTCGTGATGCATTCAGGGTAGAGTAGATAATTCCTAAATAATTTTTGACATTGGTGGATGGAGAGGTTGATTTTGTTCTATATCAAAACTTTTGTAATGGTAGGTTTACTATGACTGATGACACCAAGAGCCCTTTGTGTAAGATGCCCTTCTCTTTCATAGTGTAATACTCTTACAGCATGGTCAATTTCTGTAAGGAGGTGAAGAAACTGAGATTTGATCTAAGTGTAGTAGATTAGGATTACTGCGAGTTGCACTAAATGTTGGTGTATCCCAAGAAACATGTTTATGTCAAGAATTATGTATCTTGTGATGTATATAATTTGAAACTGGTGACATTTCCTATTGTAGGAAGAATGACAACAAGGGTGTATGTACGTTTAAGGCCTAAATTTGAAAAGGGGGCTTAAGTTAAGGATGATGTATCTATCCCAAAAGACCCCACCAGGAGGAGGAAAGTGGTAATAAAAAAGGGAATGAGAGGATAATCCATCATAAAATGCATCAAGCGCACATATGGTTCAGACTGTGGGGGTACAAGAATCTGGTGTGGGCACGACCACTTACACTCGTAGGAAGAGGTCCACTTCGAAGGATTCACCCAAGAGGGAAGAGTTACGAGAAAAATAAGAGTCCCCTATGTTATAGGATTTTCTGGAGAAGAATTAGAAAGTGTCGTAAGGTTCAGACTCTGAGGAGACAAATACCATGGAGACAACACTGATGAAGTGCTAAAAAGACAAAGAGGAGAGTGCGAGCATGGAAAATGAGTATGGGAGCATGGACGGAGACCCTAACTTAGCAGTGAGCTTCCTAAAGGTAGTGCACACATGTGGGAATGGCGTAGTAGTTGCGTAAGAACATGTCATGACTTACATTAATGATCCAAACAAGGTATTGCATACATGTTTCCAAAACAAAGTTCCCACATGCCAACTCCTCGCTTGATCTTCTTTTGATGAAGAGGGTGCATACCCACGCAAAAGGAAAATTCTCTCCTAGGATTTTGAGTCCCACGTTGATGATCCCGAGTTCAAGGTTAATATTGATGCATTGATGAAGACACAAGATGCTAAGGGAATGAACCCTCTTGTGAATGTCCAATAGATTTCGAATGAGAAAGTTTGCAATGCACTCAACAAAGTGTCGGTGGAGGTAGAAGCAAATATTTTCAGTAGAAATGATAGGATAAGAGTCTTGGAGGATGATCTTGGGAAAAAAATAAGGATATCATCAAGAGGGATAGGGAGATAAAATAGAATTAATTGATAAATGCACAATTAAGGTGTGAGCTGAGGGATGAAAAGGTGAGGGTGTGTGAATTATATAAAAATATAGAGGTTATTTCAAATGCCATTATCTTAAAGAACCCAGACCTAGCCCCTCTTGAGCAAAAGTATGAGTCGAATATGCATTACTTAGAAGACTTGATGTGCGTACTCACCATATAGAGGAAACCACCTACATTGGATTCACCAGAAGAGGTGATGACGCACTAGAAGAAAGAATAAAATTCAAAGATTGCAGAGATAATAACTCGGTACTCTAAGCTCCTTACCTCAGTGATGACCACAATGCAAATGGCCGGAGTTGTGTATGACAACTGTGGTGACAAAGATAGAATATAAAGCATATTGGTTACTCCCCAAGAATCATATCTGAAGGAGTTTTAAGAGAGAAAAAAGGGCAATAGGGTGGAGTGATAAAATCTTGGTAGAGGTCAAGAAGAAAGAGGATGCAATCGAAACCTTGAGGGTTTCAATTAAAATTAAATTGAAGGAATTATACCCCCAAGTCACTTGCAGGATGGACGCGTTGAGATAACTTAGAAAGCAAATGGAATATATCATAGATACGCTAAATTCTAAGGGATATAAACTAAGTTTTGATGAGGTTAACATGTTAGTGGGTGATTTACTTCAACATTCATAGGGAGAGGTGGATGCTTGGGATAAAATTAAAACATCCATGGAAAGAGACTTCCCACTCCTCATGTAGCAGTAGTAGCATCCCTCTATTCTTCCATTTATTTATTAAATTGTAAATTATTTCATCTCTCTTATTCTTTATTCTTTGGTGAAAGAGAAAAGTGTTTCCGGTGACAGATAACAAGCATAGTGTGGGGTAGTGTTGGGCCCTAAATTGACTAAGTCCCAAGGCAGAAGGAGAGTGTGTGTGCAAGGAAAGTGAGTAGGAAGGAACTCAAGGAAAGGCACGTGGGAGAAAAGGTTAGCACGTGGAAGAAAAAGGGGGTTTGGGGACTTAGCCGCATTTTGAAGGCAATGTCATAGGAGAAACACGTGAGGTCCCAAGTAGGCATGATGAATGGATAAGGTGTCATCCTAGAGCCTTGGACGTCAAGAAAAGAATATTCCACATAGGGAATATTCCTAGGAGGATCATTATAGTTAGTAGAAGCCTTTGTAAGCTGGCATAATCACTTGATAATGGAGGACCACACTTCCACTTGGCATGTTATCTACTCATGGTTGAAACTATGACAGTGAATCCAAGTTCTATTTAAAGGAGTGCTTAGGTCTGAAATAGAGAGAGAGAGAGAGAGAGAGAGAGAGAGAGAGAGAGAGAGAGAGAGAGAGAGAGAGAGAGAGAGAGAGTTGAAGAGGCAACAAAGTGCTAAAAGAATTTTGTTACTAGGAATATATGTATGTGCAAGTGTCTGAACAAGGGCTGTAATGGGAAATCATAGCTAGGATATCTATTTAGAGTTGTTTTGTAGGGCTGGAATGTTATTTCATGGTGTATATGGTCTGAGATGACCCCGTTTGATTTAATATGGCTACTTTAAATGGATTTAATTAATATATGGAGCTTTATTTTGTGTATTTTTGTTTATGGACTAAACCATAGTGTGCTTTCATGTTATTCATGGTTCAGATCTGTTTCCATTACATTGTTGTGATGTTTATGTTTATCTCATGGAGCATTTATGCTTAGAACTAGATTCACTACATATGTATTAGATTAAATGCATGTGTTCTTATTCTGTAAACCTTTCCTCCATTAATGGTGGAACATTCTCACAAGGCTCACATAAAGGAGGGGCTCAGTGCCTACGCATGCCTCAGGTGAGTACTGGAAACTTGGGTGATAGGTCGGCATGCTTGGGGATAAGAGAAATATTAGAGGCTAGAGGTAAATGAGACTACATGCGCATAGAGATGAAATTATTTTGAGGCCTATTGCTAGTGCAGAACCTTTTGAAAAGTGGAAAATCAAATTTCTAGGTCCTATTCCCCCACCTACACACAGGATGGGATCACTTTATATTATAACTTGTATAGATTATCTTACAAGGTGGGTAGAAGCAATGCCTACAAATGATTTCACGACAGCTACAACATCTAGGTTCTTATGGGAGAACATAATCAGCATGCATGGATGTCTATTGATTTTGAAAAGTGATAGGGGCATTCATTTTCATAATGAGACCATCAAGATACTATTCACATAATTTATGGTGGTACACCATCAAACAACACTCTATCACCCATAAGAAAATGGTACTACTGAAGATTTCAACAAGATACTGGGACATACATTGAAAAATATTTATGATGTTGGAAGGAAAGACTGGGATTATAAAGTCTCTGTTCTACTTTGGGAATATAGAACAACATACAAGAGGTTTATTAAGGCCACACCTTTTAAGTTGGTGTTTGGTGCAGAGGTTATTTTACTAGTGGAATTTATGTTACCTTCCTTGTGTAATGTGTGCATAGGTGGATTGGATGATGATCAAGCCCTTGAAGAGCACATTGATAAACTAATGTAGTTAGATGAAAGACATGTTATTTCTAGGTGGATCCAAAAGATAGAAAAGGCCAAGCAGAAGACATGACATAATAAACATATTAAGAATAAGTCGATTAAAGTTGGAAAAATGGTTCTTCTATACGATTAAAAAAATTACACTACCCTGGAAAGCTCAAAGTGCATTGGTTAAGATCGTGCATTTCCATTTAGTTTATATTTCATTTAATGCATTTCTTTATATGTATTTCCTTTCCTTGTCGATATTCTTTGTCAATTTCATTATGTTTTTTTTTTGTAATAAGTGCATCTGCACACCAGTTGTTGATTACTATATATTGAGTTCATGTGCAGAGGATGGAACATACAATTAGTATAGGGTAGAAGGAAAGAAAGATTGTATAGGAGGAGTTAGGATTTAAAAAGACCTAAGTACCAGAGGAGCACGTGTATCGATGGTGATACTATTTGTTGAGAAATGGTGATAATAAGGATGATGTCAAAGGGAAAGTCCACATACAGTGAAAAAGCACATAGGGAAACATGAGGTAGGAAACAATATGGATATCTACTTGGTGTAAGGTGTAGAGGTGGATGTAATTTAGCACATGGTGCACACATAAGGAGGTCTTTGATTGGTGAAGTAGTTTGTGCACTAGAAGGTTATAGTTGGTATGCATAGTGGAAGTGCGCTTGGAACTACAAAAATGGTGGGAAAAGGTGGGAAAACCAAATTTAATGCATTTGTATGATTGTAGTTTTCAATAAATAAGTGTGGGTGAAAATTAAAACACTATGAAAGGGGTGTCTGGGTAAATCATATTTACCTTACCTTGCATAAATTTGTGTATAGTTATCGGGAGATCTAGGGAAAATTTTTACGATCGAGATAAAAATCAAGCGCAAAGTTGAAAAATTGTGAAGCGGAGTGTAAACGAGAACATGGATGAGTCAGGAGTGAGTTATTTTGGAAAGAATCTTGTGGTTTGAGACAACATGATAAGATTTTGGAAGAAGATGAGTTTTCTCCAACTAGGGTTTCAACAATTAGGGCACAAAATAAAGAGTGAGATTACAGAGGTGTATCAGTGTTGTGAAAAAGGTTTGTAGTAAGGAGTATAGAGCAAGGGAGAGGTAAAATATTGGATGTTGCATAGCTAAAATGGCACCAAATAAGGTAGTATCCATGTCACCAAAGACAAGAGGCAAGGGAAAATAAAAACCTACCCCCACAGTCGACATCAAGGAAGAATGATACTTAGAAATACAGTACCTTGATGGATTGCTAATGGGAAAAAAATGGGCATCCCATGTGAGGAGCATGATAGTTAGTGATTATAACCATCGAACATACCTAACCACGTGTGACATGGAAATAGAGCTTATTCAGCCTACTAATGAAATAACCCTAGATGATAATCCGATATATGATGATATGGTGAAGAGAGTGTTGAAGAAGGCTAGGTTGTTACAACTATATGAGCTTCTATTCTTTAGGAAACCTAAAAGGTTATATCAGTGGTTAATGTCATGTGTGCATGAAGATAATTTATATTTTACATACATAAGGATGTGCTTCACCGTGCACTTGATTAACAAGTACACTAAAATTATTAATACCGATAGCTCTTTTGATGATGACTTAGGTAATTTTTTTCACCAAATCACTGCACCCTCCGAATGGCTACAATGTGAATAGGACGTTCGGTGTGATTAGGACACATGGGATCACCTCTCAAGATGTAGGACTTGGGCTCGAGGTGAACCTATAGAGAAGGCTAGCTTCCTCTTCCAAAACTAAATGCTTTACTACTCCTAGTGTAATAAAATGACCATCTAAACCTAAGCTAACATCTTCATGAGTTTTAAGGAAAGATATTTTACAGAACTGAAACTATACTAAGGGTGGAGATGCACCAAATTAAGGGATGTTTAATATCTAGAAGGGTAAGTGTGGGAGGGATGCTTGCATCACTGACCACCTTCACCTATCACCACTCAAAAGGGTACAAAATACCACAAACAAGTGGTGTACGTTCCTTTGTTAAAATTAAGCATACATAAGGATAGATCAAATTGGATTCAAAATACAATTAATTTATCATGAGGAAACCACACATGTGTATGTCAAACATCTATTTCTGCAACTAGGGATAATGATGACATAACTTAATATAGAAGGAAAATAATGTTTTAACAACTGATATAAAATATAGTCACATTATTCCTTCACAACATGAAATAAAGGTAAGATAATCAATCACACTAAGGAATTGTAAATTCACAAAGTAAACATTGATTAACCACTAAACACAATAAATCAAATTTCCAAAAGAAAGTTGTAACTCTGAATATAATTAAAAGGTTTTTTAGAAATCTCTGAAGTGCTCTTCAAAGCTTGAAGAGAAACTCCTACCAAAAATAATCTATATCTACTAACTTGAAGCATTAACTATTTATAAGTTCTTAGGCTAAGCCACTACAATTGGGCCCTTAACTAACATTATATTAAAAATAGACATATCATTAAATTAAGGGAACATGCTCCCATGAAAATACCAAGTTTATTTCAGGGGTTTGACTCATTCAACCATGTAACTTCAACCAATCTGGAGCTTGGATTTGTCTTTTCATCGCCACTCAGCTTTGGCTTGGTTTAACAATAGCTTCCCCACCTACAAGTTTCTATTGTTCTCCTTCCCACACAGCCATTTGGTGCTTATAATCAATGAAGTGCTTGATAATTCCCTAAATTTCTTCATCTCCAAGCCCACATGCTTAGTGATTCACTACATCTACCGTCTCAATCTCCTTTGTGATCTTGGCTGGCACTCTTTGAAGTTTATTTGTAACCTTCTTCATCCTCCCTATAAAATTTTGGCACAAGACCAATTGGTCAATGGAGTCACTATTGAAAGTTTTGGTGACCTCATCATCACGCTTCACCAAATCCTTGAAATTTTCCTTAATTTGATCTTTAAGAAGAGCATGGATGTTTTTGTTGAAGAATTTGCAATTAACAATATCAAATTCTTCTAAGATGTCATTCTGAGCATCAGTGATTTCCACTCATTTCTCCTCTAATTTCTTGATTAAATATTGCAATACTTGGCACCAAAATTCCATGGCCTTTTGGTATTTAAATAATTTTGAGGCATCATGGATCACATCTTCCTAAAGAAGTAAGTCAGGGTCTTCTTCTCTGATCTCACTCCATGTTGCCAAATTTAAATTCAGATTATTATTATCTTCAGAAAAGGCCTCATCCATTTTTCAAATAGTAGCCTTACCAATCTATAGATCATTATATATTTTGACATCCTCCTTGATTAAGGGATTAGCTTCCTGCAAAATTCTCTCCATCCATCCACTCACTGATCTCCCGTTTTGGCCTAGCTTCTTGAGCTCATGATAAGAAATATCATCGATCGTATAAAAAATCATCATAGCCATAGTAGTTGAGACTTCATTAGATGGAGTGGGTTGGGTTACTTTACACAACAGTGCAATGAGTAGCTCGACCTTGGCTTTGATTTCATCTTTGGTGGCATTTTCTTTGTCGTATTTTTCCAAAAGAGCCTCAAGGGCAGTGTGCACATATTTCTTGGCTTCTTCATGAGTGACCTTTCCCAATGAGAATTTTGAGATCCGATAGTCCGCAGCTATGATTGTTTCTTTATTTTCCCCCTCAATGGGGGTGAAAACTTCTATCACCCATTCTCAAGATGGGTTAACTATCATACTTGACATAGTTCTTGGTCTCTTGGCCTATCTCTTGGGCATATGATCCAATATGCTGAGATCTATAACATCTCCCAGAGGCACCTTATTATTTTTCTTCGGAGTTTTCCTAAATAACCATTCAGGTATGGCTAAAGCTAATGAAGATAGTGTAGTGGATGCAATAGATGAAACATTTGTTAAAAAAAGATCACTAGAAACATCAGATGTCATTTGAGCAGAAGTATTAATGATGGATGGTGTGGATGTAAGGACAGCCATAGGAGTTGATAGAACGATGCTAGGGGTAATGATTGAAGAAAATTTGAGTGTTAAGGGAAGTGGAGAGGAAATGGGTGACCTAATATTTTCCTCGGCTGATAGAATTAGAAGTGATGAGAATACTTGGACCATAGAAGGGGATGGGAAAGAATAAATGATTGTGGAAGTGGAAGGAACTGAGGATGGAAGTTACAATGGAAGAGGAGGAAAAGATGGCTGATCTTGTGTGGCACCAGGAGAATCACTGAATCCAACTATTTTTTTTGTAGGTACTACAGGAGACATAACCTTAGGAATAAGTTCCTTAGAAAAAGAAGAACCTCCAACAATAAATCAAATATTCTTTGGGATTGTAGGATCCTTTTGAGTCGACCTTTTTCCCTTAGTGGGTTTTGGTTGGCTTATTTCTAGTACAGCTCTTATATTTGTAGGTTGATCTTCCCTTTTGGGTGAGATTCCCAAGGTGGCCAACCAACTAAAGGTCCTCTTTAGAATGGGTCCTGCCCTCTCCTTTGTATTGTTACATTCTTCCACATTACAATCAATCAATGGTAGTGGTTGATTGGAAACATTATCACCCTTGTATGACAAATCCAAAACCTCATCACTGTCTTGCATGTCCTTTTGTACATCGGCCAAACCAAATTGTCGAACCTCGTTAAGGGTCAATCTTTCATAATCTCTTTGACAGATAATATACTCATAATTATAGTGAATCTAGATATCCTCTAGTTGGGGCACATGGGTACTAGACCGACCTGTCTTGCTGAATTTTCCCCAATAATCAAAATTGGTCTGCGGATGAAAAGTTTGCAGGGTTACCTCAGCCATTTCTACATCAACATTTTTATCCTTGTGAATATTTGGGCAAGATTACCTACCAATTGAAATAGGGAAATGCATTCCCGCTTTGTGATGTTTTTTTTTGGATTTGATGATAATCCAATAACTACTGAACCAATTCCAATAGAATCCATTTGTCTATAGGACAACTAGGAAATTTTCTTGGGGAACCTATAAAACCTAGAATTTTCATATATTTGAATGTAGGAAAGTGAAATTAGATTTCTCCCCATTCCCACACTTCTTTGAAAGCTTCATCGGAAATCCTCCGATTATATAGTTCTTTATCAAAATGATAGAGGATGAAAACAAAGAAAGCATCACTGACTCTATGGAAATGCTTGCTTCCTTCATCCAGAGTGAGTTGGGGATAAACGTCATATATTTGGGAAGTACTGCGAACACCTCTGGTATTAAAACCAACAACATCTCCCATAACAACAGCAACATACACCAGAAAGAATTTCATGTAGAAATTATTCGTAGCTGACACCTTGCTTAATGGATAGAAAATGGAGCTACTAATATGCTCCCCCTATCAGATAAACTCATTATTCTTCTTGATGGTAAAGTTGTCAAAAAAATCCATTCTTGGAATTCCTTTATAGATGGGAGACCTAAAACTCTACTTAGTATCACAATAAGATCACTGACCTCCTGAATAAAATCTGACTGATGCATAGTTTATGGTAATTTGGTGAAGATCTTTGCCAGGTAGGTTTTCATCATGATTTTTTAGTGTACTTCCTCTTCCTTGTCCCAATGTTCCACTGTTAACTCTGGAAAAATTGTGGCGTAATCTTGAATGTCAAGAAGTTTGAGCAGATCTTTGAAGAAGTCTTGGTCCAAACGGATTACTACATTATCATCATTATCTCTAACCAACATGGAGTCTTTGTCAAAGAGGGTTGTTGTGGCTAAAAAAACTCTGGGCAATGCATGGATGTGGGAAAACTAGTAGCAAGGGAAAGCCCACTATCGTAGATGGCCTGCATCCATGATTTCTTGTTTGGAGCCTTTATTCTTTCCCAGAAATTTGGAAAATCAATTTTCCCTAAGTCGGTGTCCCCTATATTCCCTAAGTCGGAAGACATGCAGGAGTGAGGAGTAACCCCAAGAAATGAGTACTTCATCTTTTCTTTTCCCTTTGAAGTGGAAGTAGACATCAAACCTTGTGTTTTAAAAGACTTTGATGGAAAGTATTTTTTCCGAACAATGCTAATTCCCAAACCCTGAAAAATGAGAATATTGTGAATTTTTTTGGGAAACTCGAGAGGATCATTCAAACAACTCTGAATACCTGAAGAAAACTCAAAATTCAAAACATGGTGAACAAAGGGTTTGTCCTTTTGTAGGATATATAGAAGGAGACCAAAGAAAAAACAAACGAGAAGGAAACAAAATAAAAGACCTTAAACCAAAAATAAAATAAACAAATCACCATACCTTGAAAAGGATGTTGCAAAGTACAAGAAACAAAATGTCAGAGTAAAAACTTCAGGTGAAAATGATAGAAAAATTGTGAGTTTAAATAGAAAACCCAATCCGTATGGAGATAGGTGAAGAATTAATTACATGGAGGACTCCAAAAGTCCAAAACCTGAAAGCCCGAAAGTCCAAAATTTCAAACTTTTGGGGTTTCAGACTTCAGATATTTGGAGACGAAGATGTGAATTGGTAGCCAAAAATTTCTAAAACTTGAGACCCCAAAACATTGAAAGTCTGAAATTTCAAACTTTCGGACTTCAGAAGTCTGAAAGTGAAACAACTCAAAAATGATCCCAAAAGTTCCAAAACCTGAAAGTCCAAAATTCCAAAATTTCAAACTTTCAGGGTTTCAGACTTCAGAGAGTTTAAAAATGAAATTCCAAATCTGAGCAATTAAAATCTAAAAGAGAAAAATCTCCAAATTCTGAAGATCGAAAATTTTAGATTTCAGGCCTTGGAGAATTTCATTGTATAAAGGATTTCTAAAAATTTTGCCTAACATATTTCTTCAAGGTAGGTTAAATGGCTAACATTTTTGATGAACTCTAGGGAATGCTTGCCTGATAAGCCTTTAGACCAGTAGCTTTAAGCAAATCCTTGGGCAAAGGAGTCCTAAAAAGGAAAACCAAAACAGAAAACAAACAAAAATGGACAAGAAAATGAAATGATGTGCAAAGCACTTGGAGGAAAAGAAAAGAACATTGTATTGGGTGGAGCAATCTCAAAAGAAAGCTTTGAGATGTATCCCATTCACATGAATGGGTAATTATTCACCCCTGAGTTTAGATAGATGAAATGAATTCTCCTCTTTGCAACTTGTGATGATGTATGGCCCACTTCAGATATTGTCAAATTTAGCATGCTTTCCTGGCTTGGACATGTCTTCATCCCACTTGAGGACTAGATCTCCCTCTTAAAAACACTTGTCAGACACCTTCTTGTCAAAAAATTTCTTAACTTGAGCCTAATGGTTTGTTAATGTGTGCATGGATGAGTTTCGAATTTCTTCCACCTCCATGAGTTCAACAAGCCTCACTATTAAGGCATCATTCTCCATAACTTTGATCCGATAAGCCAAGTCCAAGGAAGGTTTTTCCAAAGAAAGTGGGATTTTTTCTTCCCTTCCATATACAAGTATGAAAGATGAAACCCCGATGGCCTTTTTAGGTGTTATTCGATCCACCCATAGGGATATCTTAAGCTGTGTATGTCAGGTCCTTTCATTGGCCTCCATTATACACTTGATGATCCTTTTGAGATTCTTATTACTGGATTCAGCCAACCCATTCCCTTGTGGGTAGTAGTTAGATGAAGTCTTGAGGTAGATCCCATTCTTAACATCCCATTCACTTATCTTTAACCTGAGGAAAGCCATTGCATTTTTAGAGATAACAGTAAATGGAACACCGAACCTTGTCATTAGATTCTCTAAAAATTCAAGGATATCTTTCTCCTTGCTCTCCTTCAAAGCCACTACTTTTTCTAGCAAGTGAAATAATCTGTTGCAGTAAGGACCCATTTATTTCCTTTGCTGGATGGAGGATTGATGATTCCAATAAAATCTAACCCCCACTAGACAAAGGGTTGATCCACCTGAACGGGATGTAATGGAAGAGTTGTCAGCTTCTATTTACCCACGAAAAGAGCACATTATTTACACTTCCTTACCCAGAAATGAGCATCCTTGAACAAGTTCGGCCAGTAGTAACCAGCTTGCATGATCTTGGTAACGGTTGTTTGGGATGAGTAATACCCTCCTGACATGTCACTGTGGAACTCCTCCAATATCTTGTTCACCTATTCTATCTTGATGCAGCATAGAAGAACATCATTCAAATACTTTTGAAAAAGGATGTTATCCACCAAGGCATATGGAATGGACAAGAGATGGAAAGTACGTTGTTAGAATTTATCCATATTTGGAGGATATACCCCCAAGAGAAGGAAATTTTTCATCTTTGTTAACCAATCATCTTGAAAGTCACTTTCATTGGTGTTTAGGAGCGCAAGTACCCTCTACATCCTTGGTCTCTGTGTCTACAGCCAGTTGCTGATATAAACCCTTTCCCATGACAAGATTAGTGACTTTAATGTGTACAACATACTCCATCACCTTCGTGATCCATCTAGTGCACTTTTTGTTCATCTCTTTGCTCAGCAGAAACTCCTTGACGCTTGGATGAGACACCATCAGATGAATTTTTTTGTTAGATAGCATGTGCTTGAATTTTTTCAAAGATCGAATGATCACAAAGACCTATTTTTCAATGAATGATTATTTGATCTTGTAGAATTTGAGGGATTGACTGAAGAAATCAATTAGATGCTCCATTAGATCATCATTTTTCCTTTTCTGTTCTGTGAAAGCATAGAGGATGAAATATTTGTCAAAATTAGGATTTACTAGTGTGAGAACTTGGGAAATGGCCATTTTGATAGCCTCAAAACTATCCCTCCCCTCTTTTTCCCATGAGAATGGAATGTTATTTTTTAGCATGGCCATGAGTGGTTTAGCCAATGTTGCAAACTGAGGTATGAATCTCCGCATGAAATTTATAGTTCCCAAAAAACTTTGGAGGCCCTTTTTATGAATTGGGAGGGATAAGGACATAATTGATTGAATCCTAGCTAGGTCAATAGACAACCATTCTCCCAAAACAATATGACCCAACAAATTTCCCTCCTGCACTGCAAAAAAGAACTTCTTAGGGTTTAGTGAGACACCGAACTCTCTATACCTTTGAAAGACATTTTATTAGATTAGTGATATGATCTTTAGCATGATTGGAGTAGAAAATGATATTGTCAAGTTAAACCAAGATCATATCATTGATGAGTCCTCTAAAAACCATATCCATGGATCTCTAAAAGGTATCCCCTATGCATTAGATATCCCAAAGGCCATCTTGTTCTAAGCGTATGTGTCCCTACTTGGTGGTGAAATTTTGTTTTTAATTTGATTAGATTCTTGAACCAAAATCTAATTATATCCTGAATATCCTTCAAGAAAAGAAAACATTTGAGCCCTTGCCACTATTTGGAGGATTTTCTCCATTTATGGGAGAGGGTAGTGATCCTTCAATGAGGCACGGTTGAGATCCCTAAAATCTACACACAACATGAATTTTTCCGTTCTTTTTTCTTACGGGCACCAGATTGGCTACCCATGAAGATTGCTTGATGGGAAAAATTGTGCAGGCCTCGATAATCTTGGTTATCTCTTTCCTCATAAATGGCTCACATTTTGGGATTGATTGGCCTCTATTTTTGATGAACTGGCTTGGAGTTCAGATCCAATTCAATAGTATGTTGAGCTAAGATGAGATTGAAACCATGTAATTATTTATAACTCCATGTGAAAATATCATGGTATTCCTGACATTATTCAATGAAAGTATTCCTTCTCTTGAGTGGTGCATAATTTACCAATTTTTAAGCATTTTTCACTTGCCACCTCGACTTCTTCGAAATCTTCTTCCTTGACTACCATATTGGTGCTTTGTCATTTGGTTATGGTCATCTCAAATTGAAGATGGATTCAAATATAAACAAATGTTTTGGTAGTTTGTTCCCCTTCAATTGTATAATTTGGTCACCATAAGAATTGTGCATTTTATCCTGATGTTTAGCAGCAAACTCTACCTCTTGTTGTAGGAAAAGGACAATTTTTCTCATCACTATCAAATATCTGCCAGCTAGTTATATTATCTGGTATTGTGGGACATGGACTACCATTTTGACCACCAAATTTCCTTCCTTCATTATATCTGTAGGTATATCATATTGGGAGCCAATAGTTGCAAGCCTATCAAGCATCTTGATTTCTGTTTTCTAGGAATTATGTGAATTCTGAAAGCTTCAAAGTCCTCTATCAGGTACTAGATGTAATTCTTATATGATCTCAACAGATCATTTTTTGATGCATTGTGAGTAGTTACCTGATGCATGAACCAACTCACTATCACCATAGATAGTCAAGGCTTTAATTCCTCTTTTTTGAACAAGCTGAATTCATTGTATAAGGGCCTCATACTCAGTGAAAAATTATTAGTACAACTAAACTACAACCATAAAGATGAGAAATACTTATCCCCTTATGGGAGAAATTAACATAACCCATGTGCCAGATCTATTTTTACTCCTCAAACCATTGAAGAATAGTTGTCATAGTCCCTCGGGATTGTTGGGCATTCTAACCAACTGAGGTACAATTGTTCCCTCTTCATGTACGCAATATATACCTAATCCAATATCTTCCAAAAATAATAGACCAGATTCTTCATTTACCAATACATCAGCATAAGGGTCATATTAATGATCTATACTTACCTCATCAAGAATTGTATCTGGAACCTCTTCTACGAGAGTAGTTGGCTCATGATCTGCATCCTCCTCTTTTGGATCACAAATGGTGTAATTACCATTTATGGGTTTGGCTGATGTAAGGTTCCACGTGATTATAATAGATTGGTTCTACCCTTATAGTTACTTTCATACCATACCAGATCCTCATGATCATATGCAACCAGTCTGATGACAAATAACCACCCATCTTGGCAGAGAAATCCTGTGATAAAAAAAATGGCAAAAAAGGGGAGGGATATCAATAAAAAATATGTCATGTGTGAAAGTCAAGCTAGGACATGCATGAATAGTAATCTAAAGCCCCTTAATGACCCCCACAGTTTGGACTACAATACTATCTAGTTAAACAAATCCTCTTGAAATTGGAGTATATGGAATTTTTAGTACATCTGTGACCTATTTGGGATTTACAGAACTATTGGCTCTAGATTCGATCATACAATTGTGTACCAAATGGTCACCAATAATCAGCGAGATATAGAATGGTGGTGATTTGTTGAGTTTAGCATATAATTTTATTTCAGGTTGGCATAAGCTGGTTTCCATTGCTACTTCTTGACCTGAGGATATATTAGTAGTGCTAAAGCTGTTTAAAGCCTCCTGTAGCAAGTTCATCTGAGAAGGAATCGAGAGTGCATCCCACATTATGACACTCAAATTAGTCTTCTTCATTTTCTCCAAAATGCTAAATAGAACCGCTCCCTCTTTTCTAATTCCTTTTGGAGCATTGGGGTCTTCTTTTGGAAAATTCCTATTGGGAATTATGATACTTGAATTCTCATCCTTCTTTGTAGACTAATTCAAATATACTTCTGGTGATTTCTTTCCCTTACCTTTATCATATGGTGTTTGTGTTGGGGGATGAGAAGTACATACCTAATCAATATTGGAAGACTGTGGATCTATCATCCTTTTCTTGTAACATGTGTTGGATGCTATAGTGGAGGCATCAATATTCAAGCCACAAAAGTATTCTGCTTGCCAATTTAGTAGTGTAGTTTCATCAGGAGTAGAATCTTGACTTTCTTGGATAGCTGGTCCAGCCGATGATTCAGGTGGGGTGGATATACTTTGGACCATAAGGGCCTGACTTAAAACTCCATTTGGGTAGAGGTTCTTATTATGGGGATGAGAACAAGGATAACACCATTCATAGTCTTGGATGAGGTTGTTCTGGACTTGGACTATAGCTCTAGAAGAACTGACAGTAGAAGGATTCCAAAAGTTTAAAGGTTTTACATTCACAGCTTGGCTTTTGGCTTGATTTTATGAATAACCATTTCCTTTGAATGGAGGATGGCTCGTCTGTTATTGCGGTTGAAAGGGGTGAACATACTGGGACTTTTGCCTCTTCATTACTATGAGTTCATTCCTGAAAGTTTGTAACAGTGAATTTACCTCAACTAGATCATTTCAGGGATTGGACACATGTGTAGCTATCAAACTAGAAGCTATCAAAATAGGGGCAATGACTTTTTTTTTCCTGTAAGCTCTGAAAATATAGGTATGAGAGGTCTAGGAGATATTTTACCTACTTGAATCAAGTAATTTTCAGCTCTTACGGTGATTTTGTAAGCATCATGAATAACAGTACCCCCCATAGATTGAATCATGACAGCTACATCACTATTCAATGCCCATAAGTAATATAAAAATGCACTCTTTGGAGATGGCCTTATGAGTGTTGGGATCTGTTTCCAAGTCTTGTCAATATGGAGGTTGAAATCACTCATATACTCTTGAGGGAACCACTTGATAGTATGGAATTGATCTACAAGTGAGAGATGATCACTTTTGTCCTTGGACTACTTACAAAACTTCATGCCTAACTCATTCAAAGTGGTAACAGATCCAGTAGTTAAAATATGGAACCATTGAAGTGCTCTACCTTTGAATGAAGTAGAAAGGAGTCAAACTTCCACGTTATCTTCTATAATACTATATATTGCACAAATGCTAGCTACATCCAGTATGTGCTCCTGAGGTTAAACATTAGTCTCCCTAGTGTAAAGTGGTAGAATTTTCAAGACAACTGTTAGTATGGTGTCTCTTTGTACTAACAACAAAAGACTACTGGCATTGAAAGGAGGACAAGCATTGGCTTCCATGGCATCCAAAATTTGGTTGTGTCTTAGTATAAGAAAATGTCCCTCAGGAGGAGTCAAATGCCCTCTACGAGGTAAAGTAGTGACTGGGGTTGCTGAAAGGCTTCTTTCTCTTCTCCTTGGGGGAGATAAGGAAAGTTCTTTATGATTATAATTTTCCTTCCTTGAAGAAGCTCTTGTGTGAATTATTTGCATAAGTTGATTGTACTAAACTTTGAAATCTATAGAGATGGAGTCGCTAGGTAGTTTTAGTTAATGGAATGAGAAGAGAAGTACAAACTCTGGTCCCACCGCGCGTGCCAAAAACTATTGACACCAAATCACTGCACCCTTTGAATGGCCACAATGTGAATAGAACATTTGGTGTGATTGGGACACATGGGATCACCTCTAAGGTTGTGGGACTTTAGCTCAAGGTGAACCTCCAGAGAAGGTCGGATTCCTCTTCCTAAACTAAATGATTTACTACTACTAGTGTAATAAAATGACCATCTAATCCTAAGATAACATCTGCATGAGTTTCAAGGAAAGAGATTTTGTAGAACAGAAACTATACTAAGGGTGGTGATTTACCAAATTAAGGGATGTTTAATATCTGGAAGGGTTGGTGTGGGAGGGATGCTTACATCACTGACCACCTTCACCTATCACCACTCAAAAGGGTACAAAATACCAAAAACCAAGGGCATACGTTCTTTTGTTAAACTTTACCATACATAAGGATAGATCAAATTGGATTCAACACACAATTAATTTATCATGAGAAAACCACACATGAATATGTCAAACATCTATTTATGCAACTAGGGATAATGATGACATAACTTAATACAAAAAGAAACTAAGGTTTTAACAACTGACATAAAAGATAGTCACATTATTCCTTCACAAAATGACATAGATAACATGAAATAAAGGTAAGATAATCACTCACACTAAGGAATTGTAAATTCACAAAGTAAACACTGATTAACCATTAAACACAATAAATCAAATTTCCAATAGCAAGGTGTAACTCTGAATATAATTAAAAGGTTTTTTAGAAATCTTTGAAGCACTCTTCCAAGCTTGAAGAGAAACTCCTACCAAAAATAATCTATATCTACTAACTTGAAGCATCAACTATTTATAAGTTCTTAGGCTGAGCCACTACAGTTGGGCCCTTAACTAACATTATACTAAAAATAGACATATCATTAAATTAAGGGAACATGCTCCCATGAAAATATCAAGTTTATTACAGGGGTTTGACTCATTCAACCCTGTAACTTCAACCAATCTAGAGCTTGGATTTGTCTTTTCATAGCCACTCAGCTTTGGCCTGGTTCAGCTACAGCTTCCCCACCTACACATTTCTATTGTTCTCCTTCCCACACAGCCATTCAGTTCTTATACTCATTGAAGTGCTTGATAATTCCCTAAATTTCTTCATCTCCAAGCCCACATGCATAGTGATTCACTACATCTACCATCTCAATCTCCTTTTGATCTTGGCTGGCACTCTTTGAAGTTTATTTGTAACCTTCTTCATCCTCCCTATAAAATTTTGGCACAAGACCAATCGGTCAATGGAGTTACTATTGAAAGTTTTGGTGACCTCATCGTCACGATTCACCAAATCCTTGAAATTTTCCTTAATTTCATCTTCAGGAAGAGCATCGATGTTTTTGTTGAAGAATTTGCAATTAGAAATATTAAATTCTTCTGAGATGTCATTCAGATCATCAGTGATTTCCATTTGTTTCTCCTCCAATTTCTTGATTAAATACTACAATACTTGGCACCAAAATTCCATGGCCTTTTGGTATTCAAATAATTTTGAGGCATCATGGATCACATATTCCTAAAGCAGCAAGTCAGGGTCTTCTTATTTGATCTCACTCCATGTTGCCAAATTTAAATTTAGATTATTATTATCTTCAGAAAAGGCCTCATCCATTTTGCAAATAATAGCCTTCCTAATCTGTAAATAATTATATATTTTGACAGCCTCCTTGATTAAGGGATTATCTTCCTACAAAATTCTCTCCATCCATCCACTCACTAATCTCCCTTTCTAGCCTAGCTTCTTGAGCTCATGATAAGAAATATCATCGATTATAGAAAAAATTGTCATAGCCATAGTAGTTGAGACTTCAGTAGATGGAGTGGGTTGGGTTAATTTACGTAACAGTGCAGTGAGTTTCTTGACCTTGGCTTTGAGTTCATCTTTGGTGGCATTTTCTTTGTCATATTTTTCCAAAAGAGCCCCAAGGGTAGTCTGTACATATTGCTTGGCTCCTTCAAGAGTGGTCTTTCCCAATGAGAATTTTGAGATTTGATAGTCCGCAGCTATGATTGTTTCTTTATTTTTGCCCTCAATGGGGGTGAAAACTTCTATCACCCATTTTGAAGATGGGTTAACTGTCATACTTGACATAGTTCTTAGTCTCTTAGCCTATCTCTTGGGAATATGCTCCAATATGCTGAGATATATAACATCTCCCAGAGGCACCTTATTCTTTTTCTTGGGAGTTTTCCTAAACATCCATTCAGGTATGGCTAAAGCTGATGAAGATAGTGTAGTGGATGCAATAGATGAAACATTTGTTAAAACAAGATCACTAGCAACATCGGATGGTATTTGAGAAGAAGTATTAATGATGGATGGTGTGGATGTAAGGACAGCCATAGGAGTTGATAGAACGATGCTAGGGGATATGATTGAAGAAAATGAGAGTGTTAATAGAAGTGAAGAGGAAATGGGTGACCAAATATATTTCCAAGCTGATAGAATTGGAAGTGATGAGAATAATTGGGCCATAGAAGGGGGTGGGAAAGAAGAAATGATTGTGGAAGTGGAAGGAACCGAGGTTGGAAGTAATAATGGAAGAGGAGGAAAAGATGCTTGATATTGTGTGGCACCAGGAGAATCACTGACTCCCACTATTTTTTTTGTAGGTGCTACAAGAGACATAACCTTAGGAATAAGTTCCTTAGAAAAATAAGAACCTCCAACAACAAATCAAATCTTCTTTGGGATTGTAGGATCCTTTTGAGTCGACCTTTTTCCCTTAGTGGGTTTTGGTTAGCTTATTTCTAGTAGAGCTCTTATATTTGTAGGTTGATCTTCCCCTTTGGGTGAGATTCCCAAGGTGGCCAACCAACTAAAGGTCCTCTTTAGAATGGGTCCGACCCTCTCCTTTATATTGTTGCATTCTTCCACATTAAAATCAATCCATGGTAGTGGTTGATTGGAAACATTATCACCCTTGTATGACAAATCCAAAACCTCATCACTGTCTTGCATGTCCTTTTGTACATCGGCCAAACCAAATTGTCGAACCTCGTTAAGGGTCAATCTTTCATAATCTCTTTGACAGATAATATACTCATCACGATAGTGAATCTAGATATCCTCTAATTGGGGCACATGGGTACTGGACTGACCTGTCTTGCAAAATTTTCTCCAATAATCAAAATTGGTCTGTGGATGAAAAGTTTTCAGGGTTACCTTGGCCATTTCTGCATCAACATTTTTATCCCTATGAATATTTGGGCAAGAGTACCTGCCAATTGAAATAGCGAAATGCATTCCCACTTTGTGATGCTTTTTTTGGATTTGATGATAATCCAATAACTTCCAAACCAATTCCAATAGAATCCATTTATCTGTAGGACACCTTGGAAATTTTGTTAGGGAACCTATGAAACCTAGAATTCGGATATATGTGAATGTAGGAAACTGAAAGTAGATTTCTCCCCATTCCCATACTTCTTTGAAAGCTTCATCAGAAATCCTCTGATTATATAGTTCTTTATCAAAACGATAGAGGATGACAACAAAGAAAGTGTCATTGACTCTGCGGAAATGCTTGTTTCCCTCATCCAGAGTGATTCGGGGATAAAATTCATATATTTGGGAAGTAATGTGAACACCTCTGGTATTCAAACCAATAAAATATCCCATAGTAGGAGCAACATACACTAGAAAGAATTTCATGTAGAAATTCTTCGTAGCTGACACCTTGATCAATGGATAGAAAATGGAGCTACTAATATGCTCCCCCTATCGGATAAACTAATTGTTCTTCTTGATGGTAGCAATGTCAAAAACATCCATTCCTGGAATTCCTTTGTAGAAGGGAGACTTGAAACTCTACTTAGTATCACAATAAGATCACTGACCTCCTGAATAAATTCTGAATGATGCATAATTTTGGGTAGTTTGGTGAATCTCTTAGCCAACTATGTTTTCAACATTAGTTTTGAGAATAATTCCTCTTCCCTGTCCCAATGTTCCACTGCTAACTCTGGAAAAATTGTGGCGTAATTTTGAACATTAGGAAGTTTGAGCAGATCTTCAAATAATTCTAGGTCCAAACGGATTACTACCTTATCATCATTATCTCTAACCGACATGGATTCTTTGTCAAAGTGGGTTTCTATGGAAAAAATGAACTCTGGGCAATGCATGGATATGGGTAAATTGGAAGCAAGGGCAAGCTCACTGTCGTAGATGGCCTGCATCCATGATTTCTTGTTTGGAGCCTTTATTCTTTCCCAAAAATCTGGAAAATCAATTTTTCTAGGTCGGTGTCCCCTATATTCCCCTAAGTTGGTGGACAAGCAGGAGTGAGGAGAAACCCCTAGAAATGAGTACTTCATCTTTCATTTTCCCCTTTGAAGTGGAAGTATACATCAATATTTGTGTTTCAAAAGTCAAAGTTGGAGAAATCTCTGAAAACCCAAAAGAAAAAACTTTGAAGTCCTGAACTGAATAGTTCTGAAAAGAAATTCCGAAGCTAAAAGTTCTTAAAGAAATATTTGAAAGAAATCTCCAAAAAAATTTATCTGAAAGTGAGGGAAAGGATTTTTTTCCGAACAATGTTAATTCCCAAACCTTGAAAAATGAGAATTTTGACAAAAACTATGGGAACACTTAGCTAAATCTAAATGCAAGACAACGAAGATGGTTAGAATTTTTGTCTCAATATGATTTTGATATAAATTACATCAAAGGTAAGGAAAACAGAGTGTGTGACACTCTAATTCGTAAGAAGTGCATTTATGCTCTTATAACATTGAGAACTCATTTTAAAAAGATGAAGTAAAAAGTGTTATGGAATCTGATTCTTACTTTTAGCAAATAAAAATAGCACTAGCTACAAATCCAAATGATGTGATGTATAAAGGCTTTCACTTTGACAACGAAGGAATCTTAAGATTTGAAAATAGAGTATACATACCTTCGCTAAATGATTTAAGAAAGAAATTGTTAACAGAATTTCACAATTCACCTTTTTCTAGACACACTGGTATTACAAAGATGTTTGCTAATATAAAACAACAATATTTCTAGAAGGGGATGAAAAAGGACGTTACTGATTTTGTGACACATTGCTTAGAATGTCAACATGTTAAAGTTGAACATATGCACCCAGCCAATTTATTGTATCCTCATAGCATACCACAGTACAAATGGAAAGTAATAAGCATGGAATTTGTACAAGTGTTACCTATGTCAAGAAATAAAAATGATGTTATTTTGTTAGTTGTTGATAAACTAACAAATGTAGCACATTTTACTACTGGTATTATGAAGGATGATTCTCCTGTATTAGCTAAAAGATTTGTACATGAAATTTTCAGATTACATGGAGTACCTGAATTAATCATATCTGATAGAGATCCTAGAATAACGTCATGGTTTTGGCAAACACTTAATGCAGCTCTAGGAACTAAGCTAAATTTTAGTTCTTCGTATCATCTAGAAATAGATGGAAATATTGAAAGGGTTAATCAAGTTTTAGAGGATATGCTACGAATTTATTGTATGGATTAGCAATATAAGTGGGAAGAGTACCTTCCACTAGTTGAGTTTGCTTATAATAACACATATCATGCCTCTATTAAAATGGAACCTTTCGAAGCATTATATAGAAGAAAATGCAGAACCCCCATTAGTTGGGACAACATTAAGGATAGAGAGTTAATTGGACCTGAAATCCTTACGGAAATGGAATATCAAGTTAAAATGATTTGTGAACGCTTGAAAGAAGCAACATATAGGAAAAAGAGTTATTCTGATTTAAAAGCGGGTTGACAGGAAATTCGAACTTGATGAGAAAGTCTTTCTTCAGGTTAAATTGAAAAAGAGCTCAATAACTTTTGGCAAGGCTGCCAAGTTATCACCTCGTTATGTGGGACCCTTTGAGATAGTTGAAGTAATCAACCTTGTAGTTTACCGTTTAGCATTACCTCCTAATTTGTCATGAATGCATGATGTTTTCCATATTTTCTTTGATTAAGAAATACGTTTCAGATTTATCACATGTGTTAAATTGGAATTCCTTACAGGTCCAAGACCCAGGAATAATCTTGGTTAAACCCATATGAGTGTTGGAAACTCACCAGTTTCCCTTAATAAATCATGAAATAAGTCAATGTAAGGTCCAGTGGGACCATTTTAATGAAGAAAGTGCAACTTGGGAAAACCTGGAGGATATGAAAATTGATTTTCCATATTTATTTGATCAGAATCGACTATGATGACTGATAAAATTTATGATTTTATCTTTATATGTCAATAATTTTTCTAGTTTGGGGAATATGGCTATTCATATTTGAATAAACAGCTGTGTGAATGCTGATTTCTGGAACTTTAAATTCTGATATTGTTACAAACATATGTTAAGAAAGTGAATAAATTGATTTTCCTTAATATAATGGTCAAAATAAGATAATCATCAGGATGATGATTCTTTTTAGGAGGGAGTATGTAACACCTTTAACAAATAGTTATATTCCTCTTTTGCATTACAAGCGTTGGCATGTGATTTTCTTGAATGAGGTGTGTTTCCTTGATTGTTGAAAATCATGCTTGTTATGGATAAATCATCTCTGCTCTTGGATTCATTGGATTGAAATGATGTGGCTTGTAAGAATCCACTTTCACTTCTAGTAGGTAAGTTACAATCTAGTTTTGAGAGTTGTAAACTTATCTCTTTTATAGACTCATCCTTGGATCAATTCCAGTGATCCAAGGAATGTTTTAAATCTCCTTAACAGACTGAATGGTAAAACTAACATTCATAGGTGGAGAGACATAGCAGACTGAAATTTGTATGTTTCAAATTCTTTGGTCTTGTATGAACGTGCCTTTATTTGGTTGTATGTTTGTGCTTGGGTCTTTAGGATTGATCTCTTTAGGACATTAATGGCGTAAACAAAATATAGTTTGTTTCATGACTATGAAGAGAATCTAAATCCTAAAAACTAAATTATTATCCTAATAGTATCCTAAACTAGGTAAAAGCACCTACTTCCTAGCTATGTCTACTTATTTGGGTTTCAATCCAACCTAATCTTCTTATTCTATTTCGTTTGGATGGTGTCCTAACCTAAGTTCGTGTGCTAAATGAATAAGGGAGGAATTACTAAAGTAATGCTAGGCTATTTTAACCTAATACCTAATAGTATATGGTTGTGAATTTGATCTAACATAAGGTGGAAATTACCTATGGCAATGTTTTAATACCTAAGGTAATTTATTGTTAGAATAACCTAAGTTTTGGGAAATCTATCCTCAACTATTAAAAAGGAACCTAAGGGTCGCATGGAACTATGGCGATAGTTCCAATGGCATTTAATTGATTTGATTGGGTTAAATGAATGGAGGTACAACCAGCTTTGGAAAAGGCTAGTAAAATTTGGTGAAGACATACGTGGAGGCTTCACTAAAGTTGGAAATGCATGCTGAAGTGGATATAGGTTTCACCAGTTTTAGGAAGCAGTGGTATGGAGAGATAGGTGGGAATTTTGTAATTAATGGCATTAATAGACCTCGGTATTTGTGTGTAAACTATCTTAGAAAACAAGGGAGGTAGATTTGTGAGAAGTTGTTTGGTTTTTCATGCCTCGTGATTTTTTCTTTGCATGGAGCTATCAGGTTCTTTGAACCAGTGGTTTGACTTTTACTTTGTGGCTATTTTGGGTTTCTTTGGCCTATTTTTGATTGAAGGAAAGTATATGAGGCATTGGAAGAAAAGATGTTTGGTTATTGATCTTTTATGGAGGAGAAAAAGAGTTGGAATCTCAGTTGGAAGTCTCCTTCGAATTGACAGAAGCACTATTAGGCATGATAGGCTCTATCCATTAAGATTTCTTACTTTCTTCTAAATGATTCATTTAAAACAATTCTGCTCTCATGAGATAAAATTTTTCATGATTTGTCTTGTTATTTACTTTCATGGTTTTATGAATCTTTGTGGTTTTTGGAGATAATCCATTACTATATAATGTTATCCTTTGGAAACTTTCTCTCAGTGCAAGTTCAGTGGTGACATGCATGTGAAACTTTTTTTTCGAAGCTTGTATTTTGTTTTGAACTTGTGTTTGAGGATGTTGTTGCTCTGAACTGGAATATGATGTCAGGTGTTTCATTCTGAACTTATATTGGAGCCTTGTGTTTGGTTCTGAGTTTGTATTGGAGCTTTGTGTTGCTGAGAACTTATGTTCGAAGCTTCGTGTTTAGCACAGTACTCGTATCCAATACTTACATGTTCTTAACTTGTATTCGATTCGATGTGTTTAGTTCTGTAATTATGTTATGAGATTGAGCTTTACTCGTATTCAAGGTTTTAAAATACTTACAACTCGTTTATGGGACTGTTTTCTTGAAAAAAACTTGGGAGGTTAGTTTTGGTTTGAGTTGATTTGGTTATCCCCTTTGAGATCTTCTCCTTGTGGCTTCTTGAATTGGAATGGTTGTGGTACTTTTGTTTTTGAGACTGTACCACCTTCTTTGAACTTGTAAAGGCATGTGAATATGGAGGATAATCTTCTCTCCTCTGCTTTGAGAAAACTCATGTTTTGTTGAAGGCTTTACTATTTTATTTCGAAGGTTAATGGACTAGAACTGTAACTTGTTGAGGGACTAAGGAACCTCTGGCTAGTTACTGTACTATTTTCACTCTTTGGTTGATATAGAGCTATTTTGAAGCATTCATTATCAGTTTTAGAGGATTATAGAAATGTAGTATGCATACGCATTCTTGTGATTGTTGTTGAAACAAATACCTTCTTTGTTGCAATCTTTATGGATGGAATTGTGAGCATCTTTTTGTGATTTTTCTTTTAGTCATGTTTGAGGTAATGTTGGGACCTTGTTTTATTTATTGTGTTTTGGGTCTTCTTACTCTCTTCAGATCCTTTTAATTGATTGTTGGGTTTTAGGGAAAGAAGAGTTGAACACTCTCATGTATTGAATCTCATTGGAAGGATATATTACCTTTGGTTTGGATTGTTTTGTATAATTATTATTACTTGGATCACGAACTATAAGTTATTTTGTATTGATTTGTTTAAGTCCTTGTGTTTGGATTCCAGCTACTTTGGAGTTTTTGAGTATTGAGGAAACTAGTTTAGCTTATACTGATTTGGTTTTTTTGTATCCTTAGTTAGATTCATTCAAGAAATCTCTGGGTCTTTAAAAAGAGAAAGGAATATGCTCTCTTGTGGAAGGTATACTACTTTTGGGACAGTACTGTGTACTCCTTTATGAGAAATGAATTCAAACTTGTGTTTAATGAATTGTAATATATAAACTAGGTTGTTTCATTTTGTAAGGGAAACTAGAAGTGTACTTTCTTTAAACTATGGGTTTGGTTTTGTGTTCTTTCTTGGGAACTAGTTAAAGAACTTCTAAGTTTTAAATAGAAATGGGAATTAATTTGATAGTATAAATGAAATGAATTATTGATTGAATATTTTCTATTTGAGATCCTTTTACTTTTGTAAAGATAAGTTCATTTGATTGAAATTATCTATATCTCAACTCTCTTCTTGGCTATAAAGTGGTTGTTCTCTTAGGCCTGTTTGACTCCTTGGGTTCAATTTTCTATCATTTTTGTCTTATACAAAATAGTGTGAAAACACTCTTCAAAGATGGAAATTTCCTTGTGGATTGTTTGTCTACTCTGTACTAGTCATTTGTTGTAATGATGTGGAATAAGAATAGATGAGTCAGTTTTGTTGAAGAGAGAATGTAAACTTTTTTAGACCAACTTCATGTTTTGTTTAACTCCTCCCTTGGATGGACATGAGAAGAGCTTAACCCTGTGTGAGTCTTGCTTGATTTTTGGAACGTCTAGTTTCAGATCTTGAATGATATCTTCTAACATGTAGGAGTCAGTTAAAACTTTCATGTGGACTGTTTTGATTCTCTTGGATTGATTTGGGATTCTTGTATAGATGATTGTCTCTTTAATGTTGAATCCTTATTGTTATCCTTGAACTGAAGCAGTTATGTGTGTCTTGAACCTGTTTCTATCTTGCAAATGATTAGTGAATGGGGAATAGAATGTATTGATTCTTCTTTTTTTGCTTAAGTCATTGAATGAATCATCCTAATATGAGCTATGTTGTAAATAACTTCTTTTGCTACATAGTAAAGATAAATGTTGTATTTATTTCCTGATAGAATCATGGAATAATTGGATGAAAAGATTTGTTATTTGTTAAAAATAATTGATATGATCAATTAAACTTTATGTTATAATGCAGATGTTGTGGATCATTATCATGCTTTTAAAAAAAAATGAATTCTGACTCTTTATTTTTACTTCTTTTCTGGTTGTTATTACTTATGCTTATTTGTACGATATATTAATTGTTTCATTAAAGTAGAGTTGTTTTAATGGAACAATTAGTGGAATGCACTTTGTTTTAATGCTTAGTACTTATCATGCTTAGTTCATTGAACTGACCCATGCTAGAAATTTTTGTAGATGGACGGTGTACGTGATAAAAGAAGGCAATAGTTTTTATGATGCATTGGCTTATTTAATTTTGGATCTTATGTAAATAATTTTGATTCATTATTGAGTTGTATTGGAAAATAGAAGTGGTATTATTTTATGATCTTAATGATGAATGATATGTATTATGTCTGAAATGCAAAGTCTTGTAAATGTATGTTTTATCATGATGAATTGAAAAGTTTGGAGACTGACTCCAATTTGTTTTATAAATTCTCTTTACTTTATGTAATGGAAATAGTAGTGATATCTTGTCGATATTCTTTATACTTGTTTTGTATACTATTGTTGTTATCAATTAATAAGTTGGATTAAGGGGATAGGATGACCCCCCTTACTATAATGAAACTTGTTATATTGCAAAATATGTCATTCTCTAACTACAAAACTATAGTTTAATAATGAAATATGTATTGGTCATACAATTAAACTATATTAGTAAAGAATGATAAAAAGGTTATGTTAATCCTAACATCTAACCATGTAGAGGAAGACTCTTCCTCTCTCAAAAGAATGAAAAGATAAAAAGAATAGTGGTTTTGATCTTTAATCCTTGTACTTCGTTTATAAAGTAACCACTAGATAAATCTAGGTGGATGACACACTTGATTTGGATAGCTAGGTTGCATTAAGAATTAAATGATTGATCTGTTGTCCTATTTTTGGGATAAATGCTTATTATGCCACGTTAACGAACATCAATGCAAACATGAGTTAATGAAGTTCTTAATATCAAATCAGATTAATTATTGATAAATAACTTAATGAATGTTGGAATTAGGGTTAGGCATGATTGCTGCAATCTAAATCTTAATCCAATTTAATTATTAAATCTAATGACCACTAAGGGATATGTACATTGTTCTGAATCAGTCCTAAAGGATGTTGACACACGCCAACTCCAGGACTATACCTTCGAGAAGTCCAAGGAATTCTTGAGGATATAGTGTTGAAATTGACATGTGGCAACACCCTTCTGTATTGTTCATCTAGATCTACACACATCTTGAATTCAACTTAGTTTTCTCTCTAGGTCAAGTTAGTAGCATGTTTAGAATAGGGAGTAGCTTTCTATGACTTGGGGTACCATGGCCCATTCAGTTGAATTAGGTCGGTCGAGTATGCCCATATACCCTAAGTCATCATGAGCATCTTCATATAACAAAATATATTGTTAACCTAAGCTAGGGGTCAAACCTTGGGCAAGTGGACTGATGATAGTCAGCAAAGACCATTCTAGATAATAGTAGAGTGAGGTGAAGGACATATTTTGAAATGACAAATATGCCATCTAGTAAGAGTAACATGAACAATATGTTGAAAAATATTTGGCCAAATTATCGCAAGCTACTGGTTGCATTGTCCTATGTCACCTAGTTTAAAGCAATGTGATGTCAAATGAATATTGGTAACAAATATTTAGATAGTTTCTTTAAGCGGATCACTCAGTACTCATAATAGGGTAGGGAAACCAAGTATACATAGTATATGTAAAGTAATCTATACTTTAAGTTGAACATGAGAGATCAGTTGGTAACTGAGTCATGTAATGAGAGATCGGTAACATACCGAGTCATTATAGTTGTATGTGGTTATCTGTTATGATATTGATTGGCATGGAATGTGTGTTCTAAATGATATTTTATTTAGAACAGAGAACATTGTGTTAAATTTTTTTTCCCTTGTTTCTAAATTCTTAAAATGGGAATGTTACAGTTCAGACTCTGAGGAGACAAAGAGCATGAAGGGTGATTACTCTTAGGAAGAGGATGAAGAGAACAATGAAGGTAAGAGTCCCCTTGTTCACAATATACATGAGTCTGATGAAGAAATAGATGAAGAGAAGAATGGGGATGGGGAGGTTGTCCATAAAAAAGGAGGAAGTATACATGCTTTCTCAGAAGACCCCGACCCACTCTAGGGAACAAATAGATGAGATAGTAGAGAAGGAGGTAGTGGGCATTATACAATAGTTAGTGGAACATGAGGTAGAGCGAAAAATATGGCAGTGCTAAAAGAGACAGAGTAGAGCATGAGCATGGAACAGGGGTATGGGAACATGGGTAGAGACCCCCAGCTTAGTAATGAGCTTCTAAAAGGTAGCGCACACATGTGGGAAGGGTGTAGTAGTAGTGCATGAATACCTCATTACTTACATTAATGATCCAAACAAGGTATTGTGGTGCATTTCCAAAGCATGGTGCCCATAGGCCAACTCCCTGCTTGGTCTTATTTTGATGAAGAGTGTGTACCCGCTCATAAGAAAAATGCTATCATAGGATTTTGAGTCTCACATTGATGAGCCCGACTTCAAGGTTAATAGTGATACATGTATGAAGAAATCAAATGCCAAGGGAGTAAGCCTTCTTGTGAATACCAGAAATTTTTGGATGACAAAGTTTGCAATACAATCAAAAAAAGTATCAAATGAATTAGAAGCAAGAATTTTTGGAAGGAATGAAATAATAAGATTCTTGGAGGATGAGATTGGGAAAAATAATGAGGAGATCATCGAGAGGGATAAATATATAAACCATAAGGAAGTCATCAATGCGTAGTTAAGGTGTGAGCTAAGGGATGAAAAGGTGAAGGTGCGTGAAGTCTAAAAAAATATAGAGGTTATTTCAAATGTAATTATCTTAAATCACCCTAACCTAGCACCTCTTAAGAAGAAGTATGAGTAAACCATGCACTACTTGGAAGACTTGACTTGACTTGAATTGAAGAGGTGATGGCGTGTCAGAAGGAAGAAGAAAAGTTTAAGATTGGGGAGACAATAACTTGGTACTCTGAGCTCCTTACCTCAGTGATGACCACATTACAAATGGGCCAGATTTGCGTATGACAACTGTGGTTACAAAGATAGAGTAAAAAAACATATTGGTTGTTACCCATGAGGTGGATCTAAAGGAGTTTCAAGAGAAAAAAAAGGGAAATAGGGTAGAGCTAGATACAATCTTAGCATAGGTTGAGAATAAGTCAAAGGTGATTAAAACCTTGAGGGTTTTGATTAAAAATAAAATTAAGAATTTGTACCCCCCAATTCACTTGCAGGATGGACGTGTTGGGAGACCTTAACAAGAAGATGAAAACATCAAAAATACGCTAAATGCTAAGGGAGATGAACTAATTTTTGACAAGGTTAGCAGGTGGGTGATTTACATTAACATGCTCAGGGTGAGGTAGATACTTGGGATAAAATTGAAACATATGTGAAAAGATACTTCCCACTCCTGATGGAGTAGTAAAAGGATCCCTCTATTCTTCAATTTCTTTATTTAATTGCATATTATTTCATCTCTCATATTCTTTATTCTTTAGCAAAAGATCAAAAGGATAACACACATAGTGTGGGGTAAAGTTGGTCCCTAAATTGACTAATTCCCAAGGCAGAAGGAGTGCACATGCGAGCGCAACTCATGCAAGTAGGAAGGAGCTAAAGGAAAGGTGTGTGGGAGAAAAGGTTGATGCATGGAAGTAGAAGAGGGTTTGGGGACTTAGCCACATTTCAAAGGTGGTGTCGTAGGAGAAACACGTGAGGGCCTGATTAGGCATGATGAATGGATAAGGTGTCATCCTAGAGCCTTGGAGGTCAAGAAAATAATATTACACACAGGGAATATTTCTAGGAGGATCATTACAGTTAGTGGAAGTGTTTGTAAGTTGACATAAGCACTCGATCATGGAGGAGCACACTTCCACTTGGCATGCAATCTGCTCATGGGTGAAACTATGACAGTGAATCCAGGTTCTATTTAAGGGAATTCTTGGATCAAAATGAGGAGAGTGAGAGAGAGAGAGAGAGTTAAAAGTTGAAGAGGTAATGAAGTGTTTCAAGAATGTTGTTACTAGGCATATATGTATGCACTCGGGTCTGAACAAGGGTTGTAATGGGAAAGCATAGCTAGAATATCTATTTAGAGTAGTTTTGTAGGGTTAGAATGTTATTTCATGATGTATATGGTCTGATATGACCCTATTTAACGTAATATGGATACTATAAATTGATTTAATCAATATATGGAGATTTGTGTTGTGTATTTGGGTTTATGGACTAAACCCTAATGTGATTTCATGTTATTCATGGTTTAGATTTGGTTACATTATGTTGTTTGTATGTTTATGTTTATCTCATGGAGCATTTATGCTTAGAACTAGATTCACAAAGCACAAGGAGTGAGTGCACACAAGGAAAGTGAATAGGAAGACACTTAATCCTTGTCATTGATTATGTTCTCCCATAAGAACTTTGATGTTGTAGCTATTGTGTAATCCTTTGTAGGTGATTCTTCTTCCCACCTTGTAAGATAATATGTACAAGTTATAATAAAGTGTGATCCCATCCTATGTGCGGGTGGGGAAATAGGACCCAAAAAGTTAATTTCCTACTTTTCAAAAGGTTCTGCACTATCAATAGGCCTCAAAGGAATTGTTGATGCAAAATCACAGCACCCCTAGATGTTGATCGGATTTATAGGTTGATCAAACTAATATCCAGTGTGATTGCATAACATTGAATCCTTTCTCCAAGTGTGGGACTTGAAAAAATGAGAAAGAATTCTCCAGAGAAAGGCTAGTTCCTATTCCTCTGTTTAGATGCACAAATGAAACGCAGAGGTTTACCCAAGAAAAACTAAACTAACTACCAAGGAGACAGGGAGAGAGAAATGCATATAAATAAACCTAAGCTAAGGAGGTGATGCACCGAGGAATGAAGAACATAAACTTTGCAACATAAACACAGATCATATAGATGCAATACCACACCATGCACAGGTAACCGAAGTGAAATGAGAGATCAGAATGACAACAATGAATACATGAGAGGATTTAAGTTCAATCACAGACATATATATATTGCTCAAGGATCGATTCAATACATTGCAATGGCCAAAAGGCAAAAAACGGTGTTACAGTCTATATGGGAGGTTTGAAAACTCCACGAATTCTCCTACAAGCAGGAGAGAAGGGAGGGGTTGCAAAACAAGAATGTCCAACATTAGAAAGAAGCCCCTCCTTACAATTTATAGGAAGAATGAGAGAGAAAAGAGAGAGGAATTCGAAATCTGTCCCAACCACCTCCAGAATGCACTTAACTCATCTCATAATGATGGAAGTGGTGGATCTCGGCAAAACGGCGAGCTGTCTAGCAGAGGCGGCGAACTGTCCGCTGCATTAAAGTTGTTAGTTGAGCATCACTTCTGCTTATTATTTCGTGCCAGAGGCGTCTTCTGATTTTCTTTCTTCAAACTGAACCAAAATGCAAGATTGACCTTGGAAACGTGTATAGAATCTCACAAGCTTTCCGTTGATATAAAGAACGTGCAAATCTGAGCTCTGGATCGAAAGTTATGTCGATCTGAAGTTTTAGGGCACGGAACAGGTGAAAATGGATTTTAAATTTCTTCCCGCGCTCTACCACTTGGATGATACGTGGCACGCTCTGATAGGACAAGCAATTCTCTCTCCTCCATCTTTTCGGCGGGCTGTCCTTTGAAATTTTGACTTTTAATGATTTTTGGGACTTTTTTCACCCCTTTCCCGCGCTCCCGCCATTTGGATGACACGTGGCATGATCTTGTTGGAGGACAGGGTGCGGGGCTTCCTTTACTTTTAGCCCTTTTTTGGGGAACTCAACCAAATTCTCTAACTTCCTCCCAAGCTCTGCACTTTACTGCTCTATTGGACACGTGTCCAATTCCTATTGGCTCGGGCCAGCGCTTCAAACCTTGCCCCTTTGACTTTTTAACCTTTCTCCTTGAGACACGTGGCATCTTTTGGTTGGTTCTCGGGCCTGCCGGGTCTTCCGTGTACTTTGCGTCCATCTGTCCCAGATGTCCCATTTGATTTTGGACCCTTTGTGACAATTTCAGCCGATTCGACCGGTTCGCGTACCTCTGGCCCGATTGTTCCGTTTTCCTTTGGACCGCTTGGGACAATTTCGCCCGGTTTGGCTGGTTCGGGCCCATTTGTACCACTTGTCCCACTTTGTTTTTGGGCCCTTTGTGCTTATTTCGCCCGGTTCGGGCCTTTCTGTCCCAAACGTCCTGAGCAACACTTAGTCAATTTCTTCCTCCTCCTTCAGCCGGATCGGCTTTTCACGCCTTTCGCGTACTTCTGGCCCAATTGTCCCAAATGCAATTTGGGTTGCCTGGAGGCTTTTCGGCCGATCCGCGCCTTGACGACCCAAATGTCCCAGTTGCTCCCTTTAGCAGGACTTAGCCAATTTTTTCACTTTTTTCTGAATCAACCTATTTGCCTTTCTGCCACCTTTGATGCATGTTATCGAAATTTACCCTGGGGGGAAATTTGATAACAGTTTTGACGACTCAGCGGGGTCACCTACCTGCTAGGTAGAAGATCAGTGGCCTTTTAGTGGTCCATTGGGCATGGAGTTAAGCACTAACCTGAAACAAGCCTGATACTGCAACTTCCTCTCCAGCAACACTCTGAACTGTAGAAAACAACCTGAGAGCGGCAAAACCTGTGCCAAAGCACTTAGGGAAATAGAAACCTAACTACAACAGGACAATGTGCATACGCACTTAGAGGAATTAAGAAAACTCTAAACTAATATTTACAAGGGCAAAACGTTTCTCTTAGTAGCAATGTTTAAGATAGATTCCGTTAACCGGGATCTGAAGTTCCTCTCCATCCAATGCAGATAATTGGAAAGCATTACTATTTTTTGCATCCCGTGACCATGTAGGGACCACTCCAGATGGCATCAAACTTGGAATGTCTCCCCAGTTTTGCCCGATCTGCATCCCATTTCAGAACCAGGTCCCCTTCCTGGAAGGTTCTTGCTCTAGCTCTCTTATCAAACCATCTTTTTACTACGGCCTGATCCTTTTCAATCATCTGAACTGCATGTTCTCTGATTTCTTCTAATTCCATCAATTCCGCATACTTGAACTCCATTGGCTCGAACTCAGATAACTCAAGCTGCTTCATGAGCTCCAAGGCTGGAAATTCTAATGATATAGGCAACACCGCCTCTTTCCCATAGACAACTTGTAGGGAGAATTACCTGTAGACCTCTTTGGTGTTATTCTGTCAGCCCATAATGCTGATTTTAGCCTTGTATGCCATGTTCTTTGAATTTCATCTAGAGTCCTGATGATTTTTAGCAAATTCTTGTTTGTGGACTCTGCCTGTCCATTACCCTGCGGGTAATAATTTGAAGAGGTGCTCAAATAGATTCCATTCTTGACAGCCCATTCTATAATTTTTGAACCTATGAATGCTAATGCATTATCTGATATGATGGTGGCTGGCACACCAAACCTAGTTACTATCCCTTCATAAAAGTCTAGTATGCTAGACTCACTTGCCTCTTTGAGCGCTACTGCTTCGGTCCACTTGGTGAAATAGTCTGTCACTGTAAGAATCCACTTGTGGCCTTGACTCGAATTGGGATTGATGACTCCAATGAAGTCCAATCCCCACTGCATGAATGGATGTTCTACTAAAATTGGACGAAGGGGCAGTGTTGCTAACCTTCCATTCCCTGTGAAGAATGCACATTTCTTGCATTTCTTAACCCATGAGAAGCAATCATTGAATATAGTAGGCCAATAGTAACCAGCTTTCATGATTTTGAGAGCTGTTACTCGTGGGGTGAAATGGCCTCCTGCTTCTCCGTCATGGAACTCCTGTAAGATCCTCTCGATTTTACTTGTCCCAATACATCTTAATAGAACACCGTTGATGTCCCTTTTAAAGAAAACATTATCAACAAGCACATAAGGAACTGCTTGTAATCTGAAGTACCTTCTTTTTTCCTTGCTCATTTCTGGAGGGCACATGCCTGTCTGTAGGAAATGTATCATATTCTGAGTCCAACAGGGAGTAGACACATAATCATTTTCCTGTTTTTGATCATCTTGTAATAGCAGGACAACGTCTTCTTCATCTTCTGGGCTGTCTGGTTGTTTGGAAGCGAGCTGCTCACACAAACCTTTGCCTCTTACCAGCTTGGTGATCTTGATCTCAATGTCATATTCCATGACATGGGTGATCCATCCTGCCCTTTTCTCACTCAAATCCTTGTTGAGGAGGAAGTCCTTAACCCCAGCATGTGAGACCAATAACTGGACCTTGTTGTTTGAGACTAAATGCTTGAATTTCTTCAAGCTTCTGATTACTGCAAGCACATGCTTTTCAATAAAAGAGTACCTCACCTCGCAGTCATTTAGGCTCTGGCTGAAGAAAGCAATCGGCTTCTCCTCATTATCTTTGTTCTGTTGTACCAAAATGGCAGAAATAGTGTCATCACCTCCAAATTCATAGAGGGGGTTGATGAGAGTGGGTGCCTGGGAGATGGCTTCTTTGATTGCTTCAAAACTCTCCTTGCCTTCTGTCGTCCATTTGAAAGACATGATTTTCCTTAACATTTTGGTGATGGGCTTGACAAGGGCTGCAAAGTTTGGGACAAACCTCCGAACAAAGTTTATCCTTCCTAGGAAACTCTGAAGGGCTTTCTTGTGACTTGGCAATGGTAGAGCTCTTATGGCTTCAACCCTCTCTGGATCAATTGCTAATCCTTCCTTGGAGACAATATGGCCAAGGAGTTTCCCTTCATGTGCAAGAAAGATGCACTTCTTAGGATTCAAAGACACTCCAAACTTTCTACACCTCCGAAACACTTTCCTGAGGTGAAAGAGATGGTCTGCAACATTCTTTGAGAAGACAGTGATATCATCTAGGTATATCAGCACTATCTTGTTGATCAAGCCTTTGAATGCCATATCCATGGCTCGCTGGAATGTTGCTCCAGCGTTCGACAGTCCAAATGGCATCTTCTTGTAAGCATATGTGCCCCATTTGGTTGTGAAGGCTGTCTTGAACTGGTCTTCTTCCTTTACCATAATTTGATTGAAGCCTGAGTATCCATCAAGTAGTGAAAACCTTTCTGAACCAGCTACGACCTGCAATATTTGCTCCATGGAGGGGAGTGGATAATGGTCCTTGAGAGAGGCTCTATTCAAATCTCTGAAGTCAACACATAGCCTGATTTCTCCACTTTTCTTTCTGACCGGAACCAAGTTTGCAACCCAGCTTGAGTGTTTGATAGGGAATATAATTGCTGACTCAATCAACTTGTCCAGCTCCTTCCTCATGAGAGGCTCCATGTGTGGATTGACTGGTCTCTGTTTCTGCCTGACAGGCTTAGTATTTGGATCCAACTCGATTGTATGCTGAGCTAAGTTGGGATTGAACCCTTTCAAGTCTTCATAGCTCCAAGAAAACACATCAGGGAATTCTTGACATAGCTGTATGAACTCATACCTTTCCTGTTCAGTTGTCATCTTTCCAATTTGCAGTGGCTTGTTTTCTTCTACCAAGATGGATGCCGAATCCTCCCTCTTGACCTGAATATTTGCTTTCTCCTTTCTAAACTGATCATTGGGGTTAAAAATGGACTCCAAAGTGATAAGTCCCTTGGGCAGCTTGTCAGTTCTCAGCTGTATCACCTGGTCACCATATTGCTGTTCCAACTTCTCTTGATTCTTAGCTGAGAACTCAGCTTCTTCCTGCAAGAAGTGGATGATTTACTGGTCATTCTCAAATACTTTCCAATTGACATCGTTATCCGGCACTGAAGGCCTTACAATCACGTGGATGTTTGGCTGTACCTTGTCTTGTTGAATGTTTTCTACAATGTCAAAGGCTGCCCCTACTGCTGCAAGCCTGTCAGCAGCATGATTCTCTTTCCTGGGAATGGCCTTGATGCCGAAACCCTCAAAATCTTCCATGAGGTCCCACACCCTATTCTTGTAGCATCTGAGTAGATCATTTTTGGCGGCATGCTGTCCCTTGACCTGATTTACAATCAGCTCACTGTCCCCAAAAACTTGCAAGTTATTTATTTTTCTCTTTATTGCCCAATGCATCCCTTGCACCAAGGCTTCATATTCAGTAGTGTTATTGGAGCATGCAAATTGAAATCTAAAAGCTGAATAATACTTTACTCCTTGAGGTGAAATAAGCACGGCTCCACCTCCTGCACCTTGTCTACTTCTTGATCCATCAAAAAACAGTTGCCATACCTCGTTGTCATCCTTGTGGCTTGGCTTGGTGATGCTAGGAATAGGTTGACTTTCTTCGTGTATACAATAGACCCCTAGCTCAGATTCTTCTACTTCTTGATAAGGATCAAAAGCATGCACCTTGCTTGCCCATTCATCAAGAGTCAAATCTAGGATACTTCCAACCTTAGTGTCGGCTTCATCAGTGCCAAGGTGATCTTCTTGATCAAATGCTGAGCAATTGGTATTAATATGACTTGGCGTATAGGGCTCAATATGGAAATCTGCAATAGGTTCTGACCTAATTGTAGCTTTAGTTCCATACCTCGTTCTGAACAGCATGTGTGACCAATCAGTGGACAAATATCCCCCAATCTTGGCAGTAAAGTCCCTTGACAAACAGAGGGCAAAGAGTGGTGGAAGGTCTATGACTGATATATCTTGTAAGACAACAACATTTGGACATGCATGCAAGGTAAGACTCAAATTTCTAATCACTCCAACAATTGCTATTACTGTCCCATCCAGCTGCACTACTCCCTTAGATGTTATTTCATACTGGATCCCTAACTGATCAACTATCTGTTTAGGCATTACTGAGCTACTTGCCCCGGAATCTATCATGCAATTATGTACCAGCTGATTTCCAATGATTAACGAAACATAGAAAGGGGGAGGTTTCAACATTTTACCTTGTTGTGCTCCATGATTTCCTTCAGGCTGGGCAACATTTGTAAGCACTTTGTCTTGCCTCTGAACCCGCTGATTCGAAGTTGGCCAGTCCTTCATAGCAGCTTGCAGCAGATCTCTTTGGCCTGGGATGGATAGGGATTCCCACATAGATATATTGACATTTGTTTTCTTCATCTGATTAATGATACTGAATGGTGATGAAGGATCTCTCTGCTGTCCCTTGATTTACACATTTGCTCCTTGAATGTGGGCATCAACAGCTGGCATTTGAGTTGGCCTAGAGGCTGTTCTTGGCTGCCCTTGTGCATTTGAAACTGGGTTTTGCTTGCCAATCATTTGTGGAGCTGTGGAAGGTTGTGGATTGGCTGGGGCTAATGGCTGTTCTTCACCCAAATTTCTCCTTTTTGACCTTGTGTTGGCAACAACACCTTGAGAAACTGCCTGATTCATGCCACAGAAATCCTCTGCTTGCCAATTTACCAATGTGGTGTCATTTGGGGCAGATTGCTGTTGGAATGTTTCTTGTTGTTGGCTATTTTCTTGATTTCTTTCACCCTCCACACCAGTAGTTGTTACCATTAAAGCTTGGGTCAAAGCACCATTGAAGCACATGGATTGATTATGGGGTTCATTACATGGAAAACACCATTCATACTCCTGGGGCAATGTTGTTTTGTGCTGGTACTAATGCCTTAGAGGCAGATATGGGCATTTGGATTATAGGGCTAGAATGGTCTATTGGCAGGAGGCCTTGTTTGATTCATATTTGTAGCTGGATTAGGTGGCCTTTGAGGCTGATATGGCTGCCTATTAGGTTGAGCTTGAGGCTGATACGAAGGTCTAAAACCTTGAGCTTGCTGTCTTTTTAGAGTGACCAGCTCATTACCTAAATTTTGCAGCTGCTTCATGACTTCTTGAAGCTCATTTGGGGCACTTGGAGATGAAGTGGAAGCTTCATTTGAACTCTGATTCCTAGGAGTGGGAATAGGAGCTAAGACAGGTGCTTGACTAGTACTTGGGCTCTCTAAACTTGGATATAATGGCATTGGAGGCCTAAGAGCTAGCTTGCCGACATGAATCAGACAATTTTCAGCTCTAATGGCAATACTATAAGCAGCAGGGATAGTTGTGCCTCCCATAGATTGAACTAACATAGAAATATCAGAATTTAAAGCTTTAAGGTAGTACAGAAAAGCACCTTCTGCTGTTGGCCTGACTGCCACCCGGAATTCTATCCCAAGATCTTTGAAATCTGAAATTGAAGTCAGTCAGCTGCTCGTTGGGGGCTCTCTTGATGGTTGTCAATTGTTCCAGAAGAGACAAGTTGTCTCCCTTTTCTCCAAACTGCTCATGGAGAACTATGCATAACTAATTCCAATTCGTGTTAGAACCAGCTTCAAGGCTCCTAAACCATTGCAATGATTTTCCCTTGAATGAAGACGCCAGCAATTTGACAGCTACTTGCATCTCATTAATCTCATGGATTGCACAAATGTTAGCAATGTCCTTGACATGATCACCAGGAGTGGTCTGATTTTCTCCAGTAAAATATGGAATGTTCTTCAATGCTGCTACTGGGATTGGATTTTGTGCATTGAGAGCAAGTGGGCTGCTGCCTGTGAAGTTGACATAGGGGTTTACTGGTTGCGCCATTCTGATTGGTCTTAAAACCCTTGTATACTGAAAGAAAGGCCGCTCAGGTGAAGGAGTTGAGAGAGTTCTGTTTGGTGGAGATGGAGACCTTTGAATCCTTCTTCCTCTTTGTCTTCTTCTTGGAGACAGTTGCAGGTACTTAAACAGCACTTCCTCTTCTCCAGCTCTTGACCTTGTGATTCTTCTCATAAGCTTTTAGGCCTGTACTACTGAAACTAGTTGATGCTTCCCTTTGGAGTCGCCAGATATGCAAATAATAGCTCTTTTTAAGAAAGAAAATTGCAACAGACGCATATCAACTTTGCTATAATAAAAATGAGACCTCTAGGTCCCACCGGGCATGCCAAAACTATTGATGCAAAATCACAGCACCCCTGGATGTTGATCAGATTTCTAGGTTGATCAAACTAATATCCAGTGTGATTGCATAACATTGAATCCTTTCTCCAAGTTTGGGACTTGAAAAAATGAGAAAGAATTCTCCAGAGAAAGGCTGGTTCCTATTCCTCTGTTTAGATGCACAAATGAAACGCAGAGGTTTACCCAAGAAAAACTAAACTAACTACCAAGGAGACAGGGAGAGAGAAATGAATATAAATAAACCTAAGCTAAGGAGGTGATGCACCGAGGAATGAAGAACATAAGATTTGCAACATAAACACAGATCATATAGATGCAATAACACACCATGCACAGGTAACCGAAGTGCAATGAGAGATCAGAATGACAACAATGAATACATGAGAGGATTTAAGTTCAATCACAGACATATATATATTGCTCAAGGATCGATTCAATACATTGCAATGGCCAAAAGGTAAAAAACGGTGTTACAGTCTATATGGGAGGTTTGAAAACTCCACGAATTCTCCTACAAGTAGGAGAGAAGGGAGGGGTTGCAAAACAAGAATGTCCAACATTAGAAAGAAGCCCCTCCTTACAATTTATAGGAAGAATGAGAGAGAAAAGAGAGAGGAATTTGAAATCTGTCCCAACCACCTCCAGAATGCACTTAACTCATCTCATAATGATGGAAGCGGCGGATCTCGGCAAAATGGCGAGCTGTCTAGCAGAGGCGGCGAACTGTCCGCTGCATTAAAGTTGTTAGTTGAGCATCACTTCTGCTTATTATTTCATGCCAGAGGTGTCTTCTGATTTTCTTTCTTCAAACTGAACCAAAATGCAAGATTGACCCTGGAAATGTGTAGAGAATCTCACAAGCTTTCCGTTGATATAAAGAACGCACAAATCTGAGCTCTGGATCGAAAGTTATGTCGATCTGAAGTTTTTAGGGCACGGAACAGGTGAAAACGGATTTTGAATTTCTTCCCGCGCTCTGCCACTTGGATGATACGTGGCACACTCTGATAGGACGCGAAATTCTCTCTCCTCCATCTTTTCGGCGGGCTGTCCTTTGAAATTTTGACTTTTAATGATTTTGGGACTTTTTTCACCCCTTTCCCGCGCTCCCCGCCATTTGGATGACACGTGGCATGATCTTGTTGGAGGACAGGGCGCGGGGCTTCCTTTACTTTTAGCCCTTTTTTGGGGAACTCAACCAAATTCTCTAACTTCCTCCCGAGCTCCGCACTTTACTGCTCTATTGGACACGTGTCTAATTCCTATTGGCTCGGGCCAGCACTTCAAACCTTGCCTCTTTGACTTTTTAACCTTTCTCCTTGAGACACGTGGCATCTTTTGGTTGGTTCTCGGGCCTGCCGGGTCTTCCGTGTACTTCGCGTCCATCTGTCCCGGATGTCCCATTTGATTTGGGACCCTTTGTAACAATTTCAGCCGATTCGACTGGTTCGCGTACCTCTGGCCCGATTGTTCCATTTTCCTTTGGACTGCTTGGGACAATTTCGACCGGTTTGGCCGGTTTGGGCCCATTTGTACCACTTGTCCCACTTTGTTTTTGGGCCCTTTGTGCTTATTTCACCCGGTTCGGGCCTTTCTATCCCAAACGTCCTGAGCAACACTTAGCCAATTTCTTCCTCCTCCTTCAGCCGGATCGGCTTTTCGCACCTTTCACGTACTTCTGGCCCAATTGTCCCAAATGTAATTTGGGCCACCTGGAGGCTTTTCAGCCGATCCGCGCCTTGACGTCCCAAATGTCCCAGTTGCTCCCTTTAGCAGGACTTAGCCAATTTTTTCACTTTTTTCTGAATCAACCTATTTGCCTTTCTGCCACCTTTGATGCATGTTATCGAAATTTACCCTGGGGGGGGAAATTTGATAACAGGAATTTCATCTCTATGCACAATATTTCCAAGGCATTGAAAATGGTCACATGCCTTACAATATTTTATACAATCCTTACAAATCATTTCTCACCAAAGGCCTGCCAATAAAATATTACATGTGGTAGTATTCCCTACATAATTTCAACCTACAATCCCACCATGAGATTCCTCTATAATGACAGTATGCTCATGCTCAAGTACAAATTGACGTAAATCCTCATTCCAACCTAACCTGTATAAATATCCACTAATTAACATGTAGGGTACAACATGTATAGCTGGTTGTTTCTTCTCCAAAACCTTCATTCCTTCAAGTAACACACATGTTTGCAAGAATAAAACAATATCCTCTAAGTTATATGGTGTGTAGTTCAATCTGAAAATTTGTGCATCTAAAATTGTAACATCTTTGACAAACTGTTACATTGATTCCATTTCCTCTTGACATTGAAAACATTGACATGTGATTTGTCTTAGGAAGGTGTATTATTTTTACGGTTGGAAATCATGTTTGAAATGAATAAATTATTACTGTACAGGGATTCAATTTGCTGAGATTCTGTTTACTTGAAATTGAAGTCATTCTTCTTTGTGTTCTGAAAGGTTGTGAACCTGTATTGTTGTTTTCATAATTAAATTATGTTAACAACGAAACCTTGGATCAATTCCATTGATCCAAGGTATGCTTCATTTCTTCTTTGTTAAATATCTTGATGAACTGGCATTATGAAATAAAATTTAATGTGGGTCCTTCTTTTGGTACCCTTGCTTTATAACTTGCTGTAAATAATGAGCTTAGACCTTCTTGTTAAATAATTTTGTAAGACGCTGAAAAACGTAAGTGGATTAAAGGCCTATTATGGGACTCTTAAGGTGAATACCTTAACCTTAATTACAATGTTCTATCCTACATGGATTATAATCTAAGGTAATTTAGGTCTACCTAATACATATTACTGAACTACTAAGGTTTATGTCTTAACCTTTGTTGACATGTTTTAATTATGGAATTTTTTTGGAATAACCTAAGGTAAATACTATTTACCTAGACTAAGGTTGAATCATAATCTAATGTCAATCTAACCTAAACTAATACAAAGCTAAAGGGGAACCTATAGGGTTACATGGAAAATGGTGAGTCAATGGTGATGGTTTCTAAGGCATTAATGTGGTTCAATTTTTGAAATTACAAACTCTGAGTTGCCAGTTTTGGTAGAGGCATGGGAAGTTAAAGGAATGCTTGGTTGGAATCATCTCTAAATTCAAAAGGCATGCAAATGTTGAAATTGATCTTGCTAGATTTGTATGGCAGTGGCATAGAGGAGGAGGGAAAGTTGGCTATCCTTGCATTTAATGACCTTGGTCATGATGAGGAAACATCCTAGGAAAATATGTGAAGCGTATTTTGTGAGAGGTTGTTTGATCATTTTCTCCTTGCGATTTTTTCTTTGCATGGAGGTTTTGGTTCTTTGAACCAACAATTCTATTTTTGATCATATGTTATTATTAGCATTGTTGAGATATTCTTGGATCTGGTGAAAGAATAAGAAGAAGGCTTGGGTTGTTGACGTTGTTTTGGAAAAGGGAGAAACTGTGAAGGCATGGCTTGAAACCTTCTATAAATCGATAGAAACTCTATCAGACATGATAGGCTCTATCCATTAAGTTCTTATTTTTCCTAAATTTATTCATTAAAACGACTTTGCTCTTGGAAACAAATGGATTTTTATTTGTGATGTTTATTTTTGCATTAATGCTTGAACTGCTCATTGTATCCTTCTGATGAGATTTGTTGTTTGATAAAAGATTTAATCTGGGTTGTTTCTTTGTTGGATAAATGAACGAATCTGGCTTAACATTATGTGAACTGGATGTTGTCAACTCTTGTATTTCTTTTTTTGTGCAAATGGTTTAAGGGAATGCATTGTTTGATAAAAGGAAATAAGAGATGGGTTTTGTTTTCCTTGTTAGGTAAATTTATGAAATGTTGTTTTTTCTGTTAAGCTTGAGATGATTTCAAACCCTTTTCTTCATCTGTCTAAGCTATGCTTAAGTAGATAGTCTGATTCTAGTTTGGAAGTCATTCTTGTTGGAGGTTAAGGAAATCGTGTTAAATCTTAGCTGAACTGAGGCATGTTGATTCTTTAACTCAGTTGGATGGTTATGGAAGAAGTATATTTTAGTTCTATCCATCCTTGATTGAGATTTGATAAAACATGTTTTAACTCTTGCTTGAACTTATAAGACTTCATTTTCTTTAGTTTTCTCAACTGTATGTTACGAGATGATTATAAAAGACTTACATGGTTTTGGGATTTGAATGAATCCCCTTGATACATCTACATGATGGAAGAGTTGGAAGTTATTCTACTGTCATGTTTTAAAAGGTTTTAAAAATTCATTTCTATCCTTTTTTTGTAGGGATATTTCAAGCTTCTGGAGTTATCTTTTGGTCATCTTGATGGATTACTAGTTATTCTTATTCGAGTATAATGTTCAAGTGATGCTATAGGAATGAGGTAGCTATGTTTAACTTTGGGTTATCTCAGTCTTGTTTGCCTAAGTAAATGGATGGAACAGTTTCAATTGCTACTCTCTCTTGAGCTCAATTTGAGCACACAACTTTGGGTTAATTAATTTTTTTTATTCTTCTCTATGTTTGAATCTTGGTAGAGTTATTTCCATCCATAACCTATAGAATGTTATTTTATTCTTATATAGTTGGGGATATGGGATGGCTCGACTGTAAATCTTATTTTCATTTTTTTGCATTTAGCATCAAAGGATGGTTAAGATTTGTATGCAATTACATTTGAAGGAAATTATATTTGCATAAGGTTTCATTATTTAATGATACCCTCTCTCTCTCTTTGTTTGGGGAAAATAAGAAAAATTTCTTGTCAAATGATGTTAAAATTGGGAAGGAATTCAGTATGTTGTTGTTATTTCCCTTCTGTTGCTTTGGACATTGCTGTCACGGAAAGGCATTTGACTAACTACTTGTAACTTGTAGCTATTGCACTACTGTAGCAATGTTGTTATAGGTTGATAAAACTATATCTACAGTTTTTTGACTTTCATGATTTCATTCGTATATCTCTTTTTTGTATCGAGTGGTTGTTGTGTGTTTTGCAATGATTACTAGATTTGAATGAACTCATGAGATGATCTGTATCGGTTCTTATTTTAATAAATATTATTCATATTTTAAGATGGTATAATGATATTTTATCACACCTTTTTCATTGACATCCTTCTCTTTATTCTGAGTTAAGGTATTCCATTATGTTTCTCCGAACTCAAAAGGAATTTGTTAGTTGTTCTCTCTTTGTTCTTAGTTGAGGAATGCAATACTATTTTCTTTAATGTCTAAAAGAAGTTAATAGTTGTTCTCTCTCCTTTCATTCATCTTTTCATCATGTTATTCCTATTTAAGAGTAGTATAGTTCGGCTATATCGGTTAGAATGAAATGGCAGAGTGGATAGTGGGAGGATACATCTTTATTTTCTTCTCCTTCCCAAATGCTTGATAAGGATATAATGATTTTGATGTGTGACTACATTTAGGTGTAAGTGAATGGAAATTTTACATTACCAATCATGATGAAGATAAACAATAACTTAGGCTAGAGTTGTCTTTGAATTTGGATGTTGTATCTTAAATAGGAAACTCCTATTTTAGGATGTTGATGGTTCTTCCTAAACTTTTCATAGAGTTTGAATGTACTCAACCTTAGTTATTCTTTGATAAAGTAAGTTAATGATGAGTATTTTGGATCATTTCTTCTTTAAAAATAACTCTATTTTGTAACTTATTAGAGTTAGCATCTTCATTGATATAGATTGAATGAACCATGAAATGAACTATAAATATCTTTAGTAGGAATGTGATAAGTAATTTGGATGGATTATTACTTATTTGATTTAATTCCTTATGAAATCATTGACTGAAGATTTTTTTTTACACCATGATCCTTACTAAATGTTAATGTGATCTTATCACTTGTTCTTCCTTTCATGAATGTTATTTCATTGAATTTACTTTCTGTAATGCTTTAACTGTTTCATAAAAGCAAAGTTCTTTTTATGAAACAGTTAATTGAAAGCACATAGTTTTAATGCTTAGTGTTTATCATGCTCAGTTCAATGAACTAACCCATGCTAGCAATTTTTGCAGATGGACTTTGTAAGTGATAGAGGAAGACAATAAATTTTATGATGTTACTTTTTTACCTAAAGACTAGATCTTTTATGAGGAATTATGATTCACTATTGAAATGTATTTGTAAGTGGAAAAGTTGTATTTCTTATTGGGCTTATTAATACTGTTTGATATGAAAGATGTCTGAAATGATTGGACTTGTAAAAATGTATTTCACTTTGATGAATGGAAAAATATTGTGAGATACTTGTACTTGACGAGTCCTTCTCCTTGTGCATTTTGTGAAGGAATTTGTAATCTTATCTTTAATTTCTCCTATTCTTGTCTGTATGGAATCCTTTTAGTTTGACTTAAATAAGTTAGATGGAAGGGAATTAGATACTCTATCCCTTTATTGAAATGCAACTTATTGAGTTGGCATGCATAGATGTTCTTTAACTAAGACACTATGGTTTGTTAAAAGATGTTAATGAAAGTGCAAATTTATTATGATGTCTTGTATAATGTAAAAGGGTACAAGAACCCTAATTCATAACAAGAAAGAGGAAGGTGAAATTCCTCTTGACCAATACTTTCATAAGTATAAAACAAATGAAAGGTAAATATGAACATTTATTAATTAGACTTCATCTCAATGAAGTCTAATATAATGGAACCTGTTTTGGAACTTAAATAGGCTAAGAATGATATGGTATAATATGTGAATCTTATTATAGTTTGTTTCTTTTGTTTTAATTAACTGAACCCTAAAGTAAGAAGTTGATGATTAAAAACCAATCATGTTGTTTCTGTAAACATTAACAACTCAACTGCAGATGTCAACCTTTAAGGTTAAAGAATTTAGGGTTTAGCAGGGTTGGTGTAATTAAATATTAATTAAGAAATATAATTGAGTAATTCACTTCTTACTTGGGTATGTGCATCCAGATAGGGTGATTCAGTTGGATGTTGGCACACACCAACTACAGAATTGTACCTTCATGAAGACTAGGGTCTTCATGAGGATACAATGTTGCAGTTGACATGTTGCAACACCCATCAAATTTAGACCAACTAGATCTACATAAAATTGGACTTGATCTTAGTTATACTCTAGGTCAAGATAGGAGCATGATTTAGTATAGGGAATAACTCATGAGTGACTTAGGATAACTAGACACACGCAATTGACTTAGGTTGATTGAGTATGTCTAAGTACCCTTAGTCACAATGAGTGGTTCTCTATACCAAACTATGTTGCTAACCTGGGATAGGGCTAAACATTGAACATGTGGACTGACATGAGTCAATGAAGACCATTCTAGATAACAGATGAAGTGGGGTGAAGGACGTGTTCCATTAGAAAAGTATGTCGTCTAGGAATAAAAACATAAACAGTATGTGGAAGGGTCAAAACATACAAGCATGTATAATCTGACATATTAAAAATACTATAAAATTTTAAAAAATCAAGTAAATTCTGGATCCCCTGCACCTTGATATTTATAGTCTCTTAAAAATATGTGGTCAAATCTTTGGCCAAAGTATACGACACAGTTAAGCTGACCTGGTTGGCCAAAGTATTTGATAATTACTGTGTCACCTAGTTTAAGAAATAGGATTTTAGATGAATATTGGTAACAAATATTCAGATAGGTCTCTTAAATAGAATACTTCAATACTCACAATAGGGTAAGAGAATCAAGTATACTTAGTATTCAATACCTTTAGTTTACATGAGAGATCGGTAAGTTCATGAAATGAGACATCAGTAGTTCACAGCATTTAGAGCATATGGTTATCTGTTATGAGATTGATTGGCATGGAATGTGTGTTCTAAATTATGATTATTTAGAATAGAGAACATTATATATATATATACATATATATATATATATATATATATATATATGTCCCTTATTTCTAAAGTCTTAAAATACATACATATATACACATATAATGTACATACATACATACATATATATATATATATGTATATGTATACATATATATACATACATACATACATACATACATACATACATACATATATATATATATATATATATATATATATATATATATATATATATATATATTCCCTTGTTTTTAAAGTCTTAAAATGGGAATCTTGGTATCAGATCTGAAGGTTGCAACTCTTGGACCTATTGTGTCCATAATCTGATAAAACTTAAATTTCCTTGTTAACAGAAAATGGTTAGAATAAGAGGAAATGTTGCAAACAACCCACTACCTTGGTGGAGAAGTAGCTACTGCCCAAAAAATCGATGAGATCCTTACTTCCCTGTTGGACACAAGAGATCGTTTGGTTGTACTTGAACAACAAGTAATGGGTAATGAGGAGGAGGAAGAAGATGCTGGTAATAATAATCAGCCACCTCCTGTGGACAACAACTAATGTTGGAAATTTGGGTGTTAATAACAATAATACAACTAATGCACCTGATCAGCCTGAAAATAAAAAGGCAAGGCTGGTAGCTGAACTCACTAATGATATAAAAAGGATAAGTCCACCTAAGTTTGATGGCACCACATTAGGAGATGGAGCTGAGAATTGGCTCAGTGAAATGGAGAAGTACTTTGCAATAAGGAACTTCTCATAGGAAACTAAGGCAATATGGGGAGCATATCAACTTTCCCATGAAGCATCTTCATGGTGGGACATCCGTAAGGCTGAGTTAAACATTGATGAAACAAATATTACTTGGGATCAATTTAAAAGTTATTTTAGGTAACGATGGCTGCCCATAACTTTATTATGATTAGAAAATGACTAAATTTCAAAACTTATCTCAAGGAAAATTAATTATAACAGAGTACTGGGAGAAGTTTACTAAAATCCTTAAGTATGTACCTCAGTATCAAACTGATGAGAAGTTCAGGATACAAAAATTTATCATGGGGTTAAATCCCATTATAGGGGGTGAGGTGGATGTTCATAGCCTAACCACTATGGAAGGGGTAGTTGAAAAAGCCATAAGGCAGGAACATAAATTAAAATCAATTTCTTCTCATAAGGAGGAAATTAGAAAGAAAATTCCAAACTCTTCATTGTCTCTTGCACCTAAGAAGGGACCATGGAAGAAGTTTGGTATGAAAAATAAGTTTGTAATAGATAACAACAAGAAAATAGTAGAAAATAAACCTACTGCTAATGTATGAAATAACTTTGTCAAGAACAGTAATAATGGACAAGAAGTCCTATGGAGGTCAGAATGATAACTTCAAGGCTAGAAATAAATTTGAGCCTAAAAAGGGACCTTGTAGGAGGCTGTTACAATTGTGGCAAGGATCATTATGCAAATCAATGTCCTTTGAAAAATGATGACTGTAATCAACAACACAAGATACACGCTGCAGTAGATGACAAACAGGCTGAAAAGCAAGTCACACCCATAGAGGTTCCAGGTAAGTTATTTGGCATACCTGTAACTATTCTTTTTGATACTGGAGCTACTGAATGTTTTATTTTTACTAAGTTAGCTTCTAAATTAAAAATAAAATGGAAAAATGGATAAATCATGGGTTATACATTATGGAAATAATGTTGTTCATACAGTTAGTATGTTTCTTTTTGGAGCAGTCCTTGACTTGCCTAGTTTTTCCACTAAGGTTGACCTTTATGTTGCTCCTTTAGGGTCTTATGATGTAATCATAGGTGTTAATTGGCTAGCTGAGCATAAGGCAAAGGTTGACTATTTTTAAAAACATATTAGTTTTTTAGATGATCTGTAGAAAACAAAAGACATTCAGGGTGTAAAACGTGAGATTTCGGTTAGGAAATTGTCAGCTATGCAACTTAAAAAGGCCATAAAAACAAAGGTTGCACCTTATATGCAGTAAAAATTTCTGAAACAACAGAAGAAAATAGTGACTTCATGGAAATATATCCATTGTTATGAAACTTCAGTGATGTGTTTCTAGAAAGAGTTACCAGGTCTTCCACCCAAATGGGAGTTTGAATTCACTATTGAGATCAAACTAGAACCGAGCCTATTTCCAAGGCACCTTATAGAATGAATACTATTGAGTTGATAGAGCTTAAGGCATAGTTACAAGAAATTTTTTCTAAAGGTTTGATTAGACCGAGTGTCTCACCTTGGGGAGCACCAGTAATATTTGTGAAAAAGAAAGATGGAACACTTAGATTGTGTATCGATTATAGGATGTTAAACAAGGAAAAGATTAAGAACATATATCCACTTCCTAGAATTGATGATCTGTTTGATCAGATGCATGGTGCATCAGTGTATTCTAAAATAGATCTTTGATCTGGATATCATCAGTTATGAATAAAAGATGAAGACATCCATAAAACAACTTTTAGAACCAGGTATGGGCATTATGAATTCACAGTCTTACCATTTGGATTAAAAAATGCACCTTCAACTTTTATGAATTTGATGAATAATATTTTTCAAGAATACTTGGACAAGTTTGTGCTTGTATTCTTGGATGATATTCTCATATACTCTAAAAGCATTGAAGAACACCAAGAGCATTTGAAGATAGTTTTGGAAATCTTGAGGAAGAGACGGTTGTATGGTAAGTTGTCTAAATGTTCTTTCTATGACACAGAAGTACACTATTTGGGTCATGTTATAAGCAAGAATGGAATAGTTGTAGATCCCTCCAAGATTGTAGCTATAACTGAGTGGCCTGCACCTAAGAATGTACATGAAGTTAGAAGCTTCATGGGTCTTGCTAGTTACTATAGGAAGTTTGTTAAAGACTTCTCCAAAGTTGCTGCACCAATAACTTCATTACAGAAGAAAGACAAGAAATTTGTTTGGAATGAAAAATGTGAATTTACTTTAAGACTCTAAAGGATCAGTTAACTTCAGCACCTATTTTGGTTGTACCTGATCCTAATGGAGACTTTACTGTTGTAAAGGATGCATCTGGAGAAGGTATCAGAGGTATCCTATTGCAAAATGATCATGTCATAGCTTATGAAAGTAGAAAACTCAAGTTACATGAACTAAATTATGCTCTGCATGACCTAGAGCTTGCTGCCATTGTTCATGCACTCCAAGTATGGAGGCATTATCTCCTTGGTAGACCTTTTGAACTAAAAAATGATCATCTTGGGTTGAAGTATATTTTTACTTAGCCAAATCTGAATGCAAGACAATGAAGATGGTTAGAATTTCTATCTCAATATGATTTTGACATAAGTTATATTAAAGGAAAAGAAAATAGAGTAGCAAGATGCTCTAAGTTGTAGGAAGCACATTTCTACTCTTATAATGTTGAGAACTCAGTTTAAAGATGAGGTAAAAAGTGTTATGGAATCTGATTCTTATTTTCAGCAAGTAAAGACAACACTTGCTGCAGATCCAAATGATGTGAGATATAAAGGTTTTCACTTTGACAATGAAGGAATCTTGCGGTTTGAAAACAAAGTATACATACCTTTGTTAAATGATTTAAGAAAGAAATTATTAGCTGAATTTCACAATTCACCTTTTTCGGGACACCCTAGCATTACAAAAATGCTTGCTGATATAAAACAACAATATTTCTGGAAAGGGATGAAAAAGGATGTGATTGAGTTTGTGACACATTGTTTAGAATGTCAACTGTGTTAAAGCTGAAGCATATGCATCCAATTGGTTTATTGTATCCTCACAACATACCAAGTATAAATGGCAAGTGATAAGCATAGATTTTGTTCAAGGGTTTCCCATGTCAAGAAGTAAACATGATGTTATTCTTGTGGTTGTTGATAAACTAACAAAGGTAGCTCATTTTATTGTTGGTAATCTTAAGGATGATTCACCTATTTTAGCAAAAATATTGGTACATGAAATTTTCAGATTACATGGAGTACCTGAGTTGATCATATCAGATAGAGATCCAAGAATGACATCAAGATTTTGGCAAACACTTAATGCAACCCTAGGGACTAAGTTGAATTTCAGTTCTGCATATCATCTAGAAACAGATGGACAAACTGAAAGAGTTAATCAAGTTTTAGAGGATATGTTATGAATGTATTGCATGGATCAGTAGTATAAATGGGAAGAGTACCTTCCATTAGTTGAGTTTGCGTATAATAACACATATCATGCCTCTCTGAAAATGACACCTTTCGAAGCATTATACGGAAGGAAATGCAGAACCCCTGTTAGTTGGGACAACATTGAGGATAGAGAGGTAATTGGACCTGAAATCCTTACGGAAATGGAACAACAAGTTAAAATGATTCGTGAACGCTTGAAAGAAGCTGCAGATAGGGAAAAGAGTTATGCAAACTTAAAGTGGGTTGATAAGAAATTTGAACTTGGTGAGAAAGTCTTTTTGTGGGTAAAACCAAGAAAGAGTTCTATAACTTTTGGAAAGGCTACCAAGTTATCACCTCGTTATGTGGGACCCTTTGAAATTGTTGAAGTAATCAACCCTGTAGCTTATCGTTTAGCTTTACCTCCTACTTTATCATGAATGCATGATGTTTTCCATATTTCTTTGCTTAAGAAATATGTTTTAGATTTATCACATGTGTTAAATTAGAATTCCTTGCAGGTCCAAGACCCAGGAATAATCATGGTTAAACCCATACGAGTGCTGGAAACTCACTAGTTGCACTTAAGAAATCATTAAATAAGCCAATGTAAGGTCCAGTGGGATCATTTTAATGAAGAGAGTGCAACCTGGGAAAATCTTGAAGATATGAAAACTGCTTTTCCATATTTGTTTGAACAGAATTGATTCTGTTGACTGATAAAATTTTAATATTTTATTCTTGATATGTCAATAAATCTGCCAGTCTTGGGTAGACATTACATTATTTAAAAATGGATAGCTATTTTAATGTTGATTATGGAATTTCAAAATCCAGTTTTGTTTTGAACATATGAATGGAAGTATAATAATTTGATTTGTCCTTGATGCAAATTGTTTGACTAAGTTAATCATTGGGACGATGATTCTCTTTTAGGAGGGAAGTATGTAACATCTTTAAACAAACTATTACTTTGATTCCATTTCCTCTTGACATTGCAAATGTTGACATGTGATTTGTCTTAGGAAGGTGTATTCTTTTGACTGTTGGAAATCATGTTTGTAATGGATAAATTATTACTGTGTAGGGATTCAATTTGCTGAGATTCTGTTTACTTGAAATTGAAGTCATTCTTCTCTGTGTTCTGAAAGGTTGTGAACCTGTATTGTTGTTTTCATACTTATCTTATGTTAACAACAAAACCTTGGATCAATTCCATTGATCCAAGGTATGCTTCAGTTCTTCTTTGTTAAACATCTTGATGAACTTGAATTATGAAATAGAATTTAATGTGGGTCCTTCTTTTGGTACCCTTGCTTTGCAACTTGTTGTAAATAATGAGCTTGGACCTTCTTGTTAAATACTTTTGTAAGACACTAAAAAATGTAAGTGGATTAAAGGCCTATTATGGGACTATTAAGGTGAATACCTTAACCTTAGTTACAATGTTCTATCCTACGTGGATTCTAATCTAAGGTAATTTAGGTCTACCTAATACCTATTACTGAACTACTAAGGTTTATGTCTTAACCTATGTTGACATGTTTTAATTATGGAAAAGTTTTAGAATAACCTAAGGTAAATACTATTTACCTAGACTAAGGTTGAATCCTAATCTAATGTCAATCTAACCTAAACTAATATGAAGCTAAAGGGAACCTATGGGGTTGCATGGAAAATGGTGAGTCAGTGGCGATGGTTTCTAAGGCATTAATGTGATTTGATTTTTGAAATTAATAACTCTGAGTTGCTAGTTTTGGCGGAGGCATGGGAAGTTAAAGGGATGCTTAGTTGGCATCATCTCTAAATTTAAAAGGCATGCAAAGTTTGAAATTGAGCTCGCCAGATTTGGATGGCGGTGGCGTAGAGAAAGAGGAGGGAAAGTTTGTTTTCCTTGCATTTAATGACCTTGGTCATAGTGAGGAAACCACCTAGGAAAATATGTGAAGTGGATTTTGTGAGAGGTTGTTTGATCATTTGCTCCTTGCGATTTTTTCTCTGCATGGAGGTTTTGGTTCTTCGAACCAGACAGTTCTATTTTTTATCATATGTTATTTTTGGCATTTTTGAGCTATTCTTGGATCTGGTGGAAGAATAAGAAGAAGGTTTGGGTTGTTGACATCATTTTGGAAAAGGAGAAACTATGAAGGCATGGACTGGAAACCTTCTGCAAATTGATAGAAACTCTATCAGGCATGATAGGCTCTATCCATTAAGTTGTTCTATCTTTTTCCTAAATGTCTTCATTAAAACAACTTTTCTCTTGGAAACAAATGGGTTTTTATTTGTGATGTTTATTTGCATTTATGCTTGAACTGCTCACTGTATCCTTTAATGAGATTCATTATTTGATAAAATATTTAATCTGGGTTGTTTCTTTGCTAGATAAATGAACGAATTGCTTAACCTTGTGTGAACTGATGTTGTCGACTCTTGATCTTGTCTGTGCAAATGGTTTAAGGGAATGCACTGTTTGATAAAAGGAAATAAGAGCTGGGTTTTTTTTTCCTTGTTAGGTGAAGTTATGAAATGCAGTTTCTTTCTGTTAAGCTTGAGATGATTTCAACCCTTTTCTTCATCTGCTCTGAGCTATGCTTAAGTAGATAGTCTGATTCTAGTTTGGAAGTCATTCTTGTTGGAGGTTAAGGAAATCATGTTCAATCTTAGCTGAACTGAGATGTGTTGATTCTTTAACTCAGTTGGATGGTTATGGAAGAAGTATATTTCAGTTTGTTCATCCTTGCTTGAGATTTGATAAAACATGTTTTAACTCCTGCTTGAACTTATAAGACTTCATTTTCTTTAGTTTTCTCAACTGTATGTTATGAGATGATTATAAACGACTTACATGGTTTTGGGATCTAAATGAATCCCCTTGATACATATTCTTGATGGCAGAGTTGGAATTTATTCTACTTGTCATGTTTTAAAAGGTTTCTCAAATTTGGTTTATACCCTTTTTTTGTGTTGGAGATTTCGAGCTTCTGGAGTTATCTTTCGGTCATCTTGTTGGATTACTAGTTCTTCTCATTTGAGTATAATGTTCAGGAGATGCTATAGGAATGAGGTAGCTATGTTTAACTTTGGGTTAGCTCAGTCTTGTCTGCCTAAGTAAATAGTTGGAACGGTTTTGATTGCTACTCTTTCTTGAGCTCGACTTGAGCACACGACTTGGGGATAAGTCATTTTTGTTGTTCTTCTCTGTGTTCGAATCTTGGTAGGGTTCTTTCCATCCCTACCCTGTAGACTATTATTTTATTCTTACATAGTTGGGGATATGGGATGGCTCGACTGTAAATATTGTTTACATTTTTTTGCATTTACCATCAAAGGATGGTTAAGCTTTGTATGTGATGACATTTGAAGGAAATTGTGGTCACATAAGGTTTCATTATTTGATGATACTTTCTCTCTCTTTGTTTGGGGAAAATAAGAAAAAATTCTTGTCGGATGATGTTAAAATTGGGAAGGAATTCAGTATGCTATTGTTGTTTCCCTTTTGTTGCTTTGGACATTGTTGTCACAGAAAGGCATTTGACTAACTACTTGTAACCTGTAGCTATTGCACTACTGTAACAATGTTGTTTGTAGGTTGAGGGAACTATATCTTCAGTTTTCTGACCTTCATGATTTTAGTCGTATATCTCTTTTCTGTATCGAGTGGTTGTTGTGTGTTTTGTCAATGATTACTAGAGTTGAATGAACTCATGAGCTGATCTGTATCGGTTCTTTTATTACTACCGAATATTATTCATCTTCTAAGATGGAATAATGAGATTTTATCTCACCTTTTTCATTGACATCCTTCTCTCTATTATGAGTTAAGGTATTCCATTCTATTTTTCTGAACTCAGAAGGAAGTTGTTAGTTGTTCTCTCTTTTGTTCTTAATTGAGGAATGCAATACTATTTTCTTCAATGTCTAAAAGAAGTTGTTAGTTGTTCTCTCTCCTTTCATTCATCCTTTCATCATGTTATTCCTGTGTAAGAGTAGTATAGTTCGGCTGTATCAGTCTGAATGAAATGGTAGAGTGGATAGTGGGAGGATACATATTTATTTTCTTCTCCTTCCCAAATTCTTGATAAGGATATAATGATTTTGATGTGTGACTACTTTCAGGTGTAAGTAAATGGAAATTTTACATTACTAAACATGATGAAGTTAAACATATAACTTAGGCTAGAGTTGGCTTTGAATTTGGATGTTGTATCTTAAATAGGAAACTCCTATTTTAGGATGTTGATGGTTCTTCCTAAACTTGTCATAGAGTTTGAATGTACTTGGCCTTAGTTATTCTCTGATAAAGTATGTTAATGATGAGTATTTTGGATCATTGCTTCTTTAAAAATAACTCTATTTTTGTAACTTATTAGAGTTAGCATCTTCATTGATATAGATTGAATGAACCATGAAATGAACTATAAATATCTTTAGTAGGAATGTGATAAGTAATTTGGATGGATTATTACTTATTTGATTTAATTCCTTATGAAATCATTGAATGAAGATTTTTTTTACACCATGATCCTTACTAAATGTTAATGTGATCTTATCACTTGTTCTTCCTTTCATGAATGTTATTTCATTGAATGTATCTTTCTGTAATGTTTTAACTGTTTCATAAAAGCAAAGTTCTTTTTATGAAACAGTTATTTGAAAGCACATCATTTTAATGCTTAGTGCTTATCATGCTCAGTTCAATGAACTGACCCATGCTAGCAATTTTGTAGATGGACTTTGTAAGTGATAAAGGAAGACAATATATTTTATGATGTTATTTTTTCCTAAAGACTGGATCTTTTATGAGGAATTATGATTCACTATTGAAATGTATTTGTAAGAGGAAAATTTGTATTTCTTATTGGGATTATTAATTTTGTTTGATATGAAAGATGTCTGAAATGATTGGACTTGTAAAAAGTGTATTTCACTTTGATGAATGGAAAAATATTGTGAGATACTTGTACTTGATGAGTCATTCTCCTTGTGCATTTTGTGAAGGAATTTGTAATCTTATCTTTAATTTCTCTATTCTTGTCTGTATGGAATCCTTTTAGTTTGACTCAAATAAGTTAGATGGAAGGGAATTAGATACTCTATCCCTTTATTGAAATGCAACTTATTGAGTTGGCATGCATAGATGTTCTTTAACTAAGACACTATGGTTTGTTAAAAGATGTTAATGAAAGTGCAAATTTATTATGATGTCTTGTATAATGTAAAAGGGTACAAGAACCCTAATTCATAACAAGAAAGAGGAAGGTGAACTTCCTCTTGACCAATACTTTCATAAGTATAAAACAAATGAAAGGTAAATATGAACATTTATTAATTAGACTTCATCTCAATGAAGTCTAATATAATGGAACCTGTTTTGGAACTTAAACAGGCTAAGAATGATAGGGTATAATATGTGAATCTTATTATAGTTTTTTGCTTCTGTTTTAATTAACTGAACCCTAAAGTAAGAAGTTGATGATTAAAAAGCAATCATGTTGTTTCTAAACATTAACAACTTCAATTGTGGATGTCAACCTTTATGGTTAAAGAATTTAGGGTTTACAGGGTTATTGTAATTAAATCTTAATTAAGAAATATAATTGAGTAATTCACTTCTTGCTTGGGTATGTGCATCTAGATGGGGTGATTCAGTTGGATGTTGGCACACGCCAACTGTAGAATTGTACCTTCATGAAGACTAGGATCTTCATGAGGATACAATGTTGCAGTTGACATGTTGCAACACCCATCAGAATTAGACCAACTAGATCTACATAAATTTGGACTTGATCTTAGTTATACTCTAGGTCAGGATAGGAGCATGATTTAGTATAGGGAATAACTCATGATGACTTAGGATAACTAGACACACGTAATTGACTTAGGTTGATTGAGTATGTCTAAGTACCCTTAGTCACCGCGAGTGGTTCTCTATACCAAACTATGTTGCTAACCTGGGATAGGGCTAAACCTTGAACAAGTGGACTGACAGGAGTCAGTGAAGACCATTCTAGATAACAAATGAAGTGGGGTGAAGGATGTATTCCATTAGATGAGTATGTTATCTAGGAATATAAACATAGACAGTATGTGGAAATCTTTGGCCAAAGTATCGCAAGCTACTGGTTGCGTTGTCCTGTGTCACCTAGTTTAAGAAATGAGATTTTAGATGAATATTGGTAACAAATATTCAGATAGGTCTCTTAAACAGAATACTTCAATACCTAGAATAGGGTAAGAGAACCAAGTATACTTAGTATACAATACCTTGAGTTAACATGAGAGATTGGTTAGAAACTGAGTCATGAAATGAGAGATCGGTAGTTCACCGAGACATTTACAGCTGCATATGGTTATATGTTATGAGATTGATTGGCATGGAATGTGTGTTCTAAATTATGATTATTTAGAACCATAAATCATGGAAAATGCTTCACGCTTCATAGTTGTATAATTATGTTCAGCTGGGGTCAATTTTATACTTACAAAGAAGATAGGATGATTAGCAATACCTTCTTCAGGATAGGATAATACCATGCCCATGACCATGCCAGAGGTGTCCACATGCACATGAAATGGTTTTGGTCCATGAAGGAAACCATAGAATGGACGCAGAAGTAAATTTTTCCTTCAATGTCTCAAACATGTGTTATTGTGCCTCACCCCAATTGAAGCTCCCCTTACTCTTCAAAAATTCTTCCAAGGGAATGACTATCCTAGCATAACCCTTGATGAAACTTCCTATAATAACACATGTGCCCCAAGAATGCACACAAGTCACTTTGGTTATTAGGTTCCTCCAAGCCCAATATGACAACCTTCTTTACATATGATATGTCCCAACAGAGTTCCAAAGGATGTAGAAAATATGCACTTCTTAATGTTCAGGGAGATGCTCAACTACCGACACCTCTCAAACATAAGTTGTAAATTATCACAATGATATTTTCCTAGCCCATAAACCATCTAGTCATCCAAATAAACCTGCAAAACTTATGAATAAAGTCCTAGAATGCTTACACAACAATGCATGAAATGACTGCATGCTAATTATTTAATCCAAAAGGCATAACTGTATATACAAAAATTCCCCATTCAGTGGTGAAATTTATCTTCTCTTGGTATTGCTTCACAATCCTCACCTAATGATATCTGGAAAATCCATTAGTGAAGAGTAGATCTCGCACCCTGCAACGTATTCTGAAATTTCCTTTATAAATGGTGTGGGAAAGGGATCTATAACACAAGCAACATTCAAATTCCTATTATCCACAAAGATCCTTATCCTCCCATCTTTTTTTATGTTTATCACAATAGGTTTGACCAACTCTAATTCCTAAATGGGGTCAATAATTTCAGATTTCAACATTTTATCAATCTCTTCCTTTACCTTAATGCACAAATTAGGATTTATCTTGTAAGGCCTCTTCCTAACTAGGTGTGTACCTTCCTTTCACTTGATCTTCATCTCACCCAAAGAGTGATGTACCCATTTCAAATCATGATATTCTCTAGGAAATAAGTCCTTGAAGTCACATAATAGGTCAATTATTTTTGCAACATCTAACTCAGACATATAATATCCAATGATGGCCTCCTTAGGTTCTGCATCTGTCCCAATGTTGACATTTTTTTTTTTCATAGGCTCATGATACATGCACACCTACTCATCTACACTATCTAAGACCTCGCATGTACCCATAATATGATCATCATCTATATTCTCCAATTCCTCATCATAAATCATGTAAACAAGTTTACCTTTCTCTTTTTCCAACTAAGTGCATCCAAGTTGTTCTTCATCTGTCGCTTCTTCTTCAAAGCACACCTCCAAATATGAATCACCTAGTAATTCCTTAATAATATCCTCAACCTTTGCACTATCTCCCATAGTAAAGTGCTTCATAATTTGTAATGCCTCATTTATTGGTGGCTTAGTAGAAAAATAGTCAAAGGTTTGAATCATACTGACAGTCAGTTTTTGCCAATTTCCTGTTGCTCTATTCAACTCCACATAGACATATCATGCACACACATAGAAAAAAAATTTGAATTATAACATATGCACCCATAGTGAAGGTGGCAAGGCTTCCTACCCCTTTATCTAGAGTCTCTCACACTCCTGAACATGATGCGAAGTGTTGAACCCCTAATGAAAATCACATGTCTTGGTAGGCACATTATTTCTAAGAAACCTAGTAGAGAAATCTATTCTCACATCTCGCCACTCTAAAATAATATCTCTGTGTGCAATCCACTAGTGCACTACTATCCCACACAAGGTGTATACTAACATATTCCTTCTCTCCCCTTGATCTTTCCACTGAGCTTCCATAGAATGAAAAAATGCATCAGGATTCCCTTTTCCAGTGTAGCTCAGTACCTGGTTATTGCCCAACCACTTGACACACTACATCCTACTCATGTGAATAACTGTACTCTTCATCTCGGGCCAAACCATTTCATAAGTCACATGTACCCAATTGTCACAAGAAATGCTGGTTATATCACTCATAGATTTTGTATCATCCCATTAAATAACATTTTCCTTTAATGATTCAATCACTTCAGGATCTCTAATGGTGTGCACATAAATTATATCAAGGTCCTCCTCACATAATGGATCCACATAAGGTTAAAAATTTCCATTTATCAAAGGAATGATCACGCACTCTTCTTTGTTATCAAAGCTGATATAACCTTTATTAAAGCACAAATCAACATTATTCATGTAACACCAAGGGCGCCCAATTAAATCTAGAATTTCAACTTGTGCAAGCACCAAAATCTCAAATTCCCTAGTAAACTTGGCCCCTTGTATAGTAATAGTGGCATCCTTCAATACTCCAATAGGTGTGGCTTTAGTCATATTTTCCATACACAACATGTTTGAAGATGGATGTAATGGTGGCCTCCACATCTGATTCCACACATCCAAGGTGATTACATTCACTTTTGCACCTGTATCAATAAGTATATTACTCAATAACCATCCGTCAACAATGAAATTTTAGGTGATCTCCTTTTCATAATCATGACAGTGAGGAGGTACGTTTGTATGCAATATCTGTCTCTTGCACTCAAATCTAGCATGTGGCACCTTCTGCCTTAACCATTTCCCTAACAAAGGAATGATATTTTCTTAATGCAACATCTTACAAACCTCCTTAAATTCATCAACATCTATCTAAGAAAGCTCAACTTCCTTTTCCTACTCAAGAATCCACGATTGTTCCTTCAAGCATTGTATCTCACCTTGTAAGTCTCTAATAACCTCCATCGTTTCCTAATAAAATTCCTTCTGATGAGAAATATCTAGATACTTTGCATGCAATACATCCTATTTTGTAATAACATATTTTTTCTTTAGAGTCTCACAAATGCAAACAACCTCTGTGCGTGTATTCACCAACACAGGTATCATCTCAGGGCCAGGTGCTAACTTTGGCATCCGTTGATCTTTCACAACACATTGTACTATAACCATTCCCACACCCTTATTCTACTTTTATTGCTTGCTCATACGCTCATACAAATCCTGACATTCCTCAAACTTGTAATTGTTTCTACATGAGGAGAAAATAATGTTTTGACATAATTCATGCCTATAATGATTAGGGAATCAACATGTATAACAGGTTCCTTGTGGGAATTCACCTCTTCTACCACCATGACCTCAACCTCTGAATCCTCCATGGTAACCTCTACCTCTACCTCCTCCATTAGAGTGTCATTCATTGTGATTATGATTATGATGTTCACCTTGTTCCTTATAAATTTTTGCAATACCGGTCTGATGTATACCGGTGTCAATGGAATCATGAACTTGATCAATCAATCTATAATTATCTGTATCATGAGTGGTAGACTTACAAATATTACAATAATAGGACCCATTCTTCCTTATCACATGCTGTAATAAGGGGAACCTACTTGAATCATTATCCAAATGAAAAATATCACAATATAGCAACATGGCGTACATTGATTTATAAGGGAAACTATCCTTAGTTTATAATTCCACTTTACAATCCATGCACTAAATACCACTTCGCATCTCATGGGCTGAATTAGATGACAATTTATCTAACTATTTTTCCATAGATGCAATCTCAGCTTCCAAAAATTGGCTAACTCCAGTGTCTATGCTTACAACTACCTCAGTGTGCAGAGCTTCCTCGAAGGCCTCACACAAATCCATAAAAGTTTTGTTTGAGAGCTCCCTTCTAAATGGTGTGATCAAAACTCCAACAAACCATTGAGCATGTTGACTAGGGTGGATTTCTTAAGAAAAATTTGATAGAAATTTTTTAAAGTATGCATCATGCTCCTTTACACTCTCACTCATTCCCTACTTAATGTTCTTCAACGTGCTCATGCTTTTTCATTTAAAATCAGGTATATGGAACTCAAATAAGAAAGCATCAAACAACATGGTATAGTCTACACAATTTTGGTTCGGATCATACTTTTTGTACCAAATATGTGCGTTCCCTTGTAAAGTAGTAGCAAACTTACTCTCCTTATGCTCAGGAGCTATAATTCCCTTAATGTGACATAATATCTAACACATGTGCATATACTGAGCTACATCTTCAATTCCTTTATATTCTAGTAGGAAAAGAGACATCTTATAATCAACTTGTTTGGGTTGGTGCAGACCATGTCCACTAAATCTAGAACCTGTATTACCTCCACCTCCAAATCTACTAGATCCCAAACCATCTGATAATCCTCATGTAGTGGGCACTAGAACAAATGATATACTTCCTTTTGTCCCCACTATTGTGCTAAACTAAATGCCCACAGTCTATGAAGTTGTGCTACTTCTATAAGTATTACCAATGTTCTTTGTGCCTAAGCTCTGTGTAGATGACATGCTAGAAAATAATACCGCTAATAGGACCACTAAACAAAGAAGACTACATTTCCATCTGAAAAACTCCTTTATTCAAAGGAAAATGGAAGCTACCTATCACTATTGAAGTACCTACACTAACTTGATTCTCAACAACAGTTTCAAGAACTGGAACACCAAGCATATGGGCTATGTTGCTAGATTGGATCAGATGTGTGCCCATGACTCTTAATTAATCTTCCTCATACAATATCTCATTATAATCTGAGGGGGACCATCTATCATTCTTGCCTAAGGATGGGAGAACCAGATGCTTTGGATCCAAGTCTTCCACATGATCCTAAAATCCTTCCTAAGCCATCTCTCTTCGTAACTCTGAAGACTCCTCAATGTTGTGTCTCTTCATCAATTCCCTCTCGCGTGATTCATTTTACTTAAGCCACCTTTCTTCTCTCCACCTTTTTTCCATTGAGTATGCCATATGTTAACACACCTACTCTTTCCCCTACACACTGTGGGATTTAGCTATCTATAGGTCATTCTTCCAAATCCAAAGTTACAAGCGAAATCTTAATCGTTAAAGGGATAACACACAAATAAGATCCTTAGGGTTCACACAAGAACTGGAACTCAAAAACCTTTGGTTAGGAATAAGTAGAAACAATGTACTCCAATGTAAAAAATATTCAAGACACCACCCCACTAATGATCTATAACAAAAGTTGAAGACAAATCAACATCATGTAGGGTTTGGTAATCTTCCTGAGTCCATGCAATTATTCTATACCTTTAATTTCTCTTTGATGTGTATGCTACCAACCACTCGTACAACTCTGTAGGGAAACAAGAAAATAATGTTTCATATAGCTTATGATATAAATTATCTTCAACCCATTCTCATGCATTAAATTCAAGTCCAATGTTAAATTTGTGAGAAAACTCTTCATCTAAATTTTCTAACCAACTCTCAATATTGGAAAAAGTTAATCGATACATCTTCATCATGCAACATCCTTGCTATAACTTGAAAAGAGGTCCCAGAAATATAACCAAAATGTAGTATTTTATTTTACAAAATATCCTAAGGTGCATTGGAACATCACTTCGGAAAAATTAAGTGCTCACCCAAAGCATGCAAGGGTATAAGGTCCCTCTTTTATGACAACTTTGTCAAGGATTTAACATGATACACACACTTATAATCAAGATACATAATAACTATTCAAAGTTAAATCATAAATGGATCTAGATCACAACCATATGCAAGAATGAACTAAACAAGAACCAATATCAGATTTACTATGCAATATCCAGTTACAGATAAGTTAACAACCAATATCCAACCACAAATATCCATTCTATAATCACTGCAAAACACAAAATTTGAATACATACATAAAGGTGCCACCATAAGTCATGTGCACTCATAAACTAGAAACATAACTCTAAAAACATTCACAGGATACTAAATCCATGTAAATCAATACGTATATATAGGGGTGGGGACTTTTCCTTCATCACCTAAACATCCTAAGAATATCCATACATCTTTTACAAAGATAACAAGAGAGCATACAAGCTCTTCTAACAATAGATCATATATAGATAACTTTAGTTCCAATCTTATTATTAGCTCAAAACATTACATGTCATTTGATCTTCGATTTTTCCTAAAATAGGCTTGCATGGCCTCCAAGTCTTCATACTCGAGTTCAAAGTGCTCCAAAAATAAAATCTTCCTACATGAAATATTCTTTTGTGTGTCTCTCACTCCATCTCTAAATTTAACATCTTTCCCAAAATTGACTAAGTCCTCAACTCTTTTAGAAGCAATCCGTGAGCACCCTTTTTCTATTCGCATGTTTGTGAATACTATCATCCATGTGCGGGTTCACCATATTCTTTATTACATGTGTTTCATTCGCAGGTCTTGTGTGCATGTTCCGATACTTAGATATTTTTCAAGGCCCAACATAATCTATACATGTAATAATATAATGCGCGTCAGTCCTACGTGCGGGTGGTTAGATATGACCTATAGAGTCAATATCCCATTTCTCAAAAGGTTCAACACTTGCAATAGGCCACAATGACATCTCATATCTATTTCTAGGCTTCCCAAGGCATTGAAAATGGTCACATAGCTTCACATACTCCTTAGTATCCTTGTAAGGTCTCCCACCAAATTCTAGCCATCAAAATCTTGCGCGTGGTAGCATCACTTGCATAGTTTCCTCCTACAATTCCTCCATGAGATTCTTCCAAAATAACCTTATACTCATGATCCAAAACACACTGGTATAGAACTTAATCATGACCAAGCTTGTATAAAAATAAACCAATCAACTGATAAGGTACCACGCGTATTACAAGTTACTTCTTCTCTAAGGTCTTCATTCCCTCAGGCACCTACCCAGTACATAAGAATACTGCAATATCTTCCAATTCTGTGGGAACATGATTTAATCTAAATATTTGTGCATCTGACATTGTGTCCTCAATACTCTACATGTTCTCACCAGAATTGATTTGTGATAAATGATCAGGCCCTGAGTTACAATTTCCTAGTTTTACAACAATTGTGAAATCAAATTATTGAAAAATAAGGATCCATCTGTATATGCACCCTTGCAAAATAGGATTTTTGACCAAGTACTTGAGAACCATATGATATGTATAGAAAATGAATGGTGTCATAAACAAGTACTGTCATAACTTTTACAACACATAGATCATGGAAAATGCTTCCCGCTCAGTGATTATATAATTCTTCTCCATGGCAGTCAACTTACTACTTTCAAAGAAAATGGGATGGTACACAATTCCTTCTCTGGGTTATGTTAATACTGCACCAATTTCCAGGCTAGAGGCATTAACATGAACATGAAAAGGTTTGTCCCATAAATAAAAGCACAAAATAGGTGCAGTAGTCAACCTTTCCTTTAATGTTTGAAATTTTTTTTGTTGTGTGTCACTCCATTAGACTTTTCCTTTAACCTTCAACAATTCTTCCAAGGGAATGAAAATCTTCCCATACCCCTTAAAAAACTTCCTGTAATACCCTATATTACCCAGGAATCTATGCACCTCACACTGATTATTAGGTTCCTCCAAATCCAAGATCACAACTACCTTGTTTGGAACTACCAATAGTCCCTTACAAATTATATGCCCAAGTAAAGTGCCAAAAGGTGTTGCAAATATGCACTCTTAACCATGAGCCTTAAATTTCCACAATGGCCTTTAAATGACCCATGGAATGTCTACTCATCTAAATACACCTGCAAAACTTTATGGATAAATTCTTGAAAAAATTTCACAACAATGCATGAGAATACTATTGGTGCATTCTTCAATCTAAAGGGCATCACTGTATATGAAAATTTACCCCACTTAGTGGTGAAATTAGTTTTCTTCTTATCTTCTTTCGCAATTTGCACCTGGTGATAACCTAAAAAATCCATCTGTAAAAGAGTAAATATGACGCCCAACAACTCCCTCGAGGATTTCCTATGTGAATGGGGTGGGAAAAGTATCAATAAACCATGCAGCATTGAGTTCTCTATATTCCACATAAATCATTATCCTCCCATCCTTCTTAATGTTTATTACCATGGGGCTAACCCATTCATATTCCTCAATAGACTCAATTATACCATACTTGAGCATCTTTTCAATTTGTTCCTTTACCTTCATGCACAAATTAACATTCATTCTGTAAGGCATCTTCTTAACCGGGTGTGTACCTTCTTTCAACTTGATTTTCATATCACCTAGAAAAGGGTGTACTCCTTTTAACTCATGATAGCCCCTTGGAAATAAGTCCTGAAAGTCACGTAATAACTCAATAATTTTTTCCACTTCCTGCTCCAACCAGTAGTTACCAATAATAGTCTCCCTAGGATCTTCCTCTGTACTAATGTTAACCTTTTTTATTTTCATAGGTCCATGATATGTACATAATTTCTCATTTGGTATTTCCATTAACTTGGGTGTACCTTTAGTTTGGTTAACATCTAGTGTATCTAATTCATCATCATCTATCATGTACACCAATTTTCCATTTTCTTTTTATTTTGAGGTGTGGACCATCTCTCCTCTAGGATCAAGGTATGCATCAAGATCAGGTTCTCCAAATATTTCTAACATAATCTCTTTAGCCTTCGCGTTATCTCCCATTGTAAGGAGCCACATGATCTACAGTGCTTAATTAACCAGAAGATTAGTATAAAAATAATCAAAAGTATGAATCATACTTGAGGACATCTCTTTCCAATTAGCAGTCTCCCTTTTTCACTCAGCATGGACATACCATGCACATGTATAGCTACGTAAGGTGGAATAGAGCTTATGTACCTAGAGTGATGGTGATAAAGCATCCTTATCCTGTGACCAATATCTCTCACACTCATGGATGTGATGAAAGGTTGAATAATTCCCATGAAATTTTCATATCTAAGAAGGTACATTGCTCCTAGTGAACCTAGTGGAGAAAGTAATTCTCACTTCTCACCACTCCAAACTTCCATCTCTATCTATTTCCTACCAATACGATGTTGTTCTGCGTAAAGTATAGACCAAAATATTTCTTTTATCCCCTTAATTCTTCCATTGACTCTCCATGGCATGAAAAAATGTATAAGGATTCCCTTCACCAGTATACCTGGATATCCTATTGAATCCTAACTTCCTCACCATGCATGCTCTAATCATCCTGGTGACTCGTCCTTTCACTTCATGCCTATCTATTTCATACGTTCCATGAGCCCAGTTATCACAAGAAACACTTGTAGTGTCACTTACAAACTACATGTATTCCCAATGAAGTATTCCCTCCTTGGATGGTTCCAAATTCTTTGGATTGCACACTAACTGAACATAAATTCTATTAATCTATTCTTCACTCAAAGGATCAACATTGGGCTTTGCCTTCTTATTTATCAAGGGTATTATCACACACTCTTCCTCATTCTCAAAGCTGATGTATATTTTACTAAAGTGTAGATCTTCCTTATTCACATACCACAAGGGTTTTCCAAGTAAGGCTAGGATTTTTTTGCTTCAACAATTTATGATACCTCAAAATCACCAGTAAAATTGTGTTAGGATTATACCAGTTATACAAATAAATAAGCATACATTGAATAATGCAGAAAATAATGTAATAAAACAGAGACACATATTTAACGTGGTTCACCCAAAAATGGGATACGTCCACCAGAAATAACTAATCCTTATTATTTAGTATAGAAAAAAACTCTCTCAAAGTCCATCCACACTTATAATGAGCCTCATACATAACGAACCTTTAAAGATATTAGGATTTTTATCATTTTGGGGAAACATAGAAAACCACCTGTTAGATCTGTGACCTAATAATGAATGGTCTAGATTTCACAATGCATAAATACATATAAAATGTGGCTTTCAAGGGTGCTTCCCTTGAATCCCCTTCAGCGCACATGACCCCTAGACCCTGCAAGGGGGGGTGAAACGCCCCTTGCAACCCTCGTCGCTATCAGGATCCATAACCAACAACTTTACCCCCTGAATTGTAATAGTTGCATCCTTTAGTAACCCAATAGGCATGGCCCTAGTCTTATTTTTCATGTACAACACATTCATTGATGGATGAAAGGTTGGTTTACCCATCTGGTTCCAATCATCCAGAGTTAACACATCTACTTATGCACCAATGTCAATCAGAATGTTGCATAATAAACAACCATCAATTACTGCATCAAGTGTAATCTCTTTGTCAAATTCATGATTCTGAGGTGTTATATTTTCATGAACTATCTATCTTTCATGCTCAAATCCAACACATTTTACCTTTTCTCATAGCCATTCCCCTATTAGAGAAATTTTATTCTCTTGGGGCAACATCCTGCACACCTCTTTCAAATCATCAACTTTCCTTGCATGATCTCTATCATGCGTTTACTCCTTTAAATAATGTATTTCACCTTACATCACCCTGATAATGTCCATGGTATCCTAATAAAACTCCATCTAGTATGCAACATCTGGATACTTAACATGTATCACTTCTTCCCTTGTAATCAGTGGCTTAGGATTCAGATGCTTGCATGCGAGTGTAGCCTTAGCACATGTGGTAACTTATACAATATATAATTCAAGATCAGGGGTCTTTTTCAGAATCCAATGATCAACAACGACATGCTGCACCTTAATCATTCATGTACCCTTTTCCTGCTTCTTATTCTTGCTCATGTGCTCATAAAATTTTGGGCATTCTTCTAACTTATGCAGCTTCCCACACCATAAGCAAGTAATTTTCTAAGGGCATTGACATTGATAATGATCAGGAGATCTGTAAATATAACAAGTTCCTCATGGAAACCTACCTCTACCACCACCGCAACCTCGGCCTCTATATCTGCCTTTGAAGCCACCATTATTTTTATTTCCACTATCACCCCCTTCATGCACCTTAGATCCACTAGCTACACTCATTTGACACACTCTTGTCTCAGTGGCTTCGTGAATGTGATCAATCAACTTAGATTTAACTGTGTCATGAGTGTGGGATTTGTAAATTTTGCAGTACATAGACACTTTCTTTGTAAGTGCATGATTTAACAATGACCAATCCCAAACATCATGATTTAGGTGAAAAACTTCACAATCCAATAACAGTGCATGCACCGACATGTGTGGGAAATTATATTTAATATGTCCTTTCACCTCGTAATTAGTGCACAAAATTCCACTATGTGTCTCATGAGCTGAATTAGTAGAAATCTTCTCCAGCTACTTTTCCATGGCTGCAATCTGTGCCTCCAAAAATGGGCTTACACCAGTGCACACACTTCTAACTGCCTCAATGTGTAGAGTGGCTTCCAAAGCCTCACGCAGTTCTACAAAATTCTTATGAGATAATTATCACTTGAAAGGAGTAAAAAACCCACCAATAAACCACTGTGCATGCTAACTTGGATGAATGTCATAAGATAATTTAGACAAAAGGGTCTTGAAATGGCTGTCACACTCCCTCACACTTTAATTCAATCCTTTCCTAATTTCCTTAAGAACATTGATACTTTTCTGCTCAAATTATGGAATATGGAACTCAGCTAGAAATGTAAAGCATAAAGCATCATAATCCACTGCATTCTAGTGTGGATCATAATTTTTGTACCAGCTATGTGCACTCCCTTCAAGAGTAGTAGAAAACTGACTTAATTTTCTATTTGAGGCTACAATTATTTTAGTGTGCCATAGGACCTCACACTTGTGCACATGCTCTGGTACATCTTCAATACCCCTATACTCTAGAAAGTGAAGAGACATCTCATAATAAATTTTTTGGGGTTGATGTGGGGGTTGCTAAGGATGTGGGCCTAGTCCTCCAGATCTAGAACCTCCACCTCCACCAGTATTTCCTCCACCTCCAGAACCTCGTGATCCACTTGATCCTGATCCTCCTATAGAGGGAACAAGACCAATGGGTGTACTTCCTTTCGTCCCAACTGTAGTGTTAAACTAAACTCCCACAGTATTTGAAGTTATATTACTTTCAGATGTATTCCCAATATTCTACATGCCTAAAATCTATCCTGATGACGCACTAGAAAATATTCCTCTAATCGGATCTCCAAATAATGATTCTAACTATGTTTCCATGGGTGTACTATTAAATCTATCTCCTAAATTCAATACAAAATGATACATGTTTGTCTCTTCTTGCTTACTCACACTAGCTTACTTCTCAATGACTACTTGTGTAATTAGAACACCATGTGCAAGGGTTAGGTCACCAGGTGGGATCAAATACACACCTACATTCCTCAATCTTTCCTCCTCTGACATGCTCTCATCTGAAGCTGAAGGGTATTCTGTATTATGATTATCCAATGTTGGGAGAACTAGATGTTGCAACTCCTTGTTTTCCACGAGAGCTTCAAATCATTCACGAGGCATCTCTCTCCTAAATTCTAGGGACTCCTCAATATCCCTATATTTTGTAATTTCCATCTCTAACCCTTCATTATATCTGATATGTCTTTCCTCTCTTTCCATTACTTCTACCATGTCTACCATCTTTACCACACCTTCTCCTACCCCTACATGTGGTGGGGGTTTATCTATCCATAGGGAGACACTCTAAATCTAGCTTTATCATCAAGATATTGATTGATAAAGGTACATTACGTACGTAAGATCCTCTAGGTTCATGTAGGAACTGGAACTCAACTTCTTCAAGACACAGATAAGTGGAAATAACATACACCAAAATATAATTGTGTAATACTCCATCCCACTAATGATCTACAATTTTTTCCCACTCTGCATCAACATAAACAAGAGTCTGGTAATACTGTTGTGTCCAAAGCTTCATCCTATAACTCCAACTCTTACCTATTGCATATGCTGACAACCTCTCATACAAATCTACTAGAAAGATGAAAAATAAAGTCTAATAAAGTGTGTCATACAAATTGTCTTTCACCCATTTTTGTGCATTGAAATCAGATCCAGTACTATATCTATATGCAAACTTGTCAATTCCATCTTCTACCCAACTTTCAAAGCTCTCCAACATCAACCAATACACCATCTAATAGGTTGGAAAGAGGTCCCAGAAATGGAACAAAAATGTAGTCTTTTATTTTTACTAAATTTCCTAGGCACGCTGGCACTTTATTCAGACATATCTGAATGCTCACTCGAAGCACGCAAATCCTACCAGGTCTCTCCTTTGTGATGTCTTGTCAAGATGTTAGCATGCATGTTCATGATTACCATTATCAAACATACATTCAGATATAGATCATTACAATTATCACAAGGAAACATAATCAAATCAGACCAATAATAAGATCAATTTCACTGTGTTCAGCATACTCAATTACATCAATTACCAGAATCCATCCTCAATAATCCATTACATTAATTCATCAAATAAGAGGAGATGAATACATTATAATAGTCACAAAAAATCCATGCATGCTAGAACATCAAAGAAGTATAACTCTATTATAGGGGTGAGGACTTTCCCTTCACCACCCATGTATCTCAAAATAGACTTCATGCTCCAAAAATAGCCATGCGTACATACAAAAGCAGTGTATACTTTTACAAGAAGGCTAATAATAATATATAAATATACTCTTCTTTAATCATATTATTAATGTGGTCTATGCATGATCTTGATCTTCTCTTTAGTCCCAAAATAGTTCTTTCTTAGCCACGAAGTCTTCTTACTTTTATCTTTACGTAGGTTCCAATCCAACCACTTTTCCTATTCTTAGCCTGTACCATGCAAAATTGGATAAGTCCTGAAACTAATATTCCTGGGTGCACTCTACTTCAACCGACACTTGCACACACCTACGCACCCCCTCAATACTTAGGTAATTTGGCCAACCAAAATTTTCTTTGTTTGCTTTATCTTTTGCACTTTACTAGTCTTACACACCTTACAACTCCATCAATACTTAACTGATTTATATTTCAATGACCTCAGACACTAGCACCCAGTTAGGATGGAAGTTCCTAGATGCTCCTATCCCTCCTAGGAACTCTTGCGCCTCTTTTCCTTCTTCTTACCCTTTTGGGTCCTTTTCACCTCTTGGGAATATTTTAATACTTTTGGTCAGCCTTTTAGTTATCAATTATGAAATTCAAACAAGGGAATTATATATATATATATATATATACTTATTTATTACTCTAAAATAAGGGGCCAATAACTTTAAGCATTATCTAATATAACCTAAGCTTGCATAAAAGGAATAATAACACTACAAGGCATATATTGAGCACATACATTCAAGGGACAAGGGATGCTTACACAACATAGGAGGGGAGTTAATTATATTTCATCACACACATATTGCATACTTGGTACAATCTACATCTAGCTTTCTATCCTCATGTAACTTGCATAAGGGAAACCTAGGGCATCATTACACACACAAGAATAAAGAACTATATGGAGTCTAAGATGTACTGTTGTGTTCTGTCGTAAGTTCACTCTTCTGGTGACTACTGGGGTCAGTAGGACTCCACATTTTATATCTATTTTTATTAGATTTGATGTGGTTTGTGGAAATTTCTAGGTAGACATTTGTTTTGTAGGTTACATATACGAATGAAGAAATTTTAGAGAAACTAGAGTGACAAAAGAAGATCAAAAGCAAAGCTCCTCTAGCCCAGAAAAGATAAAATCTTGAATATTCACATAATCACTAGCACAAAAAATAGTTAGTAGTGCCTGGGGTGATCCTGTCCTCTCATGGGTGATTTTTTTATTTTATGGTTCTGAGTTCCAGAATCCTTAGTGAAATTTTTTGACATTATTTCTATCCAGATCAAACAGATAATCCAAATCACTTACAGGTTGTGGATAATCAACTAATTCATTTTCCTCTCCCACTTTCTTAGGAATTTACATCGCTGAATTCTTATTTGTTTGCATATTATTGTACTTAATTAAATAAAATATCATATATTACATTAGTTACTCTGAAATTAAGGTTTAATTCAATTCAAATTAAATCAACCATCAACATTGCACACTTCAAAAATTTGTATATTTGTCTCAGCCATAAACCTTGCTAACCCAAGACCTCTCACTAGATTTGTAGTTTGAATGTCCATATTAGATTATTAAAGCTTATTCACCCTCCTATACCTTTTACTTAACATCTCCATTTGTGTGAGGATGTATTTGACCATATTTTTTGGTACATATGATATGAATGTGGAACTTAGTGTAACACCCATGTTATGCTTCAAAAAAATAAGGTATATTTTTTTTCCTCTAAACCATTAATTAATTGTATGCCTTCAATGATTTTCAGTACGTAGTAGAATAAAAATAGCACACTATCAAGTTTAAAATCCCTTAAATTATTATAATGTTGTACATGAATGTTATTATTACTTAGCCACCACTAAATTATTCTAGCATTAGTTAATATTCTAGAATCCATATAAAAACCTATGATAACCATGTGCAACTGCAAAGGATTTTAGCTCCTTCTCCATCTCTTTTCCACACTCTTTACAATCAAGTATACATTTTATACCTTTGGTTAAGTATTATTATAGGCTAAGAGAACATGCAAATCTTCTTAGTTTTAACCAGAAAGTCATTGAAGTAACCTCCATTCGACTCCAAATACTGTGAACAAGAAGACATAAAGAAAAAACAATGCAATAGTTTATTTGCACTACTATGGCCATGTTTATTTGGATTTGCATTAGCAATCTAGTTTTGAGGGTGCAATAAGCCTACAAAACCTATCTTCCCTTCACCACACAACCATTTCAACATAGTTATCTAGATTATTTTTCATTGATTAAGTATTAAGTTTATAGATAATCATTTTAAGTATTCATTTAAAATAAGTAATTGGATTCAATTCCAAAGCTACAAATATTAGGATTCAATATGCATATCATTGCGTTAGCAATCCAGTTTCGAGGTTGCAAACAAGCCTACAAAACCTGTCTTCCCTTCACCACACAATCATTTCAACATAGTTATCTAGATTATTTTTCATTGATTAAGTATTAATTTTATAGATAATCATTTTAAGTATTCATTTAAAATAAGTAATTGGATACAATTCCAAAGCTATAGATATTAGGATTCAATATTTGTATCATATAATTCATGTCAGCAACACATTAGGATCCTTACAAGAAAAGATACATTCACATAATTACCTAATTTACTGTGCATTGGTCCCTCTTCCCGTAGCCATCCAGAGCTAGTACGGACATGGCTCATGTGACACGAATTTAATCTCATGATTCCTTCCTTCATTTACAATTTACTATGCTCATGTATAGATGAAAGGTTAACAATGTTTCATTACGTTATCCTATTCACGATAGAGGTGTTGATAAACTCATCGAGTCACTGAATAGTGTATATACCTCATATCACATGTAATTCAACTACATTATTTCACAACCTTTGATTAGGTTTAGTCAAGTATGTTATTTAAACCAATTCATAACACTAATTTAATTGTCAGTCATGATCATTATGGTAAATTAGTTTAATTAAGTCTGTTGAGTATGGTGGTACTATCTCTTATGATTACAATTTACTTTTGTACTTGTCCATATCATTATGATCGTTTCTTGCTAGGATAAACTAGAAACAATATTATATTTTACAAAAAATGTAATTAATCGTAAACATGTAAGTTTCTTCTATTAAGATACAATAGTATGTTTCCCAATGTTTTTTATTTATATTCTACTATACATGATCTTGTTTATTTATGATGAAGTAATATATCATATTGACATACTTTATTCTTTTAGTACTATGTTGTATTTCTTGTTTTGTCTTTCTATTTTCATTGCAGATTCATTTAATAATAATAACATATTACAACAGTTGTGCTAATATTATATATAATAATTCACAATGTAAAATTTACTATTAATCAACGATACAAATATGTCACTTAACACAATCGTAATGATTTGAAAAATAATCCTTAATTTGATAATTAATAACATCAATACCTATTCACAAAGTGATTATCGAATATAATCATTTAATACATCAGGCACATTTTCCTTATACAATTGCAAAGAATAACTTTCACACAAATTAAGTACAAGTACATACATTACATTCATATGAATTAGTATAATAATAATCAATGCATGTCATGTTATCCATTCTTTAATCAAATCATAACACTATTCATTCCTACAAGATGAAGAAATATAATAACATATGCATGGTCAGTTCATTGAAATAACATGAATTATCTACTTAAATCCGGTTGCTTCATTAAAAAATAAAGAATATAATTTTTTTACTTAACCTCTTTATTTCACATTACTTAAATCATAAGCATATTATTGGTCAACACACAATGACAACAATGGACAACTGAATTATAAAATCTATCTAATATAGTCGGTCATACCATTCAAGTGGTATTATTTAATAATTCATTCATTTCATACCACACTCAATCCCTTTCTTATTGCTGTAGACACTAAAATTAGGTCACACTCCCCTTTGGTCCCTTGAAAAATAAGCTCCCATCATCTCCTCCACCTATCATAGACCCAGTCGAGATACCTTTTCCTCTTGGTGAGCATTCTCTATCAGCTACCCAAGATCTTGCAAACCTACTTTCGGCTCTCTTACCCACGGAAGCTGAAGCTAGCTAATTCCTCATCTATAAGACACATTTTACAAGAATTTCCATTAGTTCTTGATCAACTCCACCTACAGACGTGTCGTTCTCACATTTGGTTGATGTTTAGATTACGTGGATAGGGTTTTACTATGGGGGCATCTTCTGCTTCCGGTCTCAACACAGATGTAGATGTCACTTACTAATACTTCCGCTATCTACCCAAAAGTATTCCAACCAATCAAACCGAATACAACCTCCTCTATCACCATTCCTTCCATGACACCCATCATAACTCAAAATACACCCTTACCCATAACCCAAACTACATCTAAACCCAAACCCACACCTACAACATTTTCCTCGACTAAACCTATTACCACCTTAGGGGTCACCCCAACCACCAACGTTACTCATCCACCTATCAAACTAGATTTAGCTACATCCTTCAAAGTCAACACCACACCTACTCTGGCACCTGAACCAAATAACCAAGCCCATAGAACTCATACTCCAGCTTCGTCAGTCACACCTTTACCCTTTCCATCCATCTTAGGATCTCAACCTCCCAACACAGTTAAGAAACCTCCACCCGTCAATAAATCAAAAACACAACAGCCCATTCCTTCCTCACAAACCTCTAATGTACCCAGGATCCCAACATGACTTACACCCACACCCACAACATCTTTACCACCCATACCTCCAATACCTTCAGCAATTCCTTCACTACCCACTACACTTCAATCTCTGTCCCTTACACCTTCTACACAACCCGTATCCTCTACCTTTATAGAACCTTCATTATCCTCGTGGGTAACTCATCCTCTTCCCCTATCTACCTTTCCTTCTAGACCTCACACACCCATATCACCTTTACCCAAGAAGGTGCAACCTAAAGACAAAACTCTGCTACCCCACAACAAGGTAGTCAAAACAACCATACAGCCTCCTATCAGTTCATCCACCATACCCCTACCCAAACAAACATGACCGAAACCCAAAACCATGCCAACACCCAAACCATATCTTGATCCACTCCTCTTCCAAAGATTTTTCCTCAACAATCAACCACACCTACACCCAAACCCATGTTCACTTCCCATTATGATCCACTAGTAGGGTCTTATGCTGAAATTTTAACCAACCTCCTTGAGACTTATGTTATCACATTACCACTGCTTAGACCTTATGATCCTCTCAAACCCAAGCCAAAAGGGTTTGATGATACTTAAATTTATGCCTACCATCATGTGCCAGGGCATGATGTGGAAAATTACAAGGCCTTAAAAATCGTCCTTATCCAGTTATGTCCTCTAGAAGCCAACTTTGATGATGACGACCTTCTCGATGAGGACCTTGCTTCACTGACACCCATTCCCACACTTCCCACTCAACAACCATGACCTCCACCCTCACAGCTCCTAGATCCACCCCCAAGATTTGAAATTAACATGGTTTTACATCACAGAACTTACCACCCCATCACCCAAATGTTGTTGCGCCTCAGCTCACCTCACAGGGTTTTTCTCCTCCAGTAGGTTTTTTCCCGTCATGTCATTATACCACTCATCCTACACCTTCTCCATTTCATGCCTCCCCTCAAATCAACATGATACACATCACTACACGTGCTCAGAAGGATAAGGGAAAAGAAAAGGAAACCGACCCACCAACTAATCCCATACCCAACATACCATCTTCACCCATGCCTAAAATCACTATCCACGGCCCCACATATCCTATTTCTAATGGTGTCACACATCGCACCATGCTCAAATAATTACACCAATCTCCCCTCAAAATTTCCTTATATGACCTCATCCAAACCTCAGAATCCCATCGTTAAGATCTCATGGAGGTTCTTCAATCTATTGAGGTTTTACCCAATGACCCTACACCCATAGCCTCCATTATCACACCCCATCATGTAGGCTCTCTCACTAAATTACCACCTTCATCTTTTCCCCACCCTATTCACCAAGTAGCCTCCCTTAGCTTCTCAGAGGAAGATATTACGCCACACCAAAATGATGACCCAGACCCATCCCTCTTCATCTCTGTCCACATCAATGACATACGGGTACACCATGTGATGATTGATGGGGGCGCCAGCATTAACATCATTTCATCCTATGCATTTTCTCAAATGTGCATACCTAACAATTACATGCATAAACATCCTATCATGTTGCATTCATTCAATGATGCTATCACCTCTACACTAGGCACAGTCATCCTCCACATTTGCGTGGGCCCCCACACTATTCCAAAACTATTTTACGTCTTAGAGGGGGAATTCCAATATAACCTGTTGCTTGGCAGACCCTAGATTCATGTCATGGGTTGTGTTCCTTCCACTTTGCATCATTGTGTAAAGTTTGAACATGAAGGACACACCTATACCATTCCAGCTGACCCATCACCTTTTAAAACATGCAACATGCTTTACTGACCCAATGATGTGCTCATACCTATTAAGCCGTCTACCTCCATGCAACCACTACTTCTTCACCTACACCTCCACTTACCAGCACAACCACTGCTTCAACCACACATACCTCCTCCATTCCTACTGCTGCCACAACCTCCACGGCTGACCCATTAGCTCCCAATCTGTTAACTCTACCTCCGACATCGGGCTCCTACATTTCATCCATTCTAGCTACCTACATACCAACCACCGATCCCTTGGAAGGTATTTTTCAACACCTCACTCTGGGGGAATACCGCCTATATAGTGTCAACACATTCCTTACTCCACAAGAGTACGGAAGCCTTCACCAACACCCAGGTTATGATCACCGTATAGGAGAACGTATCTTGTATGGTCCTCCTCACCTTTGTACTAGTCTCACCTATGGGGGACTTGATACTACCACTTAAACACTTGAACCACCATCACAAACCCACCCATTTTCTGCTGACTTCCAATCACTTACCAATCACCATTTTTCCCACACCTTCCTACACCGATGTGCATGGAAGGGTTTTGGTTTTGGATTTTACGATCAAGGCCGCCATACCATTCATTCCATGTACCACCCACAAACATAACGACCATAGTGGTATCGGCTTTCCTGAACCACCTACCAAACAGGCCCGCATTGAACTCATTAAGGACACTAGCCCTTCTCCACCTTCTTCACCCTCTCCACCTTCATCACCACTCTCACGATAGAGTCGATGGATCTTGAATCTATCCCTCCTAATTTTTTTTTTCATAAACACTATTTCCTTGGGCTTTGACTTATCAATGTGAGGGCGAGGCCCCTTCCACTCTTCCCTTCCTGTATCCTGAAATGATCGATGACGATACACCTTCAATTAATGTCATTCAATGTCAGGATGATGAATCTATACTCACCTACCTTGGTGCAGAAGACTCATATATTCATCGGTCGTTACCTTCTGAGACACAAACCATGTTGAATGAATCGACTATTGAGATCAACATTCATACTTAGGATGACCCGCACATCCTAAAGATCGGTCAATCTTTAGATGCTGCTGAATAGGAAGCCATCACTTCTTTTCTCAGAGATCATAACCACGCTTTCACTTGGTCTTACGCAGACATGCCTGGTATTGACCCCACCATAGTGGTCCACAATATCATAACCATTCCCGATGCCAAACCCATCAAAAAAAAGCTGAGGAAAATGCACCCTCACATTGCCCTTCTCGTCAAAGAAGAACTTCAGCGCCTTCTTTTCGTTTCCTTCATCTTACCCATTGATTATCCTCATTGGATTTCTAACATTGTCCCTGTCACTAAGGTGACAGGGGGACTCTGTATTTACATGGAACTTCCATGACCTCAACCTAGCATGTCTGAAAGATGACTTTCCCTTACCCGGTATTGACCAGCTGGTTGACCTTACCACTGGCCACAAGATGTTATCACTCATGGATGGCTTCTCAGGTTACAACCAAATCTTTCTTTCCCTAGAGGATCAACACAAAACCTCATTCATCACCCCTTGGGGGACCTTCTGCTATCGAGTCATTCCTTTAGCCTTAAAAATTGCTGGTGCCACATATCAACGGGCTATGACTTACATCTTCCATGACATCATGCATCGCATATTGGAAGATTATGTGGATGATCTCTTGGCCAAATCTAAGCGTCACTCTGAGCACCTTTACCGTCCTAAAAACCATTTTTGACCGTCTCATTAAATATTGTGTTGCACCTTCAGCCTAAGAAGTGCATCTTCGCGGTCCTCTCAGGAAAGCTCCTGGGCTTTATCATTTCCCTACATGGTATAGAAGTTGAAGCCTACTAAAGTCAAGGCCATTCTCAAAATTCCTCCACCTACTAACCTTAGACAACTCCATAGCCTGCAAGTTAAATTGCAGTCTATTCACCATTTCATTTCACAATTATCGGATCGGTGCCAACCATTTCATCATCTACTCAAGAAGGATGTCTCCTTTAAATGGGATGATGACTACCACAAAGCTTTTGAGGCCTTAAAACAATACCTTCTCCAATCACCCATACTCATTCCACCTAAAGATGATCAACCTTTTTACCTATACATCTCAGCTACCGATCATTCCTTGGGAGCCATGCTCGCTCATCATGATGAACAACACAGGGAGAAAGTGGTTTATTACATAAACCGTACTCTTTTGGACTATGAAACCTGATACACCCACCCACAAAACAATTTCTTAGCCTTAGTTTTCATTGCCACCAAACTCCATCATTACCTACTCAACCACAAAACCTATGTTGTGACCAACACCGACCCCTTACACTTCATGTATGCCAAACCTTATCAAAATCAGTGTGCCACATGATGGCTTATGATTTTATCTGATCTTGACCTCGAATTCATTCATTAAAATTCCATCAAGGGCCAAGCTATCACTGACCAATTGGCTGACACACCTATTTCTAGGGATCAACCCTCTAATTTTGACTTTCCAGATGAGTCGATTGCTACCCTTTCCCTAGATGAACCCCCTTACCAAATGACACTCTTCTTCGATGGTTCAAAGTGTTAGCGTGGGGGTGGGGCTGGTATTATCCTCATTCCTCTTGATGGTGAACCCATGCCTATGTCTTTCAAACTAGATTTTGAATGCACCAACAATATTGCTGAATACAAAGAACTCGTACTAGGTCTCTAAGCCACCTATGCCCTAGATGTCAAATCCATCAACATCTTTGGTGATTCTCAATTGGTCATAAACCAAGTCAATGGTATATACCAATGTCTTAACGAGATACTTCAAAAGTATAAACATCATGTAGATGTACTTTTGACCACCTTTGACAGTTACACCCTTCAAACCATCCCACGTTCAACCAACAAATTTGTAGATACCATGGCCTGCTTAGCTTCCCAAATACCTTGCTTCGCCCGCCGATTCTAAAATCTTTGTCACCGTACAACGCCTCCAATCACCTTCTTATTTACCTCACAATGTTTACTCCATCGAAACCATCACCTCTGACTTGAGTGACCTTTGGTACAAACAATACTCTGAATACCTTTCTCTCTCCATCTTACCTCCTGATCTCACCTGTAACAGACAACGTGCCTTCCTTAAAAAGGTCTCTCGTTATGTCATCCTAGGGGGACTATCCTCTATAAGCAGGCTTTGATGGTATTCTCTTACGATGCCTCACAAGTTTTGAAATTCCTTATACCATTAAGGAAGTTCATGATGGCATATGTGGAGGTCACTTCAGTGGCCTTGCTGTTGCTAAGCGTATTCTTCGCCTGGGCTATTACTGGCTGGACCCTTAACCATGATTATTGTGACTACTTCAAACATTGTGTAAAATGCCAACAACATTCCAATCTTCATCATACACCCAGTCATGCCTTACAGGTCACCCGTGACCTTTGGCCCTTCTCTCAATGGGGTTTGGATCTTGTCAGAGAAATCAATCCCCATTCTTCCCAACGCCATCAATGGATCATCACTGCTACCGAATACTATACAAAATGGGTGGAAGCCATACCACTCATCTCCACGAAAGTTGAGAAAATATGTGAGTTTATTAACCACCACATCATTTTTCACTTTGGTGTTCCTCATCGCCTCATCACTGACAATGGAAAACAATTCAAAAACAAAACATTACAAAACTTTGTGATGCCTTTGGCATTTAGCTTAGTTTCTCATCACCTTATTACCCACAAACCAATGGCCAAGCTGAATCCACTAACAAAACCCTCAACAAAATTCTTATGAAAGTGGTTAATGATAATGGGAAGGATTGGCATACGCACATTCCTTTTTCCCTATGGGCATATTGCACTAGTATTCACACTTCCACTATGGCCACACCCTTTTCTCTGGTCTATAGTATAGAGGTAGTCCTGCCTCTTGAAGTCCAAATTCCCTCACTCCGCATTTCTCTCCATGACATGCTCAATGATGATGACTTTTTTCAGGACCATTTAGCACAACTAGAGTTATTAGATGAACATCGTCTTAACGCTCTTGATCACCTTCAAGTTTACCAAAAATGTATCAAACATGCCTATGAAAACATGTCCATGCACGAACCTTCCAAGTTAGTGACCTTGTCCTGAAAGAAAATCAACATGTAACTCAAATGTAACTAAAGCAAAAAAAATAAACGGGGCAAATTTGCTCCTAATTGGCTTGGACCATACATCATGACTCATACCTATGGATCAGGCACTTATCGTTTATCTTCACTCGATGGTAAACCTGAACCTGAGCCCCTTAATGCCTTGCATCTTTGACCATTCTATTGTTGACTTTTAGTCCTACCTCACCTTTTGTCTCTTTCCATGCTCATCCCTTGAGCACTATTCACTTCATACACCTCACCAATGATTAAACAAGAATCATGTGAGTACTCAGTCACTTGTTATCTTCTCTTGAATATGTGTACCACAGCGCTGCACATAGCATGATTCTCATGGATACTTTTCATCTACCTTTAGATGAGATCCCATGGTCATTTCACCTTGCCTTTTGCATGAGAGTCCTATCCTCCACCTTGGTCTATGTCCATGAATTCAAAGCCCTCACATGGGATATAACTCCTTGATTCAAACTTCCAATCAAAAGATGACTCCCTCAAAAGGACATCTTCCTCTTGACAATTGCTGCTATAAATAGACTGCTCCCTTGAAGGACAAGCTATGTAAAGCTCTGAAAAAAACAAAAAAAAAATGAAGAGAGCAACTGAAGCTTCCCACATTGATCAACTTCATGAAGACCTCAAGTAGTTAAATGTTCTTCATCCCATATAGACTTCTGCATAGATCAGTCTACCTCAAATACAAGTCAAAACAATAAACCTTTAGTCATGGACTTGCCCATTGTGACCTAGGTTCTCTTGCCCAAAGTGCATGCTACCTATACCATATAAAAATTAACTACCTTTCACCCTTCTTTATCATTCCCACTCCCATTTCCTACTGCCTCAAGGGACTTCTTGGAACTTAGACATTTGGTGATCATGTGACAACTTTTCACCATAGAACAATCAATCATGCAATGTCTTTAGGGTCTTACCTTCATCACCTCCTCCAAGTGATCTATGGTATCATCCCCAATCAGGTGGCTTTATTTCCCCCTCTTATCCTTTTAACCGTATTTGTTTATGTTTTGATTACCTTATATAGGACTTCATCCTCGACGCTTACCTTTGGGGTAATCTTCCTCTTTCACCATCAATCGACCCCACCTACATCACTTTACCTATAATCCACCCACACCTAACAGACCTACAACCCACACCATGCCTAAAACCTACTAACTCATTTTCATACCTCCTCATATTCTTCCCTAGCTCATGAGAGAACTACATCGGCCTAAGGTCCCTTTTCGTCGGGACTATGTAGTCAACACTCTGAGGGTATGGGGCCCTTGGAGGTTAGCTCAGCCATTCTATACCCTAAACAATTCATCTTCCATGTTCCTCACATTACATCACACATCACTTAGTTTCCCTTTTATATCCCAAAATTGGAAATTAAACCAAATATATAACAATTTGCTTCATATTTTAATCCTTATCACAACATACATTTATTACGCCTACCATTTTTTTATCATCACTATGCATAGATTATACCACATCTCACATATTACCCATATTATCATTCATTGCATAAAATAATGCATCACAACTTCACCTACTTTCTAACTCAACCATACCTATGACCTGACTCAATCCATGTCTACAACTTGACTCGATCCATGCCTAAACCAACCTAAATTCATCATGCCTAACTCACCTAATTTCTGTCCATATCAAAACAACAAATCAAAAATCTCATCAATGCACCAATAAATCGAAAATCTCATCACCACATCAACAAATCAAAAAAATATAATGTATCTCATCATATAAATAAATGTGTATCTTAATACAATATACATGGCTATCTCCTCATGTCCATCATCTCAAAATCATCGGCACACAGGCTGATACACAATACAAAATGTCATTGACACATAGGTCGATCTCATATATACAATAAAATAATGAATCAATACAAAATCTCTTCAGCACGCAGGCCAGTATGTGATAAAAAATACAACTATCTCTCGGCACATAGGCCAGTATATATCACAAAAAAATACTATCATACATAAAAACCAAGTACCACATATCAGGCATCTCGGTGGATGTCCTCCATCTCTGTATTGCCTATACCCTTGGCCTCCTGGGTCCCTGCTGGCACCTCAACTGGAGCTGGTCTCTGTAAACTAGTAGAATCTACCTGATCTAACCTCAAAGCTCGCTGACCCCCTGTGCTCTCCACACTGTGAGTGTGGGATCTCATCCTCTCACTAGATGCCTGCTATGTCCTGTACTCAACATAGGATATGAAGTCTATCCCAGCCACCATCAGCTGGTCCTGGTAATATCTAGCCTCACCTAGGGCATCCCATAACCTAGATATAGGCACGGTCTGTGGTGGTCCCATAGGTCTCGTCCCCTGTACCTATCATGTGGGACCCTACCCCACTCCTGCCTGTGAACTGGGACCCAGTCTCGATGCCTGTGGTGGTGCCCCTTGCCCCTGTGCCTGTATCTGGGCCTGTAAGACCCCAATTTGTGCCTGGGCTATGGCCAACTGGCCCTGTAAACCTGCCACCTAAGCCTATAAGGCCGCCACCTGACCATCACCCTCCTCTCCATCTCCATCTCCTCCACCCAGCCATCTGGGCCTATAGACTGGCCACCTGTACATGTAGCTCTGCTACCTCTACCTCAGAGCTCTCCAACTGTGTCTGTAGTATACCCAACTGGGTAATCAGCATAGCCACCAACCCCTGTAGGGCATCTCTCTGCACCGTAATGGTGGCTAAATCTGGCTGCCCTGGTCTGGGTGGTATGGCTCGTAAGTGAGCCACCCACCACTGTTTGTACCTATCTGTGACCCTCGAGATCATCTATCTTCTGGTCCACTACCTGCTCCTCCTACCTTGTGGGTACGATAGGCTATGGTAGAGGTAAGGGCCTCTCCACGTCGTCTCTCTCGGTACTATGGGAAGGGTGGAGGTACGTCCTGTAAAAGCCTGAACTACCACTGGAATCTTATCCACCGGGATCATCTCATGCTCCCCCGGCATGGCGACCCTGTATCCATCTCACCAGCTAGAGCTCAGCTAGCTCCTTGTGCATATGCCTATATGAGGGGAATCCCACATACGGCCTCTAGATAATGTCCAATCTAGACAACCCCTCTAGTAACCACCAAAAATAGGCCACATCATGTGTGGGCCTCTCAGATCTCCACTCTCCAATAGAAGGCACCCATTTCCTATATCCCACTTGAACAAATCTCGATAGGAATGCATCAACTTAGGGCATCCCTACTAGACACACATAAACTATGTGCTCATACGCCCAACAGTGTAGTAAGAATGTACAACATAGGATGAACCTGTGCACAGCCACCCATATGCCCACAACTCCCTGTAAAAGTGCACCAAGAATGCTGGTGCCTAGGAAAAGTGGGTCTCATCTACCATCATGTCATGGAGTACCCCCATCAGTGATTGGGGAAAACATCCACCCTCTGCATCTGGTAGTGCAAAGCAGCACACTGCCTCCATCAAAAGAACCACTAGCCTCGTCTCCTCCGGATGGGCTAGGTACATCTCTCCATAACTCAAGTTGGCACTATGGAATGTCAACTCGGCCATCCCCTCTCTAAAAATGTCACAATCAGCTCCTCTGAGGCCTCAGAGGAGACAGAGTAGACCTATGTACCCAATATGGGTAACCATAGAATCCTGAACACGTCCTCCAGGGTGACAGTAATCTCACCCTGTCGGCAGGTGGAATGTGTTGGTCACAGAATCCCATCTATCGATGAGCATGACCATCAAACTAGGCTACCAGACTACATGTCGATATCGTCAGACTCCACTCAAGCTAACTACCTCCACATGCGGCAGCTCCTCTGGGGTCGTTGCACCACACACTGTCACAAGCAAAGGGAAGAACCCTGTCCCGCATATGTAGCTAATCTCTCCCCTGCATCCAATACAAACAAAACATTAATCTACATTTACCATACCCATACTCACCTGCTATCATTTTCCCATAACCTATTTTCACCCTACCCATCTCAACCACCTAGCCCACATCACTTTTTGACCCGTTTCCCAGTACCAAAACCTGACCGACTGTCGGTCACCTATTTGGTTCCCCCCTAATCGACCCTAGTCACCCTTTAACCGACATCGGTCACCTATTTGGTGAACGATATTGGTTAACGCTAACCAACCCCCAGTCACCCTTTAACTTACATCAGTCACCTATTTGGTGACCGATACCAGTTCCACCTTACCAACGCCGGCCATAAACTGACCAACGCCAGTCACTGTGCGTGGTAACAATCCACAATTCCCCAAACCCCCCTTTCTAAAAAACCTCCCCCCTTGCCCCTTTTACCCACCTACAATGACCTAAAATACCCTTGCACCTCCACCCACCCCCTCTATCCCATTTATTACCCTCCCCATTCCTCTTTTTACCCACTTTTCCCCCCATTCCCAAATTTAATCTTTTCCCACCCATAAAAACAAAAACCAAACCAAAACTACAAAAAACAATTTACTAATCCCTTGATCTATCTAATCAAATACACCTAGAGTTGATCACTTACCTTGTCACATTACCATTGTCTTGGTGGCACGTCTGGCCACTACACCAGTGGCCCGCCTGATCCCTCTCCAGCCTCTTCCATCACCAAATCGCTACCCATAACCTCTACCCAATCAAATCCCTCGCACTGATCCTGTGGACCCACTTCTCACCACCCAATCACTCGTCGTTCACACCACCAACTCAATGCTCCATTCCATCTGGACACTTTTCTCTCTTTTCTCACTCTTTTTTGTCATTTTCTCACTTAGCTAAATGACAAATGAATAACAAAAAACATAGATTTTTTTTTTTATAACAAACCTGACCTAACCGATGTCGATTACCCTTGACCGGCATCGAATTGCACGTGCCCTACCTAACCATCGTCAATTGACCTATACTGACGTCAGTTATCCTTGACCAGCATCGGTCACCCTCACCTGTACATTGCCCTAAATTTTACCCTTTTACCCTACCCCCTACCTCCTTTCTTTTGCCTCACCCAACCTTCACCCTGATCATTTACCCCACCCCACCTTTACCCAAACCATTTACCTCACCTTGTTGACCTCATCATTTTACTACCTCCCTTTGTGCTCATTTTGGGGACTCATTATTTTACCCCTACCTTGGCCTTACCCATTCTTTGACCTAGATATTTGGACCTGGACCATTGCACTAGTGACCTTTGACCTCATGTGTTTACTATACCTTGTGGCACTATTACCTGTGTTGTTGACTTAATGACCTTACCTAGCCTATTGTCATGACCGTTTATCCTAACCCTACCTTTGGTGTACTAGAACATACCTAAACATTCCTGCACCTAACCTATGTTGTGTTTCCTGACCATATCCTATACCTTGGATATCAGAATCACTTCAACCTCATTTGGATAAACCTATCAACCATAGACAATGTAAAGTTTGCCTGCTCTTCAGCTTGGTAGTGTGCTGTAGTTTATACATGTGCGTTTGCTTGACTATTTCTACCTTTGACCCTGACCCATTACCTAGATTTCCTAAGTAGACCTTTAACCCCTTTTCCCCAATGTCCACCTATCTTTTCCTCACATTTACCTTTTATCAAACCACTCACCACTTCTGCCTTCATCCTCGTCAGTTCCTGGTTTGAGGGGGATCACCTTCACCCACACATGGGGCAACCACATCTTATTTTTGTTAACGTCGCTTACCAATATAAGCTATGCAACAAAAAAGGGAAAAATGTAGACACTAAAATTAGGTGACACTCCTCTTTAGTCCCCTCGACAAATAAACATCCTTCATTACATTAAACTGGGCCATGGCCCCCCTTCACCCCACTAATATTAATTTAATTAATATAATTAAATTAATTCATTATCCTCACCATATTTTATTATTTAAATATCTTAATTTAGATAATATCCACACATACACCACCTCATTAAGCTAACTCACCCTAAGACCTATTCTTAGTAAGTCTCCATAACAAACTAAGACTTACCCAAACCCTAAATATCAATGCCTACATTCCCTCTAACCACATTCTCACATGCTTACAAGAAGCTTCCAGTCTAATCCGCGGGTTAACAACACAAGATCTAATAAAATCAAGAGGATCTCCCTAGTTTGGTAAACCTAGGAAATCCCACCTTGATCGACGCTAGTTTACCCCTAACCGTCACCAGTTAAGCCATAACTACCATCGATTACCCTTTTAACCCCCCAAAACAACCTTATTTTCAAGGTTGGAAAAGTTTGGAAAAATTTGGTGAACATTAGCACATTCTAGAGAGATATCACATCTTCTGAGAGAAAATTCCAAGGAGAACATGCATGCAAGGAAGGAGATCAAGCATTTTCTTCTACATAGCCATCCAGCACTCACCCCAACAATGATTTGATCTAACCAAGCAAAGAGGAATTCACATGTAGCCCATGCAGAAGCTCTGTTATGGTTGGTGATCACCTGCAGCCTTCAACCTCTTACCAGTAGCTCCATCCCTCATTCACAAGCATCCAGGACTAGAATCCAAGTAAGTAAAACATTATACTTCTCTGGTTCATTTCATTTCATCATTATATTATCACATATTGTTTACCCTAGCCACCCATTGACCTCCTTCAACACTCCCCCTCCATATACCCATTAAAACCTCGCTAAATCCCACCCAAGCTACCAAATACCTCATTCCAACCATCCAAATTCCTTTGTTAAATCACAAAGGAAACCCAAAGCTCATTCTATGGCATTCCCAGTTTTCCACAGTAATCAGCACCAGTTACACCCAACCGGCATCGGTCTCTGTATTTTCCCATACAACTCAAAACCATAACTTATTAACCTAACTCCACATCACCCTTATTCACCTGTGACCTACCTAAGACCTCTGTCAGACCTGCAGAGACCCATAACCAATTACTTGACCTTTGGATCCTACTCTAACCTATCCTGTTAGATTAGATATTTCTTATTGTGTTTTAAGTGAGATACCTAAATCATTTTGAATTACAATAGGATTTACTTCATTTCCTACATTAAATTGTTTAAAAATAATGGACTAATAGCCATCTAGGAAGTGTCACACTTCTCGGATCTAGCACATGCTAGGTAGTTCACTACACATATTGTTTAACTCTTTCTAGTGGTCTTGCTTTTCATTACAGGTAGTTCCTCCTAGCCAAAAGGAAGTTCTCACAATTAGTTGTGGATTTAGAAGTCATATGCATGCAACAACCCATCAACCAACATTAAAAAGGTATTCCTCCTATACCTGTTACCCTATCTATTTCTTCAATATTTCAAAGAAACATCTAAGAATCAGGTGAAACAATTGCAATTTGAAATGAACAAACCATTAAAATACAAAAATACAATTATAAGGTCTCTGTAAAACCCGTTATCAAGGATAAGGATTTTTTATGTTATGTCATCAATAATCTCAAGTCACAAAGAGTCAAGCAATGATATCTCAGCTTAATATTGGGTTGAATACAACAACCCTATTTTGCATGTCTCTTCTTACTTGTAATAAACCTACTATAGTAACTCCCAACCATCCATTATTGTAAAATACAGGTAAACCAATGAGTTTGATAACAATCCATAAAAGGGGTTTGATAACATGAACTTAATTTTTACTAAGACAAAATGAAAAATAATAATAATAAAAAATATTTATTACAATCAAATTATGTAGGAGCAAATGGAAGTGAGAGTGGTAAGCATAATTTTGAATGCAACGGAGGTGGGAAATATTAGTTTGAATGGTGGAAGCGGGAGTGATGGAATCCCTACTGCGGATTCTATAGAATCTGTGAAGCCTCAAAGGACATTACAGGAGCATGTGCATAAACCCAGGTAAGGAAAATAAATTGGAGCTAGCGGTGGAATCCACGTGGAATCCTAGTGGTGGAAATATTGGTTGGGAAAAAGCTGGACAAAAATTCATTAGAAGGATTGGAGCCTTCTAAAGATAAGGTCCTTCTGGCTCTTAAAATACTAGATTCTCTCTTGGAGCGAGCCAAGGAAAATATGGAAGGTGCTTTATTTTCCAAATGCTTGGGATCTTATCGTAACATTGATTTATTCCGCAGTTGACCTAAGAGAAGATGGGAACAAAATCGATCTATTGAGGTAATTACATATGTGAATGGTTTTTTATTAATTTCTCTTCCTAGTAAAAGACCATGTCTTAATAATTATATCTGGAGGGTCTTCATTCATTGGTAAATCCCATGTGGTGGTGTAACAATGGGAACCGACCTTCAACCCCTATGGCAAAAAACCATCTCTAAATATCCTATATGGGTGAATCTCTCTGGCTTACCTCTCTAGTTTTGGGAATCTAAGGTCCTGATCGGTATAGCCAAAAGTATGGGAACCCCGATAGCAATTGATCTTATTACTAATTCTAGAACCAGGCTTACACATGCAAGGTTTTGCATTAATATGAAAGAAGAATCTATGCTAGAAGAAATTATCACTTTGATCTCAAATTTTATGGATTGGGTGCAAAGATTTGAGTATGCTCCATCCCCTTTTGTTTGTTACAAATGTATATCTATAGGGAATGATCCTTGAAAGTTCCCAAAATATAAGAAGAAGTAGGAATCATGTCCAAGATATCATACTACGGGTCCTAATAAAGATAACATAGAATGGATAAAAGTGGGGAAAAATGGAAGAAATTTCAGGCAGGATTTTGGAAGGGATCAAGAGGTTCCAAAGGAGACTAAAGTTGCTGAAACATAAATTGTGGCTGAGGCTGAGGCTGAAGCTGAAGAAGATGATCCAAAGAACAAGGTTGAATGGGGTAAAGCACAAAATGAGAAGATGTGTAAAGGGGACTTTTTCCCCAAATCTAAAACAGAAGGAAGATGAGTATCTATTTGATTCATAAGGGAACTATATACTGAAATTGGCTCGAGGTCTTTCTCTAGAAGATTTATCCATGATTGGACAAAGCTCTTTCAGAAAAAGAGAAGAGGAAGGCATATCATCTTCTAATGATTTTGACCTCTTGATGGGAGGTATTTTTATGGATTCTATTGAGCTAGTGTCCTCCCCTGTTACTCCCATAATAGGGTCCAAGCCTATTACTAGAATTAATTTCAAAGTTGATATGGGTAAAGATTTAAATCCTAAAGGAAGAAAATATAACAAAGAGAAGAGGGAGACCTTGGTTAAGAAATACATGGATAAATGGATACAAAAACCACTTAGATTTCCTCAATCAAAGAGTAAATTATCTTACTCTTTTGGAATATTATAGGGTTAAATAACCCTAGTAAGCAAAGAATCCTGAAATATTTTAGGAACAAATACAAACTTGGATATCTTGATGATACAAGAAACAAAGATGAGTACAGAAAGATTCAAAGAAGTGGGAAATATGGTATGGAAAGATGGCCTTTGGGTTGGGGTAATCTTGGAAAGGGATTCAAGAGGCATTTTCACCCTCTAGAATCCCCTCTTGGTTAAAGGCAATGGTGCTCCTATCATCGTCCAACCACCTAACCATGGGTTTTACTGATTTAAATTTCAAACAAGTCCTGGATTATTTCTAATATCTATGCCCCTAACTCTGTGATTAGTATAAGGAATATTTGGTGAGAACTTTCTAATGGGAGTCCCCTTTTTAAATATGGTGATTGGATTGTTAGAGGAGTCTTCAATACTCCTCTTTCCCTGGGGGAAAAAAATAGTGGAGCCATTTCCTATATAGATAACATGGATGAGTTAGATAATTTTTTAGTTAATAATGACCTTGTGGACCTCACGCTTGGAGGGTCCAAATTTACTTGGGCTAATAGATGAAATATATAGGACCTTATATATATTAGAATAGAAAAGATTTGTGGTGAGCCATTCTTGCATGATCAATCAACTCTACTCTAATTTCCACCTTGCCCAAAATTGGATTTGACCACAACCCAATCATTCTCAAGATGGGTATGGCTATTCCTAAAGAATATAGAACTTTCAGATTTGAAAAAGGGGTAGCTCCAACATCCTGACATCCTCTTGAGAATTTAAGAGTGGTGGGGGATAATGGTCCATGGGGTTCCAGTGTACAAATTAAGTTTAAATTTGAAGCATATTAAACAAAATCTAAAAAATTGGAATAATGAAATTTTTTGGGAACATTTTTCAATCTAAGAGTACAAATAGAGGAAGACTTAAGGACTATTAAGGAGATGATGGATGAAGATAGGCTCAACCAAGTACTTAAATGTCAATAACAATCTCTCCTCATTAAATATTATGATATCTTGACCAAGGAGGAAGTCTACTGGAAGAAAAAATCTAGAGTTAAATGGCTAAAGGAGGGTGATAGAAACACTAAATTCTTCCAATTCTTTCCCACCTATAAGAAAAATCATCTCAAGATGAAGGAGATTAGGAAAAATGATGGTACTCTCATAGAAGATGAAAAATAAATCAATGAATTTACTGTCAATTATTTTAAGGACCTCTTTCTCCTTGGGCCTGATCTAAATAGAACATCTTGGGAGAAGACCCTTGGAATCTTCCAGAATGTCATTTCAGATCAAGAAAATAGAGATCTCATGCTCATTCTAGGGGAGGAAGAAATCAGATATGTTGTTTTTTGACAAGGAACTGGATAAATCTCCTGGATCAGATGAGTTCCTGGATTTCTTTTTCCAACAGTTCTAGGAATTAGTCAAGAATGAGGTCATTGAGATGATCTAGAATTTCTTAAGTAATGGTCATATTCTTAAACATATTAAAAAAAATTCCTATTCCTTATTCCCAAGATGATAGGTGCCAAGGAGGTGAAATATTTTAGACCCATCAGTCTATGCAATACCAGTTAGAAATTGATTACCAAAAATTATCACTTTCAGGCTCAGGAAAGTGCTATCCAACTTCATCTCTACAAATCAAGGAGATTTTGTTCCTGGGAAGACAAATTCTTCACAACATTGTGGTCATCCAAGAAGCCATTCACTCAATCAAAATTTTAGGAAGATCCACCATTTTCAAGCTAGATATGCACAAAGTGTATGACAGAGTTTCATGGGCCCTCCTCTGGGCCATTCTATCCAAGTTGGGATCTGATGCCTTCTTCATCAATATGGTTATGGTCTGGATTTCTTCTATGAGTTTATCTATTATGATCAATGGTAAATCAGAAGGATTATTTCAAGCTAGTAGAGGTCTCAGACATGGATACCCCCTCTTTCCCTTCATCTGTACGATTGTGGGGGAAAAATTTAAGCATACTTTCCAATCATGTGGTTTCCCTTAACCTCTTGCAAGGTCTCAAATTTTCTAATGGCCTTCAGCCCACTTACCTAAACCAATTCATGGGTTACAATTTCTTGATGGGGAAGGAATCTATACAGGAAGCCTATATCTTTAAAGAGGTTCTGAATGAGTATGAGGAGGTCTCTGTCTAACTAGTCAACATCCTCAAAAGTTTTATTTTCTTCTTAAATGTGGAAGAGAATTTCCAGGAGATATTAGCCCGCATTTTTGTCTATAAGATAAATAATTTTCTTAACTCCTATTTGGGAATGCCCCTCATTCATAAAAAAATGAATCATTCCATTTGGAACACTCTTCTCGAGAGAGTTTCTAATAAGTTGTCTTCTAGGAAGGGGATTCTCTTATGTCAATCTGGAAAAATTCAACTCCTCCAAATCTCTGTTAAAGGTGTTCCAATATATGTCATGTCCCTTTTTCAGCTTCCGGGTAAGATTTTGGAAGCTCTTGAAAAAAATTCAAAAAAGGTTCCTGTGGGCTGGGACTGAGGAGAAATTCAAATTTCCTCTTATGGCTTGGGAAAAAGTAACCAAGCCTAAGGAGTGTGATATGAAACTCATGAATGAAGCTATTATGGCTAAAGCTGGTTGGAGAGTGATAAAGGAAGTGGGCCTATGGATTGATATCATCGAAAGGAAATATTTAAGCAATACTAGTATAATAGAGACTTTCTTTTTGCGAGACAATATCCCCAAGGGATCCTTTTTTTGGAATTATTTTCTCTCTTCTAGGGAGATCCTAAGCAGGGGTATTAAATGGAACATTGGGAAAGGTGATAGAATTAACTTTTGGAGGGATTGTTGGATCTCTGATAAACATCTTGTGGAGGATGATCCCAGGAGAACTGTGGTGCAGTTATTTGAAGACAATGGTAAAGTTTGGGTTAAGAACTATTAGAGCTTCTCCAATAATATTGTTCTTTGGGAGAAGGTGATTTCCCCTCCAAACTTCATTGGGGACACTCAATTTTTAGATGAACTTAACTCAAAGTTAAATAACATGTATATTCCTATTTTCCAAAAAAAAAAAGACTTTATTATTTGGAAGGAAGACGATTCTAGAAATTTCTCTGTTAAATCTACGTACCTCCTTAACTTCAAGAATTCTAGCCAAAACGATTACTGGAGTAAACTCTGGGTAAAATACCTTCTACCTAAAGTTAACATTTTCCTATGGTTGGCTTCTTAGAATAAAATCCTCACTTTAGGAAATTTGAGGAAACATGGCATGCTCCTCCCTAATAGGTGTGTCCTTTGCAAAAAATAGGAGGAAAGTGTTAACCACCTCCTCATCTCATGCCCCTTTTCTCAAGTAGTGTTGTCCAAGTTGTTGGATTTTTTCAAGGTCCAATGGGTTTTTCCTAATTACATTGAAGAATGTTGGTTACAATGGGATTTACCTTTTAGGTATCCCTTTCTTATGGCTACCTAGAAAATGGCCTTGCCACACTTCATTTGGAGCTTATGGAAGGAAATAAATTCTCTCATCTTCATAAATCAAAAGGCCTATTTCAGAAAGGTCAGTGATGTGCTGATTTCCTCAATTAAAGAGAAATCCAAACTCATTAAGGTGAAGTATAAAAAGGTTTCTTCTAGTAGAGAATAGGAAGTGCTCAAATTTTTTTCCTTCATTCCGCCTCAAGTCAATTTCTTGTCCACTAAAATTAAATGGTCCAAACCTGAAAGGGGAAAATTCAAACTTAATTTTGATGGGGCTTTTAAAGGTAACCCTGGCCTAGATGGTGGAGGAGGCATAATTAGGGATCATAATGGGGATTGGATCTTAGCCTATGTTGGTCCTTTGGGGACTCAGAGAAATAATGTGGTTAAAGCTTGTGCTCTTCTCTGGGGTTTCAGTATTACAAAGAAGAAAGTAATTAAATATATCCTTATTGAAAGGGACTCTCTTCTCATTTTAAATGCAATCAGTAAGACTAGTCACAATAATTAGATCTTGGGAAATATTATTAACGATATTAAAGAACACCTTAAGTACTTTGATTCCCATATCATTACTCATTCCCTTGCATAGGAAATTCTTGTTCAAACAGATTGGTGAATGAGGGACTTAAAAATAATGATTATAAGGTCTAGAAAAAAGGTGATGTCATACCTATACATATTAATGATATTATCAATCATGAAAAGTTGTAAGCACTTCACCTCAAGTAGTGCAAGGGATAATAATGAGTTCATTTTCCAATATTAGAAAATCATGTCTAGCTTAAGGTATTCTTGGAAAGAAAAGTCTAATTTCAAAAATTACAGACCTAAAAGGGTTGTGCATTGTCTGGCTATCATGGGTGGTGATAGAACCAAAGTTTAGTCATCTAGTCTTGGGCGTATTGTGGAGGATAAGTATATGTGGCACCTTTTTTGAATTAGGGGTTTCAAGAACTTTATCACTAGACTCCAAGGGCATGATCCCTCACTTACTATTAAGTTTGGGTTGGCATGGAAGGAAGGGAAATCAGTGATTTGTGGCATGGAAATAGAAATGTTAGAGGAAGCCCTAGCCCATGTTACTGGAATGGACATGGAAGGTATGAAAATCTTCAAGGATAGGAATTGGAGAGAGTATGAAATCAATAATTTATTTTTCAGAAAGGAAACTGTCTATTACTTCATCGATGGTATCACTCATTCTTATATTCTTGGGGTGTGGAGAGAGGTCTTCTTGCACATCATGAAGTATTTGACTCTGGAGGGTAAGTATCGCAAGATATATACCCACCACTTGTCGTTTCTAAAAATGTTCAGATATAAGAAGTTTCTTAGTATCCCTTTCTATCTTTTTATGTCTCTGACCACCTTTGTGAGGCATTTCCAATAGAGTAAGGTGGATTTTCCCATCCATAAGGGCCTCATTCTTCTCCTGTTTCATAATGGGAATCCGGCCCAGGATAAACAAATGCCCTCAATTAAAGAGGAGGATACTACCCTAGCTGAGTGTCTATCCAAAATGAGGGAAGGAAATTTGGGTTCTAAGTAGATGGGTGAAGGGAAGAATGGGGAAGGGATAGAAAATTAGGAAGTCGTAACGTCAAAGGGGAAGGATAAAGTTTCCTCGGAAGGAGAGCATGGTATTGATATGTGGAAGAACAAAGTTCAGTACTTGGAGATGGTTTTCCAGGTCCTAGAAGAGACTAAATAGATGGTGAGAAAGGGCATGATTGACAATTTTGAAGCCATAAAGAAAAATATGCTTGGCCCAGAAGAACATCTGTGAGGATATCAAACAGTTGGATTATCTAGTTTTAGATTTGGGTGTTTGTTTGGATACTGTAGAAAAAGAGAAGTGGAAAATGGGGTGGATCAGTTATGAGAAAGAGGAAGAGGAGGATTCTAAGGAAGAGGAGGCATCTAACGAGGAAACTGAGGAAGATGGCAAGGAAACCCCCTAGATGAAGTTGAATTCAGATTCTAATATGAAAGAGGAGACGAGGGAGGTTAAACCTTCCAAAAAAAAGTAAAGCTAACGAATGGAAATTCTTCCAAACTATCTGTGGACTTTCAGGGAAATTCCTCTATTTTTTTTCTTGTTTAATGGCTTAGATCTCTTATGTTCCCTATTTTTTGGACCCCCTTCTCTATTTTGGAGTTAATTTTGTTTAACTCTGGGGTTCCTTTTCCTTTTTTGTCGAGCTTTGCTTCTATCACGATGTAATATTTTGTACTTGTCCTCTTGGATCCTATCCCTACTTTTTAACCTATCTAATAAATAATAATAATAACAACAATACTTGAATCTTACCAGTTTTATTATTCATCAAGTTACCATTCAACATGTTATATAGACCTTCCCTATTAAGAAGTGATTTTAACTTGTTCAAGTAAGCTATTAAATTACTTAATATTAAGCTTGGTGAGTTGTAAGGAGCTCTATAAGGCACAACCCATGGTCAAATAAAATAATCTTGCAAAGGATTAATCACCCTTAAAACATAGTCAAATACCCTGTATAGATATTTTAATTTAAAAAGAATCTCCAACCAGCTCAACTGGTTTATCAAATTTGTTAGCATTAATTTGGAAAGTCCAAGAAAACTTTACAAGGTTCGTTGAATCCCATTCAACAAGGTCTACATAAAGAAAAAAAACCTCCTGAATTCCATAATACATATCTATTAGACCCATTTTTGCATCCATAAGATCGCCATAGGTATTTTATTAAAATTCTAGTATAATCATTTTTAAAACTCCTTGCATTTTTAAACATATACAATATCATAGTTCCCTACCTGTATCCTTAGTTGCTAGTATCCAAAAAATGGTATGATACCAAATAGACATTCATAATAATAGATACATATAAATACAGCCAATCATGGACAAACCCAAATAATATTTTTTCCGCATTCATAAATTCAAGCAAGGAAGAAATACATTTTTACAACCTATTAAAGCAACATGGTTTTATTCATTTAAAGTGACATAGAATATGAATATGAATTCCAAATGCACTTTAAAATAGTTTTTTCATTTTATCCTAAAAATGATGACATCAATCGCAATATACCCAATTACAATAACAATTGTATTCTTTCTAGGAGGGTTTAAAAGAAAGAGTTCCCACAAATAACCACATTCTCAAGTAAGAATTCACCAATTTTCATAGCTTTAACACCTGATTTCCCAAACTTATGAACAAAGTATAAACCCCCAAATTTCTATACTATATTTAAAAATAGATAACAGAAAAAGTTATAAATAGTTCATGCATGTTTTCCTTAGAGATATTCTACATTTTTTCCTCAAAATCTTCCACCAATTTGACCCAGCAACTCAAGAAATTTGAACCCCATATTCTTAAAAATGAATCCTCATTATAAAGAGAAGATTCATGAATTTTATTTTTATTTCAGAAGCTCTATATTTAGTTAACTTAAAATAACGTCCCAACCCCATGGATAGCTTGCTTATAATATCTCAAATGGTAAGAAAAAATAATGAAAATGGAACTAATTTGCATGCACTTAGCTTCTCTGGAAAGCTTCCAACTCCTGAGCAATCGTGCATGTCATTAAATGGAAATAAATTTGGTAGTGTCAATACATAGCATGGATTTTTCCCTTTAATATTTGGTCCCATATTTGTTTTTAAAACTTAACTATAATCATATTTTGCATGGTATTTCATCTTACCAACAATATCTCCACATAATACATGGTGGATAGTGATTAGTTGAAGGCTTGATTTTATAAAAAAAATTAAATTAATATATATGTGCATGGTGATCGGTCTATGACTAAGTTTAATGAGAAATAAGTAACCAAACAATAATCATTGGTCATGATATGGTTGGGACCTTTAAACCTTAGATTTTCAACTCCTTATGGTCCAAGCCCACATCATATCACATTTAGACTAATAAACAAATAACCAATTCCTTTTCAAAGTTCTCATGGGGGTTGGTAACAAGTGATCAAAGGCATAACTTAAAACAATAAAACATTAAAACTGTATTTGAAGTTGCATGGTGGTCTTTGATCAACACCATACACTCCAATGTATTTACTTGCCAAAGCTATGGTCGAAGGATGATTAAGAATAAACACTAGACCCTAAAATTTACATGTGGTATGAGACCTTCAATCAAATAACACTTTTTAACAATTGCAACCATTTAGAAAATCAACACTAACCCTACCAAGTTTTCTCATGGTCCACGACCAACAAGAATCAAGAAATTTGACTATACCACATTTCATGTTAAATAACTAGGAGGTTAGTATTAACATCAGAGTAATATGAATTATCTCCAAGCACCGCAATAAGACATGGTACTATCATGTAACAAGTTATCAACATGGTGAAATCATCATAAATAGTAAGTAAGTTAGAACACTATCTCACAAACAAGTACACCAATGAAACACTTCTATCAATATAAAAAAATCATCACATATAACAACAAGATGTAGTAAAATCATACTAACAAGTATAACAAGAATGAGTTATGAATTAATAAATAGTTAATGGTCGCAAGATGATGAGTGTAGGTGTGTTGTTGGGTATGCAACTATGCACACATATATACTTACTTGCAGAAGTATGTGCATGTCTATACCTACATATGTAGTCTCACATTGACAGTAGTAAGCTTGCTCCCATGGACATTTATTAAATCATAACTTATTTTTGCCTCTAAACAGAATGGAAAAGTGGGATGTGACATACTTCCCCCTTAATGAATCACCATTATGATGATATGACTCATTAATAACAATCAGAATAATCAAACACATAATTATATCATTCAACTGAGGAAAACGGTCAATACTTTCATCCAAAATCTACAATTTTTCCATATTTTTTAGTCAATTATTTCTCATAAATTCTAGTTGTATCAACCATATGAAAAAAATAATGGTAAAACATCTAGTAATACAACAATTATTTCCATTGCAGTTAATAAAATCATCAATACTAATTAATATATCATAATTAGATATTCAAAAACATATGTTTTTATCTTTTAAACATACAAGGAAACTGTTATTTTTATTTCTTCTTTATTTTCATATTAATTTAACTAGTTTCTCCACGATAGTTATGGATCTAGAACCTTTCTCTTCATTAAGTGTTTTGTCCTTTTAAACCTGACGGTTTTTCCAATGCAGCTTAGTCTCTAATGGGGATTTTTTTACTTTTTCCTCAAGGGACAATCCTTGGCATAGTGGTCACCACCATGCTTGAAACACCCACTCAAATGTCTTTTTATTTTAAACTTATCATTTGTACTAGTAGCCTTATCTTGTCCATTTCATTTTAAATTAGTAGTTGTTTCATTTTAACCATTTTGAGCCTTATTTCAAACCTTATTCCATGATGTCTTTTCAGGTGACAATGGTGAAGGTGAGTTATAGATCATCTTCCACTTATCATCCCTATGAGAAAATATGGCTTTGAGCTTCTGATCTTACCTAATGGCCTTTTCAAAAACAAATTCCATGGTAGGAGAACCATGGACATCAACTTCACCCCCAATGATTGGGTTAAGTCCCATGATGAATTTTTGTATCCAAAAGTTTTCATCCATCTAATACTACGAAACATGTTTAAGTAATTTCATAAAATTTTCTCAATATTCCATTATGGTCATTTTGCCTTGTACAAAGGTTTGGAACTCATACATTTTCTAGTTGTAATAAAGAAGTGATAACCAAATTTTCTGAAATAAAACTTAAATGGATCCCACATTAGGTCAGTTACAATAACTCCCAGTTCCACCTTTCGGCTATTGTTATCCCAAATTCACCCCCTAGAAAATTTGGTCAAAGCAAGCCCTGGACATAAATAAACTATGAAGGAAACAATTCAGACCTGCGGGCTCACTTTCCAGAATGAAAAACAGGGTTACAAACAAGCTCGACTCAAGGAGCACAGGAGCAAAATGAGGTAGAACGACACAAGAGGAATCAGAGACCCAAAAGAGTCAAATTTGACCCTGCAAGGAAGGAATTCAAGAAACGGCTATTTGTCGAGTGAATCTGCGCCTTAAATCCAAAAATTCAACAGGTGGGCTCAGAAATGGAATAGCAAGGTTGGAGTAGGAGAAAACAAGTGTCAAAAGAACCAGAGGCTCAAAGGAAAAGAAATGACGAAGGTTTGAAGTCTTTAGGCTCCAAAACAGTTCATAATGAGCCCAAAAAATGACTAAGTATGGAGGAGAAAGCGGAGGGAACCAAGTATCTTAATGGCGCACCTCCAAAGATTAAATCAAAAGGGGCAGACCCAAATGAGCACCAAACTTCCACGCGTCTAGAGCCCCAAGTGTCCATTGAAAACGGTGCAGACATTACCAAGTGTCCAAACAACACACCTCCAAAGATTAAATTAAAAGGGTAGACCCAACAAGCGCCAGCCCTCCACGTGTCCCAGGCCAAAACAAAGGCAGAGTCAAAGCTAAAATTCAAAAGGTAGGCAAGGTGGGCCTCAAAAAAGGATAAGTATAGAAGTGCTAGCGGAAGCCGCCACGCATCAACTTGGCGCATCTCCAAAAGTTAGTCCAAAAGTAGAGACCCAAATGAGCGCGGGCTCCCTATGTTGTCTAGGGTCTGAAAAGAAAAAGGAGGCCGTTGAAAATTTAAAAGAACCTGCAGAGGCTTCCACGTGTCAACCCGATGCTCATTCAAAGGCAAATCCTGAGTGGGCTTTTAAGTGAGCGCAGAGCCTCCACACGTCTAATTTAAAAAAGGGACATGGTCAGGTTGAATAATCAATGCATTGAGACAGGCTAGCGGAGGGGTGCCAAGTGTCAGCACGGTGCTAATTCAAGAGAGGAATTAAGGGAGGGTTTTCGAACAAGTGCTCAGGCCGCCACGTGTCCTCAGTCAGATATATGACCCCACCGATGCAAAGGACTTAGCCAAAAACATAAGGAAATCAAGTAAGACGCACAGAAGAAGCCACGTGTCAACCCCACGCCACTCAAAAAAAAATACAGAGGCCGCCCTCAAACATGTGCCAGCCCTCCACGTGTCCAGTTTCAAAAGGGGGCCCGTTTTTGAACTGGTTTTCCCTATTTTATACAGACCCGATCCAAATTTCAAATGGGCATATCTTTCGACTTAGGGCTCAAAATCCAGCAAATCTAGCACCGTTAGAAAGATCTTGGCCTCGTCTACGCCATGAAGATCTAAAAATTTAAGTTTGGAGAAGTTAGGTGGGAGAAAAATGGAGAAATGTCTTCGAGGACATTAATACAAGATCTATTTGCCCCAACAACCAGATCGGATTCAATCTGATCCGTCGTTTCCTCCTCCTTCGAGGCGCCGAACCAGTAATTGATGTAGTCAAGACAGATTTGGGGTGGATTTGAGAAAGGCATTGATTGATAGTGATTGAGATTTCAAAGCAGGATTCAATGCGTATCTCTAGGTGGTTAGAAGCAGGATTCTAATTTTTCCCTCTTCTCTCTCTTATTCTTCCTATATATTGTAATGAAGGGGCATATTCAAAGGGTTGGTCATTATTTCTCTCCTGACCCCCTCTCCCTTTCTTCCTTAGGGTATAATGCGGAGTCTAAGCCTCCTCCCATGGCTCTGTAATGGTTTTCTTGCCTCTTACGCACTGATGATGTACTGTGTAACATTTTGGAGCAATAAAATTTGTTTCGTGATGCATCTGTCCATCCTTGGCTTATTTTGTTGTATCTTCTTACCTCTCATTATTGCAGGGTATATTGTGCATATTTTGATGCTCGTTGCAGGTCCTGGGAGCTATGTTTAATGGGTTTCAAAGTGGTGTCTGTGTGAAATCTATCTCTGGTCCGTGGTGCATTCTATCCACCCTCTCCTCTGCTCACCTCTCTCTACTTCAGGCGGTCAGGTCTGTGATTCAACCACTTCCTTTTCTGGTGTATCACCACTTAGTGTAGGATCTTTCACCCCCTTCTCTCTCTCTTTGTCCCCTTGGAATGGTTAGATTGGGATAGGATAGGTTTTGCCTGCACTGGAGTAGCTTGTGGCAGGTAGATTAGGAAGCAAGAACTAGCTTTCACCGGAGGTCCATCTCAAGTTTTGTAAGTCCCACAACTTGAGAGATGGTCCCATGTTGTGCAATCACACCAAATGCCCCACTTCACACCCAGGCCATTCGGGGGTGCTGTGATTTTGCACTAACAATTTTGGCACACCCGGTGGGATAGGTCTGAGGTACCTTACCACTTCATTTCATCAAGTAGATGTGTTCTTGGTGGGATTCAGCCTTTTGAGGCACATGGAAGCACATTTGGCAACTCCATCTGGTCAAAAACCCATTCTTTGAGTTACAGACCTTTTCCATCCATTTCCACTCATTTTCATCCATTTTCTTCTTCCATCTCTTTCATTTTCTCCCATTCCATGAGGTTGTGTAATCATGACTTCATTCCCTTCATGGAACTCACACTTACAACAATGTAATCCACCTCCAATGCATTTACCAATTCCTCCAAATCAACATTATGAGCAGAACCATTATGCTTACCCAAATTCAAAGCATTTTGGCCATGGAGCTTATCAAGAACAAGGGGATGCATACAATGGTAACAACTACACAGAGGATGTTAGTCTGCAGGAAAAGATTCAAAAAATGGAGGCTAGCATGGTGCATTCCAGGGCCATAGCACAAATGAAGGCATTTAAGATTAGTTGCAAGGCACCTTATCCATGGGGAGGCCCTTTTCCAAGACATTACAGCCCTCAAGAGAAGCTAGACTTCATGGTTGAAATGTTGCCCCAACTTGCACAATGGACTGAGGAGATCGAGGCTTATGAGTTGGAGTCAAGACAACCTTGTCAATGGGTAAGTCCACCACCTCATAGCTTTTCTTTTTCTCTTTCTCAAGAAGCACCATCTCAACCCAAGCTCCAATTTCCAAGCTTCCTAGTTGTTGCCCCAAGTGTTGATTCCATTTCTCTATTCCCTAGTCTTCCACCCCATTTTAGTTCTTCTACCCTTTTCCCTTCCAAACATTCATCCCCTCCAAACAAACAAGAAGTTCCACCTCCCTCCCCACCACAAATAATTGCAAAGCTAGTTGACCCCAACCTGCCTACTCCTCTTGTTTTCCCAAGTCCATGTTGGGAAGATACTCAAGAATCCAGTCAAGGATAACAAGAAGAGGAGCCCAACAGAAAAGAAATAACAAACAATCTGATGAGTTGGGCTGCTAAATTTGGGTTTACAAAGATCCCCTTGACGGTCAAGCCAATAGAGGAGGTCAAGGTTGAAGAGCCAGTGTTGGCTAAGGTTGAATTTATAGCAGAGGAAGAGGACCATATAGCTTCAGAGGCCCCAAGTGTGGAGCAGGCTACAAAAGAACCTTTAGTTCTTCCTCCCACTTCATCCCCTTCAAGCTCTAATGTTGAGGAAGAGTTTGATCTTTCAAACTTCATGTTTGAGGAAGAGGGAAACCATGGTGAGCAAGTTTCAGATCAGGAAGACACCATGGAGGAGGTTGAGCACATGCAACAAGACAACAACGAGGCAAATTATCTGTTTGACTTGGAAGATTGCTTTGATGGAGAAAAGCTCATGGAGATCGCATCATTTTCTCTTCCATCATCCATCTTCCAAGCATATGAGCCTGCTGCCATAAAGGAGGGCATTCAAAGCAAGCAACCTATGTCTCCACAACGTATCTCTGGAACCAAGGTTGGAAGATATGATTCTTCCATGTTCTTCACAGGAGAAGGAAGAAGAACAGTCAGCTCCAAGCCCAGTTAAAAAGGAACATATGGAGGTGACCAAGACAAATTCAGAGGCACTGAATCATGAGTTGGTTGCACAAGAAAATACAACCCCCTCTCCCATTCAACCTCTCCAAAATTCTGATCTTTTGGAGGGTCCTAAACTCATTAGCTTCATGTTTGAAGATGAAACTTCATATGGTGAAGATAACTAAGATTTTAAGATCACCATGCAAAAGGGAGAGACCTTGTTACAACAAGACAGTAAAGAGTTTGATTTCCTACCAGACTCAAAAGAATGTTTTGATAAGAGGGAGACAATTGAAATTGTAATATTTTCTCCCCCATCATTCATTCTTCAATCACAAGAGCCTACTACCATGGAAGAGAGTGTGCAAGCACAACCTGCAGTTTGCAACATCCCTCCTGAATCAAAGTTGGAAGATTTTGATCTTCCAAAAGTCACACCTGCTGCAGAGGAAGAGAAAGAGTATGAGGCTATCATTCCTCCCACACCATCCATCCATGAGGTTCAGTAAGAAGGCTCCATTCTTGGAGTTAGCGTTCAAAACCATGAGCAGATTCAAAGGACCATACCTTGCCCAATCAGATATTTGGCTTCAATGGAGCCAAGGGAGAAGCCAAAACCAGTCATGCCTACTTCAGGGCATGAGGATGAGTATCAAAGCATCAAGGGTCACCATCAACACCTCCAGGAGTCCAATGCAAATCAGCTTAAGGAGGTATTTTCCATTAATGTTGATACCTTGCTGATATGGATGGAGGATCGACTTAAAGTTAGTTTTTCACTCACCCAGGCAGCCATATTCAGTGTCAAATCATTTACATGGCCACCCCTTTTGAGAAAAGGAAGCTATTTCTCCCTGCCTGCGGTAGGCTTTGTTTAAAGCTTTTCTTTCTCTCTGGTTAGTTTAGGAGTAGGAGTAGATTTGCTTTCAGTAGAAGAAGTGCTCTTGCACACTCTGCATGTCTCATTTGAGGCATGTATGATTTGATTTTTAGTACATAGCATTGTTGTTGTGTTTTGTTGCTCCAAGGTTGCACCATTATGCAGTTTAATATGCCCCGGGTAAGTATTGTAACATTCCATTCTCGGGACAGACCAAGGCCAGGCTCTTCAGTATTCATGGTAGAAAGATCCTTAGTTATCTATGGCAGTTGCTAGTTCCAAAAAAGAAACAAATGTAGAGTAACTAAAGTCGTCTCGAAACAGTCCATTCAGGGACAGATGAAATCCCCGGGTCTGATACAATTTTCTACTCTCAAAAACTCCATTTCCAAGATTTTCTTACGAAAATTGAGAGTGCAGACGCGTGGGCAGGCTCAGGGTCAAGCAGAGCATAGAAAAGCAAGCAATCAGAGAGTCCATTTTGAGAAAAGGATCGATACCAAGCCATTAATTGTGACTCCATGCCCAATGGATACTTCAATGCTACTGGTCTCTTCATCTAGCAAGCAAATGTCCTTGTGAGTCGACAAATAGTTATCCCAAATTCGCCCCTCGAAAAATTTGGTCAAAACAAGCCCCGCACATAAAGAAACTATGAAGGAAACGATTCAGACCCACGAGCTCACTTTCCAGAGTGACAAACAGGGTTGCAAGCAAGCTCGACTCAAGGAACACAGGAGCAAAATGAGGCAGAACGACACAAGAGGAATCAAATACCCAAAAGAGTCAGATTCGACCATGCAAGAAGGAATTCAAGAAACGGATTTTTCGAGAGAATCCGCACCTTACATCCAAAAATTCAACAGGTGGGCTCCGAAATGGAATAGCAAGGTCAGAGAAGGAGAAAACAATGTCGAAAGAACCAGAGGCTCAAAGGAAAAGAAACAGTGAAGGTTCAAGTCATTGGGATCCTAAACAATTCAGAACAAGCCCAAAAAAATGACTAAGTATGGAGGAGAAAGCGGAGGGAACCAAGTATCTTAACGGTACATCTCCAAAGATTAAATAAAAAGGGGCAGACCCAAACGAGTGCCAAGCTTCCACGCGTCCAGAGCCCCAAAATTTACACCAACCATTGAAAAGTCTTCGACTCAGCGGACGTTGTCAAGTGTCCAAATGATGCACCTCTAAAGATTAAATCAAAAGGGGCAGGCCCAAATGAGCGCCAACCCTCCATGTGTCCCAGGCCCAAAACGGAGGCAGATTCAAAGCTAAAAGTCAAAAGGTGGGCAGAGTAGGCCTCAAAAAAGGCTAAGTATAGAAGTGTTAGCGAAAGCCGCCACGTGTCAACTTGGCGCATCTCCAAAAGTTAGTCCAAAAGTAGAGACCCAAATGAGCGCGGGCTCACCACGTTGTTTAGGGTCGAAAAGAAAAAGGAGGTTGTTGAAAAGTCCAAAGAACCTACGGCGGCTTCCACGTGTCAACCTGACGCTCCTTCAAAGGAAAATCCTAAGCGGGCTTTTAAGTGAGTGCGGAGCCTCCACGCGTCTAGTTTCAAAAAAGGGACAAGGTCAGGTTGAATAGTCAATGCATTGAGATAGGCAAGCAAAGGGTGCCAAGTTTCAGCATGGTGCTAATTCAAGAGCAGAATTAAGGGAGGGTTCCAAACAAGTTCCAAGTTATCGCGTGTCCCCGGTCAGATATATGACCCCTCCGATGCAAAGGACTTAGCCAAAAACATAAGGAAATCAAGTAGGTCACAGAAGAAGCCACGTGTCAACCCCATGCCACTCCAAAAGTAAAATATAGAGGATTCCCTCAGACATGCGCCAACCCTCCACATGTCCAGCTTCAAAAGGGGGCCCATTTTTGAACTAGTTTTCCCGCTATTTCATACGGACCTGATCCAAATTTCAAATGGGCATATCTTTCGACTCAGGGCTCAAAATCCAGCAAATTTAGCACTGTTAGAAATATCTCGGCCTCATCTATGCCATGAAGATCTAAAACTCTTAAGTTTAGAGAAGTTAGGTGGGAGAAAAATGGAGAAAATTCTTCAGGCCTTTAATACAGGATCTATTTTTCCCAACAACCTGATCAGATTCGATCTAATCCATTCGTATTCCCATCCTTCGAGGCACTGAACTAGTAATTGATGCAGTTAAGATAGATTTGGGGTGGATTTGAGAAAGGCATTGATTGATAGTGGTTGAGCTTTCAAAGCAGGATTCAATTCATCTTGAGGTGGTCGAAGCAAGATACGAATTCTTCCCTCTTCTCTCTCTTATTCTTCCTATATATTGTAATGAAGGGTCATATTCAAAGGGTTGGTCATTGTTTCTCTGCTTGGACCCCTCTCTCTTTCTTCCTTAGGGTAGAATGTAGAGTCTAATCCTCTTCCCATGGATCTGTAATGGCATTTTCTTCCACTCTTGCGCATTGATGATGTACTGTGTAACAGTTTGGAACAATAAAATTTGTTTCATGATGCATTGTGTCCATCCTTGGCTTATTTTTTTGTCTCTTCTTACCTCTCATCATTGCAGGGTATATTGTGCATATTTTGATGCTTGTTGTAAGTCCTGGGAGCTATGTTTAATGGGTTTTGAAGTGGTGTCTATGTGAAATCTATCTCTGGTCTGTGGTGCATTCTATCCACCCTCTCCTCTGCTCACCTATCTCCACTTCAGGTGGTCAGCTCTATGATTCAACCACTTCCTTTTCTGGTGTATCACATCTTAGTGTAGGCTCTTTCACCCTCTCTCTCTCTCTCTGTCCCCTTAGAATGGTTTGGATTAGGATAATTAGGTTCTTCTTGCACTGGAGTAGCTTGTGGCAGGTAGATTAGGAAGTAAGAATCGAATTTCTTCAGAGGTCCATCTCAATTTTTGCAAGTCCCATAGCTTGAGAGATGGTCCCATGTTGTGCAATCACACCAAATGCCCCAATTTACACCCAGGCCATTCGGGACTGCTATGATTTTGCACTAACATCTATCTCACGAAGAGGAAGCCTCATTTGAGAGATGATAAGTACCCCAAAAAACCTTTGTTTCTTCAAAAAATTCCCTTATCTCAAATTAATTTTCCATCTTCTTGAGATAATTCTCATCTTTTTCACATAGGGTTGTCCTATCAAACTTAGGTAGACTAATACATTTAATTTCCTTCAACATGCTCAAAGACATGCTAGAAACCAGATCTTATGTTCAAATGGTAGGTGGATTTGCAGGGACAATGTTATGGATCAGGTGTGTTGAGCATTTTCAACATTTACATCATGATTAGTAGCATTTGGATTCTCTTGCTTCAGGATCTCTTGTACTTCATCTATAAATGTAAGAGCTTGGCTCATTGCAAATGTTGGACTCTGATACTTTTGAAGTGTAAATGATGTGGTTGAAAGTAATCATGTAGGACAATAAGAATTTCATCCTTTCTCTCTATCTCATCTATTGTCTACTTCTTGCTTACCTACAATCTGATGGATTCATAGCATTCCCTCTTGTAATAAGAAACTTTTTGTTCTTATTACATATGATCTCTAGAACTTTTGTGTCTATCGGAATGATATCTTATGCTATGAATGTAATGATTTTGTTTTGTATCCTTCTTGCTCAGATACGTATAGGGTTATACCCATGTTATGCTATCTATATTTCTTAGGGAAAGTGTTTCTTCAATTTCTAAACCATTAATGTAACTTGTAAGCCTTGATAAGCTATTTTCAACACGAAGTAGAATAATCCCGCATACTATCAAGATGTTACAAAGTCCAGCCTTAAGTTCTGATAATGTTGTAATGAATATTATTATTACTCAACCATGCTAAATTATTCTAGCATTTCTTTCAATATTTTAGGGAACCTCTCCCATAAAGAGGAGGGACTTACAATAACCATGTGCCCCTGACAAAGTGGTTTTGTTAAAATACCATTCTTAAAACCCAACACGTCCCCACAACTTGCATGAGCATGTATGAGTGGTGTATCCCATTGGATTAAGCCTCCATTATTGTACTAAGATAATTTGCTAATCTTCACAGTGCCCGTAGGACAGTTATTGCCAGTGTCCTCCATGAAGACTCGTAGCCCTATTGTTCCTACCAAGACATGGTGAACATCCTAATGTAATCACCGCCATTATTTTCACTTGTTTTTGCCTTGAGTTCCTTGGCTTTGAATTAGTAAGGCAATCTTGAGCCTACGTGTTTTCCTATCCCCATCCTTCTTATTGCCTACACCGTACAACCGTATCTTCATTTATCTCTTTAAACCTCGTGATTGATTCCCCGTTGTGTCATCAATTCCTCAGTTTCAGGGGGAGCTCATCACCAAGTATCTCCATCATCCTTACAATAAGTACCATTGGATTCAATTCTCAATCATTTTTATCTCATGGCTTGCTCGCACAAACCACTATGATTCATTTCAGGGGCAAATGTAGGACACCTATAGGAATTTAGATATACCCTTGTAATGACCTCAGTCATTACGCTGTTCATTCCTCACCATGGTCACCATGTCTGAGACCCCCATGGTATTTTCATGGATCATATGACTTATTAATATTCCCATCTTTTCCACATATTATCCTATCCATTTTACATTTATTGTTAATTCTCATCAGTTATCCCCTAGATCCTCAGGTCTAATAGAGTTTAATTAATCCTAATCAATCCCAATTTATCTTCTCTAGGTTGTTTATCATCCCTAAACTCCCTGAGTTGCTCATCCCTAAGGCTACCCTGTAGCCTTTATTTACTCCATTTCATCCCTCACCTACATCATTTTTACAATATTTGAGTAGGTGCAGTCACTAACCCGATATTTAAGCCAATTCAAAACCCTAAGCCCACTTCTCAATGGGCTTGATGCCTCAAGCTAGGTATCTTCCCACTGCCCAAATGGACGATTCCCCGCATTTGGTGGTGACCTACCTATGGTACTATCGCCAACCCTATAAAGCCACATTCCCCCCATCCAAAGGATGCATTATGTATATCTTTCGTGTGTTTTGTGACCTTGTCTTACCACTAGTTTGAGCTTCTCTACAGTTGTTTTAGTCTTATTGGAGTCCCTTTACAGCAAATGTAATTGCATCATTTATGGAGACATTTGGGGAGTTGTTTTTTAATTTTTGGCAAATAGTTTTTTGAAAGGGACTATACCCTTGAGAACAAAAGAGGGCCTAGAAGCCAGAATAGGAATGAGAACCAGAACAAAAAGGATCAAGATCCAAATGGGACAAAGAAACCCAAAGTAGCCCAAGAGCAAGCTACCCCAAAAAACAAAACCAGTACGAACACTATAGGAAAGCAGCCAAAAGACAACAAAAAAACAGCAATAATTACAAAGAAGTGCAGTAAAAGCACCCACAATTACTTCTTGGTGGCTTTGTCGATGCTGGATTTGATATTCTACCAAGAGGTGAACATAGCCAATGTCATCATGTGGGCAGAGTCAGTAACATCCAGCTGTTCAATGGTCCTTTTGCTTTCCTTATCTGTGCCCCAAAGGGTTGCTGGAACTCCACTGAGATTAGAGACGCTGTGGACATGCTGCTCAATAAACTCTTCAATTGCATTAAAAATGGCCATATTATAATCATGGCGAGTCTTGGCCTTCCCTAAACAGGTGTCTAAGGAGTTCAGCTTCTTGTATATATCTTCAACCTGATTATTATCAATAACCACCTCCTCCTCCTTCTTCCTCTTACCTTTTTGCTTTGCCAAGTTTTTAACCTCTTCCTTCAATAGCTTCATGTCAACTTCTAAGGCTTCTAGCCTTTTTGTGGAGCTCTCAATGTGTGCTTCCTGAAGAACTAGCACTACTAATATGTAGGAGGTTATGGGCAATTTCAATCTCCTGAGGGACCTTCCCCACAACAGGGGTATCAAGGTTCAGTCTTCTAGAAGACCTGGTAACAGGTCTGGTTCCGAAGTGGAAGCGAAGGGGGGTGGGAGCAGAGGTGGGGGGGATGGAAGATGGAGCCGAGAAGGTCGACAAAGGGGTGACAACAGTGGTGGTGGGGACAAAAGGTGGAGAGATGGGGCTAGTGGCTACTGTGCTGGGCAGAGGAGGAACAGAGCCAGGGGAGGAAGGGATACTGGGAGACCTAAGAAGACACAGCTTATGTAACAAGAAAATGAGACCCTGGTGTAATGGAACCGCACGTGCATGCTTTTGAAACTCCAAAATGGAGTGCTCAAGAGAGTTAAGCAGATAGTGGGGGAAACATACCATGTGACACCTATGGAAGTGATTGAGGAACACAAGATGCTTAGAGGGCACAGTGACGAACCTCCCCCTCCAAAGAAATGAAACGCACCATCATGTGGGTAACCTCGTCAAAAGGTGAAGGGATCAAACTGACTTGCAGGCCCGCCATGACAAAGACCAACTTCTCATTACCCTCAACAAATTTCCTCTCCTCAGCATCTCTGTCAACCCTTTTATTAAAAAAGTGGTACCCCTCCATGCCAAGGCCAGTTGCTTCAGCAATTAACTCCTCATTGATCGAAAATCTTCTGCCCTCCATAATCCACAGTGTGATCCTTCCAATCCTTCGCAAAATGAACCGAAATACTTTGGTTGTGGCCCTGAATCTTCTCAATAAAGTTGGTGATGCCTCCCTGGCTGAGAAGATTCCAAAGTTCTTCATTATTTTTCCATTCCGGATCCACGCCTGGGCTCAATCTGGCAAGGGGCTCCTCCCATTATCACCATGCTTAATTTCTTGCAAATAAAAATTTCAGAATCCTTAAGAGCGCAATTATCAGTCTGCCTTTCACTATTATTTTCCATGTGCGGTGAGAGTGATGATTAGAATAGTCGTTGCCTTTTCCCACGAATACCTGAGTGACTGCTGTTATGAACCTATGAAAATCCACATGTGTGAACTAAAGTCCTTTTAATAGCCCACTCCAGATCATCATTATCTTTATTACTAACTTGGGAATCTGTAAAGCCTTGTATAAAAGCTGTTGAGAGCTCTATATTGCCCACATGCGTGTCTTTCATCTCCATATAAATCCACTTGAAGTTCCCATTATACTTCATACAACCTTGATTGTCCGTCAAGATTTGCATGAGTGTTGTTTTAAAGTCAGCACGTGTGGGAGTTTTATTATTACAATTCCACTCCCAATGCTCATATCCCATATCTTGAATTTGCATGTTCATAAATATCCACTTGAATGCTACTTTGAAGTTGTTTAGGAATGTTATCTTTATTATCCCAAACAATGTGATTAACATTTATGCCATAATTAGCCAATGCATCTGCCACCTTGTTACCCTCCCGGTAAGTATGCATGATCCGAATGTTATTGAAGGTTTGGAAAATACTTATGGATTCCAAGATGAAATCCTTGATGTTCCAACTTGGAGGTGAGCACTGATTAAGATGATTAATGATATTAAGTGAGTCCCCTTCAAGAATGAGGTTTTGGATATTATGAGTCTGAGCAATTCTAAGGCCCCATAAAGCAGATAATGCTTCGGAAAAATGATTGGTTTGAATTCCCATTTTTCCAGCATACGCAGCAATCAGACTACCTTTATGATCCCGGATCACTCCTCCCCCCACACAATCCCAGGGTTACCCTTAGAGGCCCCATCAAAGTTCAACTTATACCAGTTAAAATCAGGAGGATGCCATTGAATCAAAGATCTATCAATACTATTACCGGAATTACTATGGCTATTGTCAGCTCCTATCTGCCAGTGGGATAAGACATGTTCTTCATTTTCTGGATAACTCTTGTTCTTGGGGGGTTTAAATCTAGCAATATTCTCTTTAATATCATTAGAAATTTTACCAATACTGAGCTTATAATTCTAATTTTTATTTCTAAAGATAATATCATTTCTATCTTTCCATACCCTCCAAATAATATGAGGAATAACCAGCTTCCAGAGCCTTCTGACAACACAATGTTTATAGGGTGGGCTCCATTGAGTCCATAGCTGATTGAAATCCTTTGGAACCACCCAAAAAGCTTCAAATTTAGAGAGGGAAAAACTCCATATTCTGGTAGCATAATCACAATGGATAAACAAATGACTGATATCCTCAGAGTCTTTTTTACATAAATGACATCTATTAGGCATTATGAAACCTTTTCTCATCAGGTTGTCAGTGGTAAGAATCCTGCCTCTGAGAGCCAGCCAAAGGAAGAAATTTATTTTAGGAGTTAACTCAGCCATCCAAATCCTACTCCATTTGAACTCAGTTTGACTATTGTCGAAGAAAGTATTATACCCAATTTTGACAGAGTAGTCCCCATCAATAGAATTATTCCAGACCAATTCATCCTTAATATCCAGCTGACTTAAGGGAATAAGATCTAACTGATCTTGAAGGGAGGAAATATTTTGGATCAGATCATCTCTCTCCACAGAAAGTTTTTTCCATTTCTTTTTGTTGCCATTTCTCTCAATATAATCCTTGATTTTAGTGCCATACTTGTTTACAAGACTGTCTTTGACCATCCCAAATCTGTCCATAAGACTGCCATTAAACCAGTTATCATCCCAAAAATTTATATCACAGCCATCTCCCACTTTCCATTTACTGCCTTGTTTAATGAAATTTTTGCTCTTTACTAGATTGTTCCAAAAAATGGAACCATAGGGAAGGTGCTCATCTTGCAGAAAAGAAAAGATAGTTTGTTGATTTAGGTATTTAGCCTTAATTAAATCTATCCATGGTTGTTTCTCTGAAAGCATTCTCCAGCCCATTTTCGCAATGAGAGCCTCATTCATTTTCTTGATGTCTTTTATACCCAGTCCTCCTATAGATTTCAGAGTACAAACCTTATCCCAAGCAACTAAGTGAAATTTAAACTTCTCCTCCATGCCCTGCCATAAGAATTTTTTTCTGAATCCTCTCAAACTTTTCTCTGAAGGAAGAAGGGATCTTGTAAAGCGACATGATATAAATGGGCAGATTTTGAAGAGTACTTTTTATGAGCAGGCACTTACCAGCACTAGATAAAATGGCTCCTTTCCATCTGAGCCATTTTTTTTTAAATATCTCCAATAAATCATCCCACACCTTGTTAGAGACTTTTTTAGTGCCGAGAGGAAGACCCAAGTAAGTGGCTGGAAGCGAACTTATTTTACAGCCTAGGATTTTAGCAATTTTAAGCTGTCTTTCTTCAGGAGTGTTGAAGAAGAAAATGGATCTTTTATCATAATTGATCTCTTGCCCAGAAGCAGATTCGTAGAGCTACAGAATAGCCTTGGTAGCCTTAGCTTCAATGACGGAAGCCAATAGAAGGATGATTGTATCATCCCCAAGTTGTTGATGGGAAACAACTTGGCTGATGGAAGTGGGACTTTGAGCCTTTCAAAATACCATCATTGACTGCTTTACCAATTGTTCTACTAAGACTGTCAGCCATAAGAATGAAGAGTAGGAGGGAGATGGGGTCCCCTTGCCGTAGTCCTCTACTGCTAGTGAAAAAAACCCATTGGCTCACCATTAACCACCACTAAGAATCTGACCATAGAGATACAAGCCTTAATAATTTTTCTGAATTTGTCCGGAAAACTAAATTTAGTTAAGACTTTGTCAAGAAAAAAGCCAAGAAACCTTGTCAAAGGCTTTATTCATATCGAGATTAAGCACCATATTTTCTTTTTTATTATTCTCCATAGAATGTATGGTCTCATGAACCATAATCACTCCATCTTGGATAATCCTGCCTTTAATGAATCCACTCTGCTACCTTGAGATTAAATCATTCATAATGAGTTGAAGCCTGGTAGCAATAATTTTGGTAAAAATTCTATAGATAGCATTCACAAGGCTTATGGGTCTAAAGTATTTGAAGTCTTTAGCATCCATTTTTTTGGGGGCCAGCACAATGTGGGTGTTATTCAGCTCTTTCAAAAGATTTACAGTTCTATAGAATTCATTCACCACTCTGAGAAGATCATCTGAAAAAAATTCCCAAAATTTCTAGAAAAAATTAATGGAGAAACCATCCGGGCCTAGAGCCTTGTCACCTTCTAAAGTAAACACAGCTTTTTACAGCTCTTCAAGCATGACATCTTTGGTGATATTAAAAGACATGTAAGTTGTTGTTATTAAAAGACAACGATATGTTTTCCAATGTTTCTTATTTATAATCAGATATACATCATCTTGTTTATTTATTATGAACTGATATATCATATCGGTGTACTTTCTTCTTGTATTACTATTTGTATTTCTTGTTTTGTTTTTATGTTTTCATTGTAATTTTTAATCATAACAAAATCTTATAGTAGTTGTGCTAATAGTTTATACAACAATTCACAATGAAAATTTATTGTTAATCAGTGATAGAGATATGTCACTTAACACAATCATAATGATCTGAATAATCCTCCTTGATTTCATAATTAATAACATCAATACATATTCACAAAGTGATTATCAAAGATAATCATTTAATACATCAGGAACATTTTCCTTATACAATTATCAAGTATAAATTTCACACAAATCAAGTACAAGTACATTCATTACATTCATATGAATCGGTACAATAATAATCAATACATGTTGTGTCATCCCTTCTTTGATAAACTTCTAATTTTATTCATTCCTGCAAGCTCAAGAAAGATAATAATGTATGTATGGTCATTTCATTTAATTGGCATGAACTATCATCTTAAATCAGGTTTCTTCATTACGAAATAAAGAATATAAACTTGATTATTTAACCTCTTTCTTTCACATTACTTAAATCATAAGCATATCATTGGTCAACTAACAATGAAAACAATGGAAAGCTGAATTATAACATTTATATAATACAATCAGTCATACCATTCAAGTGATGTTATTTAATAATTGGTTCATTTCATACCACATTCAATCCCTTTCTTATTACAATTTGAAATGAACAACCATTACTAAAAAAATACAATTATAAGGACTCTGTAAACACTTTATTAGGGATAAGGAAATTTATGTTATGTCTTCAATAATATTGAGTCAAAAAGAGTCAAACAACTGTAGCTTATCTTAAAATTGGGTTAAATACAACAACCCTATTCTGCAAATACCTTCTTGCTTGTAATAAACCTACTACAACAACTCATGACCATCCACTATTGTAAGTGCATGTAACTGAGGAGTCTGATAAAAATCCATAAAAAGGGTTTGATAACATGAACCTAAGTTTTTTTAAGCCAAACGAACAATAATAACAACAACAATACACAAATCTTACTAGTTTTATTATTCATCAAGTCATTGTTCAACAAGTTATATAAACCTTCCCCGTTAAGAAATTATTTTACCTAGTTCAAGTAAGATATTAAAATACATAATATTAAGCTTAGTGATTTCAAAGGAACTCTATAAGGCACAACCCATGGTCAAATAAAATAATCTTGCAAAGTATTAATAACCCTTAAATCATATTTGAATACCCCACATAGATATTTTAATTTAAAAATAAGCTCCAACCAGCTCAACTCATCTATCAAATTTGTTAACATTGATTTGACGAGTCCGTGTAAACTCTACAATGTTCACTTAGTTGTTGGAAGAAAAAGGGACTGAGGGGGGTAAATCATTCCATTAACATTTTTTTCCATTTTCTTTCATAATTTATAATCATTCAATCAAACATTAACCATATGTGTGTTTACTTAAGCATCTAATCAACCATACACAAGAGCAAGATCAAGAGAGTACATAAGAACACCAAATTTAATTGGGAAACCCTCAAAGTGAAGAAAAATGACTGACACTTTTCTTATATTAAACAAATAAAATATATTTATTTAAACACCAACTTCACAAGGAGCACCAACCCCTAGCTTAGTAGAGAACCAACCATACAAGGAGCACCAACCCCTAATTTAGTGAAGCACCCACTCCACAAGGAGGATACAAAACCCTAACATGATCAAGAACCAACTCAACCACCTTTATATAAATATATCTAAAGTATTGTTACTTTCATAACTAATGGAGATCACAATTTTAGATCACACACCTTCAAACCCTCTTCGAACTCCTCTCTACTTAAATTTCTTTATCTCACACTTTCATGGACTGATTTTTCTTCAAACCCTTGCACACATGCTCTCTAACCTTATTCATATTTTCAAAAAAATTGCAAATCTATATTAATTCCCTTCATCCACTTTCACTTCCTCATTTAGATTGCATTTTTACATCTATGCACAACTAGTTAAAAAATCAACCAAACAAGAACTTTGATATGCTTATGAACTCTAAAACATAACACAAGTCATTCTATACTAAATATATTAACGAATAAAACTTAAAAACATAACAACACATTCATCTAAACTCATAAAATGGACCCATGTAGGTCGGTCATACACCAAGACAACCAAAAAAGAAAAATATGGCTCAAAGCCCCATCACGTGATTCACCAAAGACCTCCAAACTCATCACCATGATTTTTAAAGCCTCCAAAGGCATCATACATGTAAAATGTACCATAAAAGAATCATCCATGCTCACATATTAACTTCTACTAATCAAATTCTGCATAACACTATTAAGAAGGATAATTTTTTGTTAGTGTAGGATTATTTTCCTTGCTTTATTTGTATTATCCTACTCGTGATATTCCACCTCAATTGGAGTTTCCCTACACTTATGGGATATGATTTCTTAGGTGTACACTTGACTACACTATTCTATGTGTTGGTTACCACTTGACTACACTGTTCTAGGTGTTGGTTACTACTTGACTACACCATTCTAGGTGTTGGTTACCACTATTCTAGGTGGAGATTTCCATTATTCTAGGAGGAGGTTACACATTCACCTCCTATATGTACATATTTCACATTATTCTATTTGATCATATTGAGTTGGAGCTAGTTCTGTGTTATTACAATTATCTCTCTTGTATTTTTGTAATTTGTAGTCTTATATGCTTGCATTGTTTTGTCTTGGAACAATTCACGTCTTACATCATTCACATGTGTAATATTCAAACCATTAGATCTATGGTGCTTCTCCGATATTGTATCAGAGCCGAGATGGTATTGAGGTTGTCTGGTTATTATTCTACAAATTTATTTTTCATTTGAGATCATCATTTTCAATTATTTGGATGTTATTTAGTGTTGGTTTGTAGGTATATATCCTATTTACATGATTATGAGGTTTACATGCCTGCATAGTGCATATATAGTTATGGATATTTCTTTTTTACATGAGCTAAATTATTGTTGCTAGATCCTTGGTTGATTCATCCAGATCTAAACATTTTTTAGACCTATGAAGGAAATTTTAACCTGTAGTAGTGCTTTGTATGCATGTTCAAACTTGCAAAGGACATGTTTCTAATCAAGAGGATTTTTAGACCTACAACCAAATTTCTAACAATCCATACATGCATTGCAGATCCATATCCAATCATTATTTTCTGAGTCCCATGGTACTTTTGTTTTCTACACTCAGATATGAAACAATTTTAGGGATGTAGTGAATATCTTCTTGATCCAACATGGTCACAACTTGTGTACTAAAAAAATTAATGTCTCGACCTAACAACCTTGTTAGAACAACCTATGACTAACAACCTTTGGATGTGCATGGTGGCTAACTCCAGCCCCCTACAACCCCTTAGCATATTAGGCCTTCATCCACGCTTGGTGCATATAGATCAAATGGATTAATCTTGGATTCATCAAAACCCTCCTTTTTCTAAAATTATATTTTATTTTAAGAAGTTCATTTCAAGGTTAGTACAAATTCATTTAAAATAGGGCTTATTTATAGGAAATAATTATTGTCAAACTTTTGATTAGTAGATCAATATTGAGTGCCATTTTTTGTAAAAGTTTAATATTTTTCATTTCCCAAAACATTGTACCTATTTATTTTATAAAATTCGCTAAGTTATAAAGTGCCAAAACTGTGGGGGGGCTTCTTGATATAGTTTCCAGGGGGTGTATAGTGTGTTTCCTCTCTTATTCAGAACTTCTTTCTTTCCACACATCTCTTTTTTTTCTGCAACAACTACCACAACCTTTCTTTCAGCATTAATGGATCTAAGTTTAATCAACCCAATTAAAATTTTTAACTACCATGAATGGAAATAAAAAATTACCATTACAATCAGGAGTATAGGGTTATATCGTATCACAATGGGGTTAGAACCCGATCCTAGTGTAGTTGTAGTGGGACCTTGATTTATCAGCTAAGTACAAGAAGGCGCGTGGGCATGCAAGGCCTTGTTAAAGAAGGGCGCGCAAGGAGAAAGCGTGTAGGACATGGTTCTAGGAGGGTTTAATAGAACAAGTAGCGCGCACGCAAGGCAAAGCAAGATTTTTGGACTTAGTCATATTTGGCATATCAAGTAGGACATGTGAAAAGCATGACCCGATTTTGCATGCATAGTGGATAAGGTGTCAGCCTGGTGACAGGTTGACCTAAGAAGGAATATGCCCTACGATGGAAGCTTCTAGAAGACCATCATGGCAAGGAGTGGAGAGATCAGGCCTGAAGGAGCATTCTCCCATGGAGGACCACATGTGGACACTTGGCGACAGATTTGAAGCCTTAGAAAGGTGGGTTAGTAGTTTAAGAGGCTTATAAATACAGGCATCCACAGAGGAATTGAGATATATAGATCAATAGAGAGCGGAGCTCTGCAAAAATGTTGCGAGGAACTCTATTGGATTGGGTAGATGACCTATAAGGGAAGGATGTATTAAAATGTTTGGGTATGAAATTTTCCTTTCATGTTTAGGAGGACTCTAATCCAGTTATGATGTATGACTTCGGTCTGCCATACGGTGATATTATGTAATGGATCTAATACATGTGATGAGGTTGTTGGATATGATGGAATATAAATATAATAGACTCTGGTTTATACATATATCTGCATAGTTCTATTTCGTATGTGTTATATGGATGAATATACACTCCTATGCATTTCTTTTTTAGTTCAGTTCTATAAATTGTTAAGTATCCTTTTTTCAGGAATGACTGCATTGATCTAGAAGTTGTTCTGAGCTCTATGATGAATGTATGTTTCGTGTCCACTCAATATTTTTAAGTTCCTATCATAGATGATGCTTTCCCACTTAACTCGCATAAAAGAGAGACTCGGCACCCGTGCATGCCTCGGGTGAGTTCCCAACGCCACTGGGTGATAGTTCAATAAGCATGGGATTCCCTTGTTCTTGGTGTGTGTAAAAATGACTACATCTTGGTTCCATTGTTGGGACCTCTTTTCGAATTTGTAGTGGAAAATAACATACATCATGATCTGTGCAATGAGTAATGACAGAATGCCTAACTTTGGAAAGTATTGAATCATGGTTCAAGAGCACGAAGAAAGAATTTTCTCATAGATTCAACACTGGGCCTGGGTTTGATGCACGCAGATGGGTAGAAGAGAACCTCTACCATGAGTTGTATGAAACTTTCTTTTGTTGCTTTCTAATAGAGTTGTATGAATGGCTCTTAGGATATGCGTCCAGATCAAGCTGGTGTTATAGATCACGCATGTGGACCCAAGAAGAGTACCAGAGGCTACAAGATGTAGATCTGACATGGAATCATGTTGTGGATCATTGGTGGAGAGGAGTATTGGCTAGCTACATTCTGGAATATGTTATTTCTACATATTCTTGTTATTCCTTTGGCGATGAAGATCTTGATCGTTACCTTGACTTTAGAAGCATTTCCAATGGCCGGCTAAACCTTCTTGAGCATTGGGAAAGGAAGCTAGAGTGGAGGAAGATGGAAGACATTGCGACTGAAAAAAAGGGAGGAGAGACGACTTAAGTATAGTGAAGCACGTGAAAGGGATATTGCTAGACAACGTGAGGTTGCAAGTGTGATGGATCCATAGAGGCAGACATTGTGGGAAGGAGTTGAGGTTCATGCAGAGGACATGGAACCTGAGCAGTCTATACTACCCCATCTCGGAAAGCACAAGAGAGAGACCCCTTCAGCTTTTGATGAGAGTTCATTGAGTGGAGAGAGAAGAGTCGTTGTCGCGCATCTGAACCCACCTAGTGACCAAACCTTAGTGCTTAGTTTTCCAAATCAGAGGAGTGTTGATAACACAGTTGGTATCGATGTGAGTGATTGATTGGCACCTAGGAGGTATAATTTATCATTTGGAACTTCTATGAATGCATACTATATTCTAGTGTTTGGAGGTATTTTCAGACAAGGTGCAAATACAGAAGGTTTAGGTAACGCGTCGGGGAGTGGCGTAGGGCATACATCTGGCAGTGGAACGATCTCGTAGACCATTGGTGCACAGTTTAGCGGGACATTAGGGATGCTAGGCACAACCACTTCAGGCCCATTATTGGTCGCAGGAGGATCTAGAGGTGGAACTGGTGGATCAGGAGGCACAAGACCTGGTGGATCTAGTGGATCTAGCAGAGGAAACACCGGAGGAAACAAAGGATATGGACTAGGAGGATAGGGGCCTCAGCCACCTCCTCAAATAATCTTTGAAATTTCTTTACACTTGCTAGACTACCAAGGCATAGAGGATGTTGTGGAGCATGTTCACAAGTGTGAATTGCTATGGTGCGCAAAGGAGATCACAACCCTGGAACAGAAGGCCAGTTAATTTTCAACGACGTTGCTAGGGCATGTACATAGCTGGTTTAGGAAGTATGACCCCCATCAGACGGTGGTAGATTACACCACGTTTAAAAATGCCTTCGTAGCAGAATTCCACATCCCTGAGTTTGAACAGAAGAGCGTCGGCGCCCTCAAGGAGATTTAGCAGGGAATGGCGAAGAATATGCGGGAGTATGACGCGTAGTTTAAGACTTTCTTGTCAAAATTTTCATATGACATTCACCACTCACAACATGCTCAATGGTTTGTTGGAGGGTTGATAATACCATTTAGAAGAGATTTATCTCATAATACTTTCATAGACCCGTGCGAGGCGTTGGAATATACTCTACGTACCGAAGCTATTGGAAGTGTTGATACTGGTGTTAGCTTGTTCCTGGAAGCTCAAATCACTGATATGGGTAAGCAGATGGAAAATTTATCTACAAACTTAGCTCATGAGACTCGCAGTGGAATGTGGTGTACGGATTATGAAGTAGAGGGGCATGCCAAGGATAGTTTCCCCCAGAAGATAGTACGCATTGTAGTGATAGATTGTGAGATTTTTCATGGGGACCATGATGCGAGTAGATGTCCCTTGTTGCAGCACACAATTCAAAAGAATGTATCTTGCTACAGTAAGATCTACACCTCTATAACCCATGATACTAAGGATTCTAGGCTTATTGACCAGATACATGAGGCCATTGATCATGGTGTGCGCTAGACCAACCTTGCCAATAGTTCTAAGGGTGATGACTGCCATTATGAGGAGCACACAAATGGAGGCACGCGTGGAGGATTTCGGGGTCATGGAAACCGCGAAGGAGGAAGAAGTGAGTTGTCATGGGGAACATGTTATAATTGTGGATCCATAGAAAATAATAAACGAGAGTGTCCTAATCTATTACAATGCTCATGGTGCGGGAAGAAGCACAAGTATGAAGAGTATCCAGAACTCTATGAGCATATAAACCAACAGCACCAGAAAGATAAGGGTACTACTATGGTAAGCGCAAAAAGGACCTATTCACAATGGATGCCAAGAGTGGCGCATGAGTCAGAGCTAGAACCTGTACTGGTGACAACGCATACAGAGGCCGCGTGCGCCAAGGAGATGCCCAAACCAAGGACACTAGTTTCCAGAGAGGAGGTACCACATGGAAAGTACTCAGACCCTGCCCATAAGAAAGAAGTATACCAGGAGACTATGGACGTAATTCGGAGTTTACAAGGTGAGATACAGTATCTCAAAGAGAAATCAAGGTAGGTGGGGTAGCAGAAGGATAACGAGGTTCCAAGAAGTGACCTGGATGATGTCAAAGAAGCATATAAAATGTTAAGGAAAGAGAATATTATTCCCTTACTAGGAGAATGGCTAAGGGAAAATGTACCATGCGCCAGAGCGGAGCGCAAAAGACAAGTTTTACATGCAAACCTTTCTCCACACAGCCTTGAGTATGACAAAGAAATTACTCTGAATGCAGTTGTTGATGGATGGCTCTTGAGCAATATCCTTATTGACATAGGATTAAAATTGAATTCTCTTACCTTAGATGCTTAGCATCAGATGGGAAGGCCCGTGTTACAGCCATCTTCAAATGTGTTGCATATGGAAAAAAAAACTAAGGCAATGCCCATTGGAGTATTAAAGGATGTGGCTATCACCATTCAAGGGGCTAAGTTTACTGAAGACTTCGAAGTCTTGGCTCCCGCCGAGGTAGAAAATTTTCCAGCATTACTTGGGCACCCATGGTGTTACAAGAATAATGCTGACATAAGGTTTAACAAAGGATATATCAGTTTTGAAAACAAGGAAGAACGGGTGATCATCCCTTTGACAGATGGGAAGTCGGCACCCTATACAAAGTCATTGGGAGAATAATTCCTTGATAGAATATACGTGTGCTCAATCAGGGATCCAGAGATAATTCACCCTATAGAAGGAGTTATCCAATTTGAGGATGCCTAGTCTATGAGTGATACCATGAGCATGGCATGTGAAAATTGGACACATGGGACCTATGAGTTGATCAGATGGCACTTAAGAGGATCGGTAATCAAAGTGACAAAAGCATGTATAGTCTGGTGCCTAAGAGGAATAAAACTACCAAGTTACTCAGGAGGGGATAATCTGAAAGATTTCTTGCGAGAAATGGAGGCCCATTACAGAAATGATAAGGAAAGGAGGAAATTTTTTAACTACAACCTACTCAGAACTACTGCGCGTTAGTGGGTGACACATCGGGAGAACCTCTTGGAATGGTGTGAGGTGAGAATTGCCTTCTCCATAAGGTTTTGTAGGAGAAACACGCCCATGGCTATAAAATACTACCATGGTAAAGAGACCGCTTCCTTCCATATCCAAGCATGTCAGAGAGCTTGGATGGGAAGCACAAAAGCATTACCACCTTCATTATGGGTTCACAAGTTGTACTCCACCCTGCAAGGTTGTGCATGCACATGGTATATCCACTTAGAGATGCATCGTCAAAATGGTAATTGGAAAGAATTGGCGGTTGATCTCATTCAAACATTCGAGTATCGGAGTACAAAGCCATCAATACATAATGCATTGCAGGTATTCAAGTGCCTTACATTAGGGGATAGTGCTATGGCGAAAGACAGATACAAGAATTGCTAGGTGAGCCTGGCCTAGAGGCACGTTTTGAGGAAGAAGAAACATAAGACATACAGCTTGAGCATGCGTGTATAGAAAATGAAAAGGGGAATATGGTGTATGTCACTGATGGGGAAGAGGAAGAAATCTTGGATGTTAACCATTATGTAGGGAAGCGCAAGGTCATAGATAGTACTGATGAATGGGCTCGCACCTACCATGAACCTTTAAAGATGAAAAAGATTAACATCGTCTCATAAGTAGAACCCAAGGAGGCAATCATTAGAGACTATTGGTTGGAGAAATAAGTCTCTAAAATCATTGATCTGTTACACAAATTCCAAGATTTGTTCCCACGCGGGTACCATGAGCTTAAAGGAATTCCACCATTCCTTGGGGGAGATGCGGATAAAGCTCAGAGGAAGGTGTGCACCCAATCAGGAAGAGGCCATACCGAGATGAATCCCAATTGACAGCATAAAGGTTAAGGAGGAGATAGAAAAAATGATAGCATTAAAGGTATCACTGAGGCTGTGGAAGAGTCAAAATGGATAATTCTAATGGTGATTAATATTGAAGAAGGAGGGGAGGATAAGGATCTATGTTGTTTACAGGGACCTGAATGTACTATGTGTCATTGATCCTTTCCCAACCCCATTTAATGAATAAATATTAGAGGGAGTGGTAGGACGCAATGTCTAATCTTTCATGGATGAATTCTCGGGCTATCACCAAGTAAGGATTGTCAAGGGAGGACAAGAGGAAGTTGAATTTCGCCACTGAGTGGGGAAGTTTTTCCTATATACGGTAATGAATTTTAGGTTGAAGAATGCACATGTTGTGTTGTTATGTATTATGGTACATAGGAATTCCAGGAATTCATCCACAAATTTATTCAAGTTTACATAGATGATTGGACAGTATATGGGTTAGTGAGGGACCATTGTCACAAGTTAAGATTAATGTTTGAAAGTTGTCGGCAGTCGAGGATATCCATCAACATTCAGAAATGAGTATTTTCTACCCCATTTAGGACATTAATGGGGAACATCATATGTAAGGAGGGGTTACTGGTAGATCACTGTTAAGGTTGTAGTAATTGTGGGATTGGGGGGAGCCTAAAAATTAAAGCACATGTACGCAGATTCCTCAGACACATGAGTTACTAGAGGAAGTTCTTCGAAGGATACGCCAAGGTCGTCCATGCCTTTAGAAGAGTTACTTAAACACAAGAGTGCCTTCCTTTGGGGATAGGTAAAGTAAGAAGGAATTTGACACTTTACAGGATAGGCTTATCGTCGTTCCCATACTACGATTCCCCTCTTGGGATAAGCCTTTACATGTTCATGTTGATGCCTTAAGAACCACCAATGGAGTACATAATTGCATACAGCCTGGTGAAGGGATTTTTAATCATCCTTTATGCTTTGTGAGCAAGGAATTTGACACGACTGAAGAGAATAACTATAATACATTTAAGCACAAAGCATTTTCAATGATCTATATGTTTGACAAGTTTAGACAATATTTACTGGAAACCCATTCTATATTTTATGCAATAAATATATGAAATTGAAATATTTAGTGAACAAACCCATTCTACAAGGATGCATATGTTGGTGGGTACTACATGTTCTAAGAATTCAATTTCACAGTAGTTGTCAAACTAAGGAAATACTAATTATCAGACCTGATCATTTATCTAGAATAGATTCATGGTAGGACACGTAAATCATTGAGGATACCATGCGTCAGATGTACAACTATGTAGGTTGCGACGTGTGCACCTCTCGTACTTAGAAGATATTGTAGTATTTATCAAGATAAGTGTAGCGTTAGAAAGAATGAAGGAATTGGATAAAAAGTAGTTAGCTATATGCTTCATGCCCTACATGTTGATTAGTGGGGATTTATACAAATTAGGACATGATGAGATTCTGCACCGGTGTGTGCTAGAACATGAGCACCTAGCCATAATAGAAGAGGTGCACACTAAGGTAGTGCAAGGTGGACACTATGCAGGTGACGACCACTGCACATAAGATATTGATGGTCAGGATTATGGTGGGAGACCCTATATCAAGACTGGAAGGAATATTGCAAGGTGGGTGACCATTGTCAGTGCATTGGAAAAAATAGGGTGAAGAGATGAAATACCTCTGCACCCTATTCCCAGTGTCGAGACCTTCTAAAAGTGGGCTATATACTTCATAGGCCCTATTGCACCAACAACATGTAGGACTAGGTCACGTTATATAATCACTTGCACCAAATTACTTGACAAGGTGGGAAGAAGCAACACCTACTAAGGATTGTACAGTAGCTACTGCAACAAGGTTCCTATGGGAAAATGTTATTACAAGGTATGGATGCCCTTTGAGTTTGACTAGTGATTAGGGTACACATTTCTTAAATGAGACAGTAAGGATTCTGTTAGTAGAATTCATGGTGGCTCATCACAAGACTACCCCTTACCATCCACAAGCAAATGGAACTATGCAAGAGGCATTTAACAAGATACTAAGTCATACCCTAACAAAAATTTGTGACGTTGGTAGGAAGGATTGGGATGATAAAGTATCAACAGTTCTATGGGCATATAGGACAACCTACAAGAGGTTAAATAATTCCACATCATTTCAATTGGTGTTTAGCATGCGTGAGGCTGTCCTACCAGTTGAATTCATGTTACCATCGCTACGTATAGTGGGCATAGGAGGTTTTTCCCGATGAAAAGCACTAGAAGAAAGAATTGACAAGTTAATGCAATTGGACGAAAGACAGATCACTTGCCAGGTGAATCCAGAAGACTGAAAAATCAAAACAAAAGGCATGGCATGATCGTCACATTAAGAACAAAAAATTTGAGGTTAGGTAGATGGTGCTACTATATGATTCCAAGTTTCTGTGCCATCCTAGGAAGTTAAAATTCCATTGGTTGGGTCCCTACATCATCTCGTACATCCTTGATTTAGGCACGCATGAAAGTTACAAGCACTAGATGGGACTGAGATTTACAGGACACTTTAATGGGAGTAGGCTGAAGCCCTACTATAAATAAGTCTTCTTAGTGTTTGTAATAAGGCAGTATTGCCAGATACTTTAGGATTTCCTTTAGTGACTTTTCTTTTCTTTGTGTTTCCATTTTTCATTGTTGTTTTGTATTGCACCTTGGGCATGCCGGTAACCTCTTTAATTTTTGAAGGTTGTGAATGGCAGAGGACCGTGCATCATTTTAGTGTGGGATGGAATAATGTGAAGGAAAGTGCAAAGTGTGAAGTGCCACGAAAGGATTGCATTGGAAAGTCCCAGTTGAATGGCCCTGTGGAAGAAAGTGCATAGGAGAAAAGGTGAATGAGGATGGTTGGTATCAGGATAAGGCTACATTTTTCTTCCATGCACAAGGGAGAAAGAAGTGCAAAAAAAACACGAGGTAGGTGAAAGAGAAAAAATTGTGAGGATGGAAGAAGTACCTTCGGTGCTACTAACATGCACATAAGAGTCTTCTAACAGATAGATTGTTTGTGTGACTAGAAGGCTATAGGATTATCCGCACAAGGATGGGCGTGTGAGTGAGGGTGCTAGAGTCCGTCTTAGTGGAAAAATCTGTAATAAGTGTTGAAGTATGGTGGTAGGTGAAGTAGCATTTAATGCTAAAAAGTGGGAAAAACTATAAATAGAAGGTTGAGCACTTCATTATCAACATTTGTGAATATGAAGAAAGAAGAGCTCTTGCGAGAACTAGGGTTTTCTCAGAGTTGATCCGTGTGAAGAAAAATTTGAGAAATTTAACCATGAGTGACTAGATTTGATCTACAAACCAAAAGGAAAGAAGTTCATAGGGCATTAGAGAAAAAGAGTTGTGGAGAAGAACCATCTTGTGAAAGAGGATATTCTAGTTAGGGTTTGAATAGCCTAGGGCACGGGATGAAAAGGGTTTCTTCACAAGTTTAGGATTTGGGGACTAAAAGAGGTATAGAAGCAGAGCAAGTAAGAAGAAGTTGAAGTGCTAAGATAACCTAAACCATTGGCACCTAAGAAACCAACTATATCACCTACGAAGCCCAAAGTCAAGGGAAAGGGAAAAGGCAAGGGGAAACCAACCAAAAACCCCCGCAAGTACAAATGAATAATGGTACACTGAAATGCAATAACCAAATGGGTTTCTACTTGGGATGGAATGGGATTCCCATTTACAGGAAAATCAGCTGTAAGTGATTACAACCATCACAAAAACATGACGGAAAAGGAAATGGCACTAGATTTGGTGCTCCAAAAAAACAAAATGACCTCCAAAGAGTTTGTCCTATTTATAACAACAAGGTAAAAGTGAAGTTAGAGAAGGCGGGGATTATTGCAACTCTATTAGTTACTTTATTTTAGAAAACCTGAGTGTCTCTATCTATGGTTAATGTCTTTTGTACACAAGGATCACTTTCAGTTCACATGGCAGTAAGATGCGCATAACTCCTCAGCTGATTTCAAAATTCACAGGCCTCATCTGTGAAGGCGAGAAAGTATAGATGATGACTTGAGTGACAAGGAATCCATCAAAGAAATAATGACCACCATATGCTTATAAGAAGGGGTCCGTGGTAATTTGATATCATGGACATCACAAAAGTAGTGATGAAAATGGACGCGCACTTGGTGACCAAGTTAAATGACCAAGAGAGGTGGACACATGTGAACAAGTTATGGTTAAATGTTTTGTAGAAGGATATCAGAAGGTGTCATCTATAACTTGTCCATGTACATCACAGATGAGATTATCAACAACACATAAGAAGGTGACAAGATACTCTTTTACAATGTCCTCTTGACCTTCGTGTTTTCAGAGATTAGAGTTCCCGATGGGTTAGACAAGGTTATTTGGGATTACCCAGTAGATGATCCATCACCCACAAAGAGATTCACAAAGTACACTTATGACAGCATGACAGTCATTCATGAGGCGCATCTTAGGAAATGGTATAAGCACTTAAGGGATGTGTTCGGGGAAGAGTGGAGGATCCCAAAGTAATTGACTGCACTTATAGAGGGAGAATCTAAATTTGCAGTGTACCAACATTTCTACATTGGCAGATTCAAGTTGGTGGATGAAACCATGAGCCCATGGTGTAAAATCCCATTTTCTTTCACAGCCTTATATTTCCAAGCAGGGGTAAATCGGTTTATAGAGGCAAAAAGACTAAGGTTTAACCTTAGTGAGGTGGATCAAGACCACAGGGAGCTGCACAGATATCTCATTTACCCTAAGAAGCACGCATACATGGAGAGGTATGTCTCCCACGAGGTCCAGATGACCAAGCCTTTGACTTTTCCAATTGTAGGAAGGATCACGACATGTGTATATCTACACATAAGGCCAAAGTTTGAGAAGGATGTGTACCTGGAATGTGATGTATCCATCCCAGAATAACCCATGGGAAGAAGGAAGCATGTGCCAACAAGGAAAGGAAAATAAGAGGTGTAAGGGAAAGAAGCACCAAGTGTCAAGAATACGCCAATAGTGGGTGCGCTGGAGACAAGTGCTAGGATAAGCATTTACACACGTTGGAAGAAGTCTCTAGCTAGGAAGAAACAAATGGTGATGGAAGAGGTTGATTCAGAGGACATAAAGAGCTTAGATTCCTACAGGGGTGAAAGGGATAATGATAAATAAGATGAACCTGAAGGGGACCAATAACCACTTTTTTTCAGTGGAAATGATTCAAAGGAAGAGGGTAGAGAAGAGGAAAATGAGTTTCGCTTCATGCAAAGGAAGGGTAGCTAAGAGGGGGAAGGCACCCAAGATAAGGGAGGAAGTGAAGAAGTGAGTATGAAAAATCAGACTCCAAGCCCCACACAGGAGCAGGAAAATGAGGCGGCAAAAAAGGAAGCGGTGAAAATCATTGAAGCCTTAGTAGAACAAGAGTTGGAGTGCTGTGCTGAAATAGTTCTGAATGAAGATAAAGAAGAAAGCATGGGAAAAGATCACAATAGCGTAGGAGGCCCCAGTCTGACGGTAACTGTTCTTAAGGGCACACACACAGGAAGAAGGCACACGAAGATCTAGAGACCCAGGATGGGTTACGTTGATGATCCAAATAAGGTATTGCACATGTGTTTCCAAGGCACCATTCTAACAGAGAAGCTCCTTGCCATGACATCATTTAATGTGGAAGGTGCCTACTCGTAGACAAGGAAAATGATTTCATGGGCATTTGAGTCCCACATCAACGATTCGGAATTCAAGGTAAGCCAAGGGGCAATAATGAAGGTGCCTAAGTCAAAAGGAGAAAACCCCTTGGTGAGTGCTCAACAGCTATCTAACGAACAAGTTTGCAATACACTAAATAAGGTCTTGGTTGAACTAGAAGCTAGGTTATTCGAGAGGAACAATAGGGTAAAATTACTGGAGGAAGAGCTGGAGAAGGCACCCAAGATAAGGGAGGAAGTGAAGAAGTGAGTATGAAAAATCAGACTCCAAGCCCCACACAGGAGCAGGAAAATGAGGCGGCAAAAAAGGAAGCGGTGAAAATCATTGAAGCCTTAGTAGAACAAGAGTTGGAGTGCTGTGCTGAAATAGTTCTGAATGAAGATAAAGAAGAAAGCATGGGAAAAGATCACAATAGCGTAGGAGGCCCCAGTCTGACGGTAACTGTTCTTAAGGGCACACACACAGGAAGAAGGCACACGAAGATCTAGAGACCCAGGATGGGTTACGTTGATGATCCAAATAAGGTATTGCACATGTGTTTCCAAGGCACCATTCTAACAGAGAAGCTCCTTGCCATGACATCATTTAATGTGGAAGGTGCCTACTCGTAGACAAGGAAAATGATTTCATGGGCATTTGAGTCCCACATCAACGATTCGGAATTCAAGGTAAGCCAAGGGGCAATAATGAAGGTGCCTAAGTCAAAAGGAGAAAACCCCTTGGTGAGTGCTCAACAGCTATCTAACGAACAAGTTTGCAATACACTAAATAAGGTCTTGGTTGAACTAGAAGCTAGGTTATTCGAGAGGAACAATAGGGTAAAATTACTGGAGGAAGAGCTGGAGAAGGCACCCAAGATAAGGGAGGAAGTGAAGAAGTGAGTATGAAAAATCAGACTCCAAGCCCCACACAGGAGCAGGAAAATGAGGCGGCAAAAAAGGAAGCGGTGAAAATCATTGAAGCCTTAGTAGAACAAGAGTTGGAGTGCTGTGCTGAAATAGTTCTGAATGAAGATAAAGAAGAAAGCATGGGAAAAGATCACAATAGCATAGGAGGCCCCAGTCTGACGGTAACTGTTCCTAAGGGCACACACACAGGAAGAAGGCACATGAAGATCCAGAGACCCAAGATGGGTTACGTTGATGATCCAAATAAGGTATTGCACATGTGTTTCCAAGGCACCATTCTAACAGAGAAGATCCTTGCCATGACATCATTTAATGTGGAAGGTGCATACGCGTAGACAAGGAAAATGATTTCATGGGCATTTGAGTCCCACATCAATGAGCCAGAATTCAAGGTAAGCCAAGGGGCAATAATGAAGGTGCCTGAGTCAAAAGGAGAAAACCCCTTGGTGAGTGCTCAACAGCTATCTAACGAACAAGTTTGCAATACACTAAATAAGGTCTCAGTTGAACTAGAAGCTAGGTTATTCGAGAGGAACAATAGGGTAAAATTACTGGAGGAAGAGATGGAGAAGAAGGAAGAAGAGCTAGAAGAAAGGACCAAGGACTTAAAGCAGGAGGAATTAATTAGTGTACAGCTAAAGCATAAACTCAAGGAAGAGAAGGTAAGGGTGCGCGAGGTATACAAGAAGGTAGAATCCATCACAGATGCCATTATTTTGAAACATCTAGACCTAGCACGACCCGTGCAAAAGTATGGATCTTCCCTAGAGTTCCTAGAATACTTAACGCGTATCCTCACCATGGAGATGCAGTCATTGGCCTTAGATTCTATGGAAGAAGTATCAATGTGCCTGGAAAGGGAAGTTCTGAGTACAACAAGGTCCTTGCTGATGTAAAAATTGCTACCAAAGTTGTTGAGGCTATGTATAATAATTGTGTAGACAAGGATAGAGTGGCGAGCATTCTTGTCACTACTCATGAGGTAGAGCTCAAAGAATTCCAAGAGAAGAACAAAGGGAATAGAGCCAAGTGGGATAGGATCTTAGCCGAGGTTGAGAAGAAGTTTGAATCCATTGAAGTCCTACAAGGTTCAGTCAAGAACCAAATGAAAGGGTTGTACCCACAAATCACAAGGGGGATGGATGCGCTTGAGGATGTGGGCAAGAAACTAGAAAGGGTAGTTGAGGTAATGAATACTCAAGGAGACGGATTGGGTTTTGATGAGGTAAGAGCCCTAGTCGGTGACCTCTGCCAAAGAGCACAAAAAGAAGTTGATGCCTAGAATAAGTTGGAGGCCGAATTGAAGAAATATTTTTCTATCCTGTTGTAGCAGTAACAACACTTCCCCATTATTTCATCTTTCCCAATTATTCTTTCCCTTATTCTTTTCCAAAATCATTATTTCTTCTGGTATCTATTGTAATTATTTATTCATTAAATACATGTTCCCATGGGTGGAGAACAAGCATAGTGTGGGTTGATGTTAGGACCCTGATTTATTGGCTAAGTACAAGAAGATACATGGGTGCACAAGGCCTTGTTAAAGAGGGGTGTGCAAGGAGAAAGCACATAGGTTAGGGTTCTATGAGGGTTTAATAGAACAAGTAACACGCATACAAAGCAAAGTAGGATTTCAGGACTTAGCCATATTTGGCATATCAGGAAGGACACGTGAAAAGTATGACCTAACTATGCATGCAGAGTGGATAAGGTTCCATCCTAGCGACATGTTGGCCTAGGAAGGAATATGCCCTGCGATGGAAGCTTCTAAAATACCATCATGGCAAGGATTGGAGAGCTCATGCCTAGAGGAGCATGCTCCTATTGAGGACCACATTTGGACACTTGGCAATGGATCTGAAGCCTCAGAAATGTGGGTTAGAAGTTTAAGATGCCTATAAATACAAGTTTCTGCATAGGAATTTATATATAGATTAATAGAGAGCTGAGCTCTGTAGAAATGCTGCAAGGAACTCTATTGGGTTGGGTAGATGACCTATATGGGAAGGATGTATCAAGGGGTTTTGGTATGAAATTTTCCTTTAATGTTTAGGAGGACTCTAATCCACTTATGATGTATGACTTCAGTCTGCCATACTGTGATATTCTGTAATAGATATAATGCATGTGATGAGGTTGTCGGATATGATGGAGTATAAATATAATAGACTCTTATATATATACATATATATATATATATACATATATATATATATATATATATATATATATATGTAGTTCTGTTTCATATGTGTTATATGAATGAATATAAACTCCTATACATTTCCTTTTCAGTTCAGTTCTATAAATTGTTAAGTATATTTTTGTCTGGAATGACTGCATTGATCTAGAATCCGTTCTAAGCTTTATGATGAATGTATGTCTCATTTTCAGTCACTCTTTTTAAGTTCCTATCATAGATGATGCTTTCCCACTTAACTCACATAAAAGAGAGACTCGGCACCCGCGCATGCCTTGGGTGAATGCTCAGTTCCTGCTCAGTGATAGGCCAACGCACATGGGATTCCCTTGTTCTTGGTGGGTGTAAAAATTACTACAAGTCCTAACAAATTTGATACCTTGGAAGATTTATTTCCTAGGCTCAAATCCTTACGATTGTAGTTAAAATATTGTAGGATAAAAATAAGGATGAATAACTAGTTCTTTCATTGCTTTCCAAACTATGTCTTGACTACTCTATTTTTTTTTCCACATTTTATGCTACCAAGAGGGCTCTTGGAGGCACATGGTCTATGCCTTCCTTAGATGATTTTATTGTTGGTTTGACTAAGGAGTAAGAAAATTTAATCTAAATGGGTACCTTGAAGTTATCTAAACCTCAAGCCCTCATTTTTGGGATTAGGAAAAAAAAATCCTTTAGTAACCAAGAGAAGAAACCAAAGAGAAATGATCTAGAAAATAAGAAAGAACAAAAATCCACTGCCTCTTCCAAGTCTACAACTAGAACCTCCAGTTAAAATGGGAAATCTAAGAAGGAAAATTCGGTGTCTCTATTGTAAGAAAATTTGGCACGATGAACATAAATGTATGAAGAAATAGACTAACCACCTCAATAATCTTCTTAAGAAGAACAACATAGGGGTCCCTGAATCTATCAAATAGTCTTCATCAACCCAAGAATCTACTAATGAAAAGGAAAAGGATAAAGATAAATATAAGGGAAAGTCACTACTTGTAGTTGCATTCTCATCTAGTCCTTTGTGGGTTATCGAATCTGGTGCTTCACACCACATGGGTTCATCATAGGTTGATTTTTATTCCTTACCACCTTATAGCATGTCCTCCATCACTTTGGGTGATGATACTCTAGCCATAGTTTCAGGGAGAGGGTTTATTGAAGTCAAATGTGAAACATTGACAATTTTTCTCAGTAGACCTTCACTTTTAACTAATCTCCTATCAGTGTATTAGATGACCCATATAAGGAATGGCATGATATTCCTATTTGATCCAGATTTAGTTGAGATCAGGGAGTTCCATAATGCCACTATAGTAGTAATGGGAAGGGTATAACACCATGTTAGGTTATATACCTTTTCACATTTTTCACTTGATTTTTACCCTACTGCATTTCTCACACACTCAATAGAGCTATTAGATTATGGCATGAGTGGTTTGGCCATCTTAACTACTGCTACATTTAGTAGATTAGTCAACATGACAAGGTTACAATATTTCCTAGAGATTTGTTTCTCAAAGGGATTTTGTGAGGGTTGTGCTCTTTGAAAAAACCCTGAAGAGAAATGTTACAAGGTTTTTTCCCCATCCTTATTTTAATAGGTCCAACTATGCTATCACTTTCATATATGAATTTTCTATATATACATGGGTCTTCTTAAGAAAAAATATGAAGTGTTCGATTGCTTTCGGGACTTCAAGGAACTTACTGAGAAACAATCTAGGAAATCATCAAAGTTCTTTGAACAGATAATGGGGGGGACTATGTTAGAAATAGATTTGAGCATTTTTTCACCACAAAGGGTATTGATATAAAACAGATAGTTCCTCACACTCCTCAGTAGAATGGCATGGTAGAATGTAAAAAATAGGTCCTTCAAAGAGATGGAAAACTATATGATCCACTCTAAATATTTGAATCCATAGTTTTGGGAAGAAGCCATCAATTTTTCCTGTTATATACAAAACTAGGTTCCCTATAAAGATTTAAAAATTCTTTTGAAGCTTGGTACAATAGGAAACCAAAATTTAAGCACTTCAAGTTCTTTAGATCACCAGTAATAACACGCATTCCCAAAAATAAAAAACAAAGTAATGGACCCTCAATCCAAACCTTGCATCTTTATTTGATATTGAAAGAGGGCTATAGAATTATCCATCCTAATACTCATGAGTTGTTATTAAGAGAAGTGTTAAGTTTCAAGAGAGTCCCACTAACTCTTTACTTGACACTTCTCCATATACTTTATCTTCACTTAGTTTTGATGAGCAATTTGAGGATTCAAATTTTCCACAGAAGGTTCCTGAGGTAGTGTCTTTTACCTCTGATAGTGAGAAAAGTAATGAGGATCCATCCTCATCTAATTCTATACATACTTCAGTGGATGAGGATTCGGCACATGACTCATCCACTTCAGGCCTTCTTTGGGCTAGTGGCCCTCTTTGGGCTAGGAAAAAACTTCAGAGTGCATGAACTTGGGTAGGGGATCTAGATCATGATAAACATACTCGGGAAGACTACCATAGTAGGCCACATGCCTTCTATGATTTAGTGACAAATCCACATACATTATGAGAGGCATCAGGCATACCTGAGTGGGAAATTTCTATTAATGAGTAATATATTTCCTTAATCAGTAATCAAAATTGGGATTTGACTTCACTTCCTAAGGGAAGGAAGATGGTTCAATGTTGATGGATGTATCAGATCAAATTTACAACATGCGGGTTAATTGATAAGTAAAAGGCTTAATTAGTAGCCAAGGGTTTTTCATCGGTATCCAACATAGACTACTCAGAGACCTTTGCACCTATAGCTAATATGAATTTAATTAGACTCACAATTGCTTTAGCCGCATCACATGGTTATAGTGTACACCAAATAGATGTGAAAATTTATTTTCTTTGTGGAAACCTACAAGAGGAGATCTACATGGAGTAGCTACTAGGCTTAGTCTAGGATTCATCCTTAGTTTGCAGACTTAGGAAATCCATCTATGGCCTCAAACAGGCCCCTATGGATTGGTATTCCAATATGGATTCCTTCCTCCTAGATTCTAGTTTCACTTGGTGCCATTCATATCCCAACGTATATCTATTGTGGTAGGATGATTCATTATTGATACTAGTACTTTATGTTGATGGCCTTTTGATCACTGGGAGTACTTCATCGGCTATTTTAGTAGTGAAGACAAATCTTCCAGATAAATTTTCCATGATTGACTTGTGTCTACTATACCACATCCTTGGCATTGAGATCACACAGTCTGATTCAAGGATTTTAGTTACACAACCCAAAGACTCTCTTGATATTCTGGCTCAATTTTCCTTGAATGCAAGCCATCTTTGTCTCCTTTCTTATCTGGGGTCAAGCTTGAGGCTGATTGTTCAACACCCTTGGTTGATGTTACTTTGTAATGAAAACTTATTGGTAACCTTATTTACTTAACTCGCACCATAATTAATATCTCATATGTCATTGGTATTATTTAGAGGTTAATGTAGGAACCTCATGAGTTGCATTTGAAAGTAGCTAATTGGATTTTGCAATACATTTAGGGCTTACATAGATATAGGATTCACTACAAGGTTGGTTTAGACATTGAATTGGTTGGATATACAGACTCGGATTGGGATGGCGACACCGAGTGTCATAAGTCCACTTTAGGCTACAATTTCTCATTGGGTTATAGTCATATAAGTTATTCGAGGAAGAAGTAGAATATGTTGATATCCAGATCATGCAACCTAAAGTCATATTTTATGAAAACTAGAGTACTATCTAGATATGTAGGAATATGGTCCTTCATCAAAGGATAAGACACATTCAGATTCACATGCACTTTATTTTGGAGCTCATTCTTATCAGGTCATCGACTTGATATTCTATCAGTATTCAGAGTATGTTGCTAACATCTTCACCAGACCTTTCACTGAGAGAAATTTCACTCATCTACAAGCTCTTCTTAGTGTGTGGTATACATCAACGACTTCATCATATTCCGGGGGGGTTTCTAGCCTCTTCTCTTCTTCATGTGTCTTTTTTTGGTGGGTTTCCCACTATTTTTTCTCTTGTTACTTTATCTTATGAGATATTGCATTATATGTGGGTACCTCATAAGGCCTTGTTTTCGGGACCCACTTTCATTTTTCACTTCCCACCTAAGTTTTGCTTATGGGAATTGTTAGTGTAGGATTTATTGTCCTCACTTTATTTGTATTATTCTACCTGGGATATTCCATGTCACTTGGAGTTTCCCTATACTTATGAGATATGATTGTTTAGGTGTACACTTGACTACACTATTTTAGGTGTTGGTTACCACTTGAATACACTATTATAGGTATTATTTACCACTTGAATACACAATTCTAGGTGTTGGTTACTACTATTATAGGTGGATATTTCCATTATTCTAGGAGGATGTTACACATTCACCTCTTATATATACATCTCTTTCATTATTCTATTTTACCATATTGAGTTAGAGATATTTATGTGTTATTGCAATTATCTCTCTTGTATTTTCATAATTTGAAATATTGTATGCTTGCATTTTTTTTCTCAAAATAATTCATGTCTCACATCATTCACCTATGAAATCTTTGAGTCAGTAGATCTATGGCGCTTCTCTGATATTTTCTTCAGAAAAAGTTACTTCCAGCAACCAGTATTCACCTAAAATACACAAGATCACACCATATCACCTCAACTATGCCCTTTAATCACTAATTAGAAATCCACTACATTTTATAATACATCTATTTTTTCTGGAACTCATAAAACATCCATCAATACAAACTACACTTACTTTCCTCTTCACTAAACTAAACTACCTAGAAAGAATCTTTGGAAACTCAATAGGTTTTCACCCTTTATGTCACTTTAAAGACCTCTAAATTCTTTAACTAGGGAGAAAATTCATCCCTCTTCACTCTCCAATGGATATAAAGCATCAAATATTCCAAAAAACATGATACTTATACATCGATCTTCTCATCCAAGGTAATCCTATCCTGAAACAGAAAAACTTGGTATTCAAAAACTAAGTTGTTTCACCTATCACAAAACCTCATAAAGAGACAAAAAATTAACCATTGGAAAGGTATCTGAATATAAGTTCTATAACATCTTACTTTTCCTTCTAACTCTAAGTGTAAGGCCTTCAACTAGGTCAATCAATGAAACTACTCATTCAGGATTATAGGGCTCAAGAACTAGTCTTGAGACCAACTTGCTCCATCACCTCCAAAGTTTCTTCCAAAATTAACCAAAGTAAGGAACACCCTAATAATTTTTTATAAGCACTCATAAAATTCAAACAAGAATGAATAAACTTATAGTAATCACCAAACATCATGAATCTACTTAAGACCATGCTTAACCAAGCATTTTTCATAATTGACCTTCAAATAACAGATCATAACATACTCATTCCTTAGTAAAAACTAAATTTTGATATGTCATTAGAAATATCTTGGAACCATGATTATGAAATTTTTTTTAACCAAGTTAAAACTCCACTTATAGCTCCTGTAAATCCACTTTTACGACAGACTACTCCAAACTACCCCAAAAACCAGTCCTCATAAATAGGGAACAATTTTCACTTAAAACCTCAACCATGATTTGAAATAATCATGGAAATGTATGAAAACTCTCATGATACAATAAATTTTTATTTATTTATTAGGTTTAATGGAATACTTTGCCACAAACTAAAAATCCTTAGAAATGTACTTGTTTGATTGGAGCCCACATACTATCACATACTCTACCATACCTTTCTAGAAATTTGGAGGATTTCTATACAACCTCCAATCATAATTTTTCAAAATGAATCAAAACTAGACCTGTAAAATCAATTTCCTCTAAGTCACTTTGAGTTAGGGTCTAACTAGGGTTTTAAAGCACATTATTTTCTTAACAATTGTTCATAAAATTTTTATGATCAAACCACCTAATTATTTTTTCAAAATATTATTAGATCAATGGAAAAACCTCCCCCGAAATATATAGGTCCCATGTAAATTATATAGTTCACAATGAGCATGAGAAGGTCAATATTTAGCAAAACAAACACTCTAGAAAACCCAATTTTACCAAAAATTATGTATCTTGCAAAATTTTCTTCACTTTTACCTTAAACTTGTCACGAAAGATCATAACAACATCCTATAACTTTCCATATTAACCATATAGCTCAAATATGCCTGAAACTCTCTAACCATAGTGACTTGTGTTTATTTAGCTTGTCTTCACCTTCTTTCTTCCTAAGGACCATGAAAAACTATCAAACCTTTGAAAACTAACCTAAAACACTCCATGCACCTATTCTATCATGTCACCATATGGTTCCCATTCTTGAATATGACTTATTATCTCGATTTCTCATACCACATGCTTTAGGACTAGGAATAGGCCTAGAATGACTACTTCACACCATGAAAAATCATGAGCTGACCAATTTTACCTCATAAAAAAACATATACACTCTTGAGACATCATTACTACCATTTTGGACCCCATACTAACCTTCAATCAACTTAGGAGGACTCAAACGAACCTCACCAAACATGAAACTACCAATTAACCTTCATGTTTGACCTTTGACTAATACCTCATGGAGACTCATATGGCCTCATAAAACCCTTTACTATCAATGGATTTGACATTAATGACAACAATAAGACACAATGGCCAAAAAATCTCCCCCTTTTTCATTTATGGTAACCATCTTCAAAAACATTAATAGTAATCAACAAGACAAAACACACTTACATAAATTCTTTTTCATGTTTTTGATGCAACTCTCCCCATTTGAAATCTATGAAAAAGTGTAATATTATGACACAACATGAGAAATGACAACACATAATAAAACACGATGAAAAAAATCTCAAAACAACTTACTTTTTTGACTCGACTCCCCCTTGGTCTTTACTTGCTCTTTTCTGACCTTAACAACAACAAAATTGATTCATGGACCTAAATGAGAGATTTAACATAGCTCCCCATGAACTTATATTCTCATATTTTGTCTTCATCTCATTCATCCATCACCTTCTAAGACCATTATATGCTCAAAATTCAAGTTTTTCCTCTAAGTACTAACAAGATCACTATTAGGACCAAAGTCCCTAAATCACATTCTCAGATGAAAAATATCAAAATTCATCATGCCATACAAAAATACACAGATCATAAATCTTCATTTTGTATATCTCGTTGTCATTATACTATCTCCCTCTAACTGAAAATGTAAAAATTTCAAGCAATTACCTTTTATGTATCCCTGAAGATGGGTTTACTCATTTTCCATAGTTCTAAAGTTTGATTTCAGTGTTCATTGCCTTAGTTCATCATATATTATCTTCTTAGAGCTTTGATAAGCTCCCCTATCTTATAGGACCTTGGTTTACTTCATGAAGAAAACTTTTATCTCTTAAAACTCAGTCAAATATGCATTAGGATGATGAAAACCTATGAATTTCACACAATGTTTTTCCCTTAAGATTGTATATTATCTTGTCTCAGCACTCTGTTTTGAACTTCAAGTAACTTCTCTTCTTCCTTCATATATACAAATATATAGAAAAGGTGAAATACCTCATACTTCATGATTCAAATGAGTTATTTTGTAAGGGTATAAAATTTTTCAAGAATTAAGATACACCAAAAGGGTACACCTCATACTTGTAGAATCTTATTTGGTAATGTTCCAACTCTGATAGGCCATCAACTATTCAACATACAGTCATAGGTTGACCTTCCACAATCATCAAATATCTTGCAGGAAAATTCTATTGACAATAATTACTTCATAGTGAAAGAAAAGACCTTCAAGCATACTTCAAACCCTTCTTATAATGATGCATGAGATCACTTGTTACTTTACTATGTCTCTTCATAATGACTTGTTGTCACCTTCTAAAATCCATTCAATATTTGAACTAAAACCAAAAATTTGTTCCTTGATTTATTTGATAAGGATCCTTTACTCACAATCCAAGTTCATACCTACTTTCATACAAACCTAGACATCTCTTAATCTCATAATAGAGATTAATTCATCATTTTTAATGCTTCGCAACCTACTGAGACATAGAGGACAACTTTTACCATTTACACCAAGACTTATGAGTTAACAAATAGACTTAAATCCCAACTTGTGCACTTTTTTATCTTTTTCATTCACTTAATACTACCAACTTGAATGACTTTATTGCATGATTCACTTTCTCATAGACTTTCTAACATATTTATTTATCTAAAAAGGTTCATTTTCAGATCACACAGACTTGAACTTCAATAATAACCATACCTTGCATGAATCGTGATCTTAAGGTCCTTATTTTTCTTTTATCAAATAATTGTATTACTTCCTCAAGATACATTAGAAGACCTAATAACTTCAAGTCTTGACTCCCCCTAGGAGCATGCTCTTGTCACTTGAAACTCTAATCAACTCAGTCATGAGAGGTTAAACCTTCAAAACATGTAGCAACACAACCTCGAATTCTCATTTGATACCTAGGAACTATCATTCTATGAACAAATACATTATTTCTCATACCATTGTGACTCATTCATCTTGACTCATAAGATTCAATGCTTCCTTACAAGATGTAGACTCATATTTCCTCTAACTGAGATAACTCATATTGTATTTGATATAGAATACAATTTTTAAACTTTATAAGATGATGAGAAACATAGTCATAATTTTATCTTTATGATATAAAAATTAGACTCAAGAATTCATCCCAAAATCAATCTACTCAAGTCATTCAAGCTCCCCCTAAAACTATTCACTATGAAAACTTCTTTCTAAAATAGAGCACCTACATTCTTTAACCATCACCTAACTGACTTTGAACCTTTCTCGTATCTTCAAGAATCAATCTGAGTCAACATGGTATACCTTCCTTTGACCATCATCTTCATCTTGGATCAATCATCTTTGTAGACCTCGATTATAGGATTCTTCCTGATTACATGTCTCCAAGATTGCTACAGACCTTTAGTTGATCACTATTCTATATTTTCATCCTTGAGCTACCAAATACCTTCATGAAACCTACCAACATTGTTTAACTCTACATATAAACAAAAAATCTACAAAATTTTCCCCTATTGAACTATAAAACCACTATAAAACATTTTAGGACTTGTTCCTTGAAGCATTGAAGATTGATGATAACAAATGGAGACACAAAGACACCACATACACACCTACATCTAGGCACCATGATTTTCATCCTTTTCAATAATTGTAGACACATTAAATTAGGTCTTATGATGCATGCACACCTTCAAGTAAATAGAAGACCTTCATCTCATATATTATTAAACAAATTGGACCATTTAACTAAGAAAACACTGGCTTTTGACCTATTTAAGGCCATCTTCATCTAGTTACGAACCAAATTACAATGGAGCATTTCCACACACTTGATCAAAACTTGATGAACTGATTAGGGAAAAACATAGTAACTTTTCCAAGGATATGATTTTAAGAGAATTTCTTACACTCTTACAACTTATTTGAAGATAGCCCATGGATTAAATATGCATATTTTAGAGAATAACTCCTTTGATCAAACCAATCAGGACTTTTAATTGTAGACACACTTGAACAAAACTTGATGGACTGATTGGGAACATACTTGTCAAGCTATACCAAACACATGAAGACACTTTTGTTTTTTTGGATGATCAAACATGACCTTCAAACTACCTTAAACAAATCATGCATGCCCAAAGACCTTATGAGAGGGAAAACAAACATACCTTTTATCATTCACTCAATTTGTAACATGGAGAAGACTTTGATCAACAACTAAAAGTGAAAATACACCTCCAAGAACCTACCATGCTTCCTTCCAATGGTAAGTACCTTCTAGAATCCTTGAGAAGACACACAAATACTTGTTGGATCAATAAAATATTATAAAGTCACAAAAGAAACTCAATGAATATATCCTTTCTCTTTCTTCCTTATAAATCCTCTTATTATTATTGGATGTCATTATATGTATGATTACTTCATATCCTATATCTCCTTATTTCTGATTGAATTCTTGATAGACATACATGATACACCTCATTCATATGAAATTTATTGGTTATGGCCAATGCTTCTTCATGACTAGTACTGGGCTTGTTTTCTTCCTTCTTAACCTTATCAACACTTTCTGATAGTTTGTTTGAGCTGGTCTCTCCTATGATTTTCTCTTCATATCTAGAGTTAGGTTCTTTGACCTTGTATTTGTACTCAACCTCCTTCTTTTCAGTGACTATCTCATATCTAATTATCTTGGGCTCACTTTTGAGATTGGTATTCATTTTGAATACCTTTTTAACCTTCGCTTTTAAGGTATAAAGTCTATTTATGTACCTAGAATGTTCATTTTGATAGTATTGTTTAGAAAATTTTCCAGGTTCATGAAAATTGTAACACATAACTTGATTATTAATTCTATATGGATGTGGACTAAGATTCCATCTATACTTAACAACATTATGACTATGACACCTTCTAGGAAAATGTCTAACATTGATTCAAATATAGCATCCCATTTTATTCATACCTCTTGAGTAATCTTCTTTCCACATTTGACTAAATGGTTCATATAGACATTACTTAGCACTGTGTCCTTTTTCTTAACAATTGAAACAAATGAAATTCCTTGATTTATCATCTCTGCAATCTCTCCATGGGTGGTCATGTTTGATAAAATTCCTACACTCCCTAGCTCTATACCAAATATCATTACATGTATAGAAATATCATTCATTCATAGATGCATTAGGTTTCCTAACTGATTTAGACCTTATTGAATTTATCTCCTTGGTACTATTCATGTTTGTTTTTCTACTTGGACTAGCCTTTTCATCCTAGTGCTTCTCCATAGGCTCTCATTTGAATCTTATTCCTATATTTTCACTTGATGCTCTTTGATTTTACAAATTTCCATCAAGAAATTCAAAGCTCTTCTCCAACTTTCCTTACATCTTCAGCCTATTGTTTGATTCTTCTAGGTCATCTTGTAAGGATATCAATTATTCTTCATATCTCATGTAAGTGTCTTCTTTGTCCTTAAGGGATTATGACACTCTATAAGATTGGGATTCTAGATCTATATTGAATTTGAGGAATTCTTCCTCTTTGGCTTTGAGAGATGTTGATATCAACCCTAATTGTGCTTCAAGTTATTTGAATCCATTTTCATGTTTTCTATCCTTATTTCCTTTCCTTTTCTTAAGAATACTTATTTTCTCTTTGTATTCTTTCACCATTAGCTTCAATTTATGGTTATTCCTTCTTTGGTGCATCATTTCCTCAAGGTCACTAATCAATTTTGATTCAAGGTTTACTTCAACATCATCCTCATCTAAAATTTCATCTTCACTAAGGTACTTATATTTTGAGCTACTTCTAGAGATTATCTCCATAGACATGCTTGTGCTTCAAGGATCTCCTCTAAGATATCAAACTTGTTCCAAGAGGAACTAGATCTGATACTGTAGACACAAAATCATGCACTTTAGACATTATTTAGTCTCGGTATCATACTATTATTTAGAAGGTTTTTGAGTGAAGATAGTATTAATTAACCCCTGGATTTTGGCCATCTTCTCTTATTTTATTTCGTCATTCTTGAACTTTTACACCTACTTTCCCAGTCATCTTTCATCACTTTGCATTATTTTAGCCTCTACTAGGACACCCATGGGAAACCTGGTCCTACCAGGGGCGCCCCAATCCTTTTCATACTTTCCCACCACTTTTTGGGCTCCTTCTAATCATTTTAGATCTTTATCTTCTTGGTGGTTGGCCATTTTGGGGTTAATTAAAAAATTACATCAAGAGAACCCTCTAAATATAAAGTTATGATACTATTGTTGCAAATCAGCAGCACCCCTAGATGCAAATCAGGTTTCTAAACTGATGTTTTAGGCATCTAGTGCGATTGCACAACATTGAAACCTCTCTCCAAGTGTGGGGACTTGTAAAATGAGAGAAGAATCTCCATATTAGAGGTTGGTTCCTCAAAATCCTCTGATTAGATCTAGTGTTTACACAATTGCAGAGGTTCAAATCCTAATTTTACCCTAATTTGCAAGTAGACAGGGATAAGAAATGCAGAACATGAAACTAACCTAATGATGGTGATGCACCAAAGGAGTGGTGAACATTTTTTGCTCATACAAATAGGCACAAATCCATGAAATGCAACACGAAAAATATACACAAGCTGATAAGATGCAATAAGAGATCTAAAGATGAAGTAAAAACAATACAAACAGAGGACTGAAAACATTCACAGAGTTTACACTGTCATTTCCATGTAAAATCCCTTGCATTACACCATCAAAGAGGTATAAACCTATTACAATCCTTGAAAAAGGCCTGATACTTACAAAATTCACTTGTTTTCAGTTGAAAGAAGAAGTCTAATGTTCAAAAAAGTGTTCCCCTTGAAGAAATGAGCCAAATATGGCTTTTACATTGCATGGGTTGAGCCCATGAGAGAGAAAACGTACAAAAACGTGGGAGCCCATTCCTCATTGACTGAAAATGCATTAAATCAGCATGGGGGACCTTACAAACCCATACCCTATCATTTTTGACCAAATTGGAGGAGAATACGACCCATTCTATATTAAATTTGGTTGTTGAAATGTCATTTCTGGCCATGGACACGTACCAGAGCCATTTTTTTGAATTTTCTCTCTCCAAACTAAACCAAAATTATAAATTGACCATGGAATCGGGTAGATAAATTCAACAGATTTCCAATGATATAAAGAACGTGCAAATATGAGTTATGGATCAAAAGATATGATCGTTTGAAGATTTAGGGCAAAAACGGCCCAAAACGAATCGGCGGGAAAAATCTTCAAATTTTACCTCTTTTTTGTCTTTGGAAATTTTTTTGAAAATTTTCCATGCTCCTCTGGTCAGACGGTAGGTGGAAAGTGCTGATTGGACAAGCAATTCTCTCTCCTTCGCCTCCCGCAGGTTTCCCTTTGAAATTTTGATGTTTTTATAATTTTGAAAAAAAATTCACTTTCCCCCCGCGTCCCGCCACTTGGGACACGTGGCGTGATCTAGTTGGAGGACAGGGGCGCGGGGTCATCCTTTTCTTTTAATATTTTGGCCCAAGACTTTTTTCAAATTTTCCTAAGTCTTTCCCTGGCTCCGAACTTCCCCTGCCTTAGGACACGTGTCCTATGTCTATTAGCTCGGGCCGACCCTTCAAACCTTGCCCTTTGAAATTTTTTGGCCAAAAACACTTAGCCAATTTCCATTGCACTTCCCCTTGTGACACGTGTCACGTTGCGATTCATCCGCGGGCCTCCTTGTCTCTTTTCGGCCACTTCACCTTTTCACGTCCTCTGCATACTTTTGGCCCGGATTTCCCAAACTGTCTGGGACAAATTTCTCCGAACTGCTAGATTCGGGCCTCCTTGTTCCTGTTTACGGCGAAGACACGTGGCAAGATTCCATTCACTCTCATCTCTTTTGGATTTTCACGTCCCACACATACTTTTGGCCCAGATGTCCCAAACAAAAGTCCTCTATTTTGGCTGAATCGGCTGGTTTGCGTCCTCCCCGTACTCTTGTCCCACAGTGCGTCCCGATGTCCCAATTGCTGCGCGAACCACCTGGTGGCTTTTCGGCCGATTCGCGCCCTAATGTCCCAACTGTCCCAGCTGCTACGAGGACTAGTACTTAGCTGATTTTCATGATTTTGGGCCTTGAATCAATCTACTTGCTCGGGACAGAATAATCTGATGCATGTTATCAAAATTACCCTGGGGGGTGAATTTTGGATAACAATTTGGCGACTCAGCAGGGTCACCTACCTGCTAGGTAGAAGATACCAGTTGCCTGAAGCAGTCCATTGGGCATGGAGTCATCAAATATTCTATTTAGAACCCCAACTAACTTAGATTTTGTAAGGAGGAAGATGGAATATCACCTGATGGGAGCAAGGACTGCAAAACATCTCCATGGACAGCAAGCTGTGTCAAAGCACTTAGGGAAAACAAAACTAACCTACAGCAAAACAATGTGCACAAGCACTTGGAGGAATGAAAATCTAATCTAATATTTACAAGGTGGTAATTTTTCCTCTAGAAGCAATTCTTGAGATAGATTTCATTTATTGGAATCTGTAGTTCTTCACCATCCAATGAGGCCAATTGGAAAGCATTGTTATTCTTGCACTTCACGACCATGTATGGGCCACTCCAAATGGCATCAAATTTTGAATGCCTTCCCGATTTTGCTCTATCCACATCCCATTTCAACACTAGATCTCCAACCTGAAAAGATATATCCTTGGCCTTCCTATCAAAGGTCTTTTTGATCAAAGCTTGATCCTTTTCCATTGCTTGGGATGCCTGATTTCTGATCTCTTACAACTCCATCAACTCTGCATACCTCACCTCCATGGGCTCAAACTCTAGCAACTCCAGCTGCTTCATGAGTTCCAATGTTGGCAACTGAAGTGACATGGGCAAGATTGCTTCTCTTCCATAGAAAATCCTGAATGGAGAGTTACCTATGGATCTCTTGGGAGTTATCCTATTAGCCCATAAGGCTGATTTCAGTTTGGTATGCTAAGACCTCTGATTCTTGTCAAGAGTCCTCCTAATGATCCTCAACAAGTTCTTGTTTGTAGACTCGGCCTGGCCATTACCTTGAGGGTAATAGTTTGATGAAGTGCTTAGGTAGATCCCGTTCTTAACATCCCACTCAGTCACCTTAGATCCAATGAATGCCAATGCATTATCAGAGATTATTGTAGCAGGTACACCAAATCTGGTTGTTATCCCCTCATAAAAGTCTAAGATGCTAGACTCATTTGCCTCTTTGATTGCTACTGCTTCTGTCCATTTGGTGAAGTAGTCTGTGGCTGTCAAAATCCATTTGTGCCTTTGGCTTGAATTGGGATTAATGACTCCAATGAAGTCCAAACCCCATTGCATGAATGGCTGGTCAACTGAGATTGGATGTAATGGAAGGGCATCAAGTCTCTCTTTTCCTGTGAAGAATGCACAATTCTTACACCTCTTGATCCATGCATAGCAATCACGGAAGATCTTAGGCCAATAATAACCAGCCTTCATGATTTTTAGAGCTATCACTCTTGGTGCAAAATGACCACCAGCTGGTCCACCATGGAACTCTTCCAACACCCTTTGAATCTGATTTGTGCTAATGCATCTCAGCAGCACTCCATTCACATCTTTCTTGAACAAAACTCCATCAACAATGGCATACGGGACAGCCTGCAATCTGAAGTGTCTCTTTTGGGTCTTGTTCATCTCCGGAGGGCATAGGCCTATGCCTAGGAAGTGTATAATACCTTGGGTCCAGCAAGGAGTGGGGGCAGCATTGTCTTCTTCTTGATTACCACTTGGCTCATGGCTGTCCTGGACTGTCAAAATAGCCTCTTCTTCATTACATACTTCTTTTTTCTTCCCCAAAACCAGCTGCTCACACAATCCTTTCCCTCTTACCAGCTTGGTGATCTTGATCTAAATGTCATACTCCATGACACGGGTGATCCAACCTGCCCTTTTCTCATTCAAATCCTTGTTGAGGAGGAAGTCCTTAACCCCAACATGTGAGACCAGCAACTGGACCTTGTTGTTTGAGATTAAATGCTTGAATTTCTTCAAGCTTTTGATTACTGCAAGTACATGCTTCTCAATAAAAGAGTACCTCACCTCATAGTCATCCAGGCTCCGGCTGAAGAAGGAAATTGGCTGCTCATCATTGTCCTTGTTCTGCTGTACCAAAATGGCAGAAATAGTATCATTACCTCCAAATGCATAGAGGATGAAATCCTTGGAGAAATCTGGGTTGATGAGAGTTGGTGCTTGAGAGATAGCTTCTTTGATTGCTTCAAAACTCTCCTTGCCTTTTGCTATCCACTTGAAAGCCAGATTCTTCTTCAACATCATTGTTAAAGGCTTTACAAGAGTGGCAAAATTAGGCACAAATCTGTAGACAAAGTTTATCCTTCCCAAGAAGCTTTGAAGAGATTTCTTATGGTGTGGCAATGGAAGTGTTCGGATGGCTTCAACCCTTTCAGGATCAATTGTTAGCCCTGTTATCCAAATTTCACCCCCCCAGGGTAAATTTCGATAACATGCATCAAAGTTTTGTAGTTCCAAGCATGTAGATTGATCCAGGAAAAATCATAAAAAATGACTAAGTCCTAGTCCTAGGGGTAGTCGGGACATTTGGGACATCTAGGCACGGATCGGCTGAAAAGCCTCCAGGTGGCCCGCTAAGCATTTGGGACAATCGGGCTAGAAGTACGCAGCGGATGCGAGAGGCCAAACCGGCCAAAAGAGGAAGAAAACAACTAACTACTGAGCGGGACAGTTCAGAACAAGAGTACGCGAAGTACGTGAACCGGCCGGATTGGCCGAAATGAGAACAAACAGTCCGGAAGCAAATGGGACATCTGGGACAAATGGACGCGAACCGGCTGGTTCGGCCAGAATGAGAAACTTTCACACTGGGACATCCGAGACAAAAAAGACGTGAAAGGCGTGAAAGAGCCGGCAGGCCCCGCAAACCAATCAAATCATGACACGTGTCACAAGGGAAAAGGTCAAAAAGTCAAAGGGCGAGTTTTGAAGGGTCAGCCCGAACCAATGGGATAGTGCCACATGTCCCAGCTAGGGCCCACAAGGAAATTTCAAAGGAAAGCCCATGGAAAGGTGGAGGAGAGAGAATTATTCAACGAATCAGAGCCTGCCACGTGTCGTCCAGGTGGCAAAGCGCGGGAAAATATTTCAAAACACATTTTGGCCTGTTTTTGCCCTAAATCTTCAGATTGCCATAACTTTCAATTCAGAGCTCGGATTTGCATGTTCTTTATATCAACGGAAAGCTAGTAAAATTCTCTGCATGATTCAGGGGTCAATCTTGAATTTTGGTTCAGTTTGGAGAGAGAAAATCAAGAAACTCCTCTGGCGTGAAATAACAAGCAAAAGTGACGCTTCAACAACCAGCTTTAATGCAGCAAACAACCCGCCCTTTTGCCAGGATCCGCCGCTTCTACCATAATGAGATGATTTAAAATGTGACCTAGAAGTGGTTGTGGTAGTTTCGAATTTCCTCTCTTCCCTCTCTCTTTCTTCCTATATATTGTACAAAGGGGCTTCTTTCAAAAGGGGGGACATAACAAGTTGTTCATTTTTTCTGCTCTGCCCTCCCTTCTTTTCTTCTCTAGGGTTGAAAATGGAGTTCGAACCTCCTCCCTTGCTCTGTAATAGATTTTTTTGCCTTTTATTATTGAAATGATGTTTTGTGCAAACTTCTGAAGCAAAAAAATGTGTTTTGTGATGCATCTGTCCATCCTTTCTTGTTTTTGCTTGTTTTCTTCTTGCCTCTCTTCATTGCAGGTATTTGTGCATGTTTAAACGTTCATTGCAGATCTAGAGCTGTGTTCATGGAGTTTTGGGACATTTTCTGTGTGAAATCTATCCTTGGGCCTGTGATGCATCTGTCCATCCTTCCCATTGCTCACCTCTCTTTGTCCCATGGCAGTTTTGATAGATGTTCAACATTATCCTTCTCTGGTGTATCACCGTTTTAGTGTAGGCTTTTGTTCTTTTCCTTTCTCTCTCTCTCTCTCTGTCTCCTTGGCATGGTTAGATTAGGATTAGATTAGCTTGCCTGCACTGGAATAGCTTGTGGCAGGTAATTTAGGAGCAGGAACCAGCCTTCTCTGGAGATTCCTCTCTCAGTTTCACAAGTCCCCATGCTTGGAGAGAGGTTTCCATGTTGTGTAATCACACTGGATGCCTGAGTGATCAACCTAGAAGCCTGATCTACATCTAGGGGTGCTGTGATTTTGCAACAACAGTTTTGGCACGCCTGGTGGGACCTTAGAGGCCTTCCACTTCATCTTTTACAGGTTGGTGTGTTCCTGTGAAGATTTCAACCTTTGGAGGCACTTACAAACACATCTGGCGACTCCATCTAATCAATAACTCATTCTCTGAGTTTCAGACCCGTTTTTCATCCATTTTCATCCATCTTTCTTTCCATCCCTTTTATTCTCTTCCATTCCATGAAGTTGTGCAATCATGACTTCATTTCCATCATGGGATTCACATCAACAACAGCAGTATATCACACCTCTAACATGTTTTACAAATCCTCCAAATCAACATTTTGAGCAAGTTCAAGATCATTATGCATACCCATATGAGCAGCAGTGCCAAATTCAGTTTGGCTATAGAGCTTTCCAAGAATAAGAGTATGCATATAATGAAGACCATCAGATGCAAGATGCTGGTCTATTGGAGAAAATCCAAAAGATGGAGGCAAAGATGGTGCAGTCCAGAGCAACAGCTCAGATGAGAGCTTTCAGAATTGGTTGCAAGACTCCTTGTCCATGGGGAGGCCCTTTTCCAAGACACTTCAGCCCTCAAGAGAAGCTGGACTTCATGATAAAGATGCTGCCCCAACTTGCACAATGGACAGCAGAAATAGAGGCCTATACATTCGGTGTTGAACAACCTTGTCAATGGGTAAGTTCTACACCATCATCTGGTTTTTCTCTTCCCATTACTCAAGCAGCATCATCTCATTTGGACTTACAAATTTTAAACTCTCCATCTGCTGTCCCAAATGTTGATCCCATGTCTCCACCTCTCAGTCTTCCACCACACCTCAATTCTTCTTTCCTTTTTCCTTCCAAACAGTCATCCTCTCCACAAGAGCTAAATGAAATCCCCCCTCCTCTAAAGAAACAAGAGATTTCATCTCCTTCATCACCACAAAAAATTGCCAAATCAATTAAGTTTCAACCTATCCCTCCTCTTGCATTCCCAATTTCATGTGGGGAAGAAGAAATTACAAAAATCAGTCATCAAGGACAGCAAGAAGAGGAGCCCAACAGAAAAGAAATGACAAACGACTTGAAGGTTTGGGCTGCCAAGTTTGGGATGACAAAGATCCCCTTGATGGTTAAGCCTACAGAAGAGGCTAAGGTTGGAGAACAAATGGTGGTCAGGACTGATTCTGTTGCAGTAGAAGAAGAAGATCTTGCAGTCCCAACTTGTCCTCTAGAGCAGCAGATTGAAGAGTTTGACTTGACAAACTTCATGCTGGAGGAGGAGTTCAAGCAAGAGAAAGATTATCTTTAAATGGTAGAGGAAGGAGAAGTTGCTCCAAATCCAAAAGAAGAGGAGCACAATCTAGCTGTGGAAGAGAAAAGTGCAGATCTAAGAGCTTTGAGCACAAACCAGGCTACAGGAGAACCTTCAGTTCTTCTTTCTACTTCACCTCTCTCAAGTTCTAGTACTGAAAAGGAGTTTGATCTCTCAAACTCAATATTGGAGAGTGAAGGAAACCATGGTGGTAAAGTTTCAGATCAAGAGGACACCCTGGAGGAAGTTGAAAACGAGCAGTAGGATAGCAATGAGGCAGTTTACCTATCAGATTTGGAGGACTGTTCTGATGGAGAAGAGCCAGTTGAGCTTTCACCTTTCTCTCTTTCATCACCCACATCCCAAACACCAGAGCCTACTGCCATGAAGGAGAGATTTCATTTGCAACAACCTGCATCTTATAGCAGCCCTTTGGAATCAAAATTGGAAGATTTAAATCTTCCATGTTCTTCATCGGAGGAAGAGAAAGGACAGAAGAATTTCACCATTTCTTCCACATCATCCATTCAAGAAGGTCCGCAAGAAGACTCCATTCTTGGAGTTGAAAATCAGGGAAATGGGCATACTCAAAGGATCAGACCTTGCCCAATCAGGTATTTGGCTTCATTGGAGCCAAAGGAGAAGTCACAACCAGTCATGCTTGCTTCTGAGCATGAGGGTGAGCTACAAAGTACCAAGGATCAGCTGTCATACCTCTTCAATCCAAATACAGAGCAACTAAAAGAGGTATTGAATTTGCCTTCAGCTGATATCTTGATGATTTGGGTGGAATACCAGCTTCTTGTTGATTTTCCACTCATCCTAACAGCCATGATCAGCTCCAAATCAATTGCATGGCTGCCACTTTTGAGAAAGGGAAGCTATTTCTCACAACCAATTGCAGGGTTTGTTTAGCTTGCTTTTGCTTCCAGTTAGAGTAGAGTAGGTAGATTTTCTTTCACCAGAAGAAGTGCTTGTGCACACTCTGCATGTTCCATTTTGGAGCATGTATGATTTTCAGTTCTGTACATAGTTTTTGTTGTTGTGCTGGTTTTGCTCTTGCACAGTTCGTTTCAGTGGCATTTTGGTAAGAAAAACTCCATGTCCGGTGGGTTTCAAGTGGCACAGAGGGAAGTTTTCAAAGCTCAGATTAGTTTTCAGGCTTGCTTATGACTCCATGCCCAATGGATTGCTTCAAGCAACTGGTAACTTCATCTACCAGGCAGATGCCCCCGCTAAGTCGCCAAACTGTTATCCAAATTTCACCCCCCCAGGGTAAATTTCGATAACATGCATCATAGTTTTGCAGTTCCAAGCATGTAGATTGATCTAGGAAAAATCATAAAAAATGACTAAGTCCTAGTCCTAGGGGCAGTCGGGACATTTGGGACATCTAGGCACGGATCGGCCGAAAAGCCTCCAGGTGGCCCGCTAAGCATTTGGGACAATCAGGCCAGAAGTACGCGGCAGACGCGAGAGGCTGATCTAGACGAAAGAGGAAGAAAATGACTAACTGCTGAGTGGGACAGTTCGGAACAAGAGTATGCAAAGTACGCGAACCGGCCGGATCGGCCGAAATGAGAACAAACAGTCCAGAAGCAAATGGGACATCTGGGACAAATGGACGCGAAAGACGCAAACCAGCCAGTTCAGCCGGAACGGGAAACTTTCGCACTGGGACATCTGGGACAAAAAATACGCGAAAGGCGCGAAAGAGCCGGCAGGCCCGCAGACCAATCAAATCATGACACGTGTCACAAGGGAAAAGGTCAAAAAGTCAAAGGGGGAGTTTTGAAGGGTCAGCCCGAACCAATGGGATAGTGCCACGTGTCCCAGCTAGGGCCCACAAGGAAATTTCAAAGGAAATCCCACGGAAAGCTGGAGGAGAGAGAATTATTCAGTGAATCAGAGCCTGCCACATGTCGTCCAGGTGGCAAAGCATGGGAAAATATTTCAAAACACGTTTTGGCCTGTTTTTTCCCTAAATCTTCAGATCGCCATAACTTTCGATCCAGAGCTCGGATTTGCACATTCTTTATATCAACGGAAATATGGTAAAATTCTCTACACGATTCTAGGGTCAATCTTGCATTTTGGTTTATTTTGGAGAGAGAAAATCAAGAAATGCCTCTGGCATGAAATAACAAGCAGAAGTGACACTTCAACAACCAGCTTTAATGCAGCAGATAACCCACCGTTTTGCCAGGATCTGCCACTTCTACCATAATGAGATGATTTAAAATGCGACCTAGAAGTGGTTGTGGTAGTTTTGAATTTCCTCTCTTCCCTCTCTCTTTCTTCCTATATATTGTACAGAGGGGCTTCTTTCAAAAGGGGGACATAACAAGTTCTTTTTTCTGCTCTGCCTTCCCTCCTTTTCTTCTCTATGGTTGAAAATGGAGTTCAAACCTCCTCCCTTGCTCTGTAATGGCATTTTTTGCCTTTTATTATTGAAATGATGTTCTGTGAAAACTTTTGAAGCAACAAAAATGTGTTTTGTGATGCATCTGTCCATCCTTTCTCGTTTTTGCTTGTTTTATTCTTGCCTCTCTTCATTGCAAGTATTTGTGCATGTTTGAACATTCATTGCAGATCTGGAGCTATGCTCATGGAGTTTTGGGACATTTTCTGTGTGAAATCTATCCTTGGGCCTGTGATGCATCTGTCCATCCTTCCCATTGCTCACCTCTCTTTGTCCCATGGCAGTTTTGATAGATGTTCAACATTCTCCTTCTCTGGTGTATCACCATTTTAGTGTAGGATTTTGTTCTTTTGCTTTCTCTCTCTCTCTCTATGTCTCCTTGGCATGGTTAGATTAGGATTAGATTATCTTTCCTACACTGGAATAGCTTGTGGCAGGTAGTTTAGGAGTAGGAACCAGCCTTCTCTGGAGATTCCTCTCTCAGTTTCACAAGTCCCACACTTGGAGAGAGGTTTCCATGTTGTGCAATCACACTGGATGCCTGAGTGATCAACCTAGAAGCCTGATCTACATCCAGGGGTGCTGTGATTTTGCACTAACAAGCCCTTCCCTAGAGACAATGTGACCCAACAATTTTCCTTCATGTGCTAAGAATATACACTTCTTTGGATTCAATGATACTCCGAACCTTCTACACCTCTGAAACACTTGTCTGAGGTGAAAGAGATGGTCTGTTGCATTCTTTGAGAAGACAATGATATCATCTAGGTATACCAGCACTATATTATTGATTAAGCCTTTGAATTCCATATCCATAGCTCGTTGAAATGTTGCTCCAGCATTTGATAGTCCAAATGGCATCTTCTTGTAAGCATACGTGCCCCATTTTGTAGTTAAGGCCATCTTGAATTGATCTTATTCCTTCACCATTATTTGATTATAGCCTGAATATCCATCTAGCAATGAAAACCTTTCTGAACCGGCTACAACCTACAATATTTTCTCCATGGAAGGGAGTGGGTAATGGTCCTTGAGAGAGGCTCTATTCAAGTCTCTGAAGTCAACACACAATCTGATCTCTCCACTCTTCTTTCTGACTGGAACTAAGTTGGCAACCCAACTAGAATGCTTGATTGGGAATATGATTCTTGACTCAATCAGCTTGTCCAATTCTTTCCTCATGAGAGGCTCCATGTGTGGATTGACTGGTCTTTGTTTCTGCCTGACAGGCTTAGTATTTGGATCCAATTCGATGGTATGCTGAGCTAAGTTGGGATTGAAACCTTTCAAGTCTTCATAGCTCCAAGAAAACACATCAGGGAACTCTTGACATAGCTGTATGAACTCATACCTTTCTTGTTCAGTTGTCATCCTTCCAATTTGTAATGGTTTGTTCTCTTCTACCAAGATGGATACTGAATCCTCTCTCTTGACTTGAATGTTTGCTTTCTCCTTTCTAAATTGATCATTGGGATTAAAAATGGACTCCAAAGTGATAAGTCCCTTGGGCAGCTTGTTAGTTCTCAGCTGTACCACTTGGTCACCATACTACTGTTCCAATCTTTCTTGATTCTTGGTTGAGAACTCAGCTTCTTCTTGCAAGAAATGGATGATTTGCTGGTCATTTTCAAACACTTGCCAACTGAAATTGTTATCCGGCACTAAAGGCCTCACAATCACGTGGATGTTTTGTTGTACCTTTTCTTGTTGAATGCTTTCCACAATGTCAAAGGCTGCCCCTACTGCTGCAAGCCTGTTAGCAGCTTGATTCTCTTCCCTAGGAATGGATTTGATGCCAAAACCCTCAAAATATTCCATGAGGTCCCACACCCTGTTCTTATAGCACTTGAGAAGATCATTTTTGGTAGCATGCTATCCCTTGACCTGATTTACAATCAATTCACTGTCACCAAAGACTTGCAAGTTCTTTATTCCTCTCTTGATTTCCCAATTCATCCCTTACACTAAGGCTTCATATTCAGCAGTGTTATTGGAGCATGCAAACTAAAATCTAAAAGCTGAATAGTACTTTATTCCTTGAGGTGAAACAAGCATAGCTCCACCTCCTGCACCTTGTCTACTCCTTGATCCATCAAAAAATAGCTGCCATACCTCATTGTCATCTTTGTGGTTTGGCTTAGTGATGCTAGGAATAGGCTGATTTTCTTCGTGTATGCAATAGATCCCTAGCTCAAATTCTTTCACTTCTTGATAAGGATCAAATGCATGTATCTTGTTTGCCCATTCATCAAGAGTTAGATCCGGGATGCTTCCAACCTTGGTGTCAGCCTCATCAGTGCTTGGGTGGTCTTCTTGATCAAATGCTGAACAATTGGCGTTGATCTGACTTGGAGTGTAAGGCTCAATGTGGAAGTTTGCAATAGGTTTAGACCTGATTTTAGCCTTAGTTCCATACCTCGTTCTGAAATGTATGTGTGACCAATCAGCAGAAAAATATCTCCCAATCTTGGCTATGAATTCCCTTGACAAGCATAGGGAAAAGAGTGGTGGAAGGTCTATGATTGATACATCTTGTAAAAAAACAACATTTGGACATGCATGCAAGGTAAGACTCAAGTTTCTAATCACCCCAACTATTGTTACTGCTGTCCCATCTAGCTGCACTACCCCTTTGGATATTGTTTCATACTGGAGCCCTAGCTGATCAGCTATTTGTTTAGGCATCACTGAGCTACTTTCCCCGGAGTCTATCATGCAATTGTGCACTAGCTGATTTCCAATGATCAATGAAACATAGAAAGGAGGGGGCTTCAACATTTTACCTTGCTGTCCTCCATGATTTCCCTCAGGCTGGGCAACATTTGTAAGCACTTTGTCTTGCATCTGAACTCACTGATTCGAAGTTGGCCAGTCCTTCATGGCAGCTTGTAGCAGATCTCTTTGGCCTGGGATAGATAGGGATTCCCACATTGATATATTGACGTTTGTCCTCTTCATCTGATCAATGATACTGAATGGTGATGAAGGATCTCTTTGCTGTCCCTTGGTTTCCACATTCACTCCTTGCATGTGGGCAGCAACAACTGGTATTTGAGTTGGCCTAGGGGCTGTTCTTGGCTGCCCTTGTGCATTTACAACCAGATTTTGTTTGCCAACCATTTGTGGAATCATTGAAGGTGGTGGATTGTTTGGGGATAATGGTTGTTCTTCACCAAAATTCCTCCTTTTTGACCTTATGTTGGCTGCAACACCTTGAGAAACTACCTGGTTCATGCCACAAAAATCCTCTACTTGCCAATTTACCAATGTGGTGTCATTTGTGGCTGATTTTTGTTGGAATGTTTCTTGTTGTTGGTTGTTTCCTTGACTGTCCTCACCCTCCACACCAGTAGTTATCACCATTAATGCTTGATTGAAAGCAACATTGAAGCACATGGATTGGTTATGAGGCTCATTGCATGGAAAACACCAATCGTACTCCTGGGCAATGTTGTTTTGTGTTGGCACCAGTGCCTTAGAGGCAGATATGGCATTTGGATTATAGGGCTGGAATGGTCTATTGGCAGGAGGCCTTGTTTGATTCATATTTGCAGCTGGATTAGGTGGCCTTTGTGGTTGGTATGGCTTCCTGTTAGGCTGAACTTGGGGCTAATAAGAAGGTCTAAAACCTTGGGCTTGCTACCTTTTGAGAGTAACCAGCTCATTGCCTAGGTTTTGCAATTACTTCATGACTTCTTGAAGTCATTTGGGGCACTTGGAGATGAAGTGGAAGTTTCATTTGAACTCTGATTTCTAGGAGTGGGAGAAGGAGAAAAATTAGGTGCTTGATTGGTCTTTGGACTCTCTAAACTTGAAAACAATGGCATGGGAGGTCTAGGGGCAAGTTTTCCATCTTGGATCAAACAATTTTCAGCCCTAATGGCAATGCTATAAGCCATAGGGATAGTTATGCCTCCCATGGACTGAATCAACATAGAAATATCAGAATTTAGAGCTTTGAGATAGTAGAGAAAAGCACCTTCTGCTGTTGGCCTGACTTCCACTGGAATTCTCTCCCAAGTCTTTTGAAATCTGAAGTTGAAATCGGTCAGTTGTTCATTGAGAGCTCTCTTGATGGTTGTCAGCTGCTCCAAAAGAGACAAGTTGTCTCCCTTTTCTCCAAATTGCACATGAAGTGCTATACACAGCTGATTCCAATTTGTGACAGATGCAGCTCCAAGGCTCCTAAACCATTGCAATGCTTTACCCTTGACTGAAGATGCCAGTAACTTGACAGCCACTTGCATCTCATTGATTTCATGAATTGCACAAAGGTTAGCAACATCTTTAACATGATCACCTGGAGTAGTCTGATTTTCTCCAGTGAAGTACGGAATGTTCTTCAAGGATGCAATAGGAATTCGATGTTGTGCATTAAGGGCAAGTGGGCTGCTACCTGTGAAGTTGACATAGGGGTTGTTTTGTGCCATTCTAATTGGTCTTAAAACCCTTGTTGACTGAATGAAAGGCCTACCAGGTGGAGGAGTTGAGAGAGTTCTGTTTGGTGGAGATGGAGACCTTTGAATCCTTCTTCCTCTTTGCCTTCTTCTTGGAGATAATTACAGGTATTCAAACAACACTTCTTCTTCTCTAACTCTTGACCTTGTGGTGACTCTTCTCATGAGTTTTCAGGCTTGCACTGCTGAAACCAGTTGATTCTTCCCCTTGGAGTCGCCAGATATGAAAATAATAGCTCTTTTCAAGCAAGAAAATTGCAGTAGATGCACATCAACTTTGATGTAATAAAAATGAGACCTCTAGTGTCCCACCGGGCGTGCCAAAACTGTTGTTGCAAATCAGCAGCACCCTTGGATGCAAATCAGGTTTCTAAACTGATGTTTTAGGAATCCAGTGTGATTGCACAACATTGAAACCTCTCTCCAAGTGTGAGGACTTGTAAAATGAGAGAATAATCTCCAGATTAGAGTTTGGTTCCTCAAAATCCTCTGATTGGATCTAGTGTTTACACAATTGCCGAGGTTCAAATCCTAATTTTACCCTAATTTGCAAGTAGACAGGGATAAGAAATGCAGAAAATGAAACTAACCTAATGATGGTGATGCACCAAAGGAGTGGTGAACATTTTTTGCTCATACAAATAGGCACAAATCCATGAAATGCAACACGAAAAATATACACAAGCTGATAAGATGCAATAAGAGATTTGAAAATGAAGTAAAAACAATACAAACAGAGGATTGAAAACATTCACAGAGTTTGCACTGTCATTTCCATGTAAAATCCCTTGCATTGCACCATCAAAGAGGTATAAACCTGTTACAATCCTTGAAAAAGGCATGATACTTACAAAATTCACTTGTTTTTAGGTGAAAGAAGAAGTCTAATGTTCAAAAAAGTGTTCCCCTTGAAGAAATGAACCAAATCTGGCTTTTACATTGCATGGGTCGAGCCCATGAGAGAGAAAACATACAAAAACGTGGGAGCCCATTCCTCATTGACTAAAAATGCATTAAATCAGCATGGGGGACCTTACAAACCCATATCCTGTCATTTTTGACCAAATTGGAGGAGAATGCGACCCATTATGTATTAAATTTGGTTGTTGAAATGTCATTTCTAGCCATGGACACGTATCAGAGCCATTTTTTTGAATTTTCTCTCTCCAAACTGAACCAAAATTATAAATTGACCATGGAATCAGGTAGATAAATTCAACAGCTTTCCAATGATATAAAGAACATGCAAATCTGAGTTTTGGATCAAAAGATATGATCATTTGAAGATTTAGGGCAAAAACGGCCCAAAATGGATCGGCGGGAAAAATCTTCAAATTTTACCTCTTTTTTGTCTTTGGAAAAATTTTCACGCTCCGTTGGTCAGACGCCACATGGCAAGTGCTGATTGGATGAGTAATTCTCTCTCCTCCGCCTCCCATGGGTTTCCCTTTGAAATTTTTACGTTTTTATAATTTTGAAAAAAAAATCACTTTCCCCCCGCGTCCCGCCACTTGGGACACGTGGCGTGATCTGGTTGGAGGACAGGGGCGCGGGGTCATCCTTGTCTTTTAATTTTTTTTCCCAAGACTTTTGTCAAATTTTCCTAAGTCTTTCCTTGGCTCCAAACTTCCCCCACCTTAGGACACGTGTCCTGTGTCTATTAGCTCGGGCCAACCCTTCAAACCTTGCCCTTTGAAATTTTTTGGCCAAAAACACTTAGCCAATTTCCGTTACACTTCCCCTTGTGACACGTGTCATGCTGCGATTCATCCGCGGGCCTCCTTGTCTCTTTTCGTCCACTTCACCTTTTCACGTCCTCCACGTACTTTTGGCCCGGATGTCCCAAACTGTCTAGGACAAATTTCTCTGAACCGCCCGATTCGGGTCTCCTTGTTCCTGTTTGCGGTGAAGACACGTGGCAAGATTCCATTCGCTCTCGGCTCTTTCAGATTTTCACGTCCCACATGTAATTTTGGCGCGGATGTCCCAAACGAAAGTCCTCTGTTTCAGCCGAATCGGCCGGTTCACGTCCTCCACATACTCTTGTCCCAACCGTCCCGGACTACCTGGGACAATTTTCTCTGAACCACCCGAAATGGATTGACTTGCGCCAAACCGGTCGATCTGCATCCTTCCCGTACTTTTTTCCCAGATGTCCCAACTATGTGAAACAAAGACTTAGGCAATTTTTTCCCTCTTTCGTCCGGTTTGCCCTTTCACATCCCACGCGTCCCGACATCCCAATTGCTACGCGGACCACCTGGCAGCTTTTTGGCCGATTCACGCCCCGATGTCCCAACTGTCCTAGCTGCTGCGAGGACTAGGACTTAGCCAATTTTCATGATTTTGGGCCTTGAATCAATGTACTTGCTCGGGATAGAATAATCTGATGCATGTTATCAAAATTACCTTGGGGGGTGAATTTTGGATAACAGATACCATAATGAGGGACCAAGCACTAGTCACTACTATCATCCACCTATATGTGCATCCATCTATTACATTGGAGATCACTTACATCCACATAACTCCATCACAAAGAACAAGGATAGGACATATACATCACACATAACATAGGGAGAGGATTCTATTATATTCCATGCACACATTATATTACATTTTCTACATCTATTTATTTCTTTCTACTTCACAAATTTTGACTGAAACAAGAGCACCTAGGGCACATTATGCACACACTCACAAGAACAACATTTGGGTTCAAAATGTAGTGTAACACTCAGTTATTAAGCCCACTATTATGGCACCTGAGGTCAATCTAACCCATTCATTTGCATTCTTATATTTTTAGAGTTTTAATACTCCTCTTTGGTATTTTCTGGATCTTCTATTCATCTTGAAATATCAACGATATCTAAATCAGTACAAAAAACTTGATGCAATAGACAGTGAGGGTTTTGGACCATCTATCGAACCTATGAAGATCAGTTCTGGAGATTTTTCACAAACCATGGTTCTCATTTTATAGACCATAGTGCCCATAGGCTCCCTAGTCCCTCGCGAGGTGCTCTAATCTAGCTAATTATCCTAGATTCATCCTTTTTGGGGCTCTTGCATAGTCATTCCTGCTTCTAATTTCCACAGTCACCTCTGTGACACATTTCTGCGAGCATCTCCTATTCAGCTGATTTCTTTTCTCTTCTCTCTTTCACATTCGGGTTCTTATTTTCATTAGATTTTTTTTTGTTCATTTACATACTTCTTTACTGCATTTATCTATTGTATTTATAGTTATTCATAGCTTATATTAACTATAGGTAATTTTCTACATTTTAGTTAAACATTTTTAGTGAACCCAACGTCTTTAACGCTTAGGATCCTCATCTTTCTTCTATCATGGGTCTTAAGGTTTCTCAAGTTTCTTTATCATATTTACTTAAGAGATATCCCAATTTCCAGGCTATTTTGTAAAAAACCCTATATGTCAAGTATTATGATGAGAAAATGCCACCACACAAACTAAGTCTTATGCTCACTTGTTTATTTAATGACCCTTGTGATCCTCCATATAATCAACCCCCATTGGACTCAATTCAAGATTTACATGATTTATTTCAAGAAAAATTTACAACTATTGAATCCATGATCACATCTCTCAAATATGAAATTCAATAGCTTAAGGATGCTTCTCAATCGTATGTTTATGCTCCTTCTACATCCTATATGCAATCTATGTCTACTACATGTCATCTAGCTAACCCTCAAGACATGCCATTTCCTGAGCCCCTCATATTTGAGCATAAAACTACATAACATGACATTCTTATTCAGCTCGTTAGTCATCAGTTAATCACTCTACCACCTACCCATTACTATTCTCCATATCGGTTACTGAAATATCAAAGTCTTCCATAATGCAATGATCATTGAATCAATGGACATAATGAAAATTATTTTCACACTTTTCCACGAATAATCAAACATCATCAACATCAGGGTTTTATCTCATTCAATGCACAACATTTTATTGCATGCCCATCTACAACTATTATACTATTCTATGCAGCTACTAGTGAGCATCCTTCCAATATTTCTAAGAAATTTCTAGATAATTATCTTATTACATACATGCTTGATATTCAAAATTACTCACATGTGCATAATGATACTTCTCCTAGTCAGAAAAATACTATAGTTCCATCACATGATTCTCCTATTGTTGATGTTTCTTCTTCTCCACTTAATGAGCATCACACCACTATTTCTCATGCACCTTCTTCGAAAAGACAAGAATTTCCTAAGAAACTACCTATAAAACCTATATAGCACTTCCTCCTCCCAACAAATCTATAACATTACCAAGTCAACATGCAAAACCACCTCTCAAAATTGATCGACCTTCTCCTTCGGTAGCATAATCAATACCACCAAATCTTCCACCATTTAATCTTTCTAGACATCCTACTCCACTTCTGTTTCCTAATAATTTTGATAAATAAAAAACCTCTCCACTCAAGTTATCTGTGACATTACCACCTCAGTGTCCCATCACTTTTGTTAAGGAAACTACTCCTTACATTGCTCCACTTAATTTCTTTTGACTAAGACCTCTATTGTTCATACACTTGGGGGCATAACATCTCCCCCCATTAGATCAACATAGGCACATTTCTCATTATTACGTATATGTACTCATCATCTGTGCATTCTCATACATCAAGCTCTTAACATACACATCCTCATTCGTACTCTAGAAACGTCATTACCCGATGAAACACTCTTGTGCTTCAGTTCACACTCGAATGTTGAGGGATTACTACACATGAACCCCACACACTGTACTATAGGCATTACACATTTAATTTCATCACACATCACATGTCATACATCATACATCATAATAGTCATCATTATGCATACATCGAATTTCTATTGTCTAGTGTTTCATGTTATTCATCATGTTACATTATTAGACTATCTATGCATCTTGCATCGTATTCTATACATATTTTTTCTATACTACATCTAATGACAAATGCCTTACATCATACACTGTGAATTTTCACATCACTCATATTCTACATACTAATACTAGTCTATCTACACATATTACATCACATTTTATACATTACATATTACACATCCTACATTTCATTTTTACATTGTGTATTTCCACATACCACTCATAATATGGTCATATACTCATCACATATATGTAACACCCCGATTTTACACAAACAAAAACAACAGTAATTATACCAGGATAAATTTTTTTTGACTTACATTGCTCACTACACAACACAACATGGGCTCTAAATATAGAATACTCAAAGACGCATACAACACTTACAAGTCATCGACTCACATAGACACATGACAACACCATAAACATGTCGATGTCACACTTTTCCCAATGAATGAATATTAGCAATGACCTAACCACAAGAAAAGGACTCAAGGATTGGTAAACCCACAACACATCTTTTCTTTAATTGCATCTTAGTTATGATTAACATTCCAAGAACATTATTGTGCAAGGATAATTTTCTCCTTTGTCCATCTACATATTCTTAAGTTCATTCCATGTTTAAATTACAGTTTGACCATTTTAAGTTGGCTTCTTATCCTTTACAAAAAATTCCATAACTTACATACTTATTTGGGATAATTTAAATGCATATAAATTACTTAATTATCTTGTTCTTATATTAAGAATATTCTTCTCAAAAATTTATTCAATGTCTACCTTTTACCCTTACAACTCAAGTGAATGTGACTTGATGTCCATAACACGATATTAGGATTTAAGGGAGATTTAGATACAACATAGATTTTCTCCCAAAAACATTCTTCGATCATGGTATAGTTATTTCCCTACAATAGTTATTCTAGTTCAATGACTTGTGGAATTCCATTTTGATATATAATATATATATATATATATATCCTTTGTTTTCTTGAAGTTTGATCACACTAAATTGATTCATATTTTTTTTAAACACATGAAACTATTTAATTGAGTTATAAGGACTCCAAGAATGGCATTATTCCTAACCTCAAATATCATTCTTACTCTTATATCCTTTACTCTTAGATCACATTATGGTCTCATTACTAGCATTGTCTTGTAAAAAGACTTACAGAAGTATTTTTCTAACATCTTGAAGACATATATGATTAGAAACCTGTTATCCAAAATTCACCCCCCCAGGGTAAATTTGATAACATGCATCAGGATGTCCAAATTCCAGAAAAAATGACTGATTCAGAGCAAAATCAGGTTTCTAGGGTCCCTTCAGGAATCTTTATAAACTCCCCAGGCCGATGAAGGAGGGAGCAGGCTTTGAGAAGGTTCAGAGAAGGTTGCAGAAAGCAAGCAGTTTGGGCCAGAAAAATTGTGAAAATCGGCTAAGTCCTAGTCCAGCACAAGGTGGGACAAATGGGACAAAGGTACGCGAACTGCCCGAACCGGCCGGAATGAGTCCAAGCGGCCCACTAAGCATTTGGGACAAGTGGGACGAAAGTACGCGGTGGGCGTGAAATGCTGGTTTGACCGAGAGAGAAAATCAACTGCTGAGGGGCAGTTCAGGACGCGCAGGACAAAGGGACCCGAACTGGCCGAACCGGCCGAAAAGAGTCAAGTCAGTCCGCATCAAAGTGGGACAAGCGGGCCAGAAATACCCGAACCGGCCGAAATTGTCCCAAAAGGTCCAAAATCAAAATGGGACGTCTGGGACGAATGGACGCGAAGTACGCGGAAGACCCGGCAGGCCCGAGAACCATTGAGAAATTGCCACGTCATCAAGGAGAAGCCAAAAGGTCAAAAGGCAAGGTTTGAAGCGTTGGCCCGAGCCAATAGAAGTTGGACACGTGTCTAATGGAGCAGAGAAGTGTGGAGCTCGGGGAAGAGTTGGAAAGTTTGGCCAAATCTAAGCCAGAAGGGGTAAAAGGGAAGGAAGGCCCGACAGGTTCGTGAAACCAACCAATGCATGCCACGTATCCCTAGTGGCGGGGCATGGGAAAAAATGTGGAAAATATTCCAAGAACACCAAAAGTCAAAACTCAAGAGACAGCCCGCCGAAAAGCAGAGGAGAGATAATTATTCAGCGAATCAGAGCATGCCATGTGGTGTCCAAGTGGCAGTGCGCGGGAAAATATTTCAAAATCCGTTTTCGCCTGTTCCGTGTCCTAAATCTTCAGATCGACATATCTTTCGATCCAGAGCTCGGATTTGCACGTTCTTGGTATCAACGGAAAGCTGCTGAAATTCTCTACACGTTGCTAGGGTCAATCTTGCATTTTGGTGTAGTCTGGAGGGAGAAAATTGAGAAACACCTCTGGCAAAAAATAACAAGCAGAGGTAATGCTTCAACAACCACTTTAATGTAGCAGACAACCCGCCGCTTCTGTTAGGCAAACCGCCGCTTTGCCAGAACCCGCCGCTTCTGCCATGATGGACGAATTAAATGCAACCTAGAGGTGGTTGGGGCAGATTTCGAATTCCTCTCTCTTTTCTCTCCCATTCTTCCTATAAATTGTAAGGAGGGGTTTCTTTCTGTAGTTGGACATTTTCTGCTTTGTACCCTCCCTTCTCTCCTGTTCATAAGAAGATTTGTGGATTTTTCAAACCTCCCATATAGACTGTAACACCGTTTTTTTTTTTTTTTTTCCCTTTTGGCCATTGCAATGTATTTAATCGATCCTTGAGCAATATATATGTGTCTGTGGTTGCTTCTAAAACCCTCTTACATATTTATTACTGTCAATTTTGATCTTTCATTGCATTTTTGCTATCTGTGCATGGTGTTGTGTTATATCTACATGGTCTGTGTTTAATTTGGTAAAGCATATGTTCTTCATTCATCGGTGTATCACCTCTAGTAGCTTAGATTTATTTTATGCATCTTCTTACCTTGTCTCCTTGACAGATTATATTAGATTTTGAGAAAAACCTCTGCATATTTCGTGTGCACCTGAACAGAGGAATAGGAACCAGCCTTTCTCTGGAGATTCCTTTCTCACTCTTCAAGTCCCACACTTGGAGAAAGGATTCAATGTTATGCAATCACACTGGATATTAGTTTGATCAACCTAGAAATCTGATCAACATCCAGGGGTGCTGTGATTTTGCACTAACAGTTTTGGCACGCCGGGTGGGAGCAGAGGTCTCAATTTTATTGCAGCTAAGTTGATGTGCATCTGCTGCAAGTTTCTTTCTTGAAAAGAGCTATTAATTGCATATCTGGCGACTCCAAGGGGAAGAATCAACTAGTTTCAGCAGTCAGGCCTAAAATCTTATGAGAAGAATCACAAGGTCAAGAGCTGGAGAAGAGGAAGTGCTGTTTGAATACCTGTAACTATCTCCAAGAAGAAGGCAAAGAGGAAGAAGGATTCAAAGGTCTCCATCTCCACCAAGCAGAACTCTCTCAACTCCTCCACCTGAGCGGCCTTTCTTTCAGTATACAAGGGCTTTAAGACCAATCAGAATGGCGCAACCAGTAAACCCCTATGTCAACTTCACAGGCAGCAGCCCACTTGCTCTCAATGCACAAAATCCAATCCCAGTAGCAGCATTGAAGAACATTCCATATTTTACTGGAGAAAACAAAACCACTCCTGGTGATCATGTCAAGGACATTGCTAACATTTGTGCAATCCATGAGATTAATGAGATGCAAGTAGCTATCAAATTGCTGGCGTCTTCATTCAAGGGGAAAGCATTGCAATGGTTTAGGAGCCTTGGAGCTGTTTTATCAAAAACTGGAATCAGCTATGTATTGCACTTCATGATCAATTTGGAGAGAAGGAGACAACTTGTCTCTTTTGGAGCAGCTGACAACCATCAAGAGAGCTCCCAATGAGTAGCTAACTGACTTCAACTTCAGGTTTCAAAGATCTTGGGATAGAATTCCGGTGGCAGTCAGGCCAACAGCAGAAGGTGCTTTTCTATACTACCTTAAAGATTTAAATTCTGATATTTCTATGTTGGTTCAATCTATGGGAGGCACAACTATCCCTGCTGCTTATAGTATTGCCATTAGAGCTGAAAATTGTCTGATTCAAGCTGGCAAGCTAGCTCCTAGGCCTCCAATGCCATTATATCCAAGTTTAGAGAGCCCAAGTACTGGTCAAGCGCCTGTCTTAACTCCTATTTCCACTCCTAGAAATCAAAGTTCAAACGGAGCTTCCACTTCATCTCCAAGTGCCCCAAATGAGCTTCAGGAGGTCATGAAGCAATTGCAAAATCTAGGCAATGAGCTGGTTACTCTAAAAAGACAGCAAGCTCAAGGTTTTAGACCTTCGTATCAGCCTCAAGCTCAACCTAATAGGCAGCCATATCAGCCTCAAAGGCCACCTAATCCAGCTGCAAATATGAATCAAACAAGGCCTCCTGCCAATAGACCATTCTAGCCCTATAATCCAAATGCCATATCTACCTCTAAGGTAATAGTACCAGCACAAAACAACATTGCCCAGGAGTATGAATGGTGTTTTCCATGTAATGAACCCCATAATCAATCCATGTGCTATAATGGTGCTTTAACCCAAGCTTTAATGGTAACAAGTACTGGTGTGGAGGGTGAGAGTAGTCAAGAAAACAGCCAACAACAAGAAATATTCCAACAGCAACCTGCCCCAAATGACACCACATTGGTAAATTGGCAAGCAGAGGATTTCTGTGGCATGAATCAGGCAGTTTCTCAAGGTGTTGCTGCCAACACAAGGTCAAAAAGGAGAAATTTGGGTGAAGAACAGCCGTTAGCCCCAGCCAATCCACAACCTTCCACAGCTCTACAAATGATTGGCAAGCAAAACCCAGTTTCAAATGCACAAGGGCAGCCAAGAACAGCCCCTAGGCCAACTCAAATGCCAGCTGTTGCTGCCCACATTCAAGGAGCAAATGTGCAAATCAAGGGACAGCAGAGAGATCCTTCATCACCATTTAATATCATTGATCAGATGAAGAAGACAAATATCAATATATCTATGTGGGAATCCCTATCCATCCCAGGCCAAAGAAATCTGCTGCAAGCTGCCATAAAGGATTGGCCAACTTCGAATCAACAGGTTCAGAGGCAAGACAAAGTGCTTACAAATGCTGCCTAGCCTGAAGGAAATCATGGAGCACAACAAGGTAGAATGTTGAAACCTCCCCCTTTCTATGTTTCGTTAATCATTGGAAATCAGCTAGTACATAATTGCATGATAGATTCCGGGGCAAGTAGCTCAGTAATGCCTAAACAGATAGCTGATCAGTTAGGGCTCCAGTATGAAATAACATCTAAGGGAGTAGTGCAGCTGGATGGGACAGCAATAGCAACAGTTGGAGTGATTAGAAATTTGAGTCTTACATTGCATGCATGTCCAAATGTTGTTGTCTTACAAGATATATCAGTCATAGACCTTCCACCACTCTTTGCCCTCTGTTTGTCAAGGGACTTTACTGCCAGGATTGGGGGATATTTGTCCGCTGATTGGTCACACATGCTGTTCAGAATGAGGTATGGAACTAAAGCTACAATTAGGTCAGAACCTACTGCAGATTTCCACATTGAGCCCTATACTCCAAGTCATATTAATACCAATTGCTCAGCATTTGATCAAGAAGATCACCTTGGCACTGATGAAGCCGACACTAAGGTTGGAAGTATCCCAGATTTGACTCTTGATGAATGGGCAAGCAAGGTGCATGCTTTTGATCCTTATCAAGAAATAGAAGAATCTGAGCTAGGGGTCTATTGTATACACGAAGAAAGTCAACCTATTCCTAGCATCACCAAGCCAAGCCACAAGGATGACAACGAGGTATGGCAACTGTTTTTTGATGGATCAAGGAGTAGACAAGGCGCAGGAGGTGGAGTCGTGCTTATTTCACCTCAAGGAGTAAAGTATTATTCAGCTTTTAGATTTCAATTTGCATGCTCCAATAACACTACTGAATATGAATCCTTGGTGCAAGGGATGCATTGGGCAATAAAGAGAAAAATAAATAACTTGCAAGTTTTTGGGGACAGTGAGCTGATTGTAAATCAGGTCAAGGGATAGCATGCCGCCAAAAATGATCTACTCAGATGCTACAAGAATAGGGTGTGGGACCTCATGGAAGATTTTGAGGGTTTCGGCATCAAGGCCATTCCCAGGAAAGAGAATCAAGCTGCTGACAGGCTTGCAGCAGTAGGGGCAGCCTTTGACATTGTAGAAAACATTCAACAAAACAAGGTACAGCCAAACATCCACGTGATTGTGAGGCCTTCAGTGCCGGATAATGATGTCAATTGGCAAGTATTTGAGAATGACCAGCAAATCATCCACTTCTTGTAGGAAGAAGCTGAGTTCTCAGCTAAGAATCAAGAGAAGTTGGAACAGCAATATGGTGACCAAGTGATACAGCTGAGAACTGACAAGCTGCCCAAGGGACTCATCACTTTAGAGTCCATTTTTAACCCCAATGATCAGTTTAGAAAGGAGAAAGCAAATATTCAAGTCAAGAGGGAGGATTCGGCATCCATCTTGGTAGAAGAGAACAAGCCACTACAAATTAGAAAGATGACAACTGAACAGGAAAGGTATGAGTTCATACAGCTATGTCAAGAATTCCCTGATGTGTTTGCTTGGAGCTATGAAGACTTGAAAGGGTTCAATCCCAACTTAGCTCAGCATACAATCGAGTTGGATCCAAATACTAAGCCTGTCAGGCAGAAACAGAGACCAGTCAATCCACACATGGAGCCTCTCATGAGGAAGGAGCTGGACAAGCTGATTGAGTCAGCAATTATATTCCCTATCAAGCACTCAAGCTGGGTTGCGAACTTGGTTCCGGTCAGAAAGAAAAGTGGAGAGATCAGGCTATGTGTTGACTTTAGATATTTGAATAGAGCCTCTCTCAAGGACCATTATCCACTCCCCTCCATGGAGCAAATATTGCAGGTCGTAGCTGGTTCAGAAAGGTTTTCACTACTTGATGGATACTCAGGCTTCAATCAAATTATGGTAAAGGAGGAAGACCAGTTCAAGACAGCCTTCACAACCAAATGGGGCACATATGCTTACAAGAAGATGCCATTTGGACTGTCGAACACTGGAGCAACATTCCAGCGAGCCATGGATATGGCATTCAAAGGCTTGATCAACAAGATAGTGCTGATATACCTAGATGATATCACTGTCTTCTCAAAGAATGCTGTAGACCATCTCTTTCACCTCAGGAAAGTGTTTCAGAGGTGTAGAAAGTTTGGAGTGTCTTTGAATCCTAAGAAGTGCATCTTTCTTGCACATGAAGGGAAACTCCTTGGCCACATTGTCTCCAAGGAAGGATTAGCAATTGATCCAGAGAGGGTTGAAGCCATAAGAGCTCTACCATTGCCAAGTCACAAGAAAGCTCTTCAGAGTTTCCTGGGAAGGATAAACTTTGTTCGGAGGTTTGTCCCAAATTTTGTAGCCCTTGTCAAGCCCATCACCAAAATGTTAAGGAAAAGCATGGCTTTCAAATGGACAACAGAAGGCAAGGAGAGTTTTGAAGCAATCAAAGAAGCCATCTCCCAGGCACCCACTCTCATCAACCCGGACTTTTCCAAGGATTTCATCCTCTATGCATTTGGAGGTGATGACACTATTTCTGCCATTCTAGTGCAATAGAACAAAGATAATGAGGAGCAGCCGATTACTTTCTTCAGCCAAAGCCTAAATGACTGTGAATTGAGGTACTCTTTTATTGAAAAACATGTGCTTGCAGTAATCAGGAGCTTGAAGAAATTCAAGCATTTAGTCTCAAACAACAAGGTCCAATTGCTGGTCTCACATGCTGGGGTTAAAGACTTCCTCCTCAACAAGGATTTAAATGAGAAAAGGGCAGGTTGGATCACCCGTGTCATGGAGTATGACATTGAGATCAAGATCACCAAGCTGGTAAGAGGCAAAGGTTTGTGTGAGCAGCTCGCTTCCAAACAACTAAACAACCCAGAAGATAAAGAAGACGCTGTCCTGCTATTACAAGATGATCAAAAACAGAAAAATGATGATGTGTCCACTCCATGTTGGACTCAGAATATGATACATTTCCTACAGACGGGTATGTGCCCTCTAGAAATGAGCAAAGCAAGAAGAAGACACTTCAGGTTGCAGGCTATTCCATATACCATCATTGATGGAGTTTTGTTCAAGAAGGACGTGAATGGAGTGTTGCTGAGATGCATTAACACAGGTTAGATTCAAAGGGTATTAAAGGAGTTTCATGATGGACCAGCTGGTGGCCATTTTGCACCAAGAGTGACAGCTCTGAAAATCATGAAGGCTGGTTATTATTGGCCTAAAATCTTTAGTGATTGCTATGCATGGATCAAGAAATGTAAGAATTGTGCATTCTTCACAGGAAAAGAGAGACTTGCAGCCCTCCCATTACATCCAATCTCAGTTGACCAGCCATTCATGCAATGGGGTTTGGACTTCATTGGAATCATCAATCCCAATTCGAGCCAAGGGCACAAATGGATTTTGACAGCCACAGACTACTTCACCAGATGGACAGAAGCAGTAGCACTCAAAGAGGCGAATGAGTCTAGCATCTTGGACTTTTACGAGGGGATAACTACCAGATTTGGTGTACCTGCTACAATAGTCTCTGATAATGCATTGGCATTCATTGGATCTAAAGTTACTGAGTGGGCTGTCAAGAACGGGATTTACCTGAGCACTTCATCAAACTACTACCCTCAAGGTAATGGCCAGGCCGAGTCTACAAACAAAAACTTGCTGAGGATCATTAGGAGGACTCTTGATGAGAATCAGAAGGCTTGGCATACCAAACTGAAATCAGCCTTATGGGCAGATAGGATAACTCCCAAAAGATCCACAGGTAACTCTCCATTTAGGCTTGTCTACGGAAGAGAGGCAGTCTTGCCCATGTCACTTGAGCTGCCAACGTTGGAACTCATGAAACAGCTGGAGTTGCTAGAGTTTGGGCCCATGGAGGTGAGATATGCAAAATTGATGGAGCTGCAAGAAATCAGAGATCAGGCATTCCAAGCAATGGAAAAGGATCAGGCTTTGATCAAGAAGACCTTTGATAGGAAGGCCAAAGATAGATCTTTTCAAGTAGGAGATCTAGTATTGAAATGGGATGTGGACAGAGCAAAACCAGGAAGGCATTCAAAATTTGATGCCATTTGGAGTGGCCCATACATGGTCACAAAGTGCAAGAACAACAATGCTTTCCAATTGGCCTCATTGGATGGGGAAGAACTGCAGATTCCAGTAAATGGAATCTATCTCAAGCGTTGCTTCTAGAGGGAGGTTCACTACATCTGTAAATACTAGATTAGTTTTTCTTTCCTCCAAGTTCTTGTGCACATTATTTTGCTGTAGATTAGTTTTGTTTTCCCTAAGTGCCTTGGCACAGCTTGCTGTCCATGGAGATGATGCATGTCTTTGCTAAAGTCAAGTCTCTTTCCATCTTCCTCCTCGCACATTCTGAGTCAGTTTGAATTCTAACAGAATATTTGATGACTCCATGCCCAATGGATGGCTTCAGGCAACTGGCCTTTTCATCTAGCAGGCAGATGATCCCGTTGACTCGCCAAATTGTTATCCAAAATTCACCCCCCCAGGGTAAATTTGATAACATGCATCAGGATGTCCAAATTCCAGAAAAAATGACTGATTCAGAGCAAAATCAGGTTTATAGGGTCCCTTCAGGAATCTTTATAAACTCCCCAGGCCGATGAAGGAGGGAGCAGGCTTTGAGAAGGTTCGGAGAAGGTTACAGAAAGCAAGCAGTTTGGGCCAGAAAAATTGTGAAAATCGGCTAAGTCCTAGTCCAGCACAAGGTGGGACAAATGGGACAAAGGTACGCGAACCACCCGAACCGGCTGGAATGAGTCCAAGTGGCCCACTAAGCATTTGGGACAAGTGGGACGAAAGTACGCGGCAGGTGCGAAATGCCGGTTTGACCGAGAGAGAAAATCAAGTGCTGAGGGGCAGTTCGGGACGCGCAGGACAAAGGGACCCGAACTGGCCGAACCGGCTGAAAAGAGTCAAGTCAGTCCGAATCAAAGTGGGACAAGCGGGCCAGAAATACCCGAACCAGCTGAAATTGTCCCAAAAGGTCCAAAATCAAAATGGGACGTTTGGGACGAATGGACGCGAAGTACGCGGAAGACCCGGCAGGCCCGAGAACCATTGAGAAATTGCCACATCATCAAGGAGAAGCCAAAAGGTCAAAAGGCAAGGTTTGAAGCGTTGGCCCGAGCCAATAGAAATTGGACACGTGTCCAATGGAGCATAGAAGTGTGGAGCTCGGGGAAGAGTTGGAAAGTTTGGCCAAATCTAAGCCAGAAGGGGTAAAAGGGAAGGAAGGCCCGACAGGTTCGTGAACCAACCAATGCATGCCACGTATCCCTAGTGGTGGGGCATGGGAAAAAATGTGGAAAATATTCCAAGAACACCAAAAGTCAAAACTCAAGAGACAGCCTACCGAAAAGCAGAGGAGAGAGAATTATTTAGCGAATGAGAGCATGCCACGTGGCGTCCAAGTGGCAGTGCGCGGAAAAATATTTCAAAATCCGTTTTCGCCTGTTCCGTGTCCTAAATCTTCAGATCGACATATCTTTCGATCCAGAGCTCGGATTTGCACGTTCTTGGTATCAACGGAAAGCTGCTGAAATTATCTACACGTTTCTAGGGTCAATCTTGCATTTTGGTGTATTCTGGAGGGAGAAAATTGAGAAATGCCTCTGGCACGAAATAACAAGCAGAGGTAATGCTTCAACAACCACTTTAATGTAGCAGACAACCCGCCGCTTCTGTTAGGCAAACCGCCGCTTTGCCAGAACCCGCCGCTTCTGCCATGATGGACAAATTAAATGCAACCTAGAGGTGGTTGGGGTAGATTTCGAATTCCTCTCTCTTTTCTCTCCCATTCTTCCTATAAATTGTAAGGAGGGGTTTCTTTCTGTAGTTGGACATTTTCTGCTTTGCACCCTCCCTTCTCTCTTGTTCATAAGAAGATTTGTGGAGTTTTCAAACCTCCCATATAGACTGTAACACCGTTTTTTTTTTTTTTTTCCTTTTGGCCATTGCAATGTATTTAATCGATCCTTGAGCAATATATATGTGTCTGTGGTTGCTTCTAAACCCTCTTACATATTTATTACTGTCAATTTTGATCTGTCATTGCATTTTTGCTATTTGTGCATGGTGTTGTGTTATATCTACATGGTCTGTGTTTAATTTGGTAAAGCATATGTTCTTCATTCCTCGGTGTATCACCTCTATTAGCTTAGATTTATTTTATGCATCTTCTTACCTTGTCTCCTTGGCAGATTAGATTAGATTTTGAGAAAACCCTCTGCATATTTCGTGTGCACCTGAACAGAGGAATAGGAACCAGCCTTTCTCTGGAGATTCCTTTCTCACTCTTCAAGTCCCACACTTGGAGAAAGGATTCAATGTTATGCAATCACACTGGATATTAGTTTGATCAACCTAGAAATCTGATCAACATCCAGGGGTGTTGTGATTTTGCACTAACAAAACCTTGAAGCTACATACGAACCCCAAGTTAACCTCCTAATCAACAGAGGTTTGGTTTAATTCCAATTACACCTACTGATATACACCTCAACTATATATGATTTTAAGGCGAGAGGATATATTTATGCTAGACCACCTTCAAGAAAACACCAAGGTGTTATGTTGATAGAAAACCAGGGTAACACATTTAACTGAGAGGTACTAAGGAGTTCATTAACAAGAGGTTAAGACTTAGAACAAGTATTTCACGGTATCCATTTATGTCGTCTAGATCCAACAGGGAATTTGTTCGCTAATGAAGTCAATTTTCTAGATCTAATATCGTAAGATTGGGCAATCCAAAAGAATACTAAGGGAGTATTAGCTCTACTTACTCCATAGATGGTAAGGTTATATTGTATAGTCATTTCTTCAAACAAGGACTCATAAGGTGACTTCTAAGGTGTTCTTGACCACTCAACATGGTGTTAGAACTGAAGAGAGGACATTATCCTCATGGTTACCAAAACTAGAAGGAAACCAAACTCCAGATAAAGTTGGACCATGTCATTTCTAAAGGATGGGATTCATGACAAGGTCACTAAACATAATGACTATGACGGTAAACTCCAACTAGGAGGTTCCATAGAGTGCAGAGTTTAAGTTTATTTTGCGGTTTTAAATCTCTCTATGGAAGAAGGATCACACACAAAGACAAGTTATGCTTTGATATTATACAAGGGTTAAGTGTTTTGATTAAATCTCTTTATTACATTTATAAGGTAAGCATACAAAAATATGGTTAATTAATCATTTATTGAACACTGAATATGCACTACAATATATTAACTTAAAATTCATTTACCATATATATATCAAACCTTTTTACCATACGTACTATGAATCAAATCAAACCTATGATTAAATACACATTTCCTAGATGTCCCTAAAAACTAGCATCTCATACATATTAGCAATTTTATCAAATTTAAACCTTCTATAACATGAGACTACATTATACATATATCCATTTTACAATTAACTATATAAATTACAATGATAATTAATTAATTACACATCACCTTTTCACCATCATTCTTGCATCTTGTAAAACCATGTGAGCATGAAATCAGTTCTCCATCGTATTGGCCCTTTTCCAATATGAGGTTAAGTCTGGATATAGATTAAGCGTTGCCCCACTGTCCCCAATGGCCATATAATTACTAGCTTACATACTTATAACAATTAGAAAGATAAGCCTCTCAATGTAGGTAGATTTTCCTAGATAAACATTACAGTTTTTCTTAAGGTATGGTTTTCACAGTCTACCTGTAGTCCACGTTGAGAGATTAATAAGGCATGCGAGAGATACCACCATTGTGTCAAAAGCTCTACTTCACTGGGAGAAGTTACACGTATGTGAATGTGTAAATGGTATTTTTCACCAGGAGCTCAAATGTTCCCATCCTTCATTATGGCAACCACGACGAGGGTCCCAAAAATGTTCTATTTATACATTTTCGTGCTAATTGCACAACCTTTCCCACCAATTGGGCTCGGAGGGTAAGAAATAACTTTGGAATACGTCATATCCTCTTCGAAGAGCAAACACACGAAGTCATTAAATTTACCATAACTCCACCCTTATATACTTGAGAGTTCAGAACAAACTGACATTGAATTCTTCACATAAATGAATGATTTAAACCTCTCTGTAAGCGGAATTAGTTTTCCAAGGGGTATTGATCCCAATTGACCTAGTTGCAAATGATTAAGAGTTGGCCCATCGGGATCACTAAAACAATTTCTACAAACTGACATTTGATGGATGAACAGGACAATGCCAGAAACTTATCTTCTCACCTATGTTGTGCTATCATCAATGATAATGTCATCTGCTATGTATCCTTCCAAGTTGTAAAATTCTCCCTATGAAATCTTCATTAGCAATTTACAACCACATGGTAAGTTCACTTGGAGTGACCAGTCTTTCTTGATCCAGTTTCAACTTGGTGAGTAAGTGTGTGACCACCTGACTACCATAGGGTACTTTGCCTTAACTATACAGTAAATAGTACATTTCACGTGGACACTTCAATGTATCCATGTAATTTCCTTGCATGTAGCCACGATAGGTTTGCTTATCAATGGATAGATCACTTCTCTACCTAGGTTTCAAATGTGCCCTTTAATCCTATCAATGCCAACAATTATAAGGGTGTTGTGATCCTCATCTGTACGCCTAGCAAAACAGTAGAAGCAATGCTCCTCAGTACGGAATCAAAAATATCTTATAAGCCACCGGTATAGATTCTCTAGTCAAACCAAAGGTTATGGTGACTCCTCATATAAGTTGGTACACCCCTGAACCTTAACCTCAGCAACTTCTCTCGGAGTTACGAAGTCGTCACTAAATTGAGTATGTCGAACAACCACCCACTTGTTGGTCTATTCTATTTAGCAGATACGTCGTAATTCCTCCTTGTTATCAGTGGAAGTCAATGTTTGTATTCATAGATAAAACAATATTGTAGCAACCTAGTTGGCTATGGGAAGTTTTCTAAATCTCGTCAGAATGAGGGTTGACGTTCTTCTGGATATTGCATTTTTGACAAAAGGGTTATCTTTCAAGAGCATCCTCGACCTTAGTTTCTACCTGACTTCTTTCCCTTTGTTCTTGCAACTAGGTGCTTTCCTCGATGCCATGATAATGTATTAAAAGTCCTACACATTTTTACCTCTATCGATCAAGCTGCCAATGCCCTAGCTTGAAACCACATGCCCTAGCTCCTATGAAATCAAACCTGGCACTTTATTTCTTATGCTCTGGGACACTTATGCTTCGACTCAAACCCTTCTCGATTTGGATCAGGATCTGCTTAAGCCAATTTTGTCGCACAAATCATGAGCATCCGTAATTTGTACCATGGTTTCACAACTCTCTGAAATCCTCAATGATGTTCCCAACGAAACCATTTTTGGTTACCAAGTAGCTCAACAATCGAATACCTCATGATTGAAATGGTGTTGGAAATTAAATTTTGGAACTCCACATCAACATCTTTAGCATAGATTTGGAAAACTTTATCACAGATTTATATGCTCCTTTACCTACCACTGATCCTCTGAATTAAGAAGTTAGACCATTTTGCTTTAAATATTCCATGTGAGGGTACATTTTCATTGCAATTTTCAGCTATAACCTTCATATGCATACCTTCCTACCTCTTTGGCTACAATGATCCTCCTTTATATTGTGCTTCCATGATGCCTAAATTACCTCACCACTGTCAAATAATGAACTTGTAGTATTTTTTACAGTCACAACTTACCTCATGTTACTCTATGCATTCATTTGTTTCTAGATATGGTAAGCATTCTGATTAGGAAGCACATTTGCTACATCTGAGTCAAGCTACCTTTCCATACTATCTTGACAAGACTTTTTACCAAGATAAATCATTTTGTAACAATATTCCTTCTTCCATGTAGTACCCATATTTTGAATGAAAACCACCCCACAGCCAAGGGTATGTGCATTTCCTCTTGGTCTGCATAAAACACTTCAGCATTGTGACCTTCCTTAGCTTCTATGCACTGCATTTATGTGCTTCCATTACACTATGTACTACCTGGAATCATCTAAATTGATCAAAGCACAATATGCAACGAAGAATTTGTTGTCCTCTATTTCCATCTACAATCAAATACAAGTACACCTACACAAGCTTCCTTGTTGTCTAAGTGGACTATACTTCCTTATTACAACACATCCGTTGAAAGGCTTATTTATAGTAGGGCTTCAGTCCTAATCCCGTTGAAGTATACTGCATCTAACCGTTTTCCATTAGAGCCACTGGTCTGAAAGGTTGATAAGTGCTTGTACTCAACATCGTAGAAAAGTGATAACATATGGTCTCCAACTGCATGCATACTTAAGCTTTCAAAAGCACTGGGGTGGCACATGAGAAAACTTTGAATTTCATAAAAAGGATACCATCTTTAGACCAGTATACCTCAGGCTTCTTTTCCTTGATGTGTCTATCTATGACCAATGCCATCTTTATATTAGCCTTTTCTTTACATTCTACACATCTAATGTGCTATTGCGTGCCTCTACATCCAGTTGTACAAAATTTGTCAATTCTTTCTGTCCAGGATAGGCTTTCGTGGCAATGTCAACTAGATCTCATGCACATGTAATACACAAAGAAGGTAACATATTATTTGATGGGAAGAACTACTTCTGCGCTAAACACTAACTAAAAGTGCCAGTGACGCTTATCTCCACCTTTTGTAGGTTGTCACTCTATATTGCCCAAAGTACAGTAGAAACTTTATCATCCCAATCTTTCCTTCCAACTTGGCAACACAATTTTTGTCAAGGTATAGCTCAACTGATCTTAGTTGAAGGCTCTATATGCAGTCCCATTTTCTTGACGCAGTAAATAGGGTGTATTCTTGTCTTGCATGACCATAAATTCATCCAATGTATATCATGCATTGTCATTGCATTTCAAGAAATGTGTGCCCCTGATCACTTGTCTGAAAACTCGAGCGAAAATCCATACTTGTAGTAAGAATATTTTCCACATTAAGCAACCTTATTGTTGTAGATGTTGTAAAATCATTATAATGGAGGTTGATGCTGTCCACGTGCCCCATCTTACTACATTATATGCACTTTTCTGACAAGTGATGACTCCTAGCATGACCCGGTATCTACGTCCCGGCTGGGTAGACTCATGTGACCCAAAAATTCTATGTGCCTCCCATTTTTCAAACGGCTCTACACTAGCTAATAGGCCTTAAAGACATTTCATCTTTTTTCCTAGGTTTTCCAAGGTGTTGACAGTGATCACACGCACTTATAATACTACTTATAAATCCTTGTACGCAGGTTTTCACACAATAAACCAGAGAGTAGAATCACTTGTAATTCCGCAGTCCATGCGTCGACCTGCATAGTGTCTACAAATGCAAATAGACCTTGTCATGAGCACAAATCTTATCATTCGACCTTTCATCATGCAACATTTCTGTTGGAACATAATGATTAAGTGGTCTGGCCAACCCTTAATTAATATGGGTCCATCACTATTATATAGGTTAAATATTTAATAATATGAAATACTTTTCTATTATTAAATATTCATACCTAGGTAATATACATTAGGTAAGTATTTAATAATGTGAATCATTTATGTTTATATTTATTAAATACACTCACCTAGGTATATGTGTCAACCATTTAGGTTGAAAAGGTGGGTCGGGAGACATACCCGATCACCTTATATAAAAAGGACTTTAGGTCCTCATTTGATATATTTGGGAAATATATCAAAGGTGTGCAAATCAAGTGATTTGGTTTTACCCTTGGTAAATAGGGTTTTAAGGAGGAGGTGATCTTACTGGATGTAAAATAAGTTCTCTGAAGTAAAAGGTTATTTTCAAAGTGGTTTTTACCCTTTTGGGGTTTTCCACTATAAATATTGTGTCACATGTGTTATTTATTTCTGTAAGTATTTCTTTATTTACTTATGTTATGATGTAATGTTTATTTAAATATTTATTGTAACATTATATAATATTTAAGTTGATTAAATCCGTAGTTATTAGAATCCTCAAATTCTAACATGGTAACAGAGCAAGGTAAATTAAATAAATTAAGATCAAATGTTTTGTATTTTATTTATTTAATTTGTACCGGTTTTTTTAACCAACCCGGAAAGGTAAATTAAATAAATTAAGATCAAATGTTTTATATTTTATTTATTTAATTTGTACGGATTTTTTCAACCAACCTAGAAAGGTAAATTAAATAAATTAAGAGCAAATGTTTTATATTTTATTTATTTAATTTGTACGGGTTTTTTCAACCAACCCAGAAAGGTAAATTAAATAAATTAAGATCAAATGTTTTATATTTTATTTATTTAATTTGTACACGGTTTTTTCAACCAACCCGGAAGGGTATTTAAAATAAGTGCAACCTAAAAGTTTTACTTTGTGAAGAATCAAGGTGAATTCACAGGTGGAAAATTTGGAAACTTCTTACCTTCCGTGAAAACTTGTGTAGAGGTAAGGGTAAAATATTTGAAATTTTTTTTTCTATAGTTTTAATATGTGCAGGTTGAATTTTGTCAATGGTAAATGAAGGAGGAGACAAAGCTCCATCAAAATAGGATTTGAATTTTTTCCATTGGATGTGTGAAAAATGTTGTCTCCTCTGTAAATTCTAAGGTTTATGTAGAATTTAAAATTACATGGCCTGGTAAATGTTTTAAATCTTTTTTTTCATGAGGGGCCCCGTAATAAGGGTTATATGTTTATTTTTTTTTTATATAAAGTATATATACTATAGTTTATAATTTTTTATAGACTATATGTTGTTTTTTATTTACATTATATAAACTATATACCTCTTTTTTAAAGTGAATATATTTTTACATTATAAATTATAATAGGTTAATATAATGTATTAAAATATAGGTTAATATAATGTATTAAAATATAACCTCCTTAATATTATATAGAAGAAGAAATTCTGGAAATACATAGCAAGTTTTGACTCCATTAAATTTGACGGTCAAATGACCGTCACGACAGACCAAACATAAGGCAGTATGATGGTCATTTAGACGTCAAATTTAAGCTGGCCAGATCTTTGTCTACATTTTTTTTTCCAGAAATTTGAAGTTATTTTGCATTCTTAAGGGTTTCTTCTTCACTTATATATGGTTAGAATTATTTATATATATAAGTCTGGGGTATAATGCAAAGCCCTTTATATTGCGGGTTATTATTTTGATCATGGGAGGTTAATTAATATGCATTGTAATGACAAAATTAGTTATGATTAAATATTTTATGTAGATCTATAAAATTTAGATCTATTTCTATTAAAAGTGTTATTTTTTTTGATAAAAATGTATCTAACTCTGTGGTACATTGTATATTATAATGGGGTGTGTTTTATAGGTTCAGGAAAACAATGACGTCCAGCTATTTCTATCTTGACAAAACCCAGATCCTGAATGGGACCAACTACAACATTTGGAAGATCAGGGTCAAATCAGAACTTATGGCGAGGAAACTCTGGACAATTGTTTCTAGATCTGAGGTTGCTCCCACCAGTCATCAAGCAACTGTAGATAACATGAATGCATTCTCACAACGAATGCAGGAGGTTCTTTCCATGATTTTGTGTAATGTGAACGATGAGTACCTTCTACACATTGGTAATATCGAACATCCGAAAGAGGTATGGACACAACCAGAATCCATGCATGAAGGTACACATTTATCTAAAATTATTAAATTAGTTTTAGAATTGCTTACAACTCCTATGAAAGGAGATGAAAAAGTAGTTAATTTCTTAGCCAAAATTAAAAATATTAAAGCACAATTAGATGGATGAAATTGTGATTTAATTGGTGAAAAATTAATCTACTTTATTTTTCAGTTAAATATACATGAAATATTTAGGAATTTTATTTCTATCTTGAACTCTAAATATCAAAATGAAAATGATCTACCTGATTTAAATACCTTGAGTTCACTTTTGATACAGGAAGAGACAAGTGATGATGAACTTTGACTCTAAGGAGAATGTCCTCTCAGGCACTTCTTGCTCAGAATTCAAAGTTCAAACCTCACAAGCCCTTCTTAGATCAAAAATTTAGATCTAAATCTTCTTTTGTTGATAAGAAAAGTTTTTCTTCTGATCAATTGTGTGTTAGCTTTAGTGGTAAATGTCACAAATGTGGTAAATTTGGACATAAAAAGGAAGATTGCAAAACTAAGAAACCTATCCATAAAAATAAAAAATAAATTATTTCTTCAAAATACAATTTAAGGAAAAAGGATAGCTCTAATGATATTCCTAAAATGATTGCATTATATGTTGTGTTGTATTCTTCCTCTAATTCTGAATGGATTCTAGATTCAGGTGCATCAAATCATATGACTGGTGTTTCAAATTCTTTATTTGATGTTGTGAAAATCAATGAACGTGTGTATCTTGGTGATAACTCATCTTTAGAAGCAATAGAGAAAGGGAAAGTAAAATTTGCTAATGGTGTGTTGAATAATGTTTTATTTGTTCCTAAGCTCAAAAAGAACCTTTTATCATGTTCTCAATTAACTCATGATGGTTTGGCTATTCAAATTTTGAAAGATACTTGGTATATCAAGGATAGTAATGATAATATAATAGCTAAAGGAATTCAAAGAAATGGTCTGTATATTTTTGATGATTTCCATTTTGCATCCTGTTTTGTTTCTCAAAGTTTGAATAATTCAAAACTATGGCATGAAAGATTAGGACATGTTAATTATAGAAGTTTATATGAAATGGCTAGATATAATCTTGTGAAAGGTTTTCCTATGTTTTTTTCTTCTCATGATGCATGTGAAGGGTGTTTACGCTCAAAAAAAAGCGTTAAACCCTTTCACTCACATCTTGAAGAGAGTTTGTCTTCCCCACTAGAACTTATTCATAGTGATGTTAGAGGACCTCTTGAAGTAGCTTCATTAAATGGTTATTTATATGTTGTGAATTTCATTGATGATTTCACCAGGATGATTTGGTCATATTTTCTTAAAAATAAATCTGATGTACTTAGGGAAATTTAAGGAATTTAAAGCATCTGTTGAAAACTCTTCAAATTATAAAATTAAGAGACTTAGAATAGATAATGGGGGTGAATATGTTAGCAAAGCATTTGAAAAAATTTGTATTGATTATGGTATTAAAAGGGAATTAACTTCTCCTCATTCTCCCCAATCTAATGGTGTTGCAGAATGTAAGAATAGGACTATTTTAGATATGGCTCGCACTATGCTTCATTCTGCTAGTCTTCCCAAATTTTTGTGGGTAGAAGCAATGAACACAATAGTCTACATTCTAAATAGGGTTCCCACCAAATCTATTCATCTTTCAACTCCTTTAGAAAAATGGTCAAATCAAAAACCTGATATTTCTCATCTAAAATTTTTTGGTAGTCCTACTTCTTTATACATTCCTAAAAAGAAAAGAAAGAAACTTGATATGACTTCTTTCTCTTGTTTTTTCATTGGATATGGTATTAACACTGCAGGTCTAAGGATTTACGACCCTGTAAAAAGAGGAAGTAACTGAAAACCGCAATGTGGTGGTTTTAGAAAAATACTTTTGTTCATCTGATAATGGTAAAGATGTTCCTAACTCTGTTAATATTTCTAATAATGGTTATGATTCTGATATTGAGAATATAGTAAATGGTCATGATGATGTTTCTTGTGTTGATACTATAGATGCTTCTGAATCTCCTAACTCCCTAGTTAAGAAACCAAAATGGGCTCAATCTATGTTAGAGAGTTCTAATCCTATTGATCTTAGGAAAATCACCAAAAGCCATCATATGTACCATGCATTAATGACCTTGTATGAACCTGAGCCGCAAAGTTTTGAAGAATCTTCTCAGGATGAGAAGTGGATCAATGCAATGCAAGCTGAATATAATACCCTAATTCAAAATCAAACCTGGGAGTTGGTTCCACCTCCAGAGAAAAGAAGTATTATAGGGTCTATGTGGTTATACAAAGTAAAATATAATACAGATGGTAGTATTGACAAACATAAAGCTAGACTTGTTGCTAGAGGTTTCACTCAGAAACCTGGTATTGATTATGTTGAGACATTTTCCCCTGTAGCTAAAATGAAGTACTGTTAGGACCTTATTTGCAATTGCCACTCAATTTGGGTGGGAAATCCACCAAATGGATGTGAAAAATGTCTTTTTGAATGGTGATTTAAAAGAAGAACTTTACATGTCTCAACCTAAAGGATTTGAAGAAATTGGTATAAAAAAACTATGTTTGTAAATTGAAAAAATCCTTGTATGGTTTAAAGCAAGCTCCTAGAGCTTGGTATGCGAAAATTAATTCTTTCTTTAAACAGTTAGGATTTTCTAATTGTTCTTCTGACAATGATCTATTCATTAAGCAAGAAGGATCACATATTATCATTGTTTGTATATATGTTGATGATTTTCTTATGACTGGTGATAATCCTGCTTTAATTTATAGAATTAAAGAAAAATTGAAACAATACTTTGAAATGACTGATTTAGGTCTTTTACATCATTTTCTTGGCATGGTTGTATTTCAAGATAAACATTCTATTGTTGTTTCTCAAGCACAATATGCAACCAATGTACTGAAAATTTTTAACATGATTGATTGTAAACCAATTTCTACTCCTATGGAAGTTAGACTAAAAATTGATCCTAAACCTGCATGTGAAAAATTTGATCCTACTTTATATAGGCAAGTTAGTTGGTAGTTTGATATATCTCACTATCACCAGACCAGATATTTCCTATGTAGTAGGAATTGCTTCTAGGTTTATGCATGAACCTTATAAAGATCATTGGAATCTTGCAAAAAGGATTCTTAGATATATTAAAGGTACAATCAATTATGGGTTGCATTATACTAAGAATGAAAATGCTAACTTATATGGATTTTGTGATTTTGATCATGCTGGTGATGTATTGGATAGAAAATCTACTTCTGGTTATGTGTTTAAATTTGGTGCAGGTGCCATTACTTGGTGCAGACAAAAAGCAACCAATTGTTTCTATCTCTTCAACAGAAGCTGAGTATAGAAGTGCAATGGAAGCTGCAAAAGAGGCTCTATGGCTAAAGAGGTTGTTTGATGAGATAAAGATGAAGGATCCACGTAGTGTTCCTTTGTTCTATGACAACCAAAGCACCATAGCTCTTGCACATAATCAGTACAACATCAAAGGACAAAGCACATTGAGATACATATACACTTCATCCGTGAGAAGGTGCTAAGTGGTGAGATAGATCTCAAGTTCATGTCGACTGAAGAGCAGGTTGTTGATATCTTCACAAAGCCCCTGAGTGCTGTAAATTTTTGTCACTTTCATGAAAATCTTGGATTGTCGGAGTTTCCATTGAGGGGGAGTGTGCATGACAATGTCACCTCCTAATGGAACTTGGTTTTTGTAAAAAGACCTTCGGGCATTTGTAAAAAAGACCTTCGGGCATGTATACCTCCATGTATAACACCTCAGCTTATTTTTTAGAAAGAAGTGTAGAAAGATCTTAAAGGTGGTCTTCAGTAAACTCTTTAGTGTTATTGAGTTTACTAGTAAACATTCAGTACAAGCATATTATTAAGGAGGTCCTTGGTTATAAAAGGCTCCTATATGCTTGGGTTCAATAACCTTTTATGAGAACTGTGAGAATATGTAAAACTCACAAATCATACTTAGCCACTGATCATGGGATGATCTTTGGGATTCCAAATCCTTTTTTACCAAAAGGTAACTTGAGTATGATGAACGTGTTATAATTCCTTCACCCGATATGCTAGCCTAAAACCTTTATGGTTTAAGGATTGTAAATCTTGTAGTGTACCATGGGCAGGTAATCTATTGGCATATGTTATCCCACTTAACATTAAGGGGGAGTGTTGGAACATAATGATTAAGTGGTCTGGCCAACCCTTAATTAATATCGGTACATCACTATTATATAGGTTAAATATTTAATAATATGTAATACTTTTCTATTATTAAATATTCCATACCTAGGTAATATACATTAGGTAAGTATTTAATAATGTGAATCATTTATGTTTATATTTATTAAATACACTCACTTAGGTATATGTGTCAACCATTTAGGTTGAAAAGGTGGGTCTGGGAGACATACCCGATCACCTTATATAAAAAGGACTTTAGGTCCTCATTTGATATATTCGGGAAATATATCAAAGGTGTGCAAATTAAGTGATTTGGTTTTACCCTTGGTAAATGGGGTTTTAAGGAGGAGGTGATCTTACTGGATGTAAAATAATTTCTCTGAAGTAAAAGGTTATTTTCAAAGTGGTTTTTACCCTTTTGGGGTTTTCCACTATAAATATTGTGTCACATGTGTTATTTATTTCCTATAAGTATTTCTTTATTTACTTATGTTATGATGTAATGTTTATTTAAATATTTATTGTAACATTATATAATATTTAAGTTGATTAAATCCATATTTATTAGAATCCTGAAATTCTAATAATTACTAGGTTAGTGTCATACAATTTAGGCTAAATGGTCACCCATTCTATCATTTTGTAGTAGTATACACTTTAGGTTACATCACCACTACCTCTTTTCATCTCGTAGTGATATACGCTTAGGGAAAAATCATCTTTCATCCATTCATCTTATAGTGATATACGCTTAGGATAAATAATCACTTATACATTCATATGGTTGTGATATATGCTTCAGCTATAAGGTTCATGCACACATCATGTCTAGGTCACATTTTGTCATAACACATATACACGCTCATCATTGTGTGGTAGACACAATACACATGTTGACCATTTCTTGATGACACACTCTCATTTACACTTCATTATTGACTACTAAGGGGGGTAAACTAAATGAAACTCACTGCATATACTTCCATTCACTTAGGGGCATGTGGCTCCTATCATTTCATTTTGCATTTCATTCCATACATCCACAACATACTGCATATTATGGTTGTTTTTACTCTTGTTTACTTATGCTTATTCATGGTCACTTTATTACACATACTAGTTAGATTGCTTATATGTAATTTATCTATATCATCCACACATGCATGTTCACATCTTTTTCTAGTGGTGATCGTAGATACTGGTCTTGTACACGCAACATGGATGCTCTCCGTTTAGCCTTCTCACACTGGTTACTGGGGGCATCCACATTCGTCTCTTCCAGGTGTTATTCTTTCATTTTGTACTTATCACTTTCTGCTACTTGGTTTTACACTCTTTTGGCATACCAATTATCTTTCTAACATGATAACAGGTGCTTCATGTGAAAAAATTGTTATGTAGGAGTATTTTCTTCCATACTTGTTTATTACATTTTCTTTCTTTGTTTTCTTCTTGCATACAAGCTTTACCCTATGTTTGGTGTTTACACTTGTTTGTCATTTGCGGCTATGATGACCTTGCGTGTCTTGTGACATTGTGAGTGATGTCCCATGTTTGCAACCCAAATTTTTTGGATTATTTTTCTTCTTGCATTTTTATACTTTTCCTGGTAACTTTTACATTGTTTGCATAGATTACACATTATCTTTTTACATGCACATTTTTTTTGTATGAACACTTTTTTTACTAGACATCATTGTTTGTGTGCACCTTGGTTTCTACCAAGCACATTCCCTTCCCCCTACAGGGAAAAATTTCATATTACATGTGGTTGGTCCTCTTTTGGGGCCGAATTATCCTATCAGTTATGTCACATGTGACCCCAAAGAGGGGGGAATCATTTGGGGTTTTATAGTTTACACAACGCGTTTACACCGGTTCAGTTTAGTGCACTTTCCGCCCTTGGCATTGTGAGCTTACATACATCGAGGGAGTTCAGAATAGTCTACAAAATCCATACAAAATGGATTTTATATGACATGGAGTCCTTAGTAATTGGACGGCAGTTATAGGCTTAAAGGTTATAGTGGATGTGCCTCCCTACACTACTTCGACTAGTGGCATCGGATCACCGAAAAAACTAGGAAAATACAAAGATCTCTTCACACATAGTTCAGGGAAGAAATTAAAGGTTGGAGGACACCAAGAATTTTTTCCTTACACTTCGGCCTACAGTGTCAGATTGCCCAAAAAACCCCAACAGTATAGGATATCATTTCTGCACTCTTTCTCTTGACATGGATCAGGTGCACATGTTCCATTTACACATTTCATTTTGCATACTTTAATTTTACATGGACCTTTTGCATTGCATTTTTACACATATATACATACATATTTGACTACTTGATCATTTTATCCTTACAGGTCTAGTCGTATGAGAAAACAATAGTCAAATGGGGGAGTAACAACAATAGAATCAACAACAACACTTTGTGGCATCACACTTTACATACTAACCATGTAGGTACACTACACACATTAGCATCAACATCGACACACCTTATTTGTTACTCTACATTGGCATCAGGTACGCATCTCTATCTAATTTATGTTTCTGAGCTTTCTTCTCACCAACATAAAGTGGGGGAAAATGTAGACACAAAATCATGCACTCTAGACAATATTTATTCCCAGTCTCATACTACTATTTAGAGGGTTTTTGAGTGAAGAAAGTACTAATTAACCCCCTTTTTGGCCATCTTCTTTTGTTTTATTTTTCCATTCCTGACATTTTACGCCTACATGCCTAGTCATATTTCATCACTTTTCATTATTTTAGCCTCAACTAAGGCACCCAAGCTAGTATTAGGGAACCCATGGGTGCCCTGGTCCCACCAGGGGTACCCCGATCCTTTTCACTCTTTCCCACCACTTTTTGGTCTCTTTCTAGCTGTTTGAGGTGTTTATCTTTTTGGTGGTCAGCCATTTTGGGGTAAATTATGAAATTAGATCAAGAGAACCCTATAAATATAAATTTATGAGACCATAATGAAGGACCAAGCACTAGTTGCTAATATCATCCATCTAGAGTTGCATCCATCTATTGCATTGGAGATCACTTGCATCCACATAGCTCCATCACAAGGCACAAGGCTAGGTCAATCATACAAAACTAGGTCATCTGCATCATTATATATATATATTACAAAATTATAGGGGGAGAATTATATTTTATTCCATGCACACCTAATATTACATTTTCTAGATATAGTTATTTCTTGCTACTTAACAAAGTGTGACTGACACAAGAGCACCTATGGCACATTATGCACACACTCACTAGAACTACATTTGGGTCTAAAATCTGTAGTGCATCTCTCAGTTTGTAAGCCCACTATTGTGGCATATGAGGTAAGTCCGACCCATTCATTTATATTATTTTTATAGGGTTTTTTATAATCCTTGGTATTTTGTAGGTCTTTTCATCATCTTAGAATATCAACAACATCTAGAGTAGTACAATGAAGTTAATGCAACAGACAATGAGGGTTTCAGACCATCTTATGAAAATTTGAAGATCAGTTTTAGAGTTTTTACATAGACCAGGGCACCTAAATTTGAAGACCAAAGTGCTTGTGGGTGCCCCGGTCCCTCTTTAGGCGCTCTAGTCTAGACAAATACTCTAGATCCATCCTTTTTCAGAGATCCTACATAGTCATTCCTACTTCTATATTTTCCAGTCACCTATGTGACACAATCCCACGAGCATCTTATATTTAGCTGAGTTATTTCCTCTTCTCCCTTGCACATTAGGTTTTTTATTTCCATTAGTTTAAGTGCTTAAGTCATCTTTACATTTATTTACAGTATCTATTTACTTTATTTACAGCTGTTCATAGCTTAGATTAACTTGTATCCACAATTTACATTTTTAGTTAATCAACCTCAATGCTTACACAGACCTTCATCCCGTGCATGGCAAGAAGGTATTTTCCCTCATGCCTCACCCTTCTTCCTACTTCAGAGATCGTACCTTATGAAGTATTTTTTGTCTGAATATTTTAAAATATATGAAGTCAAGGAAGAGATGAAGCTGCCTCCAGCCTCACCTGAGTTCGAAGAAGGTAACATTTATTTGATTGAAGGAATGTTATACATTAACATAGGGACAGAAGAGGAACCAAAAATCCTGAAACTTGGTTCTTATTTGTCTTCAGAAGAGATAGAAGCACACATGGAGGTGCTTAAAGAGTATTCTGAATTCTTTTCCTCTAGCTATAAGGAGATGACAAGTGTATCTCCTGATGTTGTAGTTCACTATCTCGTTATAAAGCCTATTGCCAAACCTGTAAAGAAAAAATTGAGACCAATGAAGTAAAAGGTGGATTTAATGGTTAAGGAGGAGGTAGTAAAAAATACCTTAAGTAGGGTTTATAAAACCACTAGAATATTCTATGTGGTTGTTAAACATTATCCCGGTTCTCGAGAAAAAATGGGAAGATACACATTTGCATTGACCTTTCAGGGACATTAACAAGGCTTGTCTCAAAGATGATTTTCAATTGACTTTAATTGAAATCATCATTGACTCAACAATCGGGTATGAGTTGTTGTCTCTTATGGACATTTTTTATGGTTACAACTAGATAAAGATTTTGGAGGAGGACCAAACCAAAACTAATTTCACTACTCCTTGGGGAACCTTCTATTACGCTGTCATGCCTTTCATTCGTAAGATGTTCAGAGCCAGTTACCAATAGGCCATGACATACATTTTACATGATATTATTCATAAGATCATGGAGACTTATGTTGATGAATTTTTGGTGAAAGCTAAGAAATGTGGTGATCACCCAAAGGTGTTTCACATCATTATTTTGTGCTTAATCAAATATGGCATAACACTAAATCTAGAGAAGTGTGTGTTTGAAATGACAGGAGGTAAGTTGTTAGGTTATATCCATTTCATCTTGTGGAATTGATGTTGATCCAACAAAAAATATAGTAGTCTTGAAAATTTCCCCTCCCACAGATGAATCAGGCATCATATCTTTCCTAGGTAAGCTTGGGGAAATTCACAAGTTTATCCCTGACTTTACATACGCCATTCACCCCATTAACAACTTACTAAAGAAAGAGTGCAACAAATATTGGATCACCAAATGTCATGAGGAATTCAAGTCAGTTAAGTGCTTTCTCATGTTTTGTCTTATGCTCATGCCACTAAAATCTGACCATCCTTTAATTTTATATTCTCAAGCCACTGATGTCTCGATAGCATGTATGTTGGAATAAGAGGATGGTGGTGGTAGTGAGCGGTCCATATATTTTATTATCTGTACTTTTCTCAACTATGAAATGTGATATACACAAGTATAGAAAGAGTTCTTGGCTATATTTTTTGCAATGAATAGGTTAAGGCATTACATGTTTAATCAATAAGCATGAGTAATTATCAAATCCGATCTATTACAAAATTTCTTAACTCAAGTGGACTTATCCAAGAAGGTTGTTCATTTCATCACAGTAATGGGTGAGTTCAAACTCACCTTTGTGAACCAAAATTCTGTTAAAGGACATATCATTACCAATTGGTTGGTAGACAATCTAATAGACTATGGGGAATTAGTAGATCTATATTTGCACTGGATCTCCCATGTGTGTAACCGCTTTATATAAATTCCAAAGCCTCCTCTATTGGAGGTTGGGAAGAAAAGTAGTCAAAGGCCTAGATTGTAATATTCCCATTTTAAGGCTTTAGAAACAAGGGAATTTTTTTTTTACATAATGTTCTCTATTCTAAATAAAACATCATTTAGAACACACATTCCATGCCAATCAATCTCATAACAGATAACCATATGCAGCTGCAATGACTCGGTAATTTACCGATCTCTCATTCCATGACTTTGTTTCCAACCGATCTCTCATGTTTTTCTTAAAGTATATAATACTTTATGTATACTACGTATACTTGGTTTTCCTACCCTAATCTCAGGTATTGAGTGATCTGTTGAAAGAAACCTATCTGAATATTTGTTACCAATATTCATCTGACATCACATGTTTCTTTAAACTAGGTGACATAGGACAACGCAACCAACGTAACTTGCGATACTTTGGCCAAATATTTTCAACATACTGTTCATGTTACTATTCCTAGATGACATACTCAGTCATTTCAGAATACATCCTTCACCTCACTCTATTGTTCTCTAGAATGGTCTTTACTAACTACCGTCAGTCCACTTGCCCAAGGTTTGACCCTAGCCCAGGTTAGCAACATAATTTTTTATAGGAAGATGCTCACGATGACATTAGGGTATATGGGCATACTCGATTGACCTAAGTCCACCGAATGTGCCAAGGTAACCATGAGTCATAGAGAAGCTACTCTCTATTCTAAACATGCTACTAATTTGACCTAGAGAGAAACTAAGTTCAATTATAGATGTGTGTAGATCTAGTTGAATAAATACGGAAGGGTGTTGCCACATGTCAACTGCAACACTGTATCCTTGAGAAGTCCTTGGTCTTCTTGAAGGTGCATAGTCCTACAGTTGGCAGTGTGTCAACATCCATTAGAACTGATTCATCACAATGTACATACCCCTTGGTGGTCATTAAATTCATAATTAAATTTGGATTAAGATTTAGATTGCAGCAACTCATGCCTAACCCTAATTCCAACATTCATTAATTTCTTTATCCATAATTAATCTGATTTGATATTGAGAACTTTATTAACTCATGTTTGTATTGATGTTCATTAACATGGCATAACAAGTAGTTATCCCCAAAAATAGGGCAGCAAATATCAAACGGTTAATTTTTAATGCAATCTAGCTGTCCAAAGAAGGTGTATCATCCACCTAGGTTTAGCTAGTGTTTACTTTTTATAAACATGAAGTACAAATATTAATGATCATAACCACCATTCCTTTTATTTTTCATTCTTTTGAGAGAGGAAGAGTCTTCCTCCTACATGGTTAGATGTTAGGGTTAACATAACCTTTTTATCATTCATCACTCATAGAGTTTAATTGTATATCCAATACATATTTCATTATTAAACTATAGATGTTTAGATAGAGAATCAACATCTTTTGCAACTTAACAAGTTTCACTATAGTAAGGGAGATTGTACTATCCCCTTAATCCAACTTATTAATTGATAACAATAATAGTATATAAACAGATATAAAGAACATTCAACAAGATATCACTATCCTGTTTCCTTCATACAAAGTACAAGAGAATTTACACCACACATTGGAGTCAGTATCTAAAATTTTCAATTCATCATGATAAAATGTACATTTACAAGACTATGTATTTCAGGCATACTGCATGTCGATCAACATTAAGATCATAAAAGAACATAACTTTTCTTTCTCAAATACAACTCAATAATGAATCAAAATTCTTTACAAAATATCCAGACTTAAATAAGCCAATACATCATAAAAGTTTTTTGCTTCTTTTATCACTTACGAAGTCCATCTGCAAAAATTGCTAGCATGGGTCAGTTCATTGAACTGGGCATGATAAGCACTAAACATTAAAACAAAGTGCATTCCACTAATTGTTCCATTAAAACAACTCTACTTTAATGAAACAATTAATAAGTATCACACAAATAAGCATGAGTAATAACAACCAGAAAAGAAGAACAATTTACACTGAAGTCTGAATTCACTTTTAGGAAAAGATCATAATATAATTTAGTAACCACTGCATTATATCACATAGAGTTTAATTGACCCAATCAATTACTTTTTAAAAAAAAACAACAGATCTTGTTGTCTAATTATTTCATAATTTTTTTTGAATTGAAATATAGAATTTAATCTTTACTATGTAACAAAAAGAGTTAACTTTCATCATAGTATATAATTAGAATGACTCATCCTAAAAATTAAATAAATAAGAAGAATAATCAATACATACTATCCACCATTCACTAATCATTTGAAAGACATAAAACAGGTTCAGAAAGTACTCAACTGATTACCCACATAACTGCTTCTAGTTCAAGGAAACCAATATAAGGATTCAACATTAAAGAGACAACATCTAAAACAAGAATCCCAAATAAATCCAAGAAGGGATAGAGAATCATAACAGTCTACTTGCAAGCCTTAAATAAATTCTACATTATAGAAGATACATATAAAGATCTGAAACCATACATTCCAAAAATCAAAGCAAGACTCACACAAGGATAGTCTCTTCTCGTGTCCATTCAGGGAAGATTTATATCATGCTAGAGTGCTAACAGAGGAGTCCTTCCAATAAAAAAATCCAAATGGAGCATGACTCAGTCAAAAAAAGCAATCATTCTAACATGATTACATTTTCCCTTCAACAGGACAGACTCAGATGTTCACTTTCCACATCAATACAACAATCGACTTAGTAAAAAATAGACTAAACAATCCACAAGGAAGTTTCCATCTCAGAAGAGTGGTTTCCCACTATTTCATACAAGACAAAAAGGAAAGAAAAGATGAACCCAAGAAGTCAAACAGGCCTAAGAGAGTAATCACTCTACATAGCCAAGAAGATAGTCGAGCTACAGAGAAGTTCGATCAAGTGAACTTATCTTCACAAAAGTTAAAGGATCTCAAATAGAAAAGATCCAATTGAGAATTCATTTCTTTTAGTACTATCAAATGAATTCCCATTTCAATTTCAAACTGAGAAGTTCTTTTGCTAAGTTCCTAAAAGAGAACACAAAATCAAACACATTGTTTATAGAAAGCAACACTTCTAGTTTCCCTTACTAAATCAATACAACTTGGTTCATTTATTCCATTTTATTAAAACAAAAGTTCGAATAGAAAGAAATACATAGTATAGTCCAAGGCTGAAGATTAAACAAAATACTGTCCACAAGATAAATCCATTCTACTCTCCTTTTAAAGGCCCAAAAATTCATTCAAATGAATCTAAAAGAGAGTACTAAAACTCAAACCAATATTAAGCTTAAGCAAGGTTTCTAAAATACTCACGAACTCTAAAGTAACTGAGTTCCCAACACAAGTACTTAAACAACTCAATACAAAAGAACATATAGTTCGTGATCCAAGTAAGAAAAAATAATATGAAACAATCCTAAACTAGAAGTATTAAATCCTACCAACAAGATTCAGTACACGAGAGTATTCAACTCATCTTTCCTTTAAAATCCCATAAATCAATTAAAAAGGATGAAAGAGAGTAAGAAAACCCAACACACAATAATTCAAGAAAGGTCTCAATGTTATCTCAAATTTGATTGAAACATGAATCACAACAAAAAGATGTGTACAGTTCCATTTAAAAAGATTGCAACGGAGAAGGTATTCATTCCAATCAACTAACACAAGAATAAGTATGCATACTGCATTTCCATAAACTTAAAAAACCATTATCTACTATTTCAAACAAGCTCTATTTCAAACAAAAGAGTAAATAACAGTACGATATCTAACCAGAGGTTCCATAGCCCCATAACAAGATACAATTCCATAAAAGGTCCATTAACCTTAAAACAAAACAATCAAGCCTTCAACAAGACACGGGTTTTCTCAAGGCAAAGGAGAGAAAAATATCCTCCCATATTACACACCATTACAAGTTCAAATAAAATGGCACAGTCTGAGATAGAAGTACCACAACCATTCCAAACATAAGAAGCATCAAGGAGAAGATCTATAAAGAGATTACCAGATTAACTCAAACCAAAACTATTCTCTCAAGATTTTTCAAGTAAACAATCCCATATAAGATTTCTAAGCAACACAACACCTTGAATATGAGTAAAATGCAAAGTTTAGAATACAAGTACAAAACCCAAAACAATGCTTCAAATTCAAGTTAAGAACTAACAAGCTTAGAATATGAGTTTAGTTCTAAACACTAAGCCACGAAGACGAGTCCAAAGTAGACACAAGTCTCAAGCACATGTTCAGAACCAACACAAGGCTTTGAATACTAGTTCAGAACAATACAAGCCTCCAATACAAGTTCAGAATGAACAAAAAGTTGTGAACACGAGTTCAGTTCAAAACATAAGTTTCAAACACAAGTTCAGAATAAACACAAATCTTATCACCAATGAACGTGTGTAGAGAGAGAGAGAGTTTCCAGAAGTAAACATTATCATGTAATGGATTCATATCCAAAAATCATAGAGATTTTTACAAACAAGAAATTAAATAACCAAAAAAAACATGCAAACATTTATATCATGAGAGCAGAATTGTTTTAATGAATCATTTCGAAGAAAGCAAGCATCTTAATGGGTAGAGCCTATTGTGCCTGATAGTGCTTATGTTAATTTGAAGGAGACTTCCAGCCGAGCTACCAATTCTTTTTCTCCTCCACGAAATATCAACAACCAAACATCTTTTTCTTCTAATGTCTCATATACTTTCCTTGGATCAAAAATAGACCAGAGAAACCAAAAATATCCATAAAGTAAAATTCAAACTGCTAGTTCGAAGAACTAGATAGCTCTATGCAGAGTAAAAATCACGTAAGACATGTAAGACCAAACAACCTCCAACAAATCCATGTGTTCCTTGTTTCTAAGATGGGTTTGCACGTAAAATTTGAGGTTCATTAATGAAATTACTCCCCAATATCCCACCTATCTCTCCTTGCCACCACCTCCTAAAACTGGCGAATGCTATTTCCACTTCAGCATGCATTTCCAACTTTAGTGAAAACTCCACGTAAGCTTCCACTAAAGTTTACCTGCCTTTGCCAAAATTGGCAGTACTTCCCATTTATTCAAATAAATCAAATCAAATAAATTCCATTGGAACTGTCTCCATAATGTCATGCGACCATAGGTTTCCTTTCAATAGTTTAGGGTAGATTTCCCAAAACTTAGGTTAGTCTAAAAATAATTACCTTAGGTTTTAAAAACATTTCCATAGGTAATTTCCACCTTAGGTTAGATTAAATTCACAACCATATAGTATTAGGTATTAGGTTAAAATAGCCTAGCATTACCTTAGTAATTTATCCCTTATTCATTTAGCACAATAACTTAGGTTAGGACATCATCCTAACAAAATAGAATAGGAATCTTAGGTTAGATTATAACCCAAATAAGTAGACATAGCTAGGAAGTAGGTGCATTTATCTAGTTTTAGAATATCGTTAGGATAATCCTTTAGGTTTTAGGATTTATATTACCTTCATAGTCATGAAGTATGATTCATTTTTCTTAAACCATTAAATTTCTTGAAGAGATCAATCCCAAATATTCAATAACTATCATACAACCGAATGAAGGCACGTTCATACAAGACAAAATAATTTGTAACATACAAAGTTTAGTCCACTATGTCTCTCATGCTTATGAATGTCAATTTACCATTCAATCTAGTAAGGAGATTTAAAACATTCCTTGGATCACTGGAATTGATCCAAGGATGAGTCAGTTAAAAGAGATAAGTTTTCACTCTCAAAACCAGATTGTAACTCACCTACAAGAAGTGAAAATGGATTCTTGCAAGCCATTTCATTTCAGTCTAATGAATCCAAGAGTAGAAATGATTTATCCATAACAAGCATGATTTTTAACACTCAAGGGAACACACCTCATTCAATAAAATCACATGCCAATGCTTATAATGTAAAAGAGAAATATAACTATTTGTCAAAGGTGTTATATGGATCATTCCTGCAGTCAAATTTTTCCAGTTTCTAGTCTCTCGATGTAGTTCTGCATATACATACCAAGCGCGTTTGCACCCTTGTAGAGTGGAATAAAATTTATTCACCTAGAGTGAAGGTGGTAATGCTTCATGTCCTATTGTCTAGGGTATCTCACACTGTTGAATGTGGTGATGAACAAGTTGATCACCATTATAAGTGAAAATCTACATAGGTGCATTAATTCTTACAAACCTGGTAGATAGGATGCTTTTGATCTCCTTCCACTCCATAAGATTATCTCCGTGAGCTACCCACCAGTGCACTACTATCCCACGCAAGATATATGCTAACATGTCTCTTCTCCTAACCTGGTCTATCCACTATGCCTCCATGGCTTGTAAGAATATAGGAAGATCTTCTACTCCTATATACCAAGGTACTGTGCTACTTATCTGTCACACAAAACGAAGTCCATTCTTGCATGTAATCACACTTTTTACCTTATGCCCTACTATTTCATATGTATCATGATCCCAATTGTCACAAGCAATACTCGCAGTAACACTAATAAAGTGAGAATCCTACCACTATAGGATTCCTCCCTTTGCTTGCTCATTGACCTCTGGGTCTTGAATAGCGTGTACATAGATTCTATTTAATTCCTCCTCACTTAGAGGATAAAGATATGGTATAAACTCCCCATCTGTCAAAGGTATCAAAACACTTTCCTCCTTTTTCTCAAAGCTGATATACCCCTTATTGAATCTCAAATCAACATTATTCACATATCACCAAGGGTTTCCAAGCAAGGCTGGAAAAATGTTTGCTTCTGTAAGTGCTGATACCTCAAAATCCCCAGTGAATTTGGCCCCTTGTATGGTTATATATGCATCCTTCAAAACTCTTATGGGAGTGGCCTTAGTCCTATTTTCCATAAACAAAACATTAGATGATGTCTGTAATGGAGGTCTCCCCATATGTACCCATGCATCTAAAGTAAGCACATTGACTTCTACAGCTATATCAATCAAAATATTTCTCAACATCCATTCATCTACAACAACATTCAAATTTATCTCTTTATCATAGTCAATGCTATCAAGGGGTAGATTTGCTTGTAGGATCTACCATTCATTCTCAATGCTTTCACGTGGAGTGTTCCCCTTCAAAAAATTCCCTAATAATGGAATAATATTCTCCTGGTGCAGCATTTTACACACCTCTCTGATGTCATCAATATCAGAGGGGACCTTCCCTACTTCTTTCTTTTGTTCCAATTTTCTAGACTTCTCTTTAAAACATTGTATTTCTCCTTGAATATTTTTGAGGACCTTCATGGTCTCTTGATAGACTTCCTTTTTATGGGTAGGATCTGGGTACCTTGCATGCAAAACCTCCTCCTTAGTGATTGTAGGATTATGGTATGATGCCTCTCTTACACATGCCACTTCAGCATGTGTGCTAATATTCATAGTTAAGGCCTCAGGTTCTAATTCTATCTTGGGCATCCATTGATTTTCCTCCACGCATTGGATCCTAACCATCCCTGTGCTTTTGGTTTCCTACTTATGTTATTTACTGAGATGGTCATAAAAGTCTGGGCACTCCTCATGGCTATGATTATTTCCATATAAAGAATATGTATCGTCCTGGGGACATTCATGCCTATAATGATTAGGGGATCCACATGTATAGCATGTTCCATGAGGAAACTTGCTTCTTCCTCCACCATGGCCTTGTCCTCCATATCCACCTCGATATCCATGTCCCCTTCCATAACCTCCATCAAAATGGCAATTATTCTTATCATAGCATGGTTTTTTATGATCCCTATCCTGGTGCACGTTCTTGTTTGTAGAGTTATCCGTTACACTTGTCTATCGTACCCCAATGTTTATAACATCATAGATCTGACCAATCAAACGACAATCCTCAGTATCATGGGTCGTGGACCTGTAAATATTACAAAACCAGGATACATTCTTCCTTATCATGTGTTGTAACAAAGGATAGTGTCTAGCATCATGATCGAATGATAAAGTTCACAGACTAACAATAATGAACATATATATCTACGAGTACAACTATCCTTGGTGTGATCTTCCACTTCACAATCTGTACACCAAATCCCTGAGCGCGTTTCATGATTTGAATTTTCTGATAATTTTTCTAGCTACTTTGCCATGGCCACAATCTGTGCCTCTAAGAATGGACTAACACCAGTGTTAATGCTCCCAACTTCCTCAACACATAGGGCTGCCTCAATGCTTCGCATAGATTAGTGTATGTCTTATACAACAATGCCCTTCTAAACGGTAAAATCAATCCTCCAACAAACCATTGTGCATGTTGGTTGGCATGAATATCATAAGAAAGATTAGATAGGAGTATTTTAAAATAGGCATCATACTCACGTACACTCTCAGTAGCTCCCTATTTGATATCTTTGAGTGCACTTATACTCTTCTGCTCAAACTCCGAGATATAGAAATATTTTAAGAAAGCATCCTTCAATGCTACATAATCCAAAAAAGTTTGATCAGGGTCAAACTTTCTATACCAGTTGTGTGCTCATCCCTGCAAGGTAGTAGCGAATTGACTTTCCTTACACTCAGAAATCGTGAACCCTTTTTGTGCCATAAGATTTCACACATATGAACATGTTTGGTAGCATCCTCATATAGATACATATGAGGATGATGATACATCTTCATATAGATATTATGTGGTTGATGTGGGCCTTGACCACCTGATCCAAAACCTCTTGTGTTTCCTCTACCTCCAGAACCACCAGATCCACTATAATTGGAACCACCTTTACCTCTTGACCCTCCACCTGTAGTTGGAATATGACCTATAGATGTATTCCCTTGTTCTTTAAAAGTAGTACTATACTGAACACCTATAGTATGTGAGGTAGTTCCACTTCCAGAGGTGAATCCATCATTATATGTGCTCACATTCTATGTGGATGATACACCTAAAAAGGTTCCTCTAAATAATGAAGATGTCTGACATGCCATTGATGTGCTTGCTTCCTGACTTACTCCTACTCTCCTACTTCCCAAGTTAGCTTATTGGTTACTTGTCATACTAAATACTGGAAAACCAAGTGCAAGGGCTAGGTCACTAGGTGGATTAAGATGTGCACCTGCGGCCCGAGTAGTCTTTTCTAGTGCACTTTTGTGTGAAGACAAGGGGGGATCTCTATCATGATTTCCAAGATGGGGGAGTTCCTAATGCTCTGGATCCATGTCTTCTACATGAGCTTCAAATCCTTCATGATCCCTCTCACTCCTCAAAGCCATACTTTCTGCAATGGTACACTACTTCTCTATCTCCCTTTCGCACACCTCATTATACTTAAGCTACCTTTCCTCTCTCTACCTTTCTACCACTAGATCTGCTGTCTTTCACCAAACCTGTTCCTACCCTCACATGTGGTGAGGTTTAGTTAGCCATTGGTTTATACTCTCAGTTCAAAGTTACCATCAAGATCTTGATTTCCAGTGGAATACCTTGCGGATATGCTCCTCTAGGATACCATAAAAACTAGAATTCAGCTACCTCCAGGAAAGAATACATCGAAATTGAATATTCTAGAATATAACTATTTAGAACACCATGAAACCATGTATCCACAACATGAGCCTAGATCAGATCAACATCATAAAGGGCCTGAAATTCTTCTTGTGTCCAAATAAGTGCGCAGTACCTGTAATTCCACTTAGATGCATAAGAAATCAACCACTCATATAATTATAATGGAAAGATGGTGAAAAATCTCTCATGTAAGCTGTCATAAAGATTTTGTTCTACCCAACTGCATACATTAAACTGAGATATAATGCTGAAATTCCATGCATATTCTTCCTCCAGATTGTGTATCCACTTCTCAATACTTTCTAGAGTTAACTGGTACATCTTCATCGCAAACCATCCTGAAAACAACTAAAAAAGAGGTCCCTACATAACTGAACCAATGATGTGGCCTAGAATTTACCATATAACACCCTAGACGTGTTGGCACATCACTCAGCCTAGACTAAGCGCTCACTCAAAGCACACAAAGGTACTAGGTCCCTCTTTAGGGTTGCTATAGTTGGATGTTAGCGTGATGAAGGAAGAAACATATAGATCCATAGCTAATCCATCATTCTACAATGCATGCCATATTCAGATCTAGGAAAGAACAAGCTTAAACAATAATCATGATTGAATCAAGAACATGCACTACTCAATTACACACAATAATGACACTTAGATTCAGCCAATATCTTCCATCTATTAATAAACACAGAAGATCCTTACAATAATGGAAATCTATACTGATGCGCGCATGGATCTGATATAGTAATCCAGTCATATGCACATATCTCCTTATGCTTACCTCTTACACTCTGCATAGACCTATATATCAACAACTACATGATTCACATCATATATATAGGGTAGGGACTTTCCCTTCACCGTTTATCTATTCCAAAAATAGGCCGCATGCTACTAATAGTCATGTGTTGTTTACAGGCATAGCCACACATTCAAGTGTGCTATCTATAGACCTCTTACAGTTAACTGAAGTGACAATCCTATTCTTAGCTCGTCACCATGAAAAATACTTCAATCCGATCCTCTAAAGATATAAAATATGTGGCATGCACATCTCTACCTCATTTATGTGCTCTACACGCCATCTTATAAAAATAGGTCTTCATGCTCAAAATCGGCTAAATCCTGAAAGCTAAACTTTCCCTTCATGTGTGAGTTCTTCCTGTCCCTCCGCACCCTTGATCCTAGCCTTCTCTCCCACGTGGAATTCTTGTGCGATCTCTAAAAAGTATTCTTTGATCAACATGAGAAAATGTACATACAAAATCCTACACTTTAGACATTATTTAGTCTTGGTATCATACTACTATTTAGAAGGTTTTTGAGTGAAGAAAGTACTAGTTAAATCCCATATTTTGGCCATCTTATCTTATTTTATTTCATCATTCCTGACCTCTTACACCTACTTTCCCAGTCATATTTCATCACTTTATGTTATTTTAGCCTTGAATGGGGTGTCCAAGCTAGTACTAGGGCACTCATGGGTTCCCTTGTCCCATTAGGGATGCCTCGATCCTTTTCACACTTTCCTATACAACTTTTTGGGCTCTTCCTAGTTGTTTTACATCTTTGTCTTCTTGGTGGTTGGCCATTTCAGGGTTAATTATTACATTAGATCAAGAGAAACCTATAAATATAATGTTATGAGACCATAGTGAGGGACCAAGCACTAGTCACTACTATCATCCACCTAGAGTTATATCTATCTATTGCATTGGAGATCACTTGCATCCACATAGCTCCATCACAAGGCATAATGAGAGGAAATTTTCATCACACAGAACATAGGGGAGGATTCTATTTTATTCCATGCATACATTCTATTACATTTTATACATCTAGTTATTGCTCACTAGTTCACAAAATGCAATTGGCATAAGAGCACCTAGGGAATATTATGCACACACTCACCAGAACTACATTCTGGTTTGAAATGTAGTGCAGTACTCAACTAGTAAGCCCACTGTTATGGCAGCTGAGGTCAGTCTGAACCATTCATTTGAATTCCTATTTTTTAGGGTTTTAATACTCCTCTTTGGTATTTCGCAAGTCTTTTATTCATCTTGGAATATTAGTGACATCTGAAGCAGTATGATAAACTTGATGTGATAGATAGTGAGGGTTTCAGACCATCTACCGAACCTATAAAGATCAGTTCTGGAGATTTTGTACAAACCAGAGTGCCCATAGGTGCCCCAGTCCCTCTCTAGGTGATCTAGTCCAGCTAATCATCCCAGATCCATCCTTTTTGGGGATCCTACATAGTTTTTCATAAATCTAATTTCCACAGTAACCTTTGTGACACAGTTATGTGAGCATCTCTTATTCAATTGAGTTCTTTCCTCTTCTATCTTGAACATTAGGGTTCTTATTTTCATTAGATTAGTTTCTTGGGTCATTTACATACTTTTTTACTATATTTATTTATTGCATTCACATTTTTAATAGCTTAGATTAACTATATGGCATATTCCACATTTTAGTTAAACATATACCAATTGTTGGAAACACAAACACTAAGAGGGGAGGGTGAATCAGTGCTTCTTGAATTTTTGAAACCAATTTCAAATTTCAACAATATATTTAATATTAATCAACTTTCAACATGAGAATACAAATACATTCAAACATGAACACATGAAAAGAAATTACACATGAATATGATGTTTAATGTGAGAAACCCTTAAAGGGAGAAAACCAACTAAAATCAATGCACTGATGTGGAAATTGTCCTATGAAGATTAAAAATATTTCAATTTTTTGAGAACCCAATCAAATTTAAGTACCCACTTGAAATTTAACAAGCTTCTACTTACACGAAAGTAACAACTCCCAAAAATTAAGTCAAGTTCCAACTTAACCTTTTGCAAGATACAAATTACAAGGAAGAAAAAACTCCATACTTTGCTAAGCATATTCTTAGAATTATACAATATTTTGATCACCTTTATCAAGTTTCTTGAACCAATAAATTGTGACCTCTGATTCAGCTCCTCCTCTCTCTCTTTCACACCTCTTTCACTACATATCTTCTCATCACATCATCTACTGCAAGTAAAGTCTTCAAGGCCTATTTTTCTCACAAAATTTTTTCCTTAATTCAAAAAATAATCAACTAATATTCTCCTCTCAAACTTCATCAATGTGATTAAGTTATACATCACTTGATTCAATCTTTAAGGTCTGCTTTTGCATATACTAGAATAGGCTTATTTTTTAACATCAAACATATTAGCTCATGCTACATTTTAATTTTTTCATTCAGAGAAATTTTTATTACACACTAAGGAATATATATACTAGATAATAATATCCTCTTCAACTTCCACTTCTGACCCTTCATATACATTTCTCTTCAACTTGTACCAATGTTTGAGTATGACATCATCAAAACTACCAACAATGCAATCATTGCATCTGCAACATGTCAGTTGTTAGTTATGATAATTATTAGGAATGTATTGACACCTATGAAACTTTTGAATACCTGGAGAACCTTCCTCAACTTGTTCCATAACTGAAACAATTGAAAAAAATACATTTTCAATCTGACATTCTAACTTTGTAAGTGTCAAATTCAGTTTTGTCTTCTTCTTCACATAGGAATCTTTGTCTTCTAGATATTACATGCATGTTCCAAGTGTTATGGTGAATTTTTCATGTTGAAAGATAAATTTCACATCATTCTAAGTCCTTTACAATCCTCACAACATTCCATTTCACTCTCCAACCTCCATTTTAGCTCATATGCTCTACTAGGTGCATAGCCTTTAAAAACTAGTCTTCATTTGGATGCATGAATTCATTATATCCTTCAAATCATGTAATGGAAATAGGTATGAGAGTTATTAAATATTTCCATAACATCATAAAATTCTTGGTGTGCTTTAGGGCAGGTATTAAGCCTTCATTTTCACTCTTCTTCTCAGGTTTAAAATTGCAGGTAGCTCCTAAAACTAGTCTCAACAATGATTCACCAACACAAATGTATGACTTATCAAAACTTATTTCTTCTTGGAGAATGTTTTTTATGCATATCTTATTCACCTTCAAAAAATTATATCACCTAAAACACCTTCATTCTCTCCATGGAAGACTAGTTTGGACAAGGTCTCAAAGGATTTGTTGACCCAGAAAATCATTCCTCACAAAAATAGTTATAAATTCATTCAGACACTTTATTATGGCTCATATGGAACCTTTATATAAATATATTTTCCTTTTGAAACTATTAAATTTAGCATCAAGCTTCATTTCAAAAAAATTAGCATGAATATGCTTTCATTTCTGAGACAACTCTAACTAGGTTTTAGACTACAAAAACTAGTCTTCTTCTAGATGACTTCTTACACTCCAAAACACATTTTCATGACTAAAAAAAATTAAACACATCATCAGGTTCCTCTAATTAAATTTCAAGTGCTTAGATGCATGATTTGTGTGGAGAAAATCACACTTACATTCCCATTTCTCAAATCTTCTTGGCAGTCCTAAAAGGGAATTTTTGACCATTGTCCCTTGACCACCAACTCACCTCTCAAAATAAAATCATGGTCTAAATCATGTGATATTGGATTCATATTAGTTGTCCATGCTCATATTTTTCTTCAACAATATGCCTTTGCATCATCATCACTTCACTCCAACTTGACTAGTTTTGGCTCTTCTAGCCGTTAAGAGGTAAGTCACCTTGTTTGACATGGTTTACCAATATTTTCCATAAAACCTACCTAAATATCCTAATGAGAATCTAGGAAATATCCTAATATTTCTCCCACATTATAATTTTCATCTTGAACCTTGATATTCATGATTGTACCATCAATTTTCTTCAAAAAATAGGTATTTGAGCACCTTACCAGTTGACCTGAAGAATGAAACCACCAAAAAAATAAATTAGGAGGATTCCTCTACATTATCATACCATCACATCAGCTCAAAAAATTCATTTCATGACCAAAATATTCACATTTTCTCCATCTCTATCAAGGGAGGGTTTTAAGCTACTTAACTTCTTAGACATCATTTATAAATGATAGGATATTAATCTTCCTTATTATACTTGTGAAATAATCTTAAATACATGCCCTAAATATTATGAAAGAATTAGGATACCATGGGGACATTTACTCTTCCAATCAGCAACTCAAACTCAACCCTCGAACTGGAAATGGTCATTTCAAGAGCTAGTTTGCACCAAAACTCACTTTTCTTGCTTCTCCCTTTGAATTTTTACCTAAAAATTTGCCCACAACACAAGGGAAACATCCTTCACATGTGCCAATACTTATTTTAGTCTTAATTTTCCTTTAACTCATCAAACACCATGGTTTTTGCATGCATACCTAGCTTGTTCTCAAGTATATGGCTCTAGGAAACCTCATACATGCCTCTATCATCTAGATTGTGACCTGTAGAACCCTCCACATCATCTCTACACCATCACCATACATAACACATGTTTTATCTTCATCATTACTCTTAGGTCACTGTAACTTCCCCTAGATGGATGAATTTAAAGTACATACACATACCAACTGCTTGGTATTTGAATGAAAACTTCCTCTCGACTCTTGAATGGCCCTATCTCAGATAAAGACTATCAAAACAAGCTTAATTTTGTTATATACCAGTTGTAAGTAATATTTAGGACTTAGGTCCTTAAACTAATATTTTAGAGAAAAAGAGTCTAACTTTCCATTGTTGCAACAACCTATGGAGTACGTAAACCAACCCCTTATGGATCCCCCTGAGATTATGCCATCTATATCTGATTGATTATGTTAAAGTTAGACCTCATACCTTGTCCTTATGTCATCTAAGTGAAATAACATCACTAGCTCTACCCTAATTTTTTCTTTCAGTGTTTATTGCCTCTTTAGTATGGTATAGTGACTTTACTTGGTTATGAACCTTGATCACCCTTAAAATGTATATGTAATCATCAACAATGTGCCATTTTGTCCTCTTTAGCACCTAAACTTCCTAATAGGGAGTATCTATCAACTCCCCTTGCTCCAAACAGACCTCTCTAACATGTAGGTCACTATTTCAGACCTCTAACAACTTATAATACCCTGAGATATAACAATAGTTTATCATATCAATCCTGTTACATTTTCAAGCATCTCTTTCTGGGGTAATAGTCACTCTATCTCCTCTTCAACAACACACATTACTCTAAACCATCATTAAATGTTATGCACATGCTATAATAAATATTTTCACGATCTTACAAATATATCACTATACCCTAAGAAATATCAACAAGCATACCTCTGAGTTTGATGTCTTTTCATCAACTTGTAGCCCTCCATCAAGTTTCAATTCTTCATTTTAGACTTGTATGGTTTAAAAAATATTCTTAACACTCTCTACACCTGTTAGAGACATCTCTATAAGTCCATAACATCCACATATAGTCTTGCAAGAATTCTCACAACTAAAACACTCTTCTTTTTGTGTTTCACAAACCTAATCATACATTATGTTGCTCCACAATTCTTCTAAGATGCATAAAAATTCTAGAAACATCAAAAACCTAACTCAAGACTAATGAACTGGCATATAGATCCAGTCACCTCACTCACAGACTTCCAACACTGAGTGAATTTTGAGAAACTCATTTTTGTCTTCATAGTCCATGCAGTAATTCACCCTTCTTCACACTATTTCCAAGATGCATTATCAAATTTGATGCACAACAAGGCACAAGTCAAAAACTAATGACATAATATGTAGACTTTAATCAACTCATGCTAATGCCAGAAATGCACTTATGCTAATGATCTAATCAAGTCACTATCCATAATGACTATTTCTTTCATGAATACACCATTCTTGGAACATAACAATACCTAAGACATCTTCAACACAAATTGAATACCTTCAAAGCATGAGGCACATACCTTAGCATCTTGACAACACATCTAGAGTTTTACACCTCAAAATTCATGCTTCCTCTTGAAACCATGCTTCATATGAAGGATAATATCTCTAGGAAGCCTATTAAGGACATCTTACAATATGAGGAGTCTAGAACAATAGTTTAAGAATATTCCACAAACTTTTGGAAACTTGAGAGACACATTTTACTTCCTTTTGCAACATGAGGTTATTCTTGTTTTTCCTCAACATCTGGTCTGAGTTGTTTGTCCTGAGTCATTTTGATTCCCATATATTACCTTGTTTTATTTTTTTGACTCATAGGACCCTGAAATATCTTTTGCAAAATAATTTTGAAGAGCACATACTTCATGAATGATCAACCAAAATACCATTATGACTTCACTTTTACAACATTGTTATCATATTTGAACCTTTCTTATAGAATTTTAGCTCTGGCTGTACTTAGATTTTGACTGTTTCAGACTTATGGATTTTAAATTCAAACTAAAATTGATGAGTTAACCTCAATACTTGACAATGACCTCCTATGATTCACACAACTAGAATTTTTTTTGATCACCTTATTGACTTGAATCAGCATGACAGAGCATCATTACCAGATTTTCATTTCTACTCAAACTGAGATCACTCTTGAATTATTCTTGAATTGAAATGATACAATAAATTTCATACCATTCCTTATGGAGCACTGTAGAAAAAACTTCTTGAGATGATGCATATTTCATTCTTGAATCAAAGGGCTTGAAACCATATCACTGTCTAATTAACCTTCACTTCATCCTTCCTAAGGCTTTGACTATATGTTTTATTCTTCACAAAACTTGATGGACATTGATGAATTACCGATCCCGTAAGAACATTTGCTTCTTATTTATTGATGGATTATGCCCTTGATTCCTTATATAGTATATGGTAATCTCATATCATTTGTATCTTGTTCACAATTGATTAGTCATGCAACTTAACACTTATTTCTTGACTTATCAGTCAGACTATAGACCACTTCTTCTTGAAGACCACCAACTACCACAATCTTGCACAACCATGAAAAGTACACCTTATTACAAACCTTTTAATGTTCATTCATGAATCATACTTGGGACTGCCAATTAAGACTTAAAGAAACATGCTATAGACCTTGAAAAACTTTGAAAAAACTTGACAAATATTAATTACTTATTTCATGATTCAATAGTAAAGGAGTAGAATAGACATCTCATATCACTATGACTGATTAAGAGTAGACCTAGATCAGAGATAAATGGAATTATAAAGAACAACTATACAATACCATGAACTTAAGATACTTTAGATAGCCTTTCAACTCTGTAAAGAATTCTTATAACTTCTATACAAACTATACATGCACGCATACCTTATGAGAGAGGATAAATATACATACCTTGGTCTATTCACACGTTTTCAACTTGAGAAGACTTTGAGCAGTAGCTGCAGATGATAATGCACTTTTAAGGGCACACTATGCTTCCTTCAAATGGTAAGTGCCTTCTAGAATCCTAGAGAAGACACACAATTCTTGTAGGTCACTAAAATATTAGATAACCATCAAAGGAGCTTGATGACTCTATCCTCCCTCTTTTTTCCTTTGAGATCCTATCGTTCTTCTTAGATTTCCTTTCAGAGGTGATAATTTAATCTCCTATATCCCCATATTTTGATTGATTTTTTGATAAACATACATGATTCACTTCTCTCTTAGCTATGACTATAGGTTCTTCATGACCAATATTAGTTTGGCATTATTCCTTCTTAGCTTCATCAACACTTTTTGAAGTCTTGCTTGAACTTGGTTCTCCTATGACTGTTTATGAATCTTTATTTTTTCCATATGTACACATTGTCTTATTATAATTATTTACCTCTTCATACCTAGAGTTAGACCCCTTCGTAACTTTCCATTTGAAAGTATGAAGCCCACTGTTGTACATAGAATGTTCATTTTGATAGCAATTCTTTGAAAAATGTCCAAGTTCATGACAATTATAACACACCAAATTGATTCTTTCTTCTATATGGATGTGTAATAAGATTCCAACTATACTTAGCAGCCTTATGACTATGAAACCTCCTAGCAACACGACCAAATTTGTTATAATTGCAGCATACCATCTTATTCATACCTCTTGAGTCTTCTTCTCTCCAAATCTGACTAGATAGTTCATATAGACAATACTTAGCAGTGTGTCCCTTTTCTTGACAATTGAAACAAATGATATTCCTTGATTGTTCATCTTTGCAATCCCTCCATGGGTGGTCAAATTTGAAAAACTTCCTACGATCCCTAGCTCTATGTCCAAAATAATTACATGTATAACAATAACCATTGAAATATCTTTCATACCTTGATTTATTAGGTTGCCTGAACTGAGTTAAACCTTCTTGAATTTGTCTCCTATGTTCTTATATCATGTTTTCTTGTCTGTTTGGAACTACCTTGTCATATTCACACTTCTCCATAGGCTCTCCTTTGAATCCTAGTCCTGTCTTATCACCTGCCACTCTTTGACTATCCAAAATTCCATAAATAACTTCATAGATCTCTTCTTCAGCTTTCCATACATTTTCAACCTATGTTGTTTGCTTCTTCTAGGTCATACTTTTAAGGATATCAATTATTCTTCATATCTAATGCAAGTATATTCTTTGTCCTTAAGGTATTTTGTCACTCCATCAACTTGAGATTCCAGCTCTATATTGAATTTGAGGCATTCTTCCTCTTTAGCTTTGAGAGATGTTGAGATCAAGTCTATAGTTGTGATTAAAGTTCTTTGAGTCCATATTCCATGTTATCTATCATTCTCACTCTTCCTTTCCTCAAGAAGATTTATTTTCTCTTCATATTATTTCACCATTTAGCTTCAATTTATGGTTCTTCCTTCTTTGGTGCTTCAATTCCTCAAGGGAATGCTAACCAATTCTACTTTAATGTTTACTTCAACATCATCATCATCTGAAATTTCATCTTCACTAAGATAATTATCTTTTTAGTTACTTCCAGAGAGTATCTCCATAGCCATACTTATGCTTTAAGAGGATACTCCTTCAAGCTGTTAAGACTTGATCCAACAGGACCTTCGATTCTTATACTAATTATTGAAAACACAAAGCACTAAGAGGGGAGGGGTGAATCAACACTTCTTTAAATTTTGAAACCAATTTTAAAGTCTTCAACAAGCCATCTAAATCTTAACCATGAGGAAACATAACATTCAATCATGAGAAGACATATACATTCAACAAGAACACATGAGTATGCATAGGTTTAATGTGGGAAACCCTTAAAGGGAGAAAAACCTACTAAAATCAATGCACTACTTGGACATAATTGTCCTATGAAAAAATATAGAAGATTTTAATTTTTTGATAACCCACTAAACTTGAAGCACCCACTCCAAAATTTAGCCAAACAACCAACTTGACCTTTAGCAATCTTCTATTTGCATAGAAGCAATAACTCCCAACAATTAATTCAATCTCCAACTTAATCTTTTATAGGCTACAACTTATAAGGAAACAATAACTCTCTACTTTACTAAGCATCCACTTGGAATTTTACATGATTTTGATCACCTTCATCATGTTTCTTAAATAAAAAAAAATTGACCTCTGATTCAACTCCTCTTATCTCTCTTTCACACCTCTTTCATCACCTCTTTCACTACCTATCTTCTCATCACATCATCTACTGCAAGTACAGTCTTCAAGGCCTATTTTTCTCAAAACAAATTGTCCATAATTCAAACAAGAATCAACTAATATTATCCTCTCACATCAATCTAATCAAGTCATACATCACTTGATTCAATATTTAAGGTCGCCTTTTTCATATAATAGAATAAGCCCATTTTTTCTCATCAAACATATCAGCTCATGTTATTTTTCAATTTGGTCACTAAGAGAAATTTTTATTGCATGCTAAGGATTACATATATAATAGAATAATATCATATTCAAATTCCACTTTTGACCCTTCACATACTTGTCTCTTAAAATCATACCAATGGTTGAGTATGACATCATCAAAACTGCCAAAAATGCAATCATTGCATCTCTAATATGTAAGTTATGATATCTGATCATTCTTGGATATGTCATGACACCTATGAAAATTCTTAATACCTAGAGAAACTTCATTAACTTGTTTCATAACTAAAAAAACTGAAAAACATTCCATTTTCAGTCTAACATTTGGACTTTATAACTGCAAATGTAACATTCCCATTTTAAGACTTTGGAAACAAGGGATTTTTTTTTTTTAATGTTAATCTGTTCTAAATAATGATAATTTAGAACACACATTCCATGCCAATCAATCTCATAACAGATAACCATATGCATCTGTAATGACTCGGTGAAACATTGATCTCTCATTTCATGACTCGATATCATACCGATCTCTCATGTTAACTCATTGAATTGTATACTAGGTATACTTGGTTCTCTTACCATTTTTTGGGTATTAAGTGTTATGTTTAAGAGGCCTATCTAAATATTTGTTACAAATATTCATCTGAAATATCACTTCTTAAACTAGGTGACATAGGACAACGCAACCAATAGCTTGCGATACTTTGGCCAAAGATTTCTAACATTTTGTTCATATTACTATTCCTAGATGACATACTCATCAAATGGAATACGTCCTTCACCCCACTTCATCTATTATCTAGAATGGTCTTTACTGACTCCTGTCAGTCCACTTGTTCTAGTTTTTACCCTAACCAAGGGTAGCAACATCATTTAGTGTAGAGGACTACTCGCAAGGACTAAGGATACATAGACATACTCGATTGACCTAAGTCAATCGTGTGTGTCTAGTTATCCTAATTCGTCGAGATGTCCCTGACACTAAATCATGCTTCTAACCTAACCTAGGGTATAACTAAGGACAAGTCTGAGTTATGTAAGTCTAGGTGATTCAACTCTGAAGGTGTTGCAACATGTCAATTGCAACATAGTATCCTCGCAAAGACCCAAGTCTTCATGAAGGTACTGCACTGTAGTTGGCATGTGCCAACATCCATCTGAGGTCATCCCATCTGGATGTACATATCCACAAAAGAAGTTAATTACTTAATTATTTTCTATAATTAAGGTCTAATTACAACAACCCTGTTGAATCCCTAGTTTCATTAACCCCTAAGGTTGCCAACCATAATTGAGTTGTAATTTCTTTGTAGAAACATCAAGATTGCTTTTTTAATCATTAACTTCCTACTTTAGGATTCAGTTTAATAAAACAGAAGCAACAATCAAACAATATGGTTCACTTATTTTACTCAACCATTCTTAGCTTGTTTAAGTTCCGAATTAGATTCCTTTATATTAGAATTCATTGAGATGAAGTCTACTTATTAAATGTTCATGTTTACCTTTCATTTGTCTTATACCATTAAAGGTATTGGTCAAGAGGTAGTTCATCTTCCTCTTTCCCAGACGACATTAGGTTTAACTCAAAAGGATTCTAAAATAGTCCAAATTATCATTTTGGAATAGTTGTCTTCCTCTTTCTTATTAAGAATTAGGGTTCATTGCAACCCCTTACATTATTCAAGATATCATAATGAATTTGCACTTCCATTATCACCATTTTAATAAACCATAGTGATTTAGTTAAATGATCAGCCATGAATGCCAACTTGTTAAGTTGCATTTTAATAAAGGGATAGTGTATCTAATTCCCTTACCACCTAATTCATTTTAAGTCAACTGAAAGGGTTCCATACAGATATGAATATTAGAGAATAAAGATAAGCTTACAATTCCCTTCACATAATGTACAAAGAGAATGGCACATCAAGTACAAATAAACCCACAATATTTTCCATTCATCTAAGTGGAATACATACTTTACAAGTCCAAACATTCCAGACATCTTTAATGTCAAACAACATCAATAAGCTCAATTAAGAAATACAACTTTTCCTCTTACAAATACATTTCAATAATGAATCATATTTCCTCATAAAAGTTCCAGTCTTTAGGTAAACAAAAGTAACATCATAAAATAACTTGTCTTCTTTTATCACTTACGAAGTCCATCTACAAAAATTGCTAGCACATGTCAGTTCATTGAACTGAGCATGATAAGCACTAAGCATTAAAATGATGTGCTTTCAACTAACTATTTCATAAACAGAACTCTTCTTTTATGAAACAGTTAAAGCATTACAGAAAGATACATCATAAAGAAATAACAGTCATGAAAGGAAGAACAAAGTGTTAAACCATATTATCATTAAGTAGAGATCATGGTGTAATTAAAACAATGTTCAGCCAATGATTTCATAAATAATTATATCAGATAAGTAATATTCCAACCAAATTACTTACCACATTTCTACTATAGATATTTATAGTTCATCTCTTGATTCATTCTATCTAAATCAAAGAAAGATACTAACTCTAATAATTCATAAAAATAGAATTATTTTTAAGAAGCAATGATCCAAAATACTCAACATTAACTTAATCCATCCTAAAATATCTAAGGCCAAGCTCATTCAATCTTTATGACAAAATTTAGGATGAACCATCAACATCTTAAAGTAGGAGCTTCCTATTTAAGATACTACATCCAAATTCAAAGCCAAACTCTAGTCTAAGTTTGGGTTAAGCATCAATGGGTTTGATAAGGGATATTTTTCATTTACATGCACCTAGAATTGGTCACACATCACCATAATTAGATCCCTATCAAAAAATTAGTCAAGGAGAAGAAGATAAAGATTTATCCTCCAACTACCCACTCTGTAATTTCCTTCAAACTAATACAACCGAGCAGGTCAGCTCCTTACTCAGGAGTAACATAAATGAGAGAATGAATGAAAAAGAGAGAGAACAACTTATAACTTCCTTCAAAGTTTGAAGAAAATAGAATGGAATACCTTAACTCAGAATAGAGAGAAGGAATGACACAATTAAAGCTGAGATAAGATCTCATTATTCCTTCCTAAAAAGAGGAATACATATCGAGATTAAAGGAACTGATACAGGTCTGACCGAGAGATCATTCAACTCTAGCAACCATTGAAAACACACAATAACTATTTGATACAGAATAGAGATATACGACTGCAACATGAAGATCAAAAACCGATGATAACATTCTCTCAACATACAAACAAGAATTGCTACAGTAGTACATAAGCTACTACTAAAAAGAGTTATTCAAATGATTTCAGTTAGCAACAATACTCGAAGCAACAAACAACTACTGAACATTTTAATTCATCCCAAATGTTAATAGCATCAGTCTATACATTTCTCTAATTTTCCCAAACAAGAGAGAGATAGAGTAGCATTAAAATAATTTATTCTTATGCGACCACAATTTCTTTTCAAGTGTCATCACACATAAAGCTTACCCATCCTTTGATGGTAAAATGAAGAAAACGAATACAAGATTTAACAACTGCAAATTATAGTCAAGCCAACCCAGATCCCCAACTTCACAAAAATCAAAGGAACAGTCTACAGGTAGAAAGGATGAACTCATCCCAAATTTGACCACAAGGAAAAGGTGACATGACCCCAAATCAGGTGCTCAAGGTTGAGTTCAAAAGAAGAATAGAAACTGAAACATTCTAGTCCATTTCATCAAGATAGACAAGACTGAACTAATCCATAGTTCAACATAGGTACCCCATTCCTACAAAATCATCTAAACATCAAACTTGAATGAAAAGAACTAGTAAATCCAACAAGATGAACCGATAAGGTAACTCCTAAAGCACAAAACCTCACCTCAGAAAGGATACATAAAAATTTGATAAGTCTTCCCACAAACATGACAACAGGATAACTATCAACCTTACTATCAGACATATTGTATTAAGGGGGATCCGTTCAGACCCAAAATCAGATAAGTCATTAACAAATATTCTCATAACATACAGGTGTAAGAAACAAAAATTGACTTCATTTAAGTCTAAGCAGAAGTTGAACATGATTTTATCAAATTTCAAGTATGGGAGAACAAAACTGAAATGTAATCCTTTCATAGCAGTGACTTCTACCATCTAACTTCCATATAGTCCAACAGGAGTTCTCAGAATCAAAACGTCTCAGCTCAACAAAATTATAACATATTTACTATTGTTTTCTAACAAGAATGAATCCTAACATTGAATCCAAATTATCCATTCTAGCATAGTTCAAACATACATAGCAAGATTCGATAACATCTCGAGCTCAACAGAAGTAAAACACATTTCATACCTTCACCCAACAAAGGAAAACAAACCCAACTCCTAATTTTTTTCAAACAGGGAATCCCTCTATACCATGTTTTTCACAGTCAACAAAAGTTCACAAGATTTTTCCACATTCCAATTCAAACAATGGTTAAAGTATGAATCGTTCATTTTTCCAACAAAGGACAAACCTAGATAATATTTTCATCAAACAAACGAATTCAAGCAAGAGTATACAGTGAAAAATACAAGCATGAAAGCAAGATAAACATCACATAAAAACCCATTGTTCCCCAAGATAAGAGTTATTTTTTATGAATTCAGTTAGGAAAAATAAGAACAACTTAATGGGTAGAGCCTATCATGCCTGATAGATCTTCTTATCAATTTGTAGAAGATTTACAGTCGAGCCTCCATAATCTCTTCTTTTTCCAAGCGACGTCAACAACTCCAATCTTCCTACTTCCTCTTATACTTCCACATGATCCAAAAATAGCTCAAGAATGCCAAGAATATCGATGGATCAAAAATAGAACTATTGGTTCAAAGAACCAAAAACTCCATGCAGAGAAAAAAGAACAAAATATCAAACAACCTTTCCAAAATCTACCTTGCATCTCTCCTAGGTGGTTTCTTTGCCATAACCGAGACTAATTAATGCAAGGACTGTCAGTTTTACCTCCTATTTCTCCACGCCACCACCATCCAAGTTTGGCAAACCTTCTAATTCAAAATTTGCATGCAATTTCCATTTAGTGGTGATGCCAACTAGGCATCCCCTAACTCCCCATGCCTGCCAAAACTGGCAGTTCAAAGGATATTAAAACCAAAATCAATTCTCATTAATGCCTTGAAAACTGACACCACCACCCTTACCACTTGCCAAGTAGTCCATAGGTACCCCTTAGATTAGTATTAGTTTAGGTTAGATTATCATTAGGTTAGAAATCAACCTTAGTCCTTAGGTAAATATTATTTTCCTTAGGTTGTTTCAAAACTCCACAACTTAGGTTATGAAGGTTTTAGTAATAACATACCAACTTAGGTTAGGGTGTTAACCTTAATAGTTTAGTAATAGATCCTTGGTTCTATTACACTCTTCAGCATTTTAAAAAAAATTAACAAGAAGGCCAAGCTTACTAATTACAACATGATGCAAAGCAAGGACACTTGAAACCAGGTCCTTCAAATTTATAAATAAAACAAAACTCAGTCCCACTTCACCTTCCATTTCAGAATGTCTAAGTCAACTAGACGAATCAGGTAAGGAGAACTGAAGCATACCTTGGATCAATGGAATTGATCCAAGGTTTTTTTGTCAACACAAGATGAGTTTAGAAAACAACAACACAAGATCATAATATTTTTTTAAATGAATTAAAGTTGTACAAAAAGATGAATGGCCTCATTTTCAAGTAAGTAGAAATCACAACAAAGTGAACCTCTTCACAATAATAATTTATCCATTGCAAACATGATTTCAAAAATTTCATAAGAGTACACCTTCCTAAGACAAATCACATGTCAATGTTTGCAATGTCAAGAGGGAAAGTAACCGCAGTAATATTTTTGTCAAAAATGTTAGAGCAAAATTCAATTTTGTCTTCTTCTTCACATAGGAATATTTTTCTTCTAGATATTACATGTAACACCTCTATTTACTTCATCAGAAATAAGGGATTTTTTTAAAATACTAACTCATTTAATATAGTTTATACCTTCAATGAATTTAACATGTAGTAATTAAATTCCATCATACATGAGTTATAAATCCCTTAAGTTATCTTACGTTGAAATGAGTAACACCATTTACAACAACTGCTGAGTTATTCCAATATTAGTTAATGTTCAAAATCCAACCAGATAATCTATGATAATAATGTGCAACTGGAAGGGTTCAGATCCTACTCGATCCCATCAAACACTCATTATGAGCCAATAAACCCAGTATATCATTTGGTTAAACATTTTTTTAAAGGTTTAGAGAACTATGTGCATCTTCACAGTGTAGCCTCCCAGGAATAACACCATTTTAAAGAAGAAATGGTGATGGATAATACAATCCATCATTTGCAATATGATGGCCATAGTTTAGGGAACCACACTAGCTAGCCTAGTTTTGTGACTACACACAAGCCACATGAAACATGTCCCTACATTAACTTCTTAATCATCTCATTCATAGTATCAAGATTCCTTTATTTCCTATGTTATTAAGTTTTGAGAAGACATAATATTGTGCTAAGGAGAAGACACACAAAGAATTCATGTGTAGGAACAAGGTAGATTTGAAGGTGCATAATGATAGGAAATAGCAATGCTCGCCAGGTCAGTTTGATTCAGGTCTTAGCCATTTTCATGGATATAGACTATTTTTGGAGATAGCGTATAAAGAACACATCAGGATGGATACTTGCACGATACACAAATGATATTTTTGGAATGAGCGGTTGATAAGCGCTATGGATGGTTTAGAGTAATAATAGGATTTCTTTTATCAATTAACTATAGGATATATATTATTAGCGCACTTGCATGTGTAAATGATATTTTAAAGGTGCATGGATATTATTAGCATGTGACCTATTTTGAGAATTTCATAGGTGGTGAAGGGAAAGTCCCCACCTCTATAAATATGTATTGAGCTGTGTAGTTTAGTGAGGTTGAGTGGTGAGTTATTGTAGAGTTATGTTGTTGGATCTGATGCACACATAACTTATGGTGATTCATTATAATATAAGAAGATTATATGATTTTTTTTTAATATAATGGAGTATATTGGCTAGATAATGATGTTAAACATGAATGTAACTGGTTATTTTATGGTTAATCTTATTATATTTATTGATTAATTCATGACTCACTAAGATCTAGATCTAGATTATGCACTGTGGAATGTTTATGTTTATTTATGGATCTGAATATGTTTTATCCTCATCATACTAAAATCATACACAAGTAACTCTAAATAGGGTCTTGGTACCTTTGCATGCTTCAGGTGAGCGCTCAGCTCAAACTAGGTGATGTGCTAGTGTGCCTAGGTTATTCCTGGTAAATTCTAGGCTGCATCATTGGTTTTGTTTCTAGGACCTCTTTTTTATATGTTTTCAGGATGTTTCATGATGAAGATGTACCGGTTGACCTTATCAAGTGTTGAGGAGTGATAAGGGATCTTGAAGAAGAGTACACTCAGAGGTTTAACATTGGATCTGAGTTTAACGCATGCATGTGGGTGGATTAGAATTTGTATGATTGTTTGTATGAGAGATTCTTTGTTATTTTTCTGATAGATCTATACGAGTGGCTAGTTACATATATGTCTACAAGGAATTAAAGGTATCACACAATTGTCTGGATGCAGGAAGAATTTTAGGACCTCTATGATGTTGATTTGATTTGTATGCGTGTTGTGGACACTTAGTTTCATGGTGTTCTAAATAGCTATATTTTGGAGCACTCAATTTCCACTTATTCTTGCCCGAAGGTAGCTGATTTCTAGTTTTTATGTTATCCTAGGGGAACTTATTTTCAAGGCATTCCACTAGTGATTAAAATCTTGATGGTAACCTTGAACTTGGAAGAAAAACCAATGGCTAGCTAAACACCACCACGCACGGGGGAAGGAGTAGGTTTAATGAAAGATGCTGAACCTAGCGATAGAGAAGAAGATAGAAGAAAGGCATATTAAGTACAATGAGGTGTGTGAGAGGGATATAGAGAAGAAACGTGATATTATAGAGCTAATGGTGTTGAGAAGAGAGATGGATTGTGAAGGATTTGGAGCTCACGTAGAAGGTATCGATCCAAAGCATCTGGAACTCCCCCATTTGGGAAAGTATGATAGGGAACCCTCCTCAGCCTCACATGGGAGCACGCTAGTAGAGACAACATGGGCCATGGGCATACATCTAAATCTACTTGGTAAGCTAGCCCTTGCACTTGGTTTCCCACTATCTCGTATAACCAGTAGTCAGCAAGCTAGTTTGTGTAGTAAAAGAGGAGGAGTAAGTTAGATAGAAAGTACATCTATGGCTGGGAAAATTTCTTCTTTATTTTTTGGAGGAACCTTCTTAGGCACATCAACAACACAAATTTCAAGTGCATAGAATTTTGGAATCACTTCTGGGAGTAGTACCACTTCGCAAACTATAGGAGTTCAGTTTAGTACCACTATTGGGACACAAGGTAGTACATCTACTGGTCCACTTCTAGATATAGGTGGGGGATTAAGAGGCATAGGTGGATCTAGTTTTGGTGGATCTGGTGGTTCTAGAGGTAGAGGTAGGATAGGAGGTTCTGGATCAGGTGGGAAGGGTCCTCATCAACCCTAAAATATTTACATGGAGATGTCTCTGTCTTCCAGAGTATACAAGAATAGAAGATGATGCTGAACATGTGCACATGTGTGAGATACTGTGGTGAAGAAAAGAATTCACTTCTTCTGAGTGTAATGTAATTCAGTTTATAACTACATTGCAGGGATGTGCACATAGTTGGTACAGGAAGTTTGACCCTGATCAAACATGTGTAGATTATGTATAATTAAAGGATTCTTTCCTTAAAGAGTTTCATATCCCTAAGTTTAAGTAGAAGATTATAAGCACGCTCAAGGATATTAAGTAGGGAAATACTGAGAGCATTTAGGAATATGATGTTTGTTTCAAGAAATTGTTGTCTAAACTTTCTTATGATATTCATGCAAGCCAACATGCACAATAGTTTTTTAGGGGCTTGATCACACCTTTCAGAAGGGCATTGTCACATAAGACATATAAGGACCCATGCGAAGCACTTGAAGCTACTTTTCACATTAAATTAGTCAGGAGTATAGACACTAGAGTGAGCCCATTCCTGGAAGTGTAGATTTCAGTTATGGTAAAGAAGTTAGAGAAACTATCGGCCAATTCATCACATGAGACACTTACTAGGATTTGGTGTATAGATTGTGAATTGGAAGGGAACACTAAGGATATTTTCCCCCATAGATAAGTGCGTTCATTATTGCTAGGCTGTTAGATATGTCATTTGGATCATGATGTAAGCTACTGCCTATTATTACAACACATGATAATAGAGAATGTATATTACTATTGTAAGATTTTCTAGTCCACGAATCACAATATAGAAGACTGTAGGTTGATTGGTCAGATCCATGATGCCATAGATATTGGTATGGTGTGTGATAGACAAGAGTATCCGATAACTCTAAAGGTAAAAGTGATCACCATGATCATGACCATGCTTAAGCATGTTATGATTGGAACGAATGAAATTTTAAAAGAGGTCATGGAAGAGGTCGAGGATACCATGGTGGATTCGGTGTTCGAGGCCGTGGTGGTGGATGAGGTGAGTTTCCTTGAGGAACATGTTTTACATATAGATCTCCTGACCATTATAGGTGCAAATTTCCTCAGAATATTACTTGTTCTTTTTATGGGAAGTATCACAACTATGAGGAATGCCTAGACTTATATGAGCATCTTAGCAAGTAGCACAATTAGAAGAACAAGGGTGTAGGGATGGTTAGAATACATCACACTGTGGAAAATCATTGGATGCTAAAGTTGACACCGAAACTTGAAGTATTACTTGTGAAGATTACTACATGTGCTAAAGCTACGTGCACCAAGGAAGTGTTACAGCAGAAGCCTACCATCACTGAGGAGGAATTTTTACATGTAATCTACCTAGATCCTGTACATCAAAAGGAGGTTTATCAGGAAACCATGGAGGTACTTAGAAATCTTCAGAGTGAAATATAATGTTTAAAGGAACAATCACAGAAGTTGGAACAAAAGAAGGCAACATAGACAATCCAATTAGATATTGATGACTTGAAAGAGGTATAAAAAATGGTATGCCAGGAGAATATTATTCCATTGCTAGGGAATTAGCTAAAGGGGAACACTCTGTACAAAGGTATTGAGAATGGAAGGTAAATCATGCATGTTAATATTCCCCCTCATAGCTTGGATTATGACAATGAGGTCACTCTGAATGCTATTGTGTATGGGTGGCTTTTGAGTAATATATTGATTAATACATGAGTGAAAGTTAATGTGCTTACTTGATATGCATGGGTACAGATGGGAAAACCTCCATTGCAGCCATCCTCTAATGTATTTTTGATTGCTAATCAAACTAATTCCATTCCCATCATATTTTTAAAGGATGTGTCCATTACTATACAAGGGGCCAAGTTCACTGGGGACATTTAGGTTTTAGAACTTGTAGAAGTGGATAGCTTCATAGCTCTACTTGAGCACCTTTGGTGTTATCCAACTAATGTTCATCTATGGTTAAACAAGGTGTATATAAGTTTTGAGAACAAGGATGAGAGAGTGATTATCCCTTTAATAGATAGGAAAGCTTTTCCTTATGTTGAACCTTTGAGTGAGGAAGACCTAAACAAAATTTATGTACGTGTCATTCAAGATCCACATGTGCTTAAGCCATCTAGAGGAGGAATCCCCCAGTGGGAAGATGCACAGTCTATTAGTGATACTACAAGTATTTCTTGTGATAACTGGGCACATGAAACCTATGAGATTGTAGACACCAAAATTGGATCACACTCTCCTTGGTCCCTTGTCAAATAAACACCTTGAACACATTCACCTAACCATGGACCCCTTCACCCCACTCTAATATTAATTTAATTAAATTAATTCATTATCCTCACAATATTTATTATTTAAATATCCTAATTGGGATAATGCCCACATATCCATGTCACCTAGACACCTCATCTAGCCACCTCACCCTAAAACCTATTCTTAGTAAGTTTCCATAACTAACTAAGACCTACCCAAACCTTAAAAATCAAAGCCTATATTCCCTCTAACCACATTCCCACATGTTGGAAGGAGGCTTCCATTCTAATCCACGGGGCAAAAATGAACGAGATCCCAGAAAATCAAGGGGATCTGCCTAGTTTAGTAAACCTAGAAAATTCCACCCTAACTGACACTGGTTACCCTAAACCATCGCCAGTTAACCCAGAACCACCATCAGTTACCATTTAACCCCCCAAAAAATATTATTTCGAGGTTGGCACATTGTTTAGAGGTCAGTACATCTTCTGAGAACAAGTGATGATACCAGAGCTGCATGTAAGTGAAACCAGCATTAGTACATGTATCAGAGCATCCATAGCCAGCACCAGAAGAAACCACATATCCATTTTCCTTCACAGGAGCATCCGAGGAAGTGCTAATACCACACCAAGTTCTGTCCATTTGATCACTCACCATTTCCAACCAGACATCAAACTCGTACAAATGGTAGTTCCTCCAAGCAAAAAGGAAACTCTCATGATCAGCTGTGGATCTAGAAGTCATACGCGTGTAACAACCTACAACCAACATCTTAACATGTATTCCTCCTATCCCTTTACCCTTATCTATTTTGTCAACATTTCAAGAAGAACTCTAGAATCAGGTGAAACATTTTGGCATGCCCAGTGGGGACCCATTCGGGGTTCTTTGCGTTCTTTCATTTCTAGGTAAAAAGTTGCATGTTTGTTTCCTTTCTAAAAGGTTCTGATATTAAAATTTCTCCCTTGGAACCTTCTCTCCTATTTTCTAAAGGAAATTGTATTTTGGTGCTTTGAAAAGAACACTTATTCCCTTTCATTATTATCACATTAGTGAAAGAGAATCCCTTCTCATGTTCATATATTTGTGGCATTGAATTCAACATTTCAATTTGGGTTTAAAAAATATTTCATTTCATTTTGCTTCTCTACATTAGCTCACATTAATTGCGGGTAACCTATACGCTGGAAGTCATGCCCAACTAATGGTTGAAAAATGAATCATAGAAAAGGACTTCGTTTCTCTTTCTCTCTTTGAGTCTTACCAAACATCACAAAATTAAAAATATATACACATTCTTAAACAACATCTCACCTAGAAGAAGCTATAGGTGATCACACAATCACGATACAGTGGGCACCCCGCTAGTTATCTCTATCTAGTACCTCATCAGAGGATGGTCCACCCCTGCCATAACATAACCTGAACCTCTCCTTGTAGATCTCCTTCTTTGTAGGAAGCCATCCTCACCAAAAAAAATATATTCTAAAGTTCATGATTCAGTCCTTAATTAGCATAAGCTAAACAAACATAATAGGAAAAACACTCTTAGGATCGTATTTTTCTTAGTGTTTCTACTTGGCTTGCATTCTGAGGTGAGAGGTCATGTTCTTCATTTTCTTATTTACCATTTTATGCTTCTCATCACAATCGGTGTATTCTAGCTTCATCTGAGTGTGTCTGGACCATATTCTCATCATTCTCATCATTCTGGGTTTGATTCCACATCTAATTTTAACTCACAACCACATTTTTCTTCATTGTTGTTTCAATTTCATAGTAACCGGTGTCGGTCCAGCAACCGTCGTCGGTTACCTTCTGACCATCATTGATTTTACCTAACTAGTGTCGATTTACTGTCCTTTTGGTCAGCCTACCCAAAAGGACACCTACTTCACCTTTTATGCTATTCAGAGTCTCTATTATTCTTATCATATTCACTGACCTAGTAATTCCATTAGCATCTTGCATACTTGGCAAATTATTTTCCTTTTACTTTGTTTTGAACAACTGTCCATTCTTCATAGTGAATAAAAATGGTTAAATGTGACTGGTGTTGGTTTACCATAACTGACATTGGTTATCCTATGTAATTTTTTCCAGCTGACATCTTAACTCCAATTCACCAACCACCACTTATTTTTTTCTATTTTTACTATATTTGTCTGTCATTTACAAAAAGCATTCATGCCACATCAGTGCTTTTTCACATGGTGCTGACTTGAAGCTGAGAAAATGCCCTCATATTCCATGCCAGTCGTCAACCACTCCCACCTAGTCCTTCACCACTTTCTATTTTATCACCCATGGATCCTACCTAACCTATCACTATCACTACAAGAGACGAGGAGTTCACATGACTCCTTAACCAAAGCCTTGTTTCCTTGTAGTTTTATCTTTCCCACTCATCCACTCAAGATGCCTTGGGTCAGTTGATATACGGCATGCCTGTATCTATTCCCCTGACCCTCACTCCTACTTATGCTCCAACCTCCTCTGGCTTTGTGCTACCCACACCTGCCTTACCCCCAGTCCTTTCACAACTAGGCCCCATACCTACTATGACCGCCACATCTTCCACATCTATTGCACCTGCCACATCCAATATACCTTCGCCAACCACCCAGAATGTAACCTCATCTGCACCTATTGTCTTGCATATACCCGTAGCTACACAACCACCCCTGGTGTTGGTGACCCCTACCCCCTTTCAAAAAATTGTTCTTTATATTCCACAATCCTTAGCCCCCTGTTGCCACTAGGATCACCATGACCCTTCCACCTCTATATACGTACTATCATTAGCCTCTTGTTTCATTGATCATTCATTCTGGGTATGTACCCCCAATTTCACTTCCTCCTTCTCAATCTACCTATACGACATCACCATATACAAGAATGCCACCTCCATCATATGTCCAACACCAACCTCCTTACACTATAGAAGGTACCAAACAATCAAAACCTACCAATGACCTAATCAATTTAATGATGGACAAGATGCAGACATTGGAGGCATTAGTTTCTAGCACACACAACTCTCTCACCTACAATGAGATTTGTAATGATACCATCCACCTATCCATTCCTATCCATCCATATACCGTAGATTGGGAAATGCCTAAATTTAACCGATTCAATAGCAAAGAGGACCCACAACAACATTTGTGGTCTTTTAAACATGGGTGTTATCTGATCGCCCATGATGACGCTTTGTTTCTGAGAACCTTTCCCATGTCTCTGATTGGGCATGTATTAGACTGATATAGTGGGTTACCTAGACATTCTATCTTCTCATTCACTTAGGTAGCCCAAGCCTTCTTGGGTCACTTCTCCATTAATGTCGTTAAGAAGGTTACCGTGATTGACCTCTACTATACACATCAGTATGACAACAAATCTATCGCAGATTTTGTTGCTCATTGGCGTAACCTAATCAATCAACTCACATTCCAACTACCACAAACTAAACTCATAGAGCTCTTCATGCGGGCTTGTACTAGACATATCTCACCGAACCTGTAGGTCCAGGCTTTATAAACCTTCAATGAAGCATTCACCATGGCACGAGAGCTAGAGATTTGGGCCATTAAAGAAAAGAAAATCCAACTACACAATAAGAACTTGGCATTCAAATCAAATGATACCTCTTCTTCTTCCAAACAATATAACAATTATTCAAAATCCAAGGGAACCGCTAATGTAGTGGTACTCAAGGCCGACCCAACTCATCCATCAAATCAGGTTAGCCCCTCATCTAATCTTTCTCCTATCCAAAATTTTCAATTCAAATGGGAACAATGGAAATATACCACAATTTGGGAGCCTTAATCCTCTATCTTAGAAAATATCCTTAAAGCTGGGGCCATCACCCTTCCTCCCGTAAAACCACACACTAGTTTTGATCCTTATTGCCCCACACCTGCATGGTATAATGAATTTTTCAACTATCATCGGGTAAAAGGTCATAGTGATCAAAATTGCATCACTTCAAGAACATCGTCCAATAAATGCTCGAGAAAGGTGAGCTAACCTTGGATAATTTGAACGCACCTGCCAATCAAAACCTACACATCTTCAAGAAACCTATTCCTAATCACACCCCTTCTTCTGATCAAACCAGAGAGACCTCAACTCATGATAGCCATACTCGCGAGGTCCATGCTATTTTCAGTAACACACCAACCACTTCCGAATTACCTCATATTCCTTCCATAGAAGAAATTCTAGCCCGAATTCCTCCACCTATGCTTGAACGTACTTCACCTATTCCTCCACCCATAGAGGAACACCCTTTATCTCCTCCCTCACCTGTGAAGGGGCCTCCAATTAACATTGAGACCATTTCACCTTTGTCTTCTCCACTTAGAGATATGTCACTCGTAGTAAATCTCTGACCTACAGAAGAGGCTTGTTTATCTCCTCCACCCACAGAGGAGCCCCCATTTTCTCCTCCACCTATTGAGGATCTAGTAGATATACCTTTTCCTCAAGGTAACCATTATCCATCAGCTACCCAAGATCCCATGGACTTACTTTCAGCTCTCTTACCCATGGAAGCCGAAGCTAACAAATTCCCCGTCTCTAAGACACATTTTACGAGAATTACCATCGGATCCTCATCAACCTTACCTATAACAGTGCATGTTTCACGCCTAGCTGATCACTTAGATTATGTGGATAGAGCCTTACTTTGGGGGCGTATTTTACTTCCTGTCTCAACATAAATGCATATGTCACTTGCTGAAACTTCCACTATCTACCCAAAAATATTTCGGCCAATCAAACCAAACACAACCACAACTATCACAAATTCCACCACGATACCACTCATGGCTCAACTCACACCCCTACCCATAACCCAACACACATCTACATCCAAGCCCACATCTACATCATCTTCCTTGCCTAAACCTATAACTACCTTAGGGGTCATCCCAACCACGTACCTTGCTCATCGACCCATCAAATTAGATTTAGATACATCCTCCAAAGCTGACACCAAGCTTAATCTGACGCCCAACCAGAAGAGCCAATCCTGTAGAACTAATACTCATACCTCGTCGATCACACCTTCATCACCTTCACCCTTTTCGTCCATCCTAGGACCTTGCCCTTACAACGCGGTTAAGAAACCTCCACCCACTGGTAAAATAAAAATGCAACAACCCATTCCTCCCTCACAGACCTCTACCATACCCAAACACCTAACATGACTTACACCCGCCCTCGCAGCATCTTTACCACTCATACCACCAATACCATCAATAGCTTCTGCATTACCCCCAACATTTCAATCTCTTTCCCTCACACCTCCTTCATGACCCATACCATCTACCTTCACAGCACCTCCGTTATCGCCATGGGTAACACACCCCCTTCCACCATTTGCTTTTCCCTCTAGAGCTCATGTTCTCGCTTCACCTTTACCCAAGAGGGTCTAACCTAAACACAAAAATCTGCTACCCTCCAATAAGGTAGTCAAACCAACCACACATTCTCTTGCCAGTTCATCTACCATACCCCTACCCAAGTAAACATGACCAACACCTAAGACCACACTAGCACCTAAAATTGTGGCTCGATCCACTTCCCCTCATGTAAAGACTGTTCCTCTACATTTATCCACGCCTACACCTAAACCCACTTTCACTTCCCATTGTGATCCACAAGTGGGATCCTATGCCAAAATCTTAACCAACCTCCTTGAAACTTCTGTCATCACATTACCACCTGTCAGACCTTATGACCCACTCAAACCCAAACCGAACGGGTTTGATGATACCAAATTTTGTGCCTACCATCGTGTGCCAAGGCATGATGTGGAGAGCTATAAGGCTTTGAAAACCATTCTTATCCAGTTATGTCCTCTTGAAGAAAAATTTGATGATGATGACCTTCTCGATTAGGACCCCATTTCACCATCACCCATTCTCATAGTGCTTCCCTCATTGCCTACTCAATGACCAAGACCTCCACATCCACAACTCTTAGAGCCACCCCCAAGATTAGAAATTAACATGGTTCGCATTAGAGAACTTGCCAAACCTCCACCCAAATGTTGGTGTGATCAATTCATCTCACAAGGTTCCTTCCCGCCACTTGGCGTTTGCCCCTCTTGTCGCTATACTTTTCATGGATCACCTACCTCACCTACCTCCCCACCTCAGATCAACATGATCCACGTTGCTACCCATGCTCAGAAGGAAAAAGGCAAGGAAAAGGAAACCGATCCACCAACCAATCCTATACCCAACATACCATTTACACCCACACATAATATCACTATCAGCGGCCCCACATATCCTATTTCCAATGGGGTTACACATTGCATGATGCTCAAACAATTACACCAATCCCTCCTCAAGATGTCCCTATATGACCTCATCCAAACCTCAGAATCCCATCATCAAGCTCTCATGGAGGTTCTTCAATCTATTGAGGTCTTACCCAATGACCCTACACCCTTGGCATCCATTATTACACCCCATCATGTAGCCTCTCTCACAAAATTACCACCTTCATCTGCACCTCCACCTACTCACTAGGTCACCTCCCTTAGATTCTGAGATGAAGAGATCACACCGCACTAAACCGATGACCTTGATCCAACCCTCTTCATCTTTGTCCACATCGATGATATACATGTACAATGTGTTATGATTGATGGGGGCTCTAGCATTAATATCATCTCTTCCCATGCATTTTCTCAAATGTGCATATTTGACAATTACATGCATAAGCATCCCATCATTTTACACTCATTCAATGATGTTATCACCTCTACACTTAGTATTATCATCCTCCATGTTCATGTGGGCCCCCACACTATTATAAAGTTATTTTACATCTTAGAGGGGGAATTTCAATATAACCTATTACTTGGTAGACCTTGAATTCATGTCATGGGTTGTCCCTTCCACTTTGCATCGTTTTGTAAAGTTTGAGAATGAAGGACACACCTATACCATTCCAGCTGACCCATCACCTTTTAAAACTTACAACATGATTTACCAACCCAATGACATACTTATACCCATTAAAGCATCTACCTCCACAACCAGTGCCTCTTCACCTACCAGTGCAGCCACTACCTCAACCGCACAACCTCCTCCATTCCTACCACTGCCATAACCTCCATAGCCAAACCATTAGCCTCCCAATCTATTAACCCCACCTCCGATCTGATCTCTGATACATCATCCATTCTAGCTACCCACATACCAACCACTGATCCCTTGGAAGGCATTTTTCAATGCCTCACTCTGGGGGAGTATCACCTATATAGTGTCAACACATTCCTTACTCCACAAGAGTACAGAAGTCTTCACCAACAGCCTTGCTATGATCACCGTATAGGAGAGTGCCTCCTTTATGGTCCTCCCCACCTTTGTACCAATCTCACCTATGGGGGACTTGACACTACCACTTACACACCTAAACCACCATCACAAACCTGCCCATTTTCCGTTGACTTACAGTCACTCACTAATCGTTGTTTCACCCACACCTTCCTATGCCGATGTGCGTGGAAGGGTTTTGGTTTTGGATTTTATGAGCAAGGCCACCATATTATTATTCCATGTACTACCCTTAAACATAACGACTGTAGTGGTATCGGCTTTGCTGAACCACCTACCAAGAAGGCCCATATTGAACTCATTAAAAACATTATCCCCTCTCCATCGTCTTCACCTGATCCACCTTCTTCATAACCATCACCACCTTCACCGACAGATTCGATAGATCCAAAATCCACTCCTCCTAACTTTTTTTTTCATAAACACCATTTCCTTAGGGCCTCTGACTTATCAACATGAGGGCAAGGCTCCCTCTTCTCTGCCCTTCCTGTATCCTAAAATGATCGATGACGATACACCTTTAATTAACATCATTCAATTTCAGGATGATGAATCTATACTCACCTACCTTGGTGCTAAAGACTCATATATTCATCAGTCATTACCATCTGAGATGCAAACCATGTTAAATGAATCAACTATCAAAATCAACATTCATACTCAAGATGACCCGCACATTCTAAATATTGTTCAATCTTTAGATGCTACTAAACAAGAATCCATCACTTATTTTCTCAAAAACCATAACCACACTTTTGCTTGGTCTTACACAGACATGCCCGGTATTGACCCCACTATAGTGGTCCATAATATCATCACCATTCCTGATGCCAAACCCATGAAAAAAATCTAAGGAAAATGCACCCTCGCATTGCTCTTCTAGTCAAGGAATAACTACAACGTCTCCTTTCGGTTTCCTTCATATTACCCATTGAGTATCCTCATTGGATTTCTAACATTGTCCCTATCACTAAGGTGAAAGGGGAACTCCACATTTGCATCGATTTTGATGACCTCAATCTAGCTTGCCCAAAAGATGACTTTCCCTTACCTGGTATTGACCAGCTAGTTGATGCTGGTCATGAGATGCTATCACTCATGGATGGCTTCTCGAGTTATAACCAAATGTTACTTGCCCCAAAGGATCAACATAAAACCACATTCATCACCCCTTAGGGGACATTCTGCTATTGGGTCATGCCTTTTGGCCTTAAAAATGCTGGTGCCACATATCAGTGGGCTATGACTTACATCTTCCATGATATCATGCATCATATATTGGAAGATTACATGGAAGAACTCCTTTCCAAATCCAAACACCACTATGAGAACCTCGTTGTCCTTAAAAACCATCTTTGACCGCCTTATTAAATATTATGTTCACCTTCATTCCAAGAAGTGTGTCTTCGTGGTTCTCTCAGGAAATTTCCTAGGATTTATCATTTCCCTACGTGGTATAGAAGTTGACCCTACTAAATTCAAGGCCATTTTGAAAGTTCCTCCGCCTACTAATCTTAGACAACTTTATAGCCTACAAGGTAAGTTACAATCTATCTACCACCTCATTTTCCAATTATCTGATCAGTGTCAACCATTTCATCATATGCTCAAGAAGGATGTCTCCTTTAAATGGGATGATGACTACCACAAATCTTTTGAGGCCTAAAAACAATACCTTCTCCAACCACCCATACTCATTCCACCTAAAGACGATCAACCCTTCTACCTATACATCTCAGCTACCGATCATTCCTTGGGGGCCATGCTTGCTCATCGTGATGAACAACACAGGGAGCAGGCAGTTTATTACATAAGCCATACTCTTTTTGACTAGGAAACACAATATACCCATGCCGAAAAACTTTTCTTATCCTTAGTTTTCATTGCCACAAAACTCTGCCATTACCTACTCAACCACAAAATCTATGTTTTGACCAACACCGACCCTTTACACTTCATGTATGCCAAACCTTACCAAAATCAACATGCCGCATGCTGGCTCATGCTTTTGGCTAACCTTGACCTCAAATTTATCCACCAAAAATCCATCAAGGGCCAAGCTATCACTGACCAATTGGCCGACACAACTATTTTTGGGGATTAACCCTCTAATTTTGACTTTCCAAATGAATCAATTACCACCCTTTCCCTAGATGAACCCGCTTACCAAATGACACTCTTCTTTGATGGTTCCAAGTGTCAGTGTGGGGGTGGGGTAGGCATTATCCTCATTCCACTTGATGGGTAACCCATGCCTTTATATTTCAAACTCAATTTTTATTGTACTAACAATATTGCTGAATACAAAGTGCTCGTATTAGGTCTCCAAGCTGCATATGCCTTAGATGTTAAGTCGATCAATATATTTGGTGATTCTGAATTGGTCATAAACCAAGTCAATGGTATATACCAATGTCATAATGAGAAAATTAAAAAGTATAAACATCACGTAGACATAATTTTGACCACCTTCGACCTCTATGCCCTTCAAACCGTCCCACGTTCAACCAACAAATTTATAGATACCATGGCTTGCTTGGCCTCTCAAAAACCTTCTTCGTCCACTGATTCTTAAATCTTTGTCACCATACAAAGACTCCAAACACCCTCTTACTTACCTTGTGAAGTTTAATCTATCGGAACCACTACCCCCGACTTGAGTGACCTTTGGTATAAATAATACTCAGACTACCTTTCTTGTTCCATCTTACTTCCCAACCTCACTTGTAATGGAAAATGGGCCTTTCTTAAAAAGCTCTCTCATTACGTCATCATGGGTGTCCTCCTCTATAAACATGTCTTTGATGGAATTATCTTACGGGGCCTTATGAGTTCCGAAATTCCTTATACCATTAAGGAAGTTCATGATGGCATATGTGGAGGTCACTTCAGTGGTCTTGCAGTTGCTAAGTGTATTCTTTACCTAGGCTATTACTAGCTGACCCTTAACCATGATTGTTGCAACTACGTTAGACATTGTGTAAAATTCCAACAACATGTCAAACTTCATCATACATCCAGTCATTCCTTAGAGGTCACCCGGGACCTTTGGCCCTTCTCTCAATGGGGTTTGGATCTTGCTAGAGAAATCAATCCTCATTCTTCCCAATGACACCAATGGATCATCACCACTACCGAAGACTACACAAAATTGGTTGAATCCATACCTCTCATCTCCACGAAAGCCAAGAAAATATGTGAGTTCATCAATCATCACATCATTTTTCGCTTTGGTGTCCCACATCACCTCATCACTGATAATGGAAAAAAATTCAAAAATAAAACCTTGGAAAAAATTTATGATGCCTTTGGCATTCAACTAAGTTTCTCGTCACAGTATTACCCACAAACCAACAGCCAAGCCAATTCAACTAACAAAACCCTGAGCAAAATTCTCATGAAAGTGGTTAATAATACGAAGAAGGATTGGCATACACACATTCCTTTCAACTTGTGGGAATACCGCACCAGTATTCACACTTCCACTGCTGCCACACCTTTTTCTCTGGTTTATGGTACAGAGGCTATGTTTCCCCTCGAAGTCCAAATCCCCTCACTCTGCATTTCTCTCCATGTCATGCTTAATGATGATGAATTTCATCAGGACCGTTTTGCACAACTTGAGTTATTAGATGAACGTCACCTTAATGCTCTTGACCATCTCCAAATTTACTAAAAATGTATCAAATGTGCCTATGAAAAAAATGTCCATGAATAAACCTTCTAAGTTGGTGACCTTGTCTTGAAAGAAAATCAACATGTAACTAAAGCAGAAAAAAGTAAACAAGGAAAATTTTCTCCTAATTGTCTTGGACAATACATTTTGACTCATACTTATGGATCAAGTGCTTATCGTTTATCTTCACTTGATGGTAAACCCGAACTTGAGCCCCTTATCGCCTTGCATCTTTGACCATTCTATTGTTGACTTTTAGTCCTACCTCACCTTTTAACTCTTTCCATACTCATCCCTTGAGCGCTATCCACTTCCTACGCCATCACCAAAAATTAAATAAGAATCATGTGTGTACCCGTCACTCTTTTATCTTCTCTTAAATATGTGTAACACGGCACTGAACATGGCATGATTCTCATGGATACTTTTCATCTACTTTTAGATGAGATTCCATGGTTGTTTCACCTTGCTATCTAAACAAGAATATGATTCTTCACCTTAGTCTTGTCCATGAATTTAAATTCCTCACATGGGATCACAATTCTTGAGTCAAAATTCCAATAAAACATGACTCCTCAAAAGGACATCTTTCTCTCTATAGTGTTGCTATAAATAGACTTCTCCCTCGATAGGACAAACTATTTAAAAACCCTGTTTCAAAAAAATAAAAATAAAAAAATGAACAAGAAGTTGAAAGAGAGAGAGAATCTAAAGCTTCCTGCATCGATCAGTCTTTCTCAAATATTAGTCAAAACAAAAATCCTTTTATTCATGGACTTGCCCATTGTGACCTTGGATCTCTTGCCAAAAAGGCATGCTACCTAGTACCATATAAAAACTAACCACTTTTCACCCTTTCACCATTCGTACTTTCAATTCCTACCGCCTCAAGGGACCTATTGGACCATGACATTTGGTGATCATGTGACTACTTTTTCACCTTTAGAATAATCAATCATGTAATTCTTTTAGGGTCTTACGTTCATCATCCAATCTAAGGTTTGATCCACCCGTTATGACCCTTACCAATCAGGTCACTTTCTTACCACCTCTTATAATTTAAACCTTCTTCATTACGTATTGATTAGCTTATACAGGACTTGATACTCGATGCTTATTTTTTTGGTAATTTTCTCCTCTTTCCCCATAATCAACTCAAAATCACCTATACCAATGTTCCCAAAATTCACCCATACCTAACAGACCTAGAATCAATCATGCGTATAAAACACCCACCCATACTCATACCTCCTCTCATTCTTCCCTACCTTATGGGAGAACTACATCGGCCTGAGGTCCCTTTTCACCGGGACTATATAGGCAACACTCCGAGGGCATGAGGCCCTTGGAGGTTAGCTCGACCACTCTCTACCCTAACCAATTCATCTTTTATTTTCCTCAAGAAAATTCTACCCTATTTGGTTTCCTTTTATATCAATAAATGGAAATTAAACCCATCAAACAATAAATTACATTCCCCCTTTATCACCATCAAACATACATCCATTATGTATACCATTTTCTTACCACTAAAACATGCTTAACCATGACCCATATCATCATTCGTTGCACAAATTAATGAATTATAACCTAACTCTACCATGCCTAAAACCTGACTCAATCCATGCCTATACCACAACCTGACTCCACCCAAGCCTAAAACTTGACTTAATCCATGTCTAGACCATAACCTAACTCAACCATGCCTACAACCTAACTCCACCATGCTTAAAACCTGACTCAATCCATGCCTAGACCACAATCTGACTCAACCATGCCTACAACCTAACTCGATCCATGCCTATGACTTGACTCTATCATGCCTACACTACTTAATTTCCAAAACATATACACATCAAAATAGAAATATCACCACAACCATGTATACACATAATTACCATAATCATCATCATCATCACCTCTATAAATAAAAAATATCCAAACATGTGTCTCCATATACATAATCTCAAATATCTTCAGCACATAGGCCAGTAAATATAATCAAAACTCTCAAAAATCTCATACACAACCTCACCATCTTCGGCAACGCAGGTTGGTATATGATCAAAAATATGCAAAACTCTTGTATATCCTCACTCTCCTTAGTACACCAAGCCGATATATATCAAAAAATGAATCAAATACATCAAAATAAAAGGGGTTTGCATCAGGCATAATCCTGTCGGACATCCTCCATATCAGTCTCACCTTTCTCCTCCTTAGCTCTTGTCCAGTGGTCTGATAACCTCTCACTACCCGCCATAGGTCACAGGTCAGGCCCCTATTGGTACAACACCTAAAGCTGGCCTTTGTGAGCCAGTGGCATCTCCCTAATATTGTCTCGGAGTTCCATGGCCCTCTGTGCTCTCCACACTATGAGTCTGGGATGTCGTCCTCTTCACTCGAGACCTGTTGTGCCCTATACTCTCCATAGGATAGAAAATATACCCTACCTACTATCAATTGTTCCTGATAATATTTGGCCTCACCTAGGGCATCCCGTAACCAGGATAGGGGCACTATCTATGGTGGCCCCATCGGCCTCAGCCCCTATACCTGTCCTGTGGGACCCTATCCTACCCCTACCTATGAACTGGGACCTTGTCCTAGTGCCTGTGGAGGTGCCATCAGTCCTGCACCCTGTGCTTGTACCTACACCTGTATTTCCTGAATATGTGCCTGTGCAGTGGCCAACTAGCCCTATAAACCTATAACCTATTCCTATAAGGTGAATACCTACTCATCATCACCCTCTCTGTCTCCACCCTGGGCCATCTAGGCTGTAGATTGGCCACCTGCGCATGCAATACAACCACCTCTGCCTCCGATGCTGCTAGCTACCCTTGTACCATCCCCAACTATGTAATCAGGGTCTCCACCTACCCCTGTAGGGCATCTCTCTGCATAGTGATAGTGGCTAAATTTGGCTTCCCTGGCTTGGGAGGTACTACTCATAGATGGGCTGCCCACCACTATATATACTTGTCTGTCACTTCGGCATCATCAATCCACCGGTCTAAAATCAACTCCTCCTATCCAATAGGTACTATAGGCTATGGAAGTGGTAGTGGTCTCTCCACATCATCTCTCCAGTACTCTGGGAAGGGTGGTGGTATATCCTATAGTAATCCAAACTACCATTTGACCCTGCCTACTAGGATCATCTCGTGCTCCCCTACAAGACGCCCCTCAATCCACCTGTAAATCTATAATCCCTCTCCTACCTCCACCATCACCAAATGACCTCTCTCTCTCTCCAACCAATCAATAAAATCCAATTGATCCAACCTTGCTCGTGGATCCACCTATCGGCCAACTATCACTAGCCACATGGCTCACCAACTCAGTCCTCAGTCTCACTCTGTTACTTTCCACCTTTTCCTCTCTCTCTCTCTCTCTCTTTTCATTTTCCCTGATTCGATAAAAGACAAATGATTTGAAAAATATGGCACTTGTTCTTTTTATAACCTATCTGACTTGATCAGTGATGGTTTTACCTTAACCGACATCGGTCCTATGCCCTAGCTTACTGGGGTTGGTCCGTCGTGACCGGAATTAGTTACTTTACACCATAATCGATCATCCTGCTTAGTCTTTTTCCTATCCCCTACCCCCAATTTTTTACCTAAATACTTTTTTACCCCACCCACACCTCACTTGGACACTTCAATATATCCTCTTAACCTTATCATTTACCCCCTCACCTCATCTTCATTCGGGGACTCATTATTTTTCCCATACCTCGGCCTTGCATGTGCCGTGACCTAGATACTTAGACCTGGAAAATCGCTAGTAACCTTTAACCTCATGGGTTCATTATACCTTGTGGCACTTTTACCTATGTTGATGGACATTCTACCCTTACCTTGCCTCTTATCATGATCACTTATCCTGACCCAATCTTTGGTGTACTAGAACATACCTAAACGTTCCTGCACCTGACCTGTGACGTGTTTCCTGACCATATCCTATACCTTGGTTATCAAACTCACTTAAACTTTTTTTGGATAAACCTACCGACCTTAGACAATGTAGATTTTGCCTAATCTTCAACATGGTACCATGTTGTAGTTTATATGTGTGCGTGCATTTGAATGTTACTACCTTTGACCCTGACCCATTACCTAGATTACCTGAGTGGACCTTTTTCCCTTTTTACCCCCATTTCCCAGCTTCATCTTCATCACATTCACCTTTTATCAAACCACTCACTGATTCTACCTTCTACCTAATCAGTTTTGGTTTGAGGGGGATCACCTTCACCCACACATGGGGCAACCACATCTTATTTTTTTCAGCGTCACTTACCAATACAAGTTATGCAACAAAAAGGGGCAAAATGTAGAAACCAAAATTGGGTCACACTCTCCTTGGTCACTCATCAAATAAACACCTTGAACACATTCACCTAACCATGGCCCCCTTCACCCCACTCTAATATTAATTTAATTAATTTAATTCATTATCCTCACAATATTTATTATTTAAATATCCTAATTGGGATAATGCCCACATATCCACCTCACCCTAAGACCTATTCTTAGTAAGTTGCCATAGCTAACTAAGACCTACCCAAACCCTAAAAATCAAAGCCTACATTCCCTCTAACCACATTCCCACATGTTAGAAGGAGGCTTCCATTCTAATCCACGGGGAAAAACCAAACGAGATCCCAAAAAATCAAGGGGATTTGCCTAGTGTAGTAAACCTCAAAAATCCCACCCTAACCAATGCCAGTTACCCTAAATTTTCGTCGGTTAACCCAGAACCATCTTTGGTTACCATTTAACCCCCAAAATAACCTTATTTCGAGGTTGGCACATTGTTTAGAGGTTGGTACATCTTCTTAGAACAAGTGACAAGACCAGAGCTGCATGCAAGTAGAACCAAAATTAGTACACACATCAAAGCATCCATAGCCAACACTGGAAGCAACCGCAGAGCCATTTGCCTTAACATGAGCATTTAGGGAAGGACCAGTACCACACCAAGTTCTATCCATTTGATCACTTACCATTGCCAACAAGACATTAAGCTTGTACAAAAAGTAGTTCCTCAAAGCAAAAAGGAAGCTCTCATGATCATCTGTGGATCCAGAAGTCATACGCGTGCAACAACCTATAACCAGCATCTAAACAAGTATTCCTCCTAGCCCTTTACCCTTATCTGTTTTGTCAACATTCGAAGAAGCACTCTAGAATCAAGTGAAACAAAGATAGTTGGGTGTGAAGTAAGAACCGCATTTACACGGAGAATAAAACCTCATTATATTAGGAGGATAGGTAACAATCTTATACCTCGGTACACTGGAGAAGGAGACCTTATGGTATTCTTGTGTGCTATGGAGGAGAGGTGGATGGATCAAGTGGAAAGAAGAAATATGTTAGTGTATACCCTACACGGGACAACAATGCGCTGGTGGATGGTTCACAGGGATAATCTCATAGAATGGAATGAAGTCAAAATTTATTTAACCACTCGATTCTTTAGGAGTAATGCACCTACTAAAAATTTTATGTATCATGGTAATCAACCTATTCAGCACCATGTTTAGTAGTGTGAGATACTCTAGATAGAGGGGTGGGAAGATTTACCACCATCAATTTGGGTGCACAAACTGTATTCCACTTTAAAAGGTTGCACACGAGCTTGGTATGTTTATGCAGAACTGTATAGGAAGACTGGAAATTGGCAAGACTTGATTGTAGGAATGACCCAAAATGTTGACTACTTCTCTACTAAAGCTATGGTAGAATAGGCATTAAGGGTTATAAAGCGCTTAACTATGGGAGATAGTGCAAAGGATGAAGAACTCATTCATGTATTATTTGGTGAGGTAGGCTCAGGATTGTGTTTCGATGAAGTAGAAGAGATAGATGCCACACTACTTAAGAATGATTGTTGTGAGAAAGAAAAAGGAAATATGGTCTACATATTGGATGATGAAGTATAAATTTTGATATAGATCATTCATTAGGTATGCATGAAGTGTTAGACAGTGCGGATAAAAATGTGTGCACCTATCATGAACCTATGAAGACTAAGAAAGTGAACAATGGCATGGATGTTAAACCTAAGGAGGAAATAATTGGAGATTATGGGTCTGATTCTAAAGTGGCAAAGATAATTGAGTTACTACGGGATTTCTAAGACTTATTCCATAGGGGATACCATGAGTTAAAGGGAGTGCATGATTCATTAGGAGAGATGAAGATTAAGCTAGAGGAACATGCGTGCCTGGTCAGGATGGGACCTTATAGGATGAACCGTAACTTGTGCATAAAATTTAAGGAAGAAATTGACAAAATTTTACAAACTGACATCATCAAGCCCCTAGAGGAATCAAAGTGGGTTAGCCCTATGGTAGTCACTATAAATATAGATGGTCAGATTAGGATTTGTGTGGATTACAAGGAATTGAATGTTGCATGTGTGATTGATCCTTTTCCTACACCTTTCACAGAATAAATATTAGAAGGCGTTTAAGGGCGCGAGGTTTATTCTTTTACAGATGGACTCTCCGGGTATCAGCAAGTTAGAATTGTATAAGAGGATCAAGAGTAAATAGCTTTCACAACTGAATGGGGAATTTTTTCATATAGTGTGATGCCCTTTGGATTTAAGAATGTGCCTACTGTATTTTCATGCATATTTTTTCAAGCATTCCGGGATTTTATTCACAACTTCTTGCAGGTTTACTTGGATGATTGGACAGTGTATGGACTTGTTAAGGATCATTATGACAATTTGCACTTAATTTTTGAAAGATGTAGATAGTTAAGCATCTCTTTAAACATCAAAAAGTGTGTGTTTACTATGCATTTTAGAACTATGTTAGGAAACATCATTTGCAAGGAAGGGTTGTTAGTAGATCCAACTAAGGTTACAGTTATTGTGAGCTGGGAGGAGCCTAGTAGTCAGAGTGAGGTGCGTGGATTCTTAGGCCACATAGGGTATTACAAAAAAAATTATCAAAGGATATGCAAAGATTTATGTGCCCCTAGAAGAGTTACTCAAAGGAAAAGGAACATTCTAATGGGGTGAACCAAAGCAACACACATTTGAGGAATTGAAGGATAAACTTACTACAACACCTATTATATTTTTTACTTCATGGAACCAACCATTTCATGTACATGTGGACTACTCCAGCACGGCCATTGACTCAGTGCTAGCTCAACATAGAGAAGGTATTATAGATCATCCTATTTTTTTGCTAGTAGAAAGTTGACTCCTATAGAACATAATTACACAACTACAGAGCACGAGGCCTTATCGATAATTTATGCATTGCATAAATTTAGACAATATCTACTAGCAAAACCCTTTTTATTTTATACTGATCACATGACATTAAAATACTTGGTAAATAAGCCCATTTTTCAAGGGCACATATGTCAATGGGTGATCTTATTCCAAGAATTTGATTTCACAGTTGTGGTAAAACTAGGTAAAAGAAATTTTGGCTCAGACCACTTATCAAGGATTCAGTCAAGGGAGGATACACAGACAATTGAAGATATAATGCCAACAACATAGTTGTATACGTTAAATCAAATGCCTCCAAAGTTGGAGGACATTGTTTTTTTTTACGCACAGGTATGATGCCAGAAGGAATGAAATCCTTAGAGAAGAAATAACTTATAATTTGTATGGCACCCTTTATGTTGATCAGTGGATATTTATACAAACTAGGCCAAGATGAAGTATTGTGTTGGTGTGTACTAGAACATGAGCACACAAATATCATGGAAGAATCTCATGATAGTATTACAGGTGGGCACTATGCAGGTGACGCCACCATGCGTAAAATTCTACTCACTAGATTATGGTGGGAGGCCCTATATAAGGATTTTAAAGATTATTGTAAGGTGTGTGATCATTGTCAGTGCCTTGGTAAACCTGGGTAAAGAGATGAGATTCCCTTGAGACCTATTCCTAGTGCAGAGCCAATTTAAAAATGGTTTATGAAATTTTTGGGTCCTCTTTCACCATCCATGAGTAGAAATGGACCGTGTTATATCATATTACACCAAAGGATTGTACAGTAGCTACTGCATCCAGTTTCTTCTGGGAAAATATTCTTACTACATATGGATGCCCACTAAGCTTAACAAGTGATAGGGGCACACACTACTTGAATGAGACAATCAGGATATTATTGGATGAATTTATGGTTGTGCAACTTAATACTATACCCTATCATCCCCAGGAAAATGGTACTGTTGACACCTTTAACAAGATATTGATCCATACCTTGACAAAAAAATTTGGTGTTGGAAGGAAAGATTGGGATGATAAAGTTTATGTTGTGCTTTGGGTGTATAAAACAACCTACAAGAGGTTGAATAAGGAAACACTCTTTCAGTTGGTGTTTGGCACAGAAGCGGTTCTTCTTATGGAATTCATGTTAGCTTCTTTGTGTACCACGCACATTAGAGGTCTTACTGATGAACATGCATTAGAAGAAATAATTGACAAGTTAATACAATTGGAAGAGAGGTGCACCATAGAAATTTAGAGTTAGAATCAGGAAAAGGCCAGGCAGAAGTCATGGCATGACAGACACATCAGGGACAAGAAGCTTGAGATTGGACAGATGGTACTTCTTTATGATTCTAATTTTTTGTGCCATCAAGGAAAACTTAAGGTGCATTGGTTGCGACCGTATGTTATCACTCATATACTTGAATCAGAAAATTACCAATTAGAGGCACTTGATGGAATACGGTTACCTGGTTACTTTCAACGGGAGTAGGTTGAAGACCTACTATAAATAAGTCTTCTTGGTGTTTGTAATAAGGTAGTGTTTCCATTTAGTATAGGTTTCCCTTTATGTATTTACTTTAATTTATTTCCTTCTTCATCGCTATGTTTTTTCGCTTTAGTTTGGTGTTTTATATAATAAGCTTGTTTTCACGTTAGAAGCTAATTAAAATCTGAAGTATTTTTATGCATAGAGGACTCCACATACCATTGGTGTGGGGTGGTTGTTATTTGTTATTCACAAATGGGTACACATGAGAACAAACTGTTACATGTGTTATTCAAGCATGATAAAGAGATTGCTTCTAAAGAAAACCATAGATGGAAATGAATGAAGGGACAATATAATGTGAGGTAAGCAATGGCCACGGAAACTACAAGGGGAGGACACATTAATAAGGTAATTCGATGCATGGAAGTGCATAGAAGAGAATCATGTAGCTAGAGGGTAGGAAGGCATGCTAGAATGTTATAGCTAGGGCACGAAAATGTATCGCACAAAAAAATTTAAAATTGTCAATTAATGAGAGGATTTTTAGTAGGTGAAGCAACAATAAATGCACTAAATTTTTCAAAAAATATATAAGGACATGATGTGGGCTCATTTTTACCTTTAAAATCACAAGTGTTCGATCGAGATAAGTGCAACTAAGCCAAGAAAATTGTGTTAAGGTGTGGAGAGTTGTGAAACCAGACGTGGAGAGCATATTTGTGCACAAAAGTGGTTTGCGTCCCCATTGGTGAAGGGTTTGAGCGTAGTAGAAGCATTGAGAAGGAGCTAGACCATGTGATTTCAAGCTAGGTTTTGAGCTTACTTGATACAGAAGAAAAAAGGTGGGATTTTTCCAATGGCATGAAAGAAATCACCTGCAATAGGCACAAAAGGAAAGAAAAAGGTGGAAGTTGAGGTTATAATTACTCCCGAGAGAATTTTTTTAGAGATGCAATACCTAGAAGGGGTAACAGTTGGATAATATTGGGATTCTCACATCTGTAGATACAAAGTAAGTGATTACAACCACTGCACCACTGATAAAAAGGGAGATTTATATGCTTTGTTGAATAAGAAGACCAACAAGTGCACGTTGGAAGATATTCCAGTGTATGACGACGCTGGGGAGAAGTTGCTCAAATAGGTAGGAGTTTATCAGTCGTATAAACTCCTATATTTTGGAAAGCATGAATATTTATGCCAATGGCTTATGAGAAGATTCCATGAGGAATTTTTCTATTTTTTTGGATGGAGGGTAAGGATCACAACGTCCCTAATTGCTACATTGGTAGGATTGAAGGGTATATGGACATATATTATTAGTGATCTGACTGATAAGGAAACTGTTATAGCCACCAATAAGGAGTTGGGGTATACCAAGGGTCCACATGGAATAGACATATAAAAATTAAGGAAGTACCCTGTAGTGCAGGCATATGCACATCTTCTCACCAAGCTAAATGATCAAGAGAGATGGTCCCAGGTAAACACCATGTGGCTTCATATTGTAAAGAAAATGTCCCAAGGAGAAGCGTATAACTTAGCAACATATATTTTAGAAACCATTATTGAGGATGAACACATAGGTGAAAATATAATTTTTGGTGCCATCCTCTTATCTCTTGTATTTGTAGAAATTAGAGTGCCATATGGGCCAAAGAACAAAATTTGAGAATACCCCACTAAGAAAAATTCCCTCATATAAAGGTTCGATAAATATTTATGTGAAGGATCACTGAGTGGCCCATTTAAGCAAAGGAAAGAAATGTGGTATGACCGAATTCAAACAGTGTTTGAGGAGGAATTGTGCATTCCAAAGGAACTACCTTCGGTAGTAGGAAAGGTAGTAAATTTCACAGTGTATCAACATTTCTACATCACATGGTTTGCCATGAAGGATGGGACATGGATTCCATGGTGAAAACTGACCTATTCCTTTGTAGTACGCTACTTCGAGACCTTATTTTACAGTTTTAATGATGCACACCATCTAAAATTCAATGCAAACAAGGTAGATTGTGACTACCACACTCTCAAGAAAACATGTGTATATCTAGGTTGGTTTGCCTACATTGAGAGGGACATTTCAAATGTCCTAAATATAAAGCCAGTAAGTTTGGATATTGGGGATAGTGGAGCTGCACTCATATATTTTCAGCTCAAGCCTAGGATGGAGAATAACAAGTATGTGGAGAATTATTTCATGCTCTCATGGCCACCTAAGGGAAAACACACAATGGAGAATGTGTCAGCTCCAAATCCTACAACGACAATAGAGATTTATGAGGAATAAGAACATGAGGATAGTGGAGGCTTAGAGCATAGAGGCCATAGGCAACCCACATACAAAGTAGAGATTGAGCATGTAGATAATCCACTACAAGTATAAGAAGGAGAAGAGGACTTGGACATGGATGCAGTCCCTGACGAGTGCAGTTCAAGAGGGTATTTAGAAGAACTATGAACCAAGGCACAGGAAAATCACATCCTGTAAGAAGATCACCTCGAATATCTCCTTAGAAAGAAGCACCTGAAAAAAAGAGAAGAAGAAAGCTGAAGTTATATGAGGAGGTGGAGGATTCCGAAGAGAGCACACTTGGAACCCCAGTTCAACCAGAAGATGTGGAGGAACCCAAAGATGAATAAATGAAAGATGAAGAGGAAGGGTTGAAGGAAGCAGAAGAGACAATATAAGAGTAACCTAGCATGTAGGCTACTACTCAGGTAGAAGAAGGACCAACTCCAAACCTTGGTGCTCAAGTTTCTAAGGGTCCAAGAACAGAGAGAACAAGTTCATAATATATTGTGCCAAGTATGGGTTATCCCGAGGACACAAGCAAAATCATCTACACCCTGTTTCAAAGTAGAATAAAAATTAAGGATTTGTATGGATGGGAGCTAATGGATCCAAACATGGCCACCATGTGCAAAAGGAAACAATTATCCTAGTCCATGCAGACCCATATGGATGAGACAGATTTTGATGTATGTGAGCAGTATTGTGTATCAAGGAGAGTGAAGAAGGCACCCCCAAAGCATACACAAGATACTAAAGCCTAATCTAATGAATGATGAGAAGGTGAGAAATACCTTGGTTAAGGTATCTGTAGAGGTGGTGTGGAGGAATATTGATAAGGCTACCACCATTAGAGCACTAATTGAAGATAACAAGGTAAAAATTGTAGAAATAGTGCGTTTAAAAGGAGAGAAGGACCTAGAACAAAAAAAGAATGAGGCCTTCATTAGCATGGTAGAGGAAATTGGTGATTATATTTTGAAGGCAAGGCCTCATCCTAAACCAAAGCTACCTGAGAAGTTTCCTTCTGTTATGCATTATGTGCGTGCTTTGGTTGATTTTGTGTTGGAAGAAGGACCAATTCGAATGTCAGCACAAAAGGATCCTGAATGAGAAGCAGAAAGAGAAAGGGCCTTCGTGGTTAGGAAAATTTCAAATTATGAGGCATTGCTCCAAACGTGGAAGTATGAACTGAAGAAAACTGACCAAGCTCTGAATATTTTTGTGGCACCAGAAGCAGTGATAAGAACCATAACTCTAGTTGAAGATAATGAAGTTATGAAGGCCATGGAAGATGAGACACTGGGATGCATAGAAATATTGGCACTAGTGAAACAAAAGTGTGAAGCCCTTGCAACAGCCCAAGATCCACATAAGGAGAGGATAGATGAGATTGGGAAGCTCATAGCGTAGAAGATGGATCTTCTGGAGGAAATGATGAAAGGTATGGATAGTATCGTCTAGGTACTTCAAAATGAGAATGAAAATATCACGCAGGATGAACTAGATGCCATAGCCATAGATATTCCTAGAAATACAAGGACACCACTAGATGACTGGAAAACATTGGAGGTAGAAATAAAACTTGAATATCCAGAGTTGATCCTCCCAGTTGAAGATGGGGGTGCTATAGGGTAAAGGTCTATTCTTTTGCACAGTGATTCTTTACATTCTTATTCTTTATTATTTGGGAACATCATAAATAATCCCCATTATCGGGATGACAATGTACTTTAGTGTGGGGTAATGTTGAGTATACATAATATTGTGCTAAGGAGAAGACACACAAAGAATTTGTGCGTGGGAAAAGGTACATTTAAAGGCATGAAATGATAGGAAAGGGAAACATGCGCTAGGATAGTTTGATTCAAGAATTAGCCATTTTCATGGATATAGGCTATTTTTGGAGATAACGTGCGGAGCACACATTGGGATGGAGACTTACGTGACATGCAAATTGTATTTTAGGAACGAGCGGTTGATAAGTTTTATGGATGGTCTAGACTAATGATATGATTTATTCTATCAGTTAACTATAGGACATCTATTATTAGCGCACTTGCATGTGTGCATGTTATTGTAAAGGCACATGACTATTATCAGCATGCAACCTATTTTGAGAAGTGCATAGGTGGTGAAGGAAAATTCCCCACATCTATAATTATGTATTGAGCTATGTAATTTAGAGATATTGAGTGGTGAGTTATTGTAGAGTTGTGTTGTTGGATCTGATGTGCTGATTCGTTATAATGTAAGAAACTTTTATGATTTACTGTGTTTAATATAATGGAGTATATTGGCTAGATAATGGTGTTAAACATGATTAAACTAGTTCTAGTATGGTTAATCTTGTTATAGTTATTGATTAATTCATGATTCACTAAGATCTAGATCTAGATTATGCATTGTGGAATGTTTATGTTTATTTATGGATTTGAGTATGTTTTATCCTCATCACACTAATATCATGCACAAGCAACTCTAAAGAGGGACCTGCTACCTTTGCATGCTTTGGGTGAATGCTCAACTCAGGTTGGGTGATATTCCAGTGTGCCTAGGTTATTCATGGTAGATTCTAGGCTACATCAATAAGTTTTCCATTAAACATCTTAAGAAATCATTAATGTCCATTTAAAATATTATGGATTTTTTTAGCTTCTTAACACAAGTGAGTACATTGGTACTATTTCAAGTGATCATGAAATATCTCATACTTCATTTCATACCATCATGACTTGGTCATACATCGATGTTACCTAACCACGTAAGTATATGTCACTACTGTTAGAAGACAACAACCTTTATCGAATTGTTTCCATCATAGATATACTAAGTCTTTCTTTAAAGCGTAGGTTATATTTTACCCTCTCAACTTCCATAATTCCTTTTATTATGGGTAATGTCATGTTCTCTACCAATGGATCATGGTTCCAAGGTTAACCATACACATCATAATTTTCCTTATTACAAATAACATGTTTGAGCATTTTATGTTATATGGAAACACGACACTTCATAACCATGACATGACAACTAAAGTATACTTAAGAGGGCTTCCATAGTTTTACGTAGTGTTTCAAGGTGTAGTAGACATACTAAATGCCTTATTACGATCATATCATAATTATAAAAACATGTTACCATGTTAAATTATCATACATGTCATAAATCCACTTAGGGAATAGAAACTTTTAGTGGTGAATATTCGTTAATTCACGAATATTCTGGTTTTTTAAATTTGAAAATGGTGAATTTTTTTTAGTGTAGGTTATTATTTATCCTTTTATTTATTTATTAGGATAATTCTTACACTTGTGTTATCCCTACACTTGTTGGGTTAGCTTGCTTAGGTGTACTATTTGTGTGGAGTTAGCTTACTAGTCTTTTGGAGATAACTTAACTACCAGTATCAATTAGTGGGAGTTCTTCACCACTGATTTAGGTAGTAGTTGCATTTCCCTCCTCTTATATGTACATATTTCTTATTGAATAATTCAATTCATTCTATTGTAATGTATTGAGCATTATGGATTATGATGGGTTTCCATATATGGTATTTTAACTCTTTTGTCTTGCAAATATAATGTGGTGTGCTATTATCATCTGAGATCACGGCTTGGAAAAATATTCTTTTCATTCCTTTCATGGTATCAGAGCTATAGATGATGTAGACATCCATCTGTAAGTTTTTCTTTACAAGCAAGGGTTTATTTTTTCATGTATTTGGAATTTGTTAGCAATTTTCTGCAACATACATTTTTATGCAAAACAGAATGTAGAATTGGATTTGGAAGGTGCCAAAACCCTAGAATCGACTGTAAACTTGACCATGTTTTGAGACAGTCAAATCTGGGTGCATTCTTTTATCCATTAGATATAAGTGTGTACCTTCTGGATGCATTCTGTTACCCTTTGGGTATTTTGGTTTTAGATGCAGTCTTTTATCCACTAGACGTAGATCTGTACCCTATGGGTACATTCTTTTATCCATTGGATATAAGCGTGTAACTTCCGGATGCATTCTTTTACCCTCTAGGTATTTCGGTTTTGGATGTAGTCTTTTATCCACTAGACACAGATTTGTACCCTATGGGTGCATTATTTTATCCATTGGATATAAATGTGTACCTTATGGATGCATTCTTTTACCCTCTAGGTATTTCAGTTTTAGATGCATTCTTTTATCCACTGGACGCAGATCTATACCCTATGGGTGCATTCTTTTATCCATTGGATATAAGCGTGTACCTTCTAGATGTAGTCTTTTACCCTCTAGATATTTTGGTTTTGGATGCAGTCTTTTATCCACTAGACATAGATCTGTACCCTCTGGGTGCATTCTTTTATCCATTAGATATAAACGTGTACCCTTTGGATGCAATGATTTACCCTCTAGACATTTTAGGTTTTGGGCGCAGGCTTTTATCCTTTGGTCACAAGCATGTATCGTGTGGATGCACTCTTTTACCCTTTGTACATTTGGATGTCACATGTACCTTTTAAAAAGATCATCATTAAAATATTATTTTAATAGCAAAACCTTGTAGAGCTCATAACTTTTGATCCGTAGCTCAGATTAAGGTGATATTTTGTTTGAAATTGTGTATTTTTTTGATATTTGCACATTGGTGACATTTTTATACACGTATTTCAAATGTAAAAGGTACCGTTACTCATTGTAATATTTACATGCACTCAATTATAAAGTACCAAATTTGGGAGGGTGTTGTGATCACTTGTAGATGCAATTTCAGTTGAGCCCGATATCCTAAAATTTTGGGTATTGCATTCTTGTATCTATGGGTGTATACATTTATATCTCTCTTATTTGTTGAGATATTTTAGATCTATATTTTCGACACTTTTTTTTGACATAGTGACAGTCCCTCTTGTGGGGGAGCTATTCTGGTGGAGCCCATTTTTAGTTTGTCAGTGTTTAAGTAGTTGATTTTGGCAACTCATACAGATATGTGGTATCACTCTACTCATTCAGTAGTATGGGAGGGTGTGGTGTTGATACTGCTTCTTTGGGTTTCATGTCCTTGCCTTGTTATCTTGGCTTTTCTTGGATCGCGGCACTCCTATTTATTTGGATCTCGTGTCCTTGCCTTGTTGCCTTGGTTATTCTTGGATCATGGCACACCTATTTGTAGCAGTTGATCAAATTATGTTTGATGTTTTTCTGCATTTTTGACATCACTCTATTGACAGTCTCCTTACATGGAGCTATTCTGGTGAAGCCTAGTGTCAGTTGTTTTTGAGTTATATGATTGAGCAGTGGATTCAGACCATAGTGTGCACCACACTTCTTCAGTATTGTATGAGTTTTTGGAGCCGAGCTTCTGAGGATATCTTGCAGCAGGATTTTTCTCTCTCTACTTTGTTATTACTGGTTTTGGGTACCTTACGGTGTCCAATTTTCCTAGTTATTGTACGTGGGTACCTCATCAAGCCTTGTTGCTGGGACCCACCTTCTTTTCCACCCACCTAAACTACGCTTACAGGAGCGTGTTAGTGTAGGTTATTATTTATCCTTTTATTTATTTATTAGGATAATTCTTACACTTGTGTTAGCCCTACACTTGTTGGGTTAGCTTGCTTAGGTGTACTATTTCTGTGGAGTTAGCTTCTCAATTATGTTGAGTTAGCTTACTAGTCTTTTGGAGTTAACTTAACTACCAGTATCAATTAGTGGGAGTTCTTCACCACTGATTTAGGTAGTAGTTGCACTTCCCTCCTCTTATATGTACATATTTCTTATTGAATAATTCAAGTCATTCTATTTTAATGTATTGAGCATTATGGATTATGATGGATTTCCATATATGGTATTTTAGCTCTTTTGTCTTGCAAATCTAATGTGGTGTGCTATTATCATTTGAAATCACGGCTTGGAACAATCTTATTTTCGTTCCTTTCATTTTTAAGGTACAAGTTAGGACCAGTTCACCAAAATTTTCTAGGGACAAGTTAATTTTAGGGATCCATTTTCCATTCCTGTAAAATAGAAATTCACAAAATTCACAAGAATGTAGTTATTTAGTAGCACATTTTAATGCTACCAATCGAAAACATAAAGTATGTTATTGGTTGGTAGCATAAAAAAATTTGTCGGCCGATAGAATTTTGATGTTGTCTATTGGGTATAATTTTTTATGCTACTAGCCGACAACATACTATATGTTGTCAGCTGGTAGAATAAAAATATGCTACCGACCGGTAGCATATAAAAAATATACCTTCTGGTAGCATTTAATAGTGATGTCATGATCTCTTGATATTCACCATTCGTGCGAAAGATATTTTTCCTAGATTTTCCAAATATTTTCAAAGGTTTTTTTTAGAGGGACCCTTAAAATTTTCCCTGACTAAGGGAGGGTTTTAGAATATAACATGTTATAATCTAGCAAAGATCTACATATATGACTTATAATTATAACTCCTTCATAACTCATGGATATACTAAGGGAGGGTTTTAGAATATAACATGTTATAATCTAGCAAAGATCTACATATATGACTTATAATTATAACTCCTTCATAACTCATGGATATATTTCAATTCCATCGTACTTGATTACCTCAACCTTCTCAAAGTTGTTTTTTATAAGGGCAAGAGTATGATTTACATTACTTCATACTTAAGAAGATATGTTAAATATGTTATTCTTTCTTATCTTCCTTCTATGCCATACTACCTTACCATATTATTGTTTGCTATGTATACAGACATAATGACCTTCTATACTAAGCTATTCATTTACTCATATATACTTAATCATCTTAAGGAAGTTGAGATCACAAAAACATTGTAATGAGTCACATTTAATTCATACTCAGATAAAGAGTTCGAGTAAATAGACACGATGGTCCTTATTTTATACCATTATATATATATATATATATGCAATTAATTATTTGTAAAGGTATTCTAGGAAATAACATCATATAATAAATATCAATCCTACAGATCACTAGGCTACTAACAAAAGCTCTATACCATTCATAAACACAATCATTAAGATCCTTTCATCATTTGATATTTCAAGATTTAATACCTATTACAAAGCTAAAAAAATTCTATCAAAAATGGATAATTATAAATTAGGCCCAAAGACCTTTTCATTCAATCACAAGGAAAACTTTCTCTTTTCATCAAAAGTTAGTACAATATTTTCATGGACATAAATAGGTACAAATAATAAAGCAATCCATCCTTTATTTTATCAACTCAATATTCCCCTTAAACCTGAAATTAGAAGCATTATACATATATATACAAGGTCATTTCATAATAACTAGAATGAAACACCCATTCTTAATATGTTGCATTAGTATGGAATCAAGAGTAAAAATTTTCTATTTACTTCCTTTATCTAAAATGAATTGCATATGGAATTAAAATATTGTACTAAAACTCTCACAAAATTACTCTCATCAATAAGTAATCACAAATTCTTCACAACCATTCCTTTGATGACTATAATGAAGTAAGACATAGGATTATACTTTTGAAAAGATAATATAGTAACCACGATGATTATAATGCAGTAAGATATAAGAATATATTTTCCAAAATATATCATGGTAACTGTTGGGCTTGTAAAATAATGCCTACATATAAAAAGTGCATATGATAGTGGTGCAAAAGAACAGGGCTCGTGGATGGGTGTGAAAGGTTAACATAAGTGTGGCTTGAGGTTTCACACCCAAAGAGAGAAAGTTCAGGACAGCCATTTATTTTAGATCAGGATAAAAATAGGATGGAGTGTAGAGCAGGAAAGGAAAAATCATGAAGACTTCGTGACTAAGGAAATTATATTTTTGTAGAAAGAAGAAGATCAAGATACATGCAAAATTATATCTATTAATAGGGTTAGATCAAGGTTTATTTGTAGATATAATCTACTATTAGTGAAGCTTGCATGCTTTGTAATTATCTTTGTATGCACACATGGATATGTTTTAGCATGCAGTCTATTTTGAGAGTGCATGGGTGGTAAAGGGAGAGTCCCCACCCCTATATATATGCAGTGATTTATATTGTTTAGGATGATATCATGTTGTTTTAAGTTGTAACAAATTTACGCTATTAGAATGATTCGTGCGTATGACTTTTTGATGATATTTGTGATGTATTCAGCTTCTGGTTTGTGATGAGATAATATAATGGATATTTTTGGATGGATATTGATTACTGGTGTCTCTATTCATGGTACCTATGTGGTAAATCTAATTGTAATAATGATCTGATCTAATATTTTATCTTATTATGTGTGTTTCCAAATTGAGCTCATGGATGTGATTATTCTGATGGAATATACACTTTGATTATGGTTATTATGAATATGCATGCTAACACCTAGGAAAGACAGTACCAAAGAGGGAATTGGTAGCTTCTTGTGCTTCGGGTGAGCATTCAAATCTATCTGGATGAAGTGTTAGCACACCTAGGCATCTGAGTATAAAAATAAAGACTACATTTGGTTATATTGTCGGGACCTCTTTTCAAACTGTTTACCACAATGTTGCATGATGATCGCATATTGATTGAATCTTTTGGCCATTGAAGATTGATTAATTTAACAATATTAGTTTTCATGATGATATAGTATTCAACCTGATTTTAATGCACGTGCGTGGGTTAAAGAACACATTTATCATGAGATTTATGAGACATTCTTTTGTTTTTTTCCAATAGAGTTGTATGAGTGGTTGTCAGCCTATGAATTAAAAAAATGGAGTTACAGACCAAGGGTTTGGACTCAGGAAGAGTACCAGGATTTGTTTGATGCAGATGATCCTTGGATGCGTCTTGTAGATTATTGGTGGGTTGGTTTTGTGCGTAGTTATACTTTATAATACATTGTGTCTACATATTCTTGTCCAAAAGTTGCTGATTTTGAATTTTGGAATGAGCCTAGAGGATCTTACATCCACGTTATTCTATTGGTAATTAAGATCTTAATGGTGGTGTTGAGTTTAGACTTCCTGCCCAGGGCTAGGTAAACATACCACTGCACACATGGGTAGGATAAAGTGTGGAGAAAGATAGCAGACCTTGTGGAAGGAAGGTAGAGAGAAGAAAGGTGGCTTAAGTATAATGAAGCACAAAAAACATAATTACTATAGCATAGTAGAATTGAGGAGTCTGTGGAGTTACAGATGAAGATGTCTCGAGAAGGATTTAAATATCACATGGAAGATGTAGAGCTAGATCATCAGGATATCCCCCACTTAGGAAAGCATAGTAGAGAATCCCCTTCATCTTCTAATGAGAGCACGTCAGAGGAGGAAATATTGAGAACTATAAGCATGCATCTAATCCCACTTGGTGACCTAGCCCTTGCATTTGGTGTTCTAGTTCCAGAAGTAATCATTAATCAATAAAAAAGTGTAGGTAATCTAGTAGCTTCAGGAAGATATCACTTTCCTTTGAATACAGAAGTACATCAGAATGCACATTCATCTATGGAAGCATAAACATCATATTTATTTTTTGGAGGCCCAATTGGAGGAATATTTTCTAGCGTGTCATCAGGAGAGAGTGTGGGTGCAAAGAAAATTGGGAACACATCTGGAAGTACTAAAAATTCATAGACTATGGGAGTTCAGTTTAGTACTACAGTTGGGACACAAGGAAATACATTCATTGGTTTAGTGCCCACTACTAGAGGATCAAGTGGATCGGGAGGGTCAGAATCAAGTAGCTTAGGTGGATCTTGTAGTGGAGGAAATACTGGTGGTGGTTCTAGTTCTAGATCTGGAGGACAAGGCCCATATCCCCAATAACCCCAACATCAACCTCATTAATTTTATTATGAAATATCCCTCCACTTTATGGAATATATAGGTATTAAATATGTTGTAGATCAGTACCACAAGTCTACTACGGTGCACTAAGGGAATCACTGCCCCAGATAGGAAGGTGAGTCAATTTGTTACTACTCTTCAAGGGCGCACACATAACTAGTACAGAAAGTATGACCCACATCAAACTGAAGTGGATTATGATGCTTTATGCTCTACATTTCTAATTGAGTTCCATATCTTTGAGTTTGAACATAAAAATTATCAGCGTTCTTAAGGACATTAAGCAAGGATTATTACAAAGCATTCAGGAATATGATGCATTTTATGAAACTTTTTTGTTAAAGCTATCTTATGACATACATCCTAGTCAACATGTATAGTGGGTTTTTGGTGGATTGTTGACTCTATTTAGAAGGGAACTATCTCATAAGACCTTTTTGGATCAATGTGAGGCTTTGGAGGTAGCTCTTCATGCCAAGCTAGTTGGGAATGTGGACACTGGGGTAAGTCTATTTTTAGAGGCATAAATTGCAGCTATGGCGAAATAGTTGGAGAAGCTCTCTGTTAATTCAGCTCATGAGAAGCATAATGGGGTATGGTGTATGGATTGTGAGGTTGAAGTACACACTAAGGATAGTTTCCCTCATAATTCAGTACACGCCATGCTATTTTATTGTGATATTTTTCATTTGTACCATGATGCAAGTAGATGTCCTCTTTTGTAGCGCATGATCTGGAAGAATGTTTCTATGTAATATAATATTTGTAAGACTCATACTCATTACACTGTTGACTACAAATTGATTGATCATATCCATGAATTCATTAAAATTGGGGTGCACCAGACTAGTGTATTGGGTGGATCTAAGGAACAATGAGAACAACATAAAGAAGGGCGCAAGAATGGGGATAACATGAGTAGAGGATTTCATGGAGGATATAGAGGCCAAGGTCATGGCGGTGGAAGAGGAGGATTTCCTAGAGGAATTTGTTATACTTGTGGATCTCCTGGTCATTATTAGCGTGAGTGCCCTCATAATGTGGTTTTCTCATTGTGTGGAAAGCAGAACAAATTTAAAGAATGTCTATAATTATATGAGCATATGAGAAAGCAACACAAGAAAGATAAGGGATTAGTTATGATTAAGATACAACATGTGGATTGAAATCAATGGATGCTAAAGGTTGGACTAAATTCTAAATTACAACCTGTGCTAGTTACCATGCATGCTCGTGACCCTTTGAAGTCAAGCCGGCTATAAAAATTCAAGAATTGATTAATGCCAAGTACCTTTATGTTTCCCGTCAGAAAGAAGTATCCCAGGAAACTATGGATATTATCATGGATTTGCAAGGAGAAATTCAGAGCTTGAAGGAGCATACACACATGAAGGAATAAGAAAATAAGGTTGAACTACCACATAAGGATATCAATGATTTGAAAGAGGTATTTTGAATATTGTGGAAGGAGAAAATAATCCCCTTTTTAGGAGAGTGTTTGAGAGAAAATGTACCATGCACAGGTAATGAGCACGAGAGGAAGATACTTCATGAAAACCTGCCTCCCCATAATCATGAGTATGATAAGGATATTACAATGAATTCAGTCATAGATGGATGGATTTTGAGAAATATTTTGATAGATAAAATTTTGGAAGTTAATATACTCACGTTAGATGCATGGGATCAGATGAGAAGGCCACCATTGTAGCCTTCTTCAAATATTTTATATATGGAAAATAAAACTAGAGCCAAGCCACTTAGAGTGTTAAATGATGTGACTATTACAATTCAGAGATCCAAGTTTAGTAGGGAATTTTAAGTGTTGGAGCTAGCTAAAGCATATAGTTTCCCAGTACTTGGGCAACCCCAGTATTGTGTGAATAATGCATATTTATGCTTCAACAAGGGGTACATTAGCTTTTGAGAATAAAGAAGAGCACATCATTATACCATTGACAGATGCAAATTATGCTCTCTATGTTGATCCTTTGAGTGAAGAAGACTTGAATAGGATATATGTACACATAATCAGATACCTGAGGTAACTGAGCCATCTAAAGAGGGAGTGATAGAGTAGGATGATGCTCAGTTAGTTAGTGATACCACAAGAATTTCTCATGAAAATTGGGTGTATGGAACATATGAAGTGGTTTGATGAGAAGTTAAGAACATAGTTACTTGCATGATTAGGCCACGCATGGTGAGGAATTTAAGTTATAACTAGGTACCTTAGTACATTGGTGAGGGTAACCTTGATTTATTTATGTGCGTCATCAAATCCTAGTAGAAGGATGAGGGTGAAATAAGAAATATGTTGGTTTATGCTCTATGTGGGACATTAATGTGCTAATGGACCAAACACAGATAAAATCTATTGGAATGGTGAAAGGTGATAATCACCTTTTCTACTAGGTTTCTAAGGAGCAATTTACCTTCTCAAATATGTGAATTCCATGATAAGTCCCCTACTTTGCACCATGTCTAGAAATGTGAGAGACTTTGGATAGAGGGTTAGGATGCCTTACCACCATCAATTTGGGTACGTAAGTTCTATAACATCCTAGGATTTTTCATGCATGTATGGTATGTCCATGTAGAATTGACAAGGTAAATAGTTAATTGGAAAGAGATGACCTCAAGTAGGATTCATACTTTTGATTACTTTTCTACTAAACCTCTGGTCAAGGAAGCACTGCAGATTATGAAGTGCCTTACTTTGGGAGACATCACAAAGGTTGAGGAAATTCTGTTCGACATGTTTGGATAGTTGTATTTAGAGGTGCACCTTCACCTTGAAGAAACTGAAGAAGAAGAAATGGTCCACTCCTAGGAAACGAAGGAAAAGGGTAAACTAGTGTGCATGATAGATGATGATGATGAGGATAATAATATGTATGTTGAAGGTACACATGAGGTGATGGATACAACAGATGAAAAGGCATGCACATACCATGAGCCTATGAAAACAAATAATGTTAATATTGGAACAGATGTAGAGCCTAAAAAGGCCATTATTGGTGATTACTGGTTACAGTAGGAAGTGGTTAAGATTATTGAATCCCTGCATGAATTTCATGATTTATTTCTGTGAGGTTATTATGAGTTAAAAGGATTACACCCTTATTTGGGAGAGATGTGAATGAAACTTAAAGAAGGCATGCACCCGATTAGGAAGAGGCCTTACAGGATGAATCATAATTTACGCGTTAAGGTAAAGGAAGAAACTGATAAAATGATCAATTCTTGTATAATTGAGCCCATTAAGGAATCTGAGTGGGAAATTCCCATGGTCATTAATATTTAAAAGGATAGTAGGATAAAGATATGTGTGGACAATAGATATTTTATTACTTCATGTGTCATTGATCCTTTTCCCACCCCTTTCACCGAGAAGATCCTTGAGGCATTACAGGGTGTTAGATCTACTCTTTTACAGATGGATTTTTAGGTTATCATTAAGTCTGCATACCAAAGGAAGATCAGGAAAAGAAAACTTTCACCACTGAATGGGGAAGTTTTACATAAACAGTAATGCCCTTTATGTTGAATAATGTGCCAGTTGTGTTCTCACGCATTATTGTGCAAGATTTTAAGGACTTCATTCTTAAATATTTACATGCATATTTAGATGAATGGATAGTGCATACTTTAGTTAAGGATCATTGTGAAAATTTGAGGCTTATGTTTGAGAGGTTCAGGTAGTTGATCATCTCTCTAAATACTAATAAATGTATCTTTGCAACACCTTTTGGCACTTTTTTGGGGAATATTATTTTTAAGGAAGGGTTGTTGGCTGACCCAACCAAGGTCATTGTGATCTTGGGATTGGAAGAACCTAATAATCACAGTGAAGTGCATGGATTTCTTGGACATATAGGGTATTGTAGGAAATTCATTAAGGGTTATGCAAATATTGACGCGCCCCTAGAAGAACTGTTGTAAGCTAAAGGAAAATTGTAGTGGGAGACATGCAACAGTAGGCATTTGAAACACTGAAGGAAAGGTTGACCACTGAACATATTTTTTGCTTTCTTTCTTAGGAAAACCCATTTCATGTTCATATTGATGCTTTTGGAATGACAATTGGCACAATGATGGTACAACCAGGAGAAGGAATTGTATACCACCCTATTTGTTTTGTAAGCAAGAAGTTGACACCAACTGAACATAATTATACAACTACTAAGTGTGAGGATTTTCCCATTATTTACATGTTACAAAATTTTATCCAATACTTATTGGCAACACCATTTATCTTCTTCACAAATCATATGAAACTTAAGTATTTGGTCAACAAGCATGTCTTACAAGGGCATATATGCAGGTGGATACTACTATTTTATGATTTTTAGTTTACAGTTATGGTAGAACCAGGAAAAAGTAATTTAGGACCTAACCATTTCTTAAGAATAAATTTTCATGAGGATTCGTAGAGCATTGAAGACATAATGCCAAATTCACAGCTCTTTGGATTGAATCATGTGCTCAATAAAATAGAGTACATTTTCATATTCTTACGCATTGGCTAGGCGCTTGAGGGAATGAAGACCTTAGAGAAAAAATAACTTGCAATACGTGCGACACCTTCCCACTTGATAGGTGGATATTTGTATAAGCTAGTTCGTGATGAATATTTATGTCGGTGTGTTCTAGAGCATGAGTGAGAAGCCATTATGGAAGAAGCTTATGGTGGAATTATAGTAGGTCATTATTCAGGAGATGTCATTGTGCACAAAATGGCTAGCCTTTCCTTTGGTGGGAAAATTTGTATAAATATATCAAAGAATATGTCAATGCGTGTGATCATTTCTAGTGCCTTGGGAAGCTTGGATCCAGGGATGATATATGGTTAAGGCCTTTTACAAGTGTTGAGCATTTCAAGAAATGGGATATTGATTATTTAGGTCCTATTTCCCCACCCACGTATAGGACTAGTGCGTGCTATATTATAACCTATACAGATTATCTAACAAGGTGGGAAGAAGCAACACCTGTAAAGGATTATAAAGCATCTACAGTAGAAATATTTCTATGTGAAAACATTATTAGTCGATATGGATTTCCATTGAGTCTAACAAGTGATAGGGAAACACATTTTTTGAATTAGACCATCAGAATATTATTAGCATAATTTATGGTGGCACACCATAAAACCACCCCTTACCACCCACAAGACAATGGAACTACTAAGGCTTTCACCAAGATTATGGGACAAAAAATTGACAAAAACATGTGATGCTGGAAGGAAATATTGGTATGAAAACATTTTTGTTGTACTTTAGGCATATAGGACTACCTATAAGAGGTTGAATAAGGCCACACCCTTTCAATTGGTGTTTTTCACGGAGGTTGTATTACATGTAGAGTTAATGTTACCATCCACGTGTATTGCGCATGCAGGAGGATAAGATGATGAGAAAGTTGTTGAGGATCACATAGACAACCTGATGTAGTTAGATGAACAAGTTATTGCCCATTGGAGCCAAAAGAAAGAAAAGGAAAGACAAATAGATGATAGGCATATCAGGAATAAAATATTTGAAGTGGGAAATATGGTTCTTGTGTATGATTCAAATTTTACGTGCCACCGAGGGAAATTGAAATCTCATTGGTTGGGACCCTTTGTAGTAATGAAGATATTGGAATCAAGCACTTTCAAGTTACAGACATTGGATGGAACTTTATTTCCCTGTTACTTCAATGGGAGTAGGTTGAAGCCCTACTATAAATAAATATTCTTGGTGTTTGTAATAAGGCAATATTTCCACTTACATTAGATTTTCCTTTAATCCAATATATTTAATGTGTTTCCTTTCATTGTTGTTATGATTTTTCAATTTAGTTTACTATTTTATTATAATAAGTGCGCTTGTGCACCAGGAACTAATTACTATCTATTGGATTCATGTGCAGAGGACCGTGCATACTTTTAGTGTGGGGTGGATCTGAAAGAAGAAGTGATTGGTTCATTAATATAGACTGGTGTGTATGGGAAAAATATTACAGGTGTTTGAAGTGAAGATGGTTTTAAATAGAGTTTCAAATAATTTTTCTCATATTGAAGACCGTGGATGTATGGATGAACGCATAGTGTAACACGAGGTAGGTAACGACGTGGGAAACTAATTAGACAGTGGATAGTTATTTTTGTGTAGGGAAGTGCATGAAAGGAGGTCTATGGCTGAGAAGTATTGGGTGTTCCAGAAGGTTACAACTGGGGAGCAAAATAAAAAGGTGTGATGCACAAAAGAGTGAAAGAGAAGAGTTAATGCTACATGCAGTGGTATTTGAGGATCAATTAATGTGGAAAATTTTGAAAGTTCTATCAAAGGAGCACATGCACCCTATTATTTACCCTACATATTTTGATTTCTCGAGTTGTGGAGTATGAATGAAGGTGAGATGAAATGCAAAGTGTGAAAATCAATCGACCAAGTGCAAACTAGGTAATTTTGGGACACGGCATTACTAGAGCTCCATGTGGAAAGGTGTTTGAGCTAGTTGGGCATGTGTGAAAGGAAATTTTGTGGTGCTAAGGTTTAAAGGAGACATATTTGTATCTTGGGAACACTAGGGCATGGGATAGTTTGAAGCAAAAAAGGAAGTCAGAGGTGCAAGGATAAGGAGTTAAAACATTTACAGTTTTCAGAGCACGTTGTTAGTTAAGAAGAACAATGGCACCAAGGAGAATTGTGGCCATAGAAAGGGAGACTCATAATAGGGGAGGCATCACACGAGTGGTTTGTAAAGATGTAATACCCTAAGAAGGTGATTGAAGGAAGGTCGTGGACGTATCCCAATTGAAAAAATGCAAGATAAGTGACATATCAATCACTATACTGAGAAAACCATGAACAGGACATCAAGGATGATATGACCATTCTGAAGAAAAATTCAGGAGGACTTTTAGATGGGTAGAGGGTATATGGATATTTCATGATTTAAAAGTCTGTTGAGAGAGTGTTGCGAGTGATGCAGTTGTACGAGATTTCCCTTATTTGGAAATTCAAAGTGACTATACCAGTGGCTTATGTCATGCATACACAAGGAATTACTTCTACTTTATTTCTACAAGGATTTGAGATTATCAGATCAAAATTGATTGGGAAGGTGACAAGGTTGTATGACTCTAGTTTGGTGAGTAAATTACAGGTGACCTCTCTAGTGACGATGGATTAGAGGAAATGAACGTCATTGCAGTTAAATATCACAAGGGAGGCCGATAGCTTTCAATGTTGTAAATATATAAGCTGGTGATACAAGGGTAGTGGGGTGCCTGGTCAGTTTCAAACTAGGTGCCTCAGAAGAGGTGGAAGGAGGTGAACAAGAATTGGTTGTATATAGTGCATAAAATTTTGAAAATAAAACATACTACAAAATTATGCAAGCTACATTACAGAAAGCATAGTGGGGGAAGTGATGCATCCAGGGTTGATAAAGGTGAGAAAATAACTTAGGGCAGCTATCTTTCTCTTTGATAGTATTTTGTGAATTTTGGAGTGTCCAGATGGGCTAAAGCAGAAGATGTGGGTGTACCCAATGGAGAATAATTCTTTGGCAAATAAATTTGCATGAAGTTCACTTATGGCAAGGTACAATTTCAAATGGCACTTCCAAGCAACACACGGATAAAAGTGGTATTGAGAGGATGCGTGATAGTTTAGTTGAAGGAGAGTGGCACATCCTAAGGGAGTTTCCCAATGTTTTGGAGTAGGACAAATAGAGTTTTTAGTCATACCAACACTCCTTTTTGGGTTGTATGTAATATGAATATCTGGTGATAAAATACCTTTGTGCAAGTTGGCCTTTTCCTTTACTGCATCGTTATTTTAAGGATTCGGTGAAACAAGTTGCATAATGCACATGGAAGGTGCATATTTTGATGTGGATAAGGTAGATGCATAGATATTCACATTATGCAAAAAACTGTGTGTCTACCCAAATAAGGAGGCATATGTGGAAACAATGGAGTTTGATAATATTGATATCACTCCAGAGGTTATGATTGTGGGGCAACTGATAGATCCCATTCGCCTATGCATGTTTACTTAATGATGATATTTAAAGATGGAAAATGTATTGCGAGTGAGGAATATGTGTCACTTCTAGGTCCATTCGAAGGGTGTAAAAATTTTAGGCACGATGAGGAAGCTCAAGGATTACACCCCCGAGATAGGAAAAGGAGGACTTAGAGAATTTCCTCGAGGGGGAAGAAGAAGAGACAATAAGGGAGTAATGGTGTGTTGGACCAAGGTAAGGAGGAACACTTCACTAGGAGGTAGCACAAGGATGCTGAATGAGGGTATTGGGACTTCATAGCAACCCATGACGTCAAGGTCACGTGAAAAAGACACTATGTAAATCCAAGTGTTGAGAACATAAGAGGAATAAAATCTGCAATTATGTCCCCCTTAGGGATAGTGATGAAGAGAATGGTCATTCAGATAGGGATGTGAACATGATAATGTCTCCACTACGTAGCATTGAGATTACGAGAAGATGAAAGGATAAACATGGTGAAGAAACTATAACTTTCATGTAGATGAACTCAACGTGAGTGTACATGAATCAAGAAGAAGAGATCAAGATTGGGGGGGATACATAGAAATGAGGATATTGTTGAAGCAGTTGACTGGTGGACCTGAGAGTGAAGAATGGGAAAGGAGAATTCAGTAAGCGCATAGAATACAAAACAAAACATTGGTGTGTGTGCTAGTTATCATACACAAGAAAGTAAGAGATGGTGAAGATGCCTAATTTAGGGTATGTCAATGACCCTAGGAAGATTAATTATGTGCCAGGTTCTAGAGCACTCTTCTGATGAAAAAATATATATGAGTAGGCAGTTGATGGACCCTGAGGGTGACAAACGTGTGACACAAGAAAACAATTATCATGGAGTATGTAAACCCACATGGAATCGTCCTGAGTTTGACGTGTGCAAGGGATCTTATGTGCCAGTAGAAAAATGAATAAGGCTCTACATGTATGAGAGACATGTGACGATAAATACCATGGAGTTTTATGATGAGTAGGTGAAACCAATCCCTTAACAAACATAGTTACAAAGGTCATGTGCACTGGAATGTTGATAAAGAGGATACCTTGAGAAATTTTCTTGAAGATAAGAAGGATAAGGAAGAGGAAGTCTAACACTTAACAGGAGGTAAAAGATAAATTAGAGGTAATAGAGAAAAGGATTGTCCTTAGAGATGGCTAGAGGAGATTGGGGAGGAAAATTTGACAGGCACGACCATAGTATGAAGAAAATATATCTGTGGAATTTCCCTCCGCATTTCACTAATTAGGTACTTTATTTCATATTATATTAAAATACAGTGCATACACCAAGTAAGGAAGAACTAGCTATAAAGAAACATATGGATGCTACAGCATAGTTAGAAAGAGTCAAGAAGTAGGTTGTGCGTTGGATAGTTGAGTATGATGTCATACTTGAAAATTTGAAGGATAAATTAAAACTATAAAATTTGGTGTTGAACATGTGTGAAGTTCCAGAGAAAATAACAAAAAAAAGGATGTTAATAGAAGAAAATGAAGTCCTTGTTGGGTCAAAGCATACAAGTGTGTCCCACTTTGTGGCCATAAATATTTTTAAATCTGACTAGTAAATAAATAATTAAAAAATACTATAAAAATTTAAAGAATCAGGTAAATTCTGGATGCCCTGCACCTTGGTATTTATATACTCTTAAAAATGCATGTTTGGTCATTTTATATGTGTTTGTTCATGTTTTGGTTGTCAAACATAGTTTGCTGAAAGTACAAAAACTACAGAAAAGTGGGACACAGTTATATGCTTTGACCCTGTTTCCAAAAATAATGACACTTTAGGATGTGAGGAGAGGCTGAAGTTACTAGCAAAGAAGTGCAATGCACTCAAAGCAGCCCGAGATCCTCATGATGACTGAATAAAGAAGATAGGAAAGATGATAGCATGGCATATTTATTTAATGGATGGAATGGTGTCAGGATTGGAAAATGTAGTACAGGAATTGAAGCACAAGGGAGAGGATATGACTCTCAAAGGAATGGATGAAGTGTTTGGAGATGTTCTTGCAAGAGCAAATAATGGGCTCAGTGACTAGAGTGAATTTGAATCTGACATCAAAAATGAGTAGCATGATCTCCTATTTCCTAATGAATAATAAACACACTAGTGATTTAAATATTATTTAATTTATACAATTCTTTTATTTTATAATTCCATATTCATTATTTATTCTTTGGAGGTATAAGTTGGACAACCCCATTGATGAGGGAAGAAATGATATTAGTGTGGGGTAATATTGGGCTTGTAAAATAATTCCTAAGTATCAAAATTGCATATGATAGTGGTGTGAAAGAAGGGGGTGCATGGATAGGTGCAAAAGGTTGATATAATTGTGCCCTGAGGTTTCGTTCCCAGAGAAAGAAAGTTCATGACTTAGTCATTTTGCTTAGATCAGGCTATGAATAGGATGGAGTGAAGACCGCACAAGGGAAAGGCATGAAGACTTTGTGACTAATTAAATTATATTTTTAGAGCAATAAGATGATTAAGAGACATGCATAATTAGATTTATTAATAGGATTATATCATGGTTTATTTATAGATATAATCTATTATTAGCGAAGCTTGTATGTTTTGTAGTTATCTTTGTATGCATGCATGGTTATTTTTTATCATGCAACCTATTTTGACAGTGCATGAGTGATGAAGGGAAATTCCACATTCCTATATATATGTAGTGATTTGAATTATTTAGGATGATATCATGTTGTTTTGAGTTGTAATAGATTTATGCTTTTGGTATGATTTACGCGCATGACTTCGTGATGATATTTTTGATGTATTTAGATTCTATTTTGTGATGAGATAATATAATGGATCTTTGTGTATGGATATTGATTACTTATGTCTCTATTCATGGTACTTGTGTGGTAAATCTGATCTAATATGTTATCTTATTACATGGGTTTCCAAATTAATCTCGTGGATGTGATTATTCTAATGGAATATACACTTTGATTATGGTTATTATGAACATGCATGCTAACACCTTGACAAGTAAGTACCAAATAGGACCTGGTATCTTTTCATGCTTCGGGTGGGTGTTCAGATATATTTGGATGAAGTTCTAGCATGCCTAGGCATCTGAGTATAAAAAATAAAGACTACATTAACCATAATGATTATAATGTAGCAAGATACATGAATATAATTTCCAAATGATATTATACTAACCACAATTATTATAATTCAGCAAGATACAAGAATATACTTTCTAATAAATTATAATAGTGAAAACAGAGCATTGATCGCATCCAAATGGAAACTTTACATTCCTAGATAATAAGGTGAATATACAGACAACTAGGATACAATGCTTCCCTAAGATTTATATTCCTTATTACTCCTAAGAGGTGTACAAAACCATACATTGAATGGTTAAACAATAGACGAGGGTTTGCATTCATCAAAATCCTTCCTCAAATCACTAATTCCAAAGTAAAGACAAATTTAAACTTTCTAAGGGTAAATTACAAACTAGTTTGACTATCCTAGAGTATATTCCTAGATGGACTTATACTCAATTTACCTTTGTAAATATACATTAACAGAAAATCTTGGGCATACATTAAACTATATTAATATCCAAGTCGAACCTAGAGAACTCAAAATTTCCAAAAATAACTTGCAATAGCACATACCCTATCACATCCTACAATTTCTATCCATTTTTCAAAAGTCATAAGTCGTAAATGATGGGTGGGTTACAAGGGTCGGAGGATAAACTATGTTGTGTAGCTGTGTATGTAGCCACACGTGTATGCATATCCAGAAAAGGATTTACACACCCACTTGTAGTTACATGTATATCCTCGGAACAGTGCTTGTCACTTAGCACTCGTAACATACCTTGCATTCCCAACATATTCTTAATCACTCTATTGATAATATTCCTTTCTTTGCTAAGTATGTGATACGGTGCATAATTGGACTATTAGTTGCGAAAACTTTCATTATGACTATGTTTTCATATGTTTGGGTTTGGTACTATTATTGTGAATAATTATAGCTCAGTACCGTTCATAACATCTGAAGGCATCTAGAAATGGGCTCTACAAGAAAAATGAAGCAAGGTGATAAAACTAACAGGGTAGACATGATTTCATTTTGCATAAGGTTATCAGACAACAAATATGAATGGAATATCTTATTGACACATCTAATTGCTACCTTTACACTCTCCGAGGTTGGTTTTACTACACATGAAAAAATCTGTTTTCATGTACAATGACATAATGTGAATCACATAAAAATATAAACGAAAAATATGTAATTGGCTATGTTGATTCAAGCACTATTCAAAAGTGTTCCAAAGAATTCTAAGCCAATTGCAATATAAATGTTACCTATCCACTATACTCCCCAAATTTCTTGGAAGCCACTATATTGTGAAAGTATGTCTTACTCCTTTCATTAATATGTGGATGTAAATTTTATTACATATATATTGGTGATTTAACTCTCACCAAACTCAATGGTATTATGGCTTGATTATTGAAAGTTTTGTTTAAATGCTCAATCGATCAATGATAGTTATATTGGATTGTATTAATTAAAAAATTGGTTAATCTATTATCTTTGATTGATCATTACACATACCTAGGCTATAATTAGACTATTGTTTTAAGCTTCACTAAACCAAGTTGGTGAGAGGAAAAGATGGCGGTGATTGGAGGTTAAGAGCATGCATGTTATCGATCAATTTCGAGGAGTTGATAAAATTACCATGCATAAGTTTAACATTTGATCAAAAAGATCACATCCACCAAACTTGGAGGGGGAATTTGTAAGAATTAAATAGCTACGATGTGGCACTATAAATAAATACAACATTAAATACTATATGGACAATTTATCAAAAGGGGTGAAGCTTCTTCAAGAAGCTACCTAGCAACAAACTTAGTTTCATTTTTATTTTTATCACTTTGATAAGCACGTTAAAGCTATTTTGGCTTAGTACTATGTATATTAGAGGGAGGGTTGCGTGGTTTTCTGAAGTGAATCCCAAAATATTTTAAGAAAGATTGCATTATTTTAAGATCTCTAAAGTTGCAGACCGTGAGGAAATAACAAAAAGAAAGAAGCTCCTATGGAGGAGTCTCTGCATGGAAGAGGTTTCAATTACCCCGAGCTTGAGAAAAACAAGAGGAAGCCTTCATAAGTTCAGGCATGAATTTTTCTTATCCCTTCTTTACAATTTAACCCATTTCATATTTTTTATTATTGTGAAAATTTACAGTAATTTCTCCCTTGATCTTTTAGTTGGGTTATGGTTGATTCACTACTAAATACTGTTGTATCTAATTGTTATTGTAGTATAATTATTTTTGTTGATTTTTTGAAGAATTCGATGTAATCATATATTGAGGAATTTTTTCTTGGAAACATATGTTGGGTCTTTATGGATTTGAAGAATTCGATACTACCTCCAATCTAGTTATATATACTTTTGTTTTAATAAAATCATGGGTTCAGAATAAATTGTATTACTGTTTGTATCTATACCCAGAATCAATTTATCTTAAAAAGGATAGAGGTTTCACTACTTGAGGAGATTCAAGGAACTTATATTTTACCTTGTGTTCATAAGCTGATCAACAACGATACCCAGATAAGGGTAATAAGATTTCACTTAATACGAATAAATTTGGTAAATGGGTTTTGGGTGCTCATCTTAAATATGAACTTTCCTTTGAATTATGGAAAATATTGATTGTGTTTTGAAGTCCATTCTAGGATTGAAATAAATGGAAATCAAGGGATGTATTTTCAATGGAGTTTTAATCATGGTTATTAAAATGTTGATAATAACGTGAATAATTATGGATTATTATCGATTTGAATAATTCATTTTTCTGAGTGAATCCAATTGAAATAGTAATCCAACCTATTTTTGGGTATTCATGGTGATTATATTTTTATAGGCACCTTTTCAAAAGTCCCACCTTGATCCTCTCTCGGGAATAATAGTTCATGTGGATAAAATGGATGGTAGTGGTAGTTTTTATTCTCCTTTAGTGACTTGTTCAGAAGTGAGACTCTAGTTGAAATGAAGAACATTCGTTGTTAGAGGATTTGTGCTAGATCTCAAGATCAGATAGAAATAATTCCTATTTAAATATGCTACTTAGGCCTTTGTGTTGAATGTGGTTTTGAATCTATTAAACCATTTATAAATGGCTTCCTTGCAAGTAATTAATCCAAACTTTCAATCTGTTGAATCATGGTTGATGACAAGCATATATTTTTATAAGGTAAATTGTTACCTATCACTTTGTAAGATTAAGGTAAGAATGTATCCCAGTCTTCTGAAAAATTGTAGATCTCTCATTTATTGATAGATAAATAGACTAACCTCACTCATTTGAGTGACAAGGCTAGTTAAGGATTTCTTTATAAACTCGTTGGAGGCAACTAGGCCAATAGTGTGCGTAGATCAAACGAGGATTAAGGAGTATAATTTATAAGGTAGGTTGAATTGGCCTATAGCTAATTATATGAAATATTTAAGTTGTAATCATTTGGTAGAGAATGGTTGACTTATTAAAATATTAAGAATGAGAAGAATTTACCTATCTCTAGCAAGTCTTTGGCAGGATTGTCTCATTTCAAAACATTACCTAAGGTTCATTGAAACCTTATAAAACTATGTGATTGTTGTGAAATCGTTTAATTACTTACACTACAACTAATCAGGTTGCTTGGATGAATTCATAACTTTTTTATAAGGTGTTGTTGGCTAAATAAGTAGTCTTTGTCTCATTATATAGCTGAGTATAACTTATATCAGGATGGATGATAGTTTATACCAGTCACTATGAAAGGCTAAGGAAGTCTGGACATATATTTATATTATATATAAGTATGAAAAAGTTTCAATTGTGGCCGCACTTGAAAGTGGATCTTATTATGACTGATTGTAATAGGAAGTATCTCATCTTGTGGTGTTGTATTAAATATTGTACAATACCATATGTTGAGTTATGACATATACTTTCCTTAAAATCTTACAAACTATATCTTTGTATAGCTTATAGTTATATGATAATAAGATCTAAACCTTGATAAGGTATTATTGGACTCATAAGAAATATGCTTATTGATGAATTTATGTTATGGAATCCTATGAACTAAATGTACTTTTACATCAATGTAAGTATGGGCTTACATGGATGTAATATTACTAATTCAACTTTGAATCCTCATGAGTTGGTTGTAATTCATAAGGTTAATTGGATTAAATTGTGGATTGAGACTTTTGTGGATGGAATAATATTAATATAGTGATATAAGTATGGGCTTATATGACGATATTAATATTATTCCAGCTTAGTCATATTTGACTAGATACTTGTGCAAAACGTTTTAATACTAGTTTGATACTAGTAGTTATTGGGGATAATAAGATCGAACACTTGCATGTCTTATTCTACATATTACTTGTAAGCAGTGATGTGATTGGAATAAATACAACTGTAACATTATGATATATATTTACTAGTTGAATAGTATTGTATGGATTAATGCTGCTGACTTGTTGGTGAAATATCATTACCCAAATAAATGAAATGTTAACTATTAACCTTGAGACATGATTCATAAGTAAATGGAGAGCAATGACTCTATTTTATTTTTTAAAAGAAATGAATATTTCAGTATTACTGTAGTTGGTATCAATAAATGATTGTAAGGATTATAATTGTGATTGTGCTCATTTTAATCAACTAAGTAAATGTAATCTAAAAGTAGTTTTTCCTTTAATGAAATACTATATGGTTTAAGGTGTAAATTTGGGGTAAGGATTATTCATGCTAGTTTGTATCAAATTGACTGTGATTCCATTATGCAGGTTATGAGGATCATTGAGTTTGGTAAGAAAGAATTAGTTGGTTAGATTAAATAGTTGTACTTATTTCGTGAACAAAAAAAGGGGTATTCATGTTTAATTTAAGAGAAAGAAGTGACGTGGCTATTGATTATATTCTTGAAAGAAAAGTAAGAAAATGTATTGGATTAGTGTTGAAATGAAATATTTCTTTTGTAGGTAATTGGAACATGTGAGAAATTCTTATTGTAATGGAAGCCCAAAAACTGGTTTAGGAATATAGTGGAGACCCTTCCATTATGTCACCTATGACTGCAAGAAAGAGTCATGTTGTGTTATTTAAAACAAAAGGCTTATTCTATTTGCCTATGAATGAGAAATTTAATGAGATGATTGTTCAATATGTATGAGTTCTTGGGATACTTTTGTAGTGGAATCAATAATGTATTATCAATAAAGTCTAAACAATTGAGATTTGTTGTTACTATATATGACTGTGAAGTAATCACCATGGGCGTAATTTAAGTATAAATGTATATATATTTATGCGTATGATACTTGATTTAAACATTAGAATAACTACTATGAAGTGGATTTATTTAGTAGTCACTAAGATTTTATTATAATAATATAAAGGGAACAAGAATATGTATAAGAATGATCAAAAATTTTCATTTTAAGATGTGATTGATTAAGTAATGATGAATTGTTTAATTAATTACATTGCTTGCAAGGTACCTTGATAGAAGAAAGAAATGGGAATTTAAGGAGTGATTGCATGTAAACAATTACATTGTTGTTTACCCAAATTAAGGGCACGATATAATAAGAGGACATAACAACTTAATATGGAAGTTTGAATATTCAGGAATCAATGTTATGAACAAGATATGGAATTTCAATAAAAGTTGTACCATACTTAATTAAGGTAAAAAAAGAGACTCTCTTGAAGGCTGTAAGACTATATTCCATTATGTGAACTACCAACTGATAGGTAGATAATGTGAAGATAGGCTACTGCCAGTATCTGATAAACACCAAGTACACAATAATGTCTTAGTAAAGATGTTAATGAGTAGGGTAGCTGAATATTATTCAAGGAATGTTGTCTTATCTAGATAGGAACCAATTGCACATTGATAGAGCTACCAAATTCCTTACCAGAATTATTTAAAATAAGATAAAATCAACATGGTGGAATACTATGGTTCCTCTTTAGCAGGAAATAGTGCATTGATTCAAAATAAGATGTTGGTTTATCAACAGAACCAATATGATTAATTTCATAATAATATAATGATACTTATGCATGTATGTTAGACCCAAAATAACATACAGATGCAAGAATGCACCTGGATAACCTGATTCAGTAGAACATATATATATATATATATATATATATATAAAAGGGCTAACAAAAGTAATACAAAGTATCATAGTAATTGAGTATTTATGTAGCCTTGCATGAATACACACAAGGGAAAAATACATCTTTGTTAGTTTCTCATTTCCTTGATAATGAGAGACCATCATTTTTATAGATTGGAAATGAATCATTATAGTGAAATAGTAAAGTCTTGGAATACAGATCTAAGATAGTAAGCTAACTTATAGCTGAAACTGATAAGATAGAAAAGAATGTATGTACTTCAAGGAACTACATTCGACCCATTGGGATACAATGAGGTAGGTCCCTAGGTATGAGACTTAAAGCTAATTATAGCACCATTGATGAATGTTAATCCATATAACTGAACAAGTGATTAAGGTGAAATGACAAGTTCTCAATGACGAGTGTGTTGTCACGGAAAAAAGCATGGCATACATGACTCTGAAACTTGCATGGAAAGTAGTGTAAGTTGTTGATTACACTGTTGGGAATTAACCATGATCTAAGTTGTGAGATGCCAGATGGGAATTCCATGTCGGAACCTAGGTAAAAACTTAGATAGGTCTAAGCTATGAGATGCCAGATGGTAATTCCATAGGTATAAGTTGTGAATTTCTTAGGTAATTCCATGGTGGAACACTTAGAGAGCATCACTTAATTATCATCTCCTGAAAAATGGAAAGACCAAATGATACCTTTGATGTATTGGCTCGTAAAGAGAATTGAGGGGGATCGGGAAGATATGTATACTCTCATACAACTACACATGGTCTATGACATTTATCGGAAATGGATTGCATTAAGGGTTATGTTGGATTTAAATATATGGGTATTTAAATTGTGAAGCATAAAGTTAAAAAAAAAAATCCTAGATAGAAGGTGACAAAAGTGGTTGTTACATTTTGGTATCAAAGCTGAAGGTTACAGCTCTTGGGCGTAATGAGTCCTTACGCTTAATAAAATCTGATTTTATAAACAAAATAAAATGAATGAAGTCTGTACCATGGATAATGAACCAGATCAAACTAAGTTTTGGGTTCGGGGGTAAAAGAGCTAGATAATACTCTAACAATCCTTTGTGACACACTAAACTAGATAGATGCATGAAGCAGTTTGTAAGTGTCAACTTGAGTAGCTAGATAAATAACTTAGGCTGAATATTAATAATCAGCACAAGATTGCTAGATTGAATGAATTGTCTTAATGACAGATTTGGAACTAAAATCCAAAAAGACCTATAAACCCACAAGGGGGTAGGTGGAGTAGATAGCAATGAACTATCTACATGAGTAGTAGTAAACTGAAAGGCACAACAGGCTCGAATAAAATATTGAATAAATGTAGAATCAAAGATATTAAAATAAAAATAAGATAATTGGTTCATCTTCACCCCTAGCCTTTAGGAAGAAAGATAATAGGGAGAGTGAGGAATAAACTGAAATGCTCAAGGGTTTGTAATCTTGAGAGAATAAGATTACCAGATTTATTATAGTCTTTTTATGCACTTTGTGTGCCTTGACAGAGACAAGAAATGAGGAAATAATTTCCAAGGGTAAAATTTATACTCTTAGACCTAAGGAAGAGTTGATACTATTTTTTGTGAATGTGTAGTATATTGTTAAAATTTACTTTCCATTCCTTGATAATCATAAGATCATGAGTTAAAAATTGTGTGTTTAGGCTGGGTATAGGGTGCTGAGACCTAATAGGTTGGTAATAGTAGAACAAGATACAAATCCTACCTAAAATCAGATCTGTAACTGTGTGAACATTAGAAAAAGATAATAAAAGTACCAGTTGCATTTAATTAACTATGTGTTAATGAATAATTATTGTTACCAGGATACAATGTGAGGTGACTTTGAGATGTATCAAGGTATCTAAACCCATACATAATGATTCCTCTAGGTGATATATGTATTTGTGTATGAATTATTAAGAGAAATAGTTTGTGCAACCCTGATATGTTGTGAACTATGGTCTTGGATTGAGGCTCAGTAAATAAAAGGAGTTTTCGACTTCACCAAATTAACCATTAAAATTTGGGAAAAGTTGTATACTCTTCGAATAGATTTGATACGGGGTCCTTGCTCTAAAATATCTATGGTAAAAACCCTCTAAGAATTCATTCTGAACCTCTACTCAGTGGTGATAAGAGGATCCAAATTCATGAAATTAAAGGAATTAGGAATTGTTTGAATCTCTATCCACCTTTTGCATAAGACTGGAGATTATGTAGAGCATATTTGTGTATTACCTTTCTCTTGGTAGAATATTTCTGAGTTTGAGTTGGAAATAAAAAGATGATTCTCAAACATATAGTCCAAGGGATATGTTTTTTTTTTTTTATTAAGGGAAAATAGTTTTGAAGGGACTATATCCTGTATACAAAAGGGCTCAAAAGCTAGATAGCAAAGGTGAGAGAAACAGCCCAGAGAAGGGAAAAACAACCAACCAAAGAGGGCTCAACAGCCAAATATGAAAATTCAAGTGAAGAAAGGATCCAAATGAACAATGATCCAAAAATAATCAGAAAAGATCAAAAAGCAACCAAAAGAGAAACAACATATAAAACTCTACCAAAAAGCAGCTCCAGAACCGCCAAATAATAGAAACTTCGCAGCCAAAAAACAGCAACATAGTAACCCATTACTTGATAGCCCTGTCAATATTGGTCTTGATAGCCTACAGTGACATGAAGAAGGCAATGGTAGTGGCCTGAGAGGAGTCTCTCATATCCGCTTGAGCAATTGCAATATCCCTTTTCTCTTTAGGTCCCCAAATGTCCTCATTAACCCCACTTAAACTGCAGACACTATGAGCATGTTGTTAAATGAAATTATAAATGCTTTTAAGGGCAGATAATCAATTTAGGTATATGTTGTAAGACAATCAATTAAGGATTTTATTGCATTCTCTTACCTTGACACAAAAATCAAGAATTTGTTTGTGAGTAAAGTTAACCCTTGACTGAGGTAAAAAGGAAACGACAATTTTTTTAAGTGAAAACTGAAATTCTTTATCATATGATAAGAGGTTAGTTTGATCTATGAAATTATGAAAACCATAATAAAAAAATTTATATTGCTTAACCTCAGTATGGAATTTTGTATGCATGATGAATTTCAAACCAAAACTCAAGATGTAACAATTAATTGGTTTTTTATGTAAAAAATCCAACGACTTAAAAAAATTTATGAAATAGGAAGGTTTAAAAAAAAATTCCTGATTTAATTTCTACTTATATAGATTGATTATTGGCTACCTGATATAAATACTAATTATTATTGTATAGTATGATGAGATGGAATAACAAATCTATTTCTTATTTTTGAGTGTGTGATATTTTTGGGTAGTTAAAGGATAGTTGTAGACAATATAATGTATTTGGAGTGGCTAAAATTTGGAAAATTACATATACTTGAGGAAAATAATGACTTTCCTCCATAATTGACAGACACAGTTATGTGTTTGAATGATTTGATTACGATTAATAAAGTGAAAATCATCAGGAAGATGATTCATTAAGGGGGAAGGTATGTCACATCCTACAATTTATATCCATTTTTCAAAAGGCATAAGTAAAAAATGAGGGGTGGGTTACAAGGGCCAAAGGATAAACTTTTTTACGTAGCTATATATGCAACCACACATGTGCATGCATATCCCGAAAAGAAATTTCACACTCACTTGTAGTTACATGTACATCCTTGGAATAGTGCTTGTCGTTTGGAACTCATAACATACCTTGCATTTCCAATATATTCTTAATCACTCTATTTATAAATGTCCTTTCTTTTCTAAGTATGTGATACAGTGCATAATTTCACTATTAGTTCCTAAAAATTTCCTTATGACTATGTTTACATATGTTTCGATTCAATACTATTATTGTGAATAATTTTTTCTCGGTACCATTCATAACATTCAAAGGAATCTAAAAATGGGATCTACAAGAAAGAAAAAGAAAGGTTACAAAAGGTTATCAAACAACAAATATGAATTCAATATCTTATTAACACATCAAATTGCTACCTTTACGCTCTCTGAGGTTGGTTGTGTTACACATGAACAAGGATCTTTTTATGTACAATGACATAATGTGAATCAAAGAAAATCTAAATGAGAAATATATAATTAGCTATGGTGCTTCTAGCACTATTTAAAAGTGTTCCAAAGAATTATAATCCAATTGCAATATAAATGTTACCTATTCACTACACTCCCCAGATTTCTTGGAAGCCACTATATTGTGAAATTATGTCTTATTCCTTTCATTAATATGTAGATGGAAGTTTTAGTACATATATATATATTGGTGATTTAACTCTCACCAAACTTGAAGGTATTATGGATTGATTATTTAAATATTTGTCTAAATGATCAATTGATCAACGACAGTTATATTGGATTGAATTAATTAAAAAAATTGGTTAAGCTATTATCTTTGACGGGTAATTACATACAACTAGGCTATAATTGGACTATTGTTTTAAACTTCACTAAACCAAGTTGGTGAGAGGAAAATCTGGATGTGACTAGTGGTTAATAACATGCAGGTTATCAATCAATTTCGAGGAGTTAATAAAATTACCATGCATAAGTTTAAAATTTCATCAACAATATCACACCCACCAAACTTGGAGGGGTAATTTATAATAATTAAATAACCACGATGTGGCACTATAAATAAATACAACATTAAATACTGAAGGAACAATTTATTGAAAGGGGTGAAGCTTCTTCAAGAAGCTACCTAACAACAAACTCAGTTTCATTTTTATTTGTATTATTTTGATAAGCTCATTGAAGCTATTTTGGCTGAGTACTATGGAGATTAGAAGGAGAGTTTTGTGGTTTTCTTAAGTGACTCCCAGAAAATTTTGAAAAATATTCCATTATTTTCATATCTCTAAAGTTGTAGACCGTGAGGCAACAACAAAAAGGAAAGAAACTCCTATGGAGGAGTTCTATGCATGGAAGAGGTTTCAGTTTCCTTGAGCTTGAGAAAAAAAAAGAGGAAGCCTTCATAAGTTTAGACATGAATTGTTCTTATCCCTTCTTTACAATTTAACCCATTTCGTATTTTTTTTATTATTGTGAAAATTTATAGTAATTTCTCCCTTGATCTTTTAGTTGGGTTGTGTTTGATTCATTGTTAAATACTATTAAATCTAGTAGTTATTGCAGTCTAATTATTTTGGCTACTTTGTTTGAAGAATTTGATGTACTCATATATTGAGGAATTTTTTCCTAGAAACATTTGTTGGGTCTTTATGGATTTTAACGATTCGATACTACCTCCAATCTAGTTATATATAATTTTATTTTAATAAAATCATGGGTTCAGAATAAGTTGTATTACTATTTGTATATATACCCAGAATCGATTTATCTTAAAAAGGATAGAGGTTTTCTTACTTGAGGATATTTAGGGAACTTATCTTTACCTTGTGTTCATAAGATGATCAACAACGATACCTTGGATAAGGGTAATAAGATTTCACTTAATACAAATAAATTTGGTAAATGGGTTTTGGGTGCTCCTCTTAAATCTAAACTTTCCTTTAACTTCTAGAAAATATCAAATGCATTTTGAAGTCCACTCTAGGCTTGAAATAAATGGAAATCAAGGGATGTATTTTCAATGGAGTTTTAATCATGGTTATTAAAATGTTGATAATAATGTGAATAATTATGGATTATTGTCGATTCAAATAATTCATTTTTCTGAGTGAATATAATTGAAATAGTAATCCAACCAATTTTTGGGTATTCATGGTGATTATATTTTTATAGACACCTTTTGGGAGTCCCTACCTTGATCCTCTCTTGGGAATACTAGTTCATGTGGATAAAATGGATGGTAGTGGTAGTTTTGATGCTCCTTTAGTGACTTTTCGAAAGTGAGACTCTAGTTGAAATGAAGAACATTCATTGTTAGAGGATTTGTGCCAGATCTCAAGATCATATAGAAATAATTCCTATTTAAATATGCTATTTAGGCCTTTGTGTTGAATGTGGTTTTAAATCTATTAAGCCATCTATAAATGGCTTCCTTACAAGTAATTAATCCAACCTTTCAGTTTTTTGAATTGTGGTTGATGAAAAGCTTATATTTTTATAAGGTAACTTGTTACCAGTCACTTCGTAAGATTAGGTAAGAATGTATCTCATTATTCTGCAAAATTGTAGATCTCTTGCTTATTGATAGATAAATAGACTAACCTCACTCATTTCAGTGACAAGGCTAGTTAAGGATTTCTTTATAAACTCATTGGAGGCAACTAGGCCAACAATGTACCTAGATCAAATGAGGATTAAGGAGTATAATTTATGAGGTAGGTGGAATTGGCCTATAGCTAATATATGAAATATTTAAGTTGTAATCGTTTGGTAGAGAATGGTTGACTTATTAAAATATTAAGAATGAGAAGACTTTACCTGTCTTTAGCAAGTCTTTGGCAGGATTGTCTCATTTCAAAACATTACCTAAGGTTCATTGAAATCTTATAAAAGTATGTGATTGTTGTGAAATCACTTAATTACTTACACTGCAACTAATTGGTTCCTTGGATGAATTCATAACTTTTTTATAAGGTGTTTGTTGGCTAAATAAGTAGTCTTTGTCTCATTATATAGCTGAAGTATAACTTATATCAGGATGAATGATAGTTTATACCAGTCACTATGAAAGGCTAAGGAAGTTATGGACATATATTTATATTATATAAGTATGGTAAAGTTTCAGTTGTGGCCACACTTGAAAGTGGATCTTATTACAACTGATTGTAATAGGAAGTATCTCATCTTGTGGTGTTGTATTAAAGATTGTACAATACTATATGCTGAGTTATGACGTATACTTTTCCTTAAGATCTTACAAAATATAGCTTTGTATAGCTTATAGTTATATGATAATAAGATCTAAACCTTGATAAGGTATTATTGGAATCATAAGATATATACTTATTGATGAAGTTATGTTATGGACTCCTATGAACTAAATGTACTTTTACATCAATGTAAGTATGGGCTTACATGGATGTAATATTACTAATTCAGATTTGAATCCTCATGAGTTGGTTGTAATTCATAAGGTTAATTGGATTAAATATCAGATTGAGACTTTTTTGGAGGGAATAATATTAATATAGTGATATAAGTATGGGCTTATATGATGATATTAATATTATTCCAGCTTAGTCATATTTGAGTAGATACTTGTGCAAAACATTTTAATTAGCTAGTTTTGATACTAGTAGTTATTGGGGATAATAAGGTTGAACACTTGGACATGTCTTATTCTACATATTACTTGTAATCAGTGATGTGATTGGAATGAATATAACTTCAACATTATGATATATATTTACTAGTTGAATAGTATTGTATGGATTAATGCTACCGACTTTGTTGGTGATATATCATTACCCAAATAAATGAAATGTTAACTATTAACCTTGAGACAAGATTCATAAGTAAATGGAGAACAGTGACTCTATTTTATGTGTTTAAAAGAAATGAATATTTAAGTATTACTGTAGTTGGTATCAATAAATGATTGTAAGGATTATAATTGTGATTATTCTCATTTTAATCAACTAAGTAAATGTAATCTAAAAGAAATTTTTCCTTTAACGAAATACTATATGGTTTAAGGTGTAAATTTTGGGTAAGGATTATTCATGCCAGTTTGTATCAAATTGACCGTGATTCCATCATGCAGGTTATGAGGATCATCAAGTTTGGTAAGAAAGAAATAGTTGGCTGGATTAAATAGCCTGTACTTATTTCATGAACAAAAAAAGGGTATTCATGTTTAATTTAAGGGAAAGAAGTGATGTGGTTATTGATTATATTCTTGAAATAAAAGTAAGAAAATGTATTGGATTAGTGTTGAAATGAAATATTTATTTTGTATGTAATTGAACATGTGAGAAATTCTTGTTGTAATGGAAGCCCAAAAACTGGTTTAGGAATATAGTGGAGACCCTTCCATTATGTCACCTATGACTACAAGAAAGAGACATTGTCATGTTATTTAAAACAAAAGGATTATTCTATTTTCGTATGAATGAGAAATTTAATGAGATGAATTGTTCAATATGTATGTTTTCTTTGGATACTTTTGTAGTGGAATCAATAATGTATTACTAATAAAGTATAAACCATTGAGATTTATTGTTATTATATATGACTATGAAGTAATCACCATCGGCATAATTTAAGTATAAATGTCTATATATTTATGTGTATGATACTGATTTAAACATTAGAATAACTACTATGAAGTGGATTTATTTAGTAGTCCCTAACATTCTATTGTAATAATATAAAGGGAACAAGAATATGTATAAGAATGATCAAAAGTTGTCATTTTAAGATGTGATTAATTAAGTAATGATGAATTGTTTAGTTAATTATATTTCTTGCAAGGTACCTTGGTAGAAGAAGGAAATGAGAATTTAGGGAGTGATTGCATGTAAATAAGTACTTTGTTGTTTACACAAAGGAACGGCATGGTATATTAAGAGGACATATCAACTTAATATGGAAGTTTGAATATTGAGGAATCAATGTTATGAATAAGTTAGGGAATTTCATTAAAAGTTATAGCATACTTAATTAAGGTAAAACAAAAGAGACTCTCTTGAAGGCTATAAGACTATATTCCATTATGTGAACTACCAACTTATTGGTAGATAATGTGAAGATAGGCTACTTCTAGTATCTAGTAAACACCAAGTACATAGTAATGTCTTAGTAAAGATGTTAATGAATAGGATAGCTGAATATTATTCATTTATGTTGTCTTATCTAGATAGGAACCAAATGCACATTGATAGAGCTACCGAATTCCTTAACAAAATTATTTAAAATAAAATAAAATCAACATGATGGAATACTTGGTTCCTATTTATTAGGAAATAGTGAATTTATTCAAAGTAAGATGTTGGTTTATCAAAAGAACCAATATTATTATTTTCATAATAGTATAATGATCCTTATGCATGTATGTTAGACCCTGGATAATATACAAATGTAAGAATACACCTGGATAACCTGATTTGTTAGAACATGTTTAAATATATTTATAAAAAATGGCTAACAAAATTAATATATAGTATCATAATAAGTGAGTATTTATGTAGCCTTGCATGAATACACACAAGGGAAAAATACATCTTTGTTAGTTTTTCATTTCATTTATAATGAGGGACCATCATGTTTATAGATTGGAAATGAATCATTATAGTAAAATAGTAAAGTCTTGGAATACAGATCTAAGAAAGTAAGCTAACTTATAGCTGAAACTGATAAGATAGAAAAGAATGTATGTACTTCAAGGAAATACAATTGACCCATTCGGATATAATGAGGGAGGTCCCTAGGTACGAGACTTAAATATAATTATAGAACCATTGGTGAATTTTAATCCATATAACTGAACAAGTGATTAAGGTGAAATGACAAGTTATCAATGATGAGTGTGTCATCACGGAACCAAGCATAACATTCATGACTCTGAAAATTTACGTAGATTAGTGTAAGTTTATGATTACACTATTGTGAATTCACCATGATCTAAGTTGTGAGATACTAGATTGGAATTCCATGTCAGAACCTAGGTAGACACTTATATAGGTCTAAGCTATGAGATGTCAGACAGTAATTCCATGGTGGAACCCAGGTAGACACTTAGAGATCATCACTTAATTATCATCTCCTAAAAAAAGGAAAGACCAAATAATACATTTGATGTATCTGCTTGTAAAGAGAATTGAGGGGGATCAAGAAGATATGTATACTCTCATACAACTACAGATGGTCTATGATAGTTATCAGAAATGGATTGCATTAAGTTAAATATATGGGTATTTAAATTGTGAAGCATGAAGTTTAAAAAAAAATCCTAGATAAAAGGTGACAAAAGTTTTTGTTACATACCCAAATAAAAATATATATACCCAAAACCCATTAGTCAACGACCACAAAAATCTTATTACAGCTATAGTAAATGAAGCGTGCATAATACTAATAGACCTCAGTATCAAGGACTCTTCCAAGTGGATTTAAGGAGTTAATAAACTCCAAAATTATATTCAAGGACAAGGGTTTAATACCCCAAACTATCATGTATGCCTCAATAATATCAATATAGTTCCACTAATACAACTCTATCCACCCATAAATCTCCACTAAGAAAATTGTTCCACCAACCAAAATAAGGATCACATGGTGGAGTAACAAAAGTTAAAAGCATATACTTCATAATTGTGGTCATCCCAATGACAAGGAATTATATTTATTGTGTATCCATGTTATATTGCTCAAGGTTATTTAAAAACCATTCATTTAGATTACAGACGAAAACTTAAAATTGACATATACCTAAATATACTCAACCTATTATGGGTAACCGAATAACCACGTTTGGAACATTTTTCTATAAGTGGTCATATCAATAATAAGTTTATTATTTACAATAGTGTCGATAGACACACATGAAATTTCATATTACAATGAAATCGATAAGAAAATTTATAATCTAAACCTCATAATGACTCAATATATAAAGAGTTAGATATTTCATGCCTTTTATTTATGAGCTTCCTTGTCCTAAAACCAACAGATCTCAGACGTGCCCCTTCACAAAGTCTCACATAATCACTCCAGCAAGACTTGAGGATATCCCACTACCTCCTCCATACTCGAGCCCATAACTTTATATGATATTAAATCAACAGCATCCATAGTTATTTTTAGCTAGGAATGCTAAATATACTCAATAGAAACCTCCATACTTTCCATTCACTGTCAAAGGGGAGTTCTAACGGATTAACCAAAACAACCAAAAAAGTGAAACCTCTTACATGTTGTTAGCTTCCTTAGTAAGGTTCACGTTTATAGAAGATATGTCCACTTTCATTAACTGAATTTATTATGTATAGTGCCACGTAAGTGGCTCTTAATATTTTTTTCTAATTTCATCCCAAAAATGGCAGTGTTTTAATCCAAATAATTAAACTCTCAAAGGTTTGCATGGGGTCTGTTTGATGACCACTCCAACATTATTAACAACCAATCAAACGCCAAATGGGGGATGGAGTGTGTGGTCGAGGACCAACTTTGATATCAATCAAACAAAGACTAATGAACACAGTCAAAGAATTTATAATCAAATCCACTTTATGCCTTAAAGCCATTTAATTACTTACCAATTTAAATGACATCCTTCGAATCCATGCCAAGGAATATACTTTAGATTTATATTTCAATAAAACATTATATCTCCCTTTTTGCATTAAGGTCTTATACCTATTTCACTATATTCCCTTGCCATGATCAATGATTCAATGTATTTACAATTCCTTTTAATCTAACATGGTCAAGGTTTAATCAAACAATTACTTACTAAGAATGCCCTTGCAAAAATAATCAAAGACCTTAACATAAATTCCCTCAAAACTTAGTAAAGTACCACCATATTCTTTGGTTTCCCATGCAATTCCTAGACATCAATACTTAATATCGGGTCATAATGGTCATTAAGTGCCAATAAGTGTAATCTGGGCCATGCCACAAATGAATAAACACGATATTGACCACTTACCAAGAATTAAAACTGGTCAACATATTCAATCCAAAATAAATTGAAATTATCAAATATATAATTAGCACATTTTATAAACCATGATAAAACTTATCATTTACCTTGGTGAACATATGCCTTACCTATTCCAATTGAAGGTCATCTTACCATTTTAGATCAATGACTATAATATAGCCAAAAGGAGTTAGGTATTTTAAATATTAATAATTTTTTCCAAAATTTGAGTGAAACTCTTCATTTAAGTATCATTTTATCATAATTGAAATCATGATTCCCAATAAGATAGATAAAATATTAAATAAATCCATTGTATTATCTAGAAATATACAAAATGACATTTAAATTATAACTTTCAGTTAAGCCAGTAACTCATAACACACAACATGATAAACACTATCAACCACCAAAACAAAGCAAGAATAAGTTGTAAATGCCAAATTCTTTATGAATCCAGGAAAAAAAGCATTTTTGAGTGGTTTTTCATGAAAATAAACATATGTGTGTATATCCTTTTCAAGGTATACATGTGTACATAAATCTGCATACACAACTACGAAGCAGGGTTTGTTCCCCTGTCTTTGCAAATCATTAACCATTTATAACTTATTATTTTTAGTGGCATGACTAGAAATTATGACATGTGAGATTACATGCATGTGCCAAGTGTTATGGTGAAGTGTGAATATTACAAGAGACCTTTCACATCCTTTTAAATCCTTAATGAGCCTCACAACATGGCATTTCACTCTCTAACCTCCTTTAGAGATCATATTCTCTTCTAGGTGCATAGCCTTCAAAAACCAGTCTCATTTTGGATGCATGCATTCATTATATCATTCAAATCATGTAATGTAAATATGTATGAGAGGTATTCATGATTTCCACAACATTATCAAGTTCTTGGTGTTCTTCAAGTCAAGGATTAAGCCTTCATTTTCACTCTTCTTCTCAATTTGAAAATCACAGTCATGGAAGCTCCAAAAACTAGTCTCAAGAATGCTTCACCAACAAAAATGTATGACTTGTTAAAACTTATTGCTGCTTACATAAATTTATAAGGGATCTCTAATTCACCTTTAAAAACTTGGAGCACCTGAATATCCTTCATTCACTCCATGGAAGATTGATTTGGACAAGGTCTCAAAGGAGTTACAGACCCAGAAAATTAGTCCTCACAAAAAGATTTATAAATTCATTAAAATACTTGTTTATGGCTCATAGGGAACCATTCTATAAATATCTTATCATTTTCCAGCTATTAAATTTACCATCAAGCCCCATTTCAAAGTTTTGAGCATGAATATGCTTTCATTTTTGAGATAGCTCTAACTGGGTTTTAGACTATAAACACCAGCTCTCTTCTATATGGCTTCTTACAATCGAAAAACAAATTTCATGAAAAAAATGCATGAAACACATCATTAGAGTCCTCTAATTCAATTTCAATTACTTGAATGCATGATTTATGTGGATAAAATCACACTTACATTCCCATTTCTCATACCTTCTTAACAGTCCTAAAAGGGCAGTTTGACCATTGTACCTTGACCACCAAATCACCTCTCTGAATAAAATCATGGGCTCAATCATGTTATATTGGAGTCATATCAGTTTTCCATGCTCATATTTTTCTTCAACACTATGCCTTTGCATCATCACCCCTTCACTCTAACTTGACTAGTTTTGGCTCTTCTAGCCTTTAAGAGGTAAGTCACCTTGTTTAACCTGTTTCACAAATATTTTGAATGGAAACTACCTAAATATCTTCATGAGAATATATGGAACATCATAATATTCCTCCCACATCATACTTCTCATCTTGAACCTTGATATTCATGACTGTAACATCAATTATCTTCAAAACATAGGTATTTGAGCACCTTACCAATTGACCTGAAGAATGAGACCACCAAAAAATTAAGTAAGAGGAGTCCTCTACATGCTCATATCATCACATCAGGTAAAAAAGTAATTTCATGACCAAAATATTCCCATTTTCTCCATCTCAGTCAAAGGAGGGTTTTAAGCTACTTAACTTCTTAGATATCATTCATAAAGGATAGGATATTATTATTCTACATTCCACTTATGAAATACTCTTGACTTCAAGCCCCAAATTTTATGTAATACTTAGGACACCATGTAAACATTTAACATTCCAATGAGCAACTCAAACTCATCCCTCGAGCTGGAAATGGTCATTTCAAGAGCTAGTTTACACCAACACTCACTTTTCTTGCTTCTCCCTTTGAATCTTGACCTAAAAATTTGTCCACAACACTAGGAAAACCTTCTTCATATGTGTCAAGAATTATTTTAGTCTAAAATTTCCTAAAACTCATCAACCACCATGGTTTGTGTATGCATACCTAGTTTGTTCTTAAGGATATGACTCTAAGATACCTCATACATGCCTCTATCATCTAGATTGTGACTTATAGTACACTCCAAATAATATATACACCATCACCATACATAATCCTTTCTTTCTCTTCATATTTCCAAGATCATACTCACTCAACAAATGATCATCCTAACTTATTAACCCTATAAAACCCAAGAGTTAAGTCTAGGTCTAACCCCTCAACCATGCTTAATCCCTGAGATAACACTCTGACTTACCTTCTCAAAGCATCTATAATATTTAAACAACATGAATTACCTTTATGAATCCTTCATGAGCTCACTTTCTCATAAAACTGATCTTCATTCACTATTAGGTCATCGTTTACTAAGACTAGGTTTAGGTATATGCCTAAAACACATGACCAAACTATGTGTCTACATATTGAGACCCATGTGACTATCTCCACACTCTATGAACAAGATCCAACACTTGCATAAACATCCTCATACCCATGCATACTTATTTTGGATACATCATGCTTCATTTGGTCACCAAGGACGAAGAAAAGGGTCTAGGAGAGACCTATAATTCATGCTCAAACATTGAGCCTGCCTCCTAAGACCTCCAAGATAGTCTCTACATCATGTCCATATCCTCTTATCCACTTAAATAATCCTTTCCATCACCTAGTGATCTCATCGTTTGCACATTTTCATTAATGGCTCTCTATCAATGACTCCTTTGACATTAATGACAACACTTGTCAACACCCTTAACATCTTATCTCTATGATGAACTTCATTTGTCTTCATACATGGCTTAAATCACCCTTGCACCTAAGAATTTACACCTAGAACTTTGTATTCAACCCTAAACCACAATTTCATAACATGTGACAACTTTTTTATCAAATAATTTACCTCAAGAACTCAAAAGACTTATAAACTTATCTCATGAACTCAGACTACCTTAATAGATTATGCAATAGACATCTCAACAACAAAGAATAACACATATCTTCTTGAAGTTAGTCCTGACCTTGTGATAGTTGACTTAGACTAAAACAAAGAGATATTATAGCTTTCATGGATTATCAAGACTCACATATTTTTCAACTAAGAATCAAACATACTTGGACAATACATGACTAAAACCACGTATGTAGACCTTATCGTGATTGTAACAACACCATTATTCCCTCAATAATCTGTGGAGCACCACCTTCATACTTTACTCATGGAAATAAACTTGGGACAAACCTTGACAAAAAATATCAATCAAGACACCTTTCATAATCTTTATCTCTACTCACATGAGCTCATGACACTAAATTTAGACCAAAATCATATAAAAAATTCAAGAGACATATAAATTTTGATTCCTTCAAACTCGACCTTGATATGACTACATGTTCACATAGAACTAGACTTATGGCTTGATGAATAAGACAAAGAATAACATACACACATACTTAGACTCAACTATGCTTCCTGAACTAGACATCTTACTAACCTACAAGGAATCCTAAACTCGGATCTTGTGGATAATCATAGATCATACCTTATTACTTTTGATATATCCCAAATGCCTGGCCTTCTCAACTTCTCATGTACTAGAGAATGAATTGCAGTTAGAAACATATGGTTTTATTCACTCTTTTCTTCAAACCTTTTGACCTCATTTACATGGTTATGACTCTTGATATCCTTGATTGACCTTTATTTCTCCATAAATATCTTTTGTTCATTCATCTTGACTAGATATAATTCTTCTTTGACTAATTTTTGCATCTATACTTCCTTTATTTTGAGAGCCTAAACCTTCTTCACTTCCTTGATGATTCTTGAGAGATAAGCCGTGCAATGTGACCTTTGTTTTTGTGCCTTGGAAATGTGACTAACTGTTGAAGAATGTGTGCGTGCAATATTTATAGAAGACGCACATGCAGGAGGGAATTTGGTGAGCACACACAGGTATTTCAGTATTCCGATGTGTGAGATAGAAAAGGGCACTCAAGGATTTCTTCTAGAATTCTCAAGACTTAGATAATTTTTTGCATGATGTTAAATATAGAGATGGAGTGGACACCATGCAAGGGAAGATTCCATGCAGGAAGAGTCTATTTTTGTAGCAATGAACTAGTAGTTCAAACTAAAGCATGAAGACTTGAATAACACACAAGGCTATTTTAAGACGAATGGAGGGTCAAGTGACATGCAGAGTTTTGGGCAAAAAATAGGATTGGAACTGAAGTTATCTATAAATGAACTATTGTTAGAAGAGATTGGATGCTCCCTTGTTATTTTTTTAAGTGATGCATGGCTATTATTATCATGCATGATAATCTGAGGATGCTTAGGCAATGAAGGGAAAGTCCCCAACCCTATATATATGTATTCATTTACATGGTTTTAGTAGTTCCTCTCTGTATTAAATTTATGTTGCTAGTTTATGAGTGCGCATGACTTATGGTTATACTCTTATGTATGTATTCATCTTATGTGTTTTACAATGATTAATACAATGGATATTTGTGGATGAATATTGGTTATTGACTTATCTGTAATTGGATCTTATGTAGTAAACCTGATCTTGATTCTTGTTTGGCTTATTTTTTCATATGGTTTGTGATCTAGATCTAGTTGTGGTTTATCTTTGCATGGCTATTATGGATCTAGATTACATGTCTTTTGATGCTAACTCCTTGAAAAATATACCATAGAAGTGGAACTTGGTACCCTTGCATGCTTTGAGTGAGTGCTTAGATCTTTCTGAGTGATATGTCAACCTGCCTTGGGTTAATATTGGTAAAATAAAAGACTACATTTTTGTTTCATTTTCGAGACCTCTTTTCAATTTTTTGTGAGAATGTTGCATGATGAAGACATATTGGTTAACCTTATCCAACATTAAAAGTTGGGTTGATGAATTAGAAGAAAAATTTTCTCACACATATAACACTGGAATTGAATTTGATACAAGTGTGTGGGTTGATGATAATTTGTATTATGAGTTCTATGAGACATTATTTTTTTGTTTCCCTATAGAGTTATATGAGTGGTTGGTATCATATGCATCAAAGAAAAATTGGAGGTATAGAAAAAACATTTGTATATATGAAGACTACCATAATTTGCATGACGTTGTTTTGAATTGGACATGTGTTGTAGATCATTCGTGGGGTGGTGTGTTGAATAGTTACACTTTGGAGTACATTGTATCGACTTATTCCTGTCCAGAGGTTTCTAATTTCAAATTTTTTCATGAACCCAGAGGATCTTATTTGCATGTTATCCCTTTAGCAATTAATATATTTATTGTAACTCTATATTTGGAAGAGCGATATATGGCTAGCTAAACCCCACCACGCGTGGGGACAGGAGTAGGTGTGGTGAAATATGGTGGATATAGCAGTGGAAAGATATAGATAAGAAAGGAGACTTAAGTAAAATGAAGCACATGAGAGGGAATTGACAAAGAGACACAAAATTGAGGAGTTTTTGGAGTTAAGGAAAGAGATGGCTCATGAAGAATTTGGACCTCACATGGAAGAAGTGGAGCAAGATCATCTAGTACTCCCCCATTTTGGTAAGCATGGTAGAGAAACCTCTTCAACTTCAAATGAGAGCATGTCTAAGGAATAACAACTAAGAGCCATTGGCATGCATATTATCCCACCTGATAACCTAGCCCTTACACTTGATGTTCCAGTTCCTGAGACATTTATTGAGAATCAAGCTAGAGTAGGTGCTTTAGTAGCGATAGGTAGATTTTGTTTTCCATTAATTTTAGGAGTTAATCAAAAAGTGCATTCATATATGGTGGTACAAACACCATCATTATTATTTGGGAGTCTGATTGGATGTATATTTTATGGCAAGTCATTATGGTAGAACATGGGTGCGCAGAATGTTGGTAATACATCTAGAAGTAGAAAAACCTCATAGATTATGGGTGTTAAATTTATTACAATAATTAGAATACAAGGTGACACATCCTATGGTATGGTTCCCACTATAGGAGGCAGATCAGGTGGTTCAGGATCTAGTGGATCTTGTGGTTTTGGAGGTGGATGGAATATTGGAGGTAATACATGTTCTAGATCTAGTGGGAACGGCCCAGACCAGCCCCAATAAGTTTATTATGATACGTCTCTTTGCCTAACATAAAATAGAGGAATTGAAGATGCAACTGAGCATGTACATATGTGTTAAATAATATGGCATGCTAAGAGAATCATAGTTGTTGAGTGTAAGTCAAGTCAGTTTGCTACTACTTTATAAGGGTGCGCGCATAGTTGGTACAGGAAGTATGATCCAAACTAGACTTGTGTAGACTATAATGTGTTTTGTGATTTTTTCTTAGCTTAGTTCCATATTCCCAAATTTGAATAGAAAAATATCAGTGTGTTGAAGGACATTAAGGAGGGCATGGATAAGAGTGTAAGGGTGCATGATGCATGTTTTAAAACTTTTATGTTAAATTTTTCTTATGATATTCACCCTAGCCAGCATGCACATTGGTTTTTTAGTTGTTCGATCACACCTTTCAGAAGGTTGATTTATCATAATACATTTACAAATCCATGTGAGGCTTTAGAGGTAGCTCAACACACTGAGGTTGTTGGAAGCATAGACATTAGACTTAGCCCATTTTTGGAATTGCATCTATGGCAAAACAGTTGTAAAAATTATCAGCTAATTCAACCCATGAGATGCCCAATGGTATCTGGTGTACAAATTGCGAGGTGGAAGGACATACTAAGGATAGCTTTCCTCATAAATAAGTGTGCACCATGTTGCTGGATTGTGAGATTTGTCATTTAGATTGTGATTCGAGTAGGTGCCCCCAGTTACAACGTGTGATCAGGAAGAATGTGTCCTGTTATTTTAATATTTGTAAGTCTACCACTCATGATATAGAGAATTGTAGATTGATTGATTAGATTCATAATGTCATTAAAACTAGTGTATGTCAGACCAGTGTTGTAAACAATTCCAAGGAATAAGGTGAACATCATAATCATAATCACAACGAAGGGAACTTTGATGGAGGTGTTAGAGGTAGAGGTTACCATGGAGGATTTAATGGTCGAGGTCACAGTGGTGGGAGAGGTGAATTCCCATGAGGGATCTATTTCACATGTGGATCCCCTAATCATTATAGGCACGAAGTCCCTTAGAACATTATTTTCTCCTGGTGCGGAAAGAATCACAAGTTTGGGGAATGCCTAGATTTGTATGAGCATATGAGTAAACAACACAAACAAGATAAGGGCATGGGAATTGTTAGAGTACAATGCACTATGGAGGATTAGTGGATGTTGAAGTTAGAACTTGACCCTGAGATGATACATGTGTTGGTTACTACATGCATTGAGGTTGCACATGCTCATGAGACTTCAAAGAAGAAACTTGTTATCACAAAAAAATAGGTATTGTTGTTGCAGACTCACAGCACCCCTGGATGCAGATCATGCTTCTAGGTTGATCACTCTAGCATCCAGTGTGATTGTACAACATGGAAACCTCTCTCCAAGTGTGGGGACTTGTGAAACTAAGAGAGGAATCTCCAGATTAGAGGCTGGTTCCTCAAACTCCTCTGATTTAGATGTAATGCTTGCACAACTACAAAGGTTCAGATCCTAATCCTACTCTAACTTGCAAGGAGACAAGGGTAGAAGTGCAAGAAATTGAAACTAACTAAAGATGGTGATGCACCAAAAGGAGTGGTGAAACATATTTGTCATGCAAATAGACATAGACCAAAGTTCACAACATAAAACATACACAGACTGATAAGGTATAATTTAGTATCTGAAATGAAGCAAATAATACAAACAGAGGATTGAAACCCATTCACAGAGCTTGCATTATCATTTCAATGTAAAAAAAAACACGCATTACACCCTCAAAGAGGTAAAAGAAAACTATTACAATCCTTGGAGAGGTCTGATCCTTGCATCAATCACTTCCTGGAGGTGAAAGAAGAAGTCTGCTATGCCCCAAAAATGTTCCCCTCTTCAGAAATGAGCCAAATCTGGCTTTTACATTGCATGGGTCGAGCCCAGGGGACAGAAAACATACAAAGACATGAAAGCCCATCCCTTCTTGACTACAGGTGCATTAAAACAGCATCGGGGACCTTACAAACCCATAACCTGTCATTTTGACCGGATTATAGGAGAATGCGACCCATTCTGCATTAACTCTGGTCGCTGGAATGTCACTTCTGGCCATGAACACGCGTCAGAACTGTTTCTCCATTTTCTCTCTCTAGACTACACCAAAACTCAAGATTAACCCTGAAATCATGTAGATAATTTCACAAGCTTTCCGTTGATATAAATAACGTGCAAATCTGAGCTCTGGATCAAAAGATATGTCGATATGAAGATTTAGGGCACAAAACAGGTGAAAATGCGTTTTGAAATTTTTCCTGCGCTCTGCCACCTGGATGACACGTAGCACGCGCTGATTGGATATGTAATTATATCTCTTCTCTATCCCATGGGTTTTCCTACTTCATTGGACACGTGTCCTCTTTTGATTGGCTCAGGTCAGTGCTTGCAAACTCGCCCTTTGACTTTTGGACTTTCTCCCTTGTGACACGTGTCACGATTTGATTGGTCTGCGGGTCTGCCAACTTTTCGCGCCCTTCGCATCTTTTTGTCCCAGATGTCCCAATGCTATTTGGAACAAAATCCTCTGATCCACCCGAAATGGGTTTCCTTGTCCCTTATCCGGCCGATGACACGTGGCGTTGCTTGATTGGCTTTCGGCTCCTTCGGCTATCTGTGTCCCACACGTCCCTTTGTCCCAGTATGAAATTTCTCTGTTCGGGCAAACCAGCCAGTTCACGTCCTCTGCGCACTCACGGCCCAGATGTCCCAGTGTGAAAGTTTCCTATTTCGGCCGATCCAGGCAGTTCGCGTCCTCACGGCCCGAATGTCCCAAACTGTTTGCTCAGCAATTAGTCAATTTTTCTTCCTCCTTTGGCCGGATCAGCTTCCGCGCCCTGCGTGTCCTTCTATCCCAGATGTCCCTTTGCTTCACGGGCCACCTGGAGACTTTTAAGCCAGTTCACGCCCCAATGTCCCGAATGTCCCGACTGTTGCGAGGACTAGGACTTAGCTAATTTTCATAATTTTTTCTGGCCCAAGCTTATTTTCTGCAACTTTTTCACCTTTTCTCAGAACTTTCTCTTTTCAACCTGGACAAGAGAGTTAGAAAAAATCTGAGGGGACCCTGGAAAACATGATTTTTTACCCTGAATCGATCCGTTTGTTTGGGACTTGAGAATTCTGATGCATGTTATCGAATTAACCCTGGGGGGTGAATTTGGATAACAATTTGGCAACTCAGCGGGGTCATCTTCCTGCTAGATGAAAAGACCAGTTGCCTGAAGCAGTCCATTGGGCATGGAGTCATCAAATATTCTGTTTAGAACCCTAACTGACTCAGAATGTGCAAGGAGGAAGATGGAATGTCACCTGATGAAAGCAAGGACTGCTAAACATCTCCATGGACAGCAAGCTGTGCCAAAGCACTTAGGGGAAACAAAACTAACCTACAGCAAAAAAATGTGCACAAGCACTTGGAGGAAAGAAAATCTAATCTAATATTTACAGAGGTAGTGAACTTCCCTCTAGAAGCAACACTTGAGATAGATTTCCATTGACTAGAATCTGCAGTTCTTCACCCTCCAGTGAGGCCAATTGGAAAGCATTGTTGTTCTTCGCACTTTGTGACCATGTATGGGCCACTCCAAATGACATCAAATTTTGAATGGCTTCCCGGTTTTGCTCTGTCCACATCCCATTTCAACACTAGATCTCTAACTTGAAAATATCTATCCTTGGTCTTTCTATCAAAGGTCTTCTTGATCAAAGCTTGATCCTTTTCCATTTCTTGGGATGCCTGATTTCTGATCTCTTGCAGCTCCATCAACTCTGCATACCTCACCTCCATGGGCTCAAATTCAAGCAACTCTAGTTGCTTCATGAGTTCCAACGTTGGCAACTCAAGTGACATGGGCAAGATTGCCTCTCTTCCATAGACAAGCCTAAATGGGGAGTTACCTGTGGATCTTTTGGGAGTGATCCTATCAGCCCATAAGGCTGATTTCAGCTTGGTATGCCAAGACCTTTGATTCTCATCAAGAATTATCCTAATGATCCTCAACAAGTTCTTGTTTGTAGAATCGGCCTAGCTATTACCCTGAGGGTAATAGTTCGATGAAGTGCTTAGGTAAATACCGTTCTTGACAGCCCACTTAGTCACCCTAGATCCAATGAATGCCAATGCATTATCAGAGATTATTGTAGTAGGTACACCGAATTTGGTCGTTATTCCCTCATAAAAGTCTAATATGCTAGACTCATTTACCTCTTTGAGTGCTACTGCTTCTGTCTATTTGGTGAAGTAGTCTGTGGCTGTCAAAATCTATTTGTGCCCTTGGCTTGAATTGGGATTAATGACTCCAATGAAGTCCAAACCCCATTGCATGAATGGCTGGTCAACTGGGATTAGATGCAATGGAAGGGCAGTAAACTTCTCTTTTCCTATGAAGAATGCACAATTCTTACACCTCTTGATCCATGCATAACAATCAGTGAATATTTTAGGCCAATAATAACCAGCCTTCATGATTTTTAGAGCTGTCACTCTTGGTGCAAAATGGCCACCAGCTGGTCCATCATGGAACTCTTCTAATACCCTTTGAATCTGACCTGTGCTAATGCATCTCAGCAGCACTCCATTTACATCTTTCCTGAACAAAACTCCATCAACAATGGCATACGGGACAGCTTGTAATCTGAAGTGTCTCCTTTGGGTCTTGTTCATCTCTGGAAGGCATAGCCCTGTGCCTAGGAAGTGCATAATACCTTGGGTCCAGCAAGGAGTCAGGGAGACATTGTCTTCTTCTTGCCTGCCACTCAGCTCATGGCTGTTTTGGACTGTCAAAACAATTTCTTCTTTGTTGTATACTTCCTTTTGCTTCCCCAAAACCAGCTGCTCACACAATCCTTTCCCTCTTACCAGCTTGGTGATCTTGATCTCAATGTCATACTCCATGACACGGGTGATCCAACCTCCCCTTTTCTCATTCAAATCCTTGTTGAGGAGGAAGTCCTTAACTCCAGCATGTGAGACCAGCAGTTGAATCTTATTGTTTGAGACCAAATGTCTGAACTTCTTCAAGCTCCTGATGACAGCAAGGACATGCTTTTCAATAAAAGCGTACCTCACCTCGCAGTCATCTAGGCTCTGGCTGAAAAAGGAAATCACCTGCTCATCATTATCTTTGTTCTACTATACTAGAATGGCAGAAATAGTGTCATCACCTCCAAATGCATAGAGGATGAAATCCTTGGAGAAGTCTGGGTTGATGAGATTTGGTGCTTGAGAGATAGCTTCTTTGATTGCTTCAAAACTCTCCTTGCCTTCTGCTATCCACTTAAAAGCCATGCTCTTCTTTAACATTTTGGTGATGGGCTTGACAAGGGCTGCAAAATCTGGGATAAACCTATGGACAAAATTGATCCTTCCCAAGAAGCTTTGAAGAGCCTTCTTGTGACTTGGCAATGGTAGTGCTCTTATGGCTTCAAATCTCTCTGGATCAATTGCCAGTCCCTCTTTCGAGACAATATGGCCTAGAAGTTTCCCCTCATGAGCCAAGAATATGCATTTCTTGGGATTCAAAGACACTCCGAACTTTCTACACCTTTGAAACACTTGCCTGAGGTGAAAGAGATGGTTTGGTGCATTCTTTGAGAAGACAGTGATATCATCTAGGTATACCAGCACTATATGGTTGATTAATCCTTTGAATGCCATATCCATAGCTCGCTAAAATGTTGCTCCGGCATTTGATAGGCCAAATGGCATTTTCCTGTAAGCATATGTGCCCCATTTAGTTGTGAAGGCTGTCTTGAATTGGTCTTCTCCCTTCACCATAATCTGATTATAGCCTAAGTAGCCATCAAGTAGTGAAAACCTTTCTGAACCAGCTACCACCTGCAATATTTGCTCCATGGAAGGGAGTGGATAATGATCCTTGAGGGAGGCTCTGTTCAAGTCTCTGAAGTCAACACACAGTTTGATTTCTCCATTTCTTTTCCTCACTGGCACCAAGTTTGCAACCCAACTTGAGTGTTTGATGGGGAAGATGATACTGGCCTCAATAAGCTTGCTTAACTCTTTTCTCATGAGAGGTTCAATATGGGGATTCACTGGCCTTTGCTTTTGCCTAACAGACTTGGATTCCGGATCTAGCTCAATAGTATGTTGTGCCAGCTTTGGGTTGAAACCTCTTAGATATTTGTAAGTCCAAGAAAAGATATCTGAGAACTCTTGACAAAGCTGAACAAAATTAGATCTCTCTTCTGAGGTACTTACTTTGCCAGTCTGCAAAGTTTTGCCTTCTTCCACTAAAATAGGCTCTGAATCTTCACCCTTTACTTGAATGTTCACTTTCTCCTTCTGGAACTGATCATTCGGGTTGAAGATTGACTCCAAGGTTATGAGGCGTTTTGGTAATTTGTTAGTTTTCAGCTGCACCACTTGGTCACCATACTGTTGATGCAGCTTGTCTTGATTCCTGGTAGAGAACTCAGCTTCTTCTTGTAGGAAATTAACAATTTGCTGATCATTCTTGAAGACTTGCCAACTTGTATTGTTATCCGGAACAGCTGGTCTCACAACCACTTTGATATGAGGCTGAGGTTTTTCACTTTTGATATTTTCTACAACGTCAAATGCAGCCCCAATTGCTGCAAGTCGCTCAGCGGCTTCATTCTTTTTTCTTGGGATGGAATTGATGCTAAAAGCTTCAAAATCTTCAATAAGATCCCATACCCAATTTTTGTAGCACTTAAGCAGATCATTTTTGGCAGCATTTTTTCCTTTGACTTAGTTTACGACCAGCTCACTATCACCAAATACTTGTAAATTCCTGATGCCTTTCTTCATTGTCCACTGCAGTCCATGAATTAAGGCTTCATACTCAGCCGTGTTGTTTGAACAGGAAAACTGGAAACAAAAGGCTAAGTAATACCTTATACCTTGCGGTGAAATGAGCATAGCTCCTCCTCCTGCACCTTGTCTACTCCTTGATCCATCAAAGAATAGCTGCCATACTTCATTCTTGTCCTTATGATTTGACTTGGTGATGCTGGGGAGAGGTTGATCCTCTTCATGTAAACAATAAACCCCTAGCTCAGATTCTTCTATTTCTTGATAAGGATCAAAGGCATGCACTTTTCTTGCCCATTCATCAAGAGTCAAATCTGGGATACTTCCAACCTTAGTGTCAGCTTCATCAGTGCTAGGGTGATCTTCTTGATCAAATACTGAGCAATTGGCATTAATCTGACTTGGAGTGTAAGGCTCAATATGGAAGTTTGCAATAGGTTTGGATCTGATTGTGGCCTTAGTTCCATATCTTGTTCTGAATAGCATGTGTGACCAATCAGCAGACAAATACCCTCCAATCTTGGCTGTGAAGTCCCTTGACAAACATAGGGCAAAGAGTGGTGGAACATCTATGACTGACACATCTTGTAACACTATTACGTTGGGACATACGTGCAGTGTGAGGCTCAAACCTTTGATTACTCCAACTGTTGTCACTGCTGTCCCGTCTAATTGCACTACACCCTTGGAGATGACTTCATATTGAAGCCCTAGTTGATCAGCTATTTGCTTGGGCATTACTGAACTACTTGCCCCAAAGTCAATCATGCAATTATGTACCAACTTGTCTCATATGATCAATGAAACATAAAATGGAGGGGGCTTCGACATTTTACCTTACTGTCTCCCATGATTTCCTTCAGGCTGGGCAGTATTTGTGAGTACCTTCTCTTACATTTGGACCTATTGGTTTGAAGTTGACCAGTCCTTCATGGCAGCTTGTAGCAAATCTCTTTGTCCTGGGATGGATAGGGATTCCCACATTGATATATTGACATTAGTCTTCTTCATCTGTTCAATGATACTGAACGGTGATGAAGGATATTTTTGTTGTCCCTTGGTTTGCACGTTTACTCCTTGCATGTGGGCAGTAATAGCTAGCATTTGAGTTGGCCTAGGGGCTGTTCTTGGCTGCCCTTGTTCACTTGAAACTAGACTTTGCTTGCCAATCATTTGTGGATCCGTGGAAGGTTGTGGATTGGCTAGGGCTAATGGCTGTTCTTCACCCAAATTTCTCCTCTTTGACCTTGTGTTGGCTGCAATACCTTGAGAAACTACCTGATTCATGCCATAGAAATCCTCTGCTTGCCAGTTTACTAATGTGGTGTCATTTGGGGCTGATTGTTGTTGGAATGTCTCTTGTTGTTGGTTGTTTCCTTGACTGCCCTCACCCTCCACACCAGTAGTTGTCACCATCAATGCTTGATTGAGAGCACCATTGAAACACATGGATTGGTTATGAGGCTCGTTGCATGGAAAGCACCAATCATATTCTTGGGCCATGTTATTTTGGACTGGCACTAATGCTTTAAAAGCAGATACGACATTGGGGTTATAGGGCTAGAATGGTCTATTAGCGGGAGGCCTTACTTGCCTTTGATTTTGATTTGCAGCATGATTTGGTGACCTATTTTGTTGGTATGGGGGCCTAGCCTGGTACTGTGCTTGAGGCTGATAGAGTCTAGCACTTTGAGCTTGTTATCTTTTGATAGTAACCAGCTCATTTCCCAAATTTTGCTACTATTTCATGACCTCCTGGAGTTCATTTGAAGCACTAGAGGATGAAGTAGAAGTTTCACTTGAACTTTGATTTCTAGGGGTGGGAACAGGAGCCAAAGTGGGTGCTTGACTAGTGCTCGGATTTTCTAAGTTTGGATACAAGGGCATGGGAGGCCTAGGAGCCAGTTTACCAGCTTGAATAAGACAATTTTTGGCTCTAATGGCAATGCTATAAGCAACAGGTAAGGTTGTGCCTCCCATAGATTGAATTAACATAGAAATATCAAAATTCAAAGCTTTAAGGTAATATAGAAAAGCACCTTCTGTTGTTGGCCTGACTGCTACTGGAATCCTATCCCAAGACCTTTGAAATCTGAAGTTGAAGTCAATCAGCTGCTCGTTGGGGGCTCTCTTGATAGTTGTCAGCTGTTCCAAAAGAGACAAGTTGTCTCCCTTCTCTCCAAATTGCTCATGAAGTGCAATACACAGTTGATTCTAGTTTGTGATAGAACCAGCTCCAAGGCTCCTAAACCATTGCAATGCTTTACCCTTGAATGAAGATGCCAGTAACTTGACAGCCACTTGCATTTCATTGATTTCATGGATTACACAAAGGTTAGCAATATCTTTAACATGATCACCTGGAGTAGTCTGGTTTTCTCCGGTGAAGTAGGGAATGTTCTTCAAGGCTGCAATAGGAACTGGATGTTGTGCATTGAGAGCAAGTGGGCTGCTTCATGTGAAGTTGACATAGGGTTTGTTATGAGCCATTCTGATCGGTCTTAAAACCCTTGTATACTGAACGAAAGGCCTTTCAGGTGGAGGATTTGAGAGAGTTCTGTTTGGTGGAGATGGGGACCTTTGAATCCTGTTTCCTCTTTGCCTTCTTCTTGGAGATAACTGCAGGTATTCAAACATCACTTCTTCTTCTCTAACTCTTGACCTTGTGATGATTCTTCTCATGAGTTTTCAGGCCTGCACTGCTGAAATAGTTGATTCTTCCCCTTGGAGTCGCCAGATATGCAAATAATAGCTCTTATAAGCAAGAAAACTGCAGCAGGTGCATATCAACTTTGCTGCAATAAAAATGAGACCTCTAGGGTCCCACCGGGCATGCCAAAACTGTTGTTGCAGACTCACAGCACCCATGGATGCAGATCAGGCTTCTAGGTTGATCACTCTAGCATCCAGTGTGATTTCACAACATGGAAACCTCTCTCCAAGTGTGGGGACTTGTGAAACTGAGAGAGGAATCTCCATATTAGAGGTTGGTTCCTCAAAATCCTCTGATTTAGATGTAATTCTTGCACAACTACAAAGGTTTAGATCCTAATCCTACTCTAACTTGCAAGGAGACTGGGGTAGAAGTGCAAGAAATTGAAACTAACTAAAGATGGTGATGCACCAAAAGGAGTGGTGAAACATATTTGTCATGCAAATAGACACAGGCCAAAGTTCACAACATAAAACATACACAAACTGATAAGGTATAATTTAGTATCTGAAATAAAGCAAATAATACAAACAGAGGATTGAAACCCATTCACAGAGCTTGCATTATCATTTCAATGTAAAAAAAAACACGCATTACACCCTCAGAGAGGTAAAATAAAACTGTTACAATCCTTGGAGAGGTTTGATCCTTGCATCAATCACTTACTGGAGGTGAAAGAAGAAGTCTGCTATGCCCCAAAAATGTTCCCCTTGTCAAAAATGAGCCAAATCTAGCTTTTACATTGCATGGGTCGAGCCCAGGGGACAGAAAAACGTACAAAAACATGAGATCCCATCCCTTCTTGACTGCAAGTGCATTAAAATGGCATGGGGGACCTTACAAACCCATATAATGTCATTTTGACCAGATTACAGGAGAATGCGACCCATTCTACATTAACTCTGGTCACTGGAATGTCACTTCTGGCCATGAACACGTGTCAGAACCGTTTCTCAATTTTATCTCTCTAGACTACACCAAAACTCAAGATTAACCTGAAATCATGTAGAGAATTTCACAAGCTTTCCGTTGATATAAAGAACGTGCAAATCTGAGCTCTGGATCGAAAGATATGTCAATCTAAAGATTTAGGGCACAAAACAGGTGAAAATATGTTTTGAAAATTTTCCCACGCTCTGCCACCTGGATGACACGTGGCACGCGCTGATTGGATATGTAATTCTCTCTCCTCTCTATCCCATGGGTTTTCTTGCTTCATTGGACACATGTCCTCTTTTGATTGGCTCGGGTCAGTGCTTGCAACCTCGCCCTTTCACTTTTGGAATTTCTCCCTTGTGACACATGTCGCAATTTGATTGGTCCGTGGGTCTGCCAGCTTTTCACGCCCTTCGCATCTTTTTGTCCCAGATGTCCCAGTGCTGTTTGGAACAGAATCCTCCGATCCGCCCGAAATGGGTTTCCTTGTCCCTTATCTGGCCGATGACACGTGGCGTTGCTTGATTGGCTTTCGGCTCCTTCGGCTATCTGCATCCCATGCGTCCCTTTGTCCCAGTATGAAATTTCTCTGTTCGGGTGAACCAGCCGGTTCACGTCCTCCATGCACTCACGGCCCAGATGTCCCAGTGCGAAAGTTTCATGTTCTGGCCGATCCGGGCGGTTTGCATCCTCATGGCCCGAATGTCCCAAACTGTTTTGCTCAGCAGTTAGTCAATTTTTCTTCGTCCTTCGGCCGGATCGGCTTCTCGCGCCCTGCACGTCCTTCTGTCCTAGATGTCTCTTTACTTCACGGGCCACCTGGAGGATTTTCGGCCGGTTCATGCCCCAACGTCCCGAATGTCCCAACTGTTGCGAGGACTAGGACTTAGCCAATTTTCACAATTTTTTCTAGCCCAAGCTTATTTTCTACAACTTTTTCACCTTTTCTCATAACTTGCTCTTTTCAACTTGGACAGGAGAGTTAGAAAAAATATGAGGGGACCCTGGAAACATGATTTTTTTCCCTGAATCGATCCGTTTGTCTAGGACTTGAGAATTCTGATGCATGTTATCGAATTAACCCTGGGGGGTGAATTTGGATAACAGGTATTGCATGCAAAGTATCTAGATCCTACCCATGATAAGGAATTTTATCAGAAAACTATGGAGATTATTAGAAATGTGCATCCTCATATACAATGCTTAAAGGATCAGTCATGGAAGCTGGAGCAAGCAAAGGTAGTTGAGATTCCTCATAAATATAATGATGACTTAAAGGAGGATTTTAAGATTTTGTGCCAAGAAAAGATCATTCCTTTGTCATGGGAATGGTTAAGGGAGAAGTTTTCACATGCTAGAGTTGAACAGGAGAGACAGATATTATATGTGAACTTACCTCCTCACAGTCTTGAATATGAAAAAGAGATCACTTTGAATGTAATTGTTGATAGATGGTTGTTAAGTAACATTCTCATTGATACAGGTGAAGAATTAAATTTACTCACCTAGGACGTATGGAGTCATATGGGGAGGCCACCATTACAACCATCTTCAAATGTATTGTATATGGCGAACATGACTAAAGCCACACCCATTGGAGTATTGAAGGATGCCACTATTACTATACAAGGGGCCAAGTTTATTGAGGTCTTGGAACTTGTGGAAGAAGATAGTTTTCTATAATTTCTTAGGCTCCCTTGGTGTTATGTGAATAATGATCTACGCTTCAATAAAGGTTATATCAGTTTTGAGAATAATGAAGAGTTCATTATTATTCCTTTGACATATGGGAAATCTACACTGTATGTGGAGCCTTTAAGAAAGAAGGGTCTTAATAGAATTAATGTGTGCACCATTAGAGATCTTGAAGTACTTGAACTAGTAAAATAAGGTGTTATTCAATAGGATGATGCACAGTCTATGAGTGATACAACTAGTGTAGCTTTTGATAACTAGGTGCATGGGAATTATGAAATGGTTGGGTGTGAGATGAAGATTACAGTAACATGTGTATTCAAGCCATGTTGTGTTAGGCACTTGGGTAGTAACCAAGTACCAAGGTACACTGGGGAAGGGAATCTTGATGTATTTTTGTGTGCTATAGAATCCCAGTGGAAATATTAAAAGGAGCGAAGTAATATGCTTGTATATAACTTTCACAAGACATCAACACAGTGCTGGATTACACATCAAGATAGTATTTTAGAGTGGTGAGAGGTGAGAATCACCTTCTCTACTATATTTCTTATGATAAATGTGCCTACCAAGACATGTAAATTTCATGGCGGGGTTGACACCTCAAATCACATTCAAGAGTGTGAGAGACTCTGGATAGAAGTGCATGAGGCCTTACCACCTTCACTATGGGTGCATAAGTTCTACTTCACTTTGCGTGGCTGTACATGTGCATGGTATGTTTATGTGGAGTTGAATAGAGAAACAAGGAATTTGCAATAATTGACTACAGGTATGATTCATACCTTTGACTATTTTTCCACTAAACCACCAGTGAATTAGGTATTACATGTTATGAAGCACTTGAATATGAGAGATAGTGCAAAGGCTAAGGAGATAACTTAGGGATTACTATGTGATTCATATATGGAGATGCGCTTTGAAGAAGAAGAGATAGATGAAGAATAGTTTGGGTTTTCCTATCTAGAAAAAGAGAAAGGTAAAATGGTTTACATGATTTATGATGAGGAAGTAGATAATCAGGATGTTGATCATATTGTGGGTACATGCAATGTTAGGTTGTGGAGCCTTTTTTCATGTGAGAAAGTGTTGAAGACTGTACACTAAGAGTACTGTACACTTTCCATAGTTGTCTCGTCGGGGTTTGGGAAATGTGCCTGATATACTAGGAAACATGCTTTTCTCATATGGGTTGGTTTTTTGAACCATAGGTTTATGGGACAATTTTGGCCCACGGTTTTGATACCCATAGTTTTATAAAACTACTTAAGCAGTTGTCTATTTATATGGTTTTGTGCATATGGTAGATATAATGTAAACATTGCATATGTGTTTTGAATTCAGTTGTGAATTTTGTAGAGTTTGTCGAGCATATCTCCAAATGGATCTGGGTACTGTATTGAGAGAGTGGTGGCTTGTAATAAAATCTGAGCAAGTGATTCTTTGTGGACGTAGACCAAATTGGGTGAACCACGTTAAATATTGTCTCTTTGTATTGTGTTATTTTATTCTGCACTTTTATTTGAGATTTGTAATATTTTCTACATATTATTTTCTACTATTATCATTCTATGAGGGATTATTCCACATATTTTATCCCTTATTTCGTAACATACAAGGTCTTAGACAATGTAGATGAGCGAGCGCGTGCATATCATGAGCCTATGAAAATGAAAAAAGTCAACATTAGAATGGATGCAGAACCTAAGGAGGCCATTATTGGTGATTATTGGTCTGACTCAGAGGTTGTAAAAATAATTGAGCTTTCACGTGATTTCCAGGACTTCTTTCTGAGAATATTATCTATGAGTTGAAAGTAGTGCACCACTCTTTTTGTGAGATGAGGATCAAGTTAAAGGAAGGTGGATGCTTGGTTAGGAAGCAGCCTTACATGATGAATCCTAATATATGTGTCAAGGTAAAGGAAGATATTGATAAGATGTTGAAGTTTGGAATTATTAAGCCAATTGAGGAGTCAGAGTGGATTAGCCCTATGGTGATAAGCATAAAGAAAGATGGAAGGATAACAATCTGTGTGGATTATAGGGAGTTGAATGTAGCTTGTGTAATAGATCCCTTTCCCACACCATTTACAGAGGATATTTTGGAAGGTGTTATAGGGTGTGAGATGTACTCCTTCACTGATAGATTTTATGGATGTCATTAGGTGCAGATTGTTAAGGAAGATCAAGAGAAGACAACTTTCACCACTGAGTGGGGAAGTTTTGCATACATAGTTATGCCTTTTGGATTGAATAATGCACATGAAGTCTTTTCACGCATTGTTGTGTAAGCATTTCAGGACTTCATTCATAATTTTTTGTAGGTTTACTTGGATTATTAAACTATTTATGGGATAGTAAAATATCATTGTGACAATTTGAGACTTATGTTTGAGAGGTATCGATAGTTGAGCATCTCCCTAAACATTAATAAGTGTGTTTTTTCTACACCCTTTGGAACTTTTTTGGGACATATCATATGTAAATAAGGCTTGTTGGTAGATCTTGTGAAGGTTGTTTTCATTTTGTGCTTAGAGTAACCTACTGACCAGAGCGAGGTGCACATATTATTAGGGCACACAGGTTATTACAGGAAGTTCGTCAAGGGTAATTCTATGATAGTCACACCCTTAGAGGAGTTGTTGAGGAGTAATGGAAAGTTCCATTGGGGTGAGGTGCAACAACGCACATTTGAGACATTGAAGGAAAGGCTTACTTCTACGCATATTCTATGATTTCGTTCATGGACCAAACCATTCCATGTGCATGTGGATGCCTCTATTATGGCCATTGGCATAGTATTATCCCATCCTAGAGAGGGTATTTTTTATCATCATATTTTCTTTGCATGCAGGAAATTGACCCCGGTTAAACAAAATTATACAGCTACGGAGCATAAAGCATTGTCCATGATTTATGTGTTGCATAAATTTAGGAAATACTTGTTAACAATTTTGTTCATATTTTATACAGATCACATGACACTTAAGTATCTGGTTAATAATCCTATTTTGTAAGGGCGCATATGCAGGTGGATTCTCTTGTTACAAGAATTTAATTTTATAGTAGTGGTGAATCCAGGAAAGAGTAAGTCAGGATCAAATAATTTATCAAGGATTAACTCAGGTGAGGATGTACAAAGTATTAAGGATACAATGTCATTTTCCCAACTTTTTATATTGAACCGCATGCCTCTGACTTAGAGGATATAATTATCTTCTTATGTACAGGTGTGGTGCCTAAAAGGATGAAGTCTTTATAGAAGAAACAACTTTCTATACACGTCATGACTTACATGTTAATTAGTGGAGATTTATATAATTTTGGATGGGATGAGGTTTTACGCCAGTGTGTACTTGAGAATGAGCATACTGCCATTATGGAGGAAGCTTGCAGTGGGATTTCATGTGGACATTATGCAAGAAATTATACCACGCACAAGATTCTATTGGCAGACCTTTGGTGGGAAATAATTTACAAGGATTGTATAGAGTATTGTAAGGTATGTCGCCATTTTCAGTGCCTTAGAAAGCGTGGGCATAGAGATGAAATTCCTTTGAGGCCTATTACTAGTGCAGAACCTTTTTGAAAAGTGGGAAATTGACTTTGTGGGTCTTATTTCCCCACCCGCACACAGGACTAGATTCCGTTACATTATAACTTGTATAGATTATCTTACAAGGTGGATAGAAGTAATACCTATAAAGGATTTCATGACAACTACAACAATAAGGTTTCTATGGGAGAACATAATCAGCATGTATGGATGTCCATTGAGTCTGACAAGCGATAGGGGCACTCATTTTCTTAATGAGACCATCAAGATAGTATTGGAAGAATTTATGGTGGTACGCCATTAAAAAGCACCCTATCACCAATAATCCAATGACACTACTAAGGTTTTCAACAAGATATCGGGACATATATTCACAAATATTTGTGATGTTGGAAGGAAGGATTGGGATGAAAAAGTATCTATTATACTTTGGGCATATAGAAAAACCAACAAAAGGTTGAACAAAGCCACACCCTTTTAGCTAGTGTTTGGCACTGAGGCTGTTTTACTGGTAGAGTTCATATTACCCTCCTTACATCGTACGTGTGCATGAGGATTGGATTATGAGAAAGCCATTGAAGAATGCATAAACAAGATGATGCAGTTGGATGATTGATGTTCCATTGCTTGGTGGGGTTAGAAGACAAAAGGCTAGGAAAAAGGCATGACACGATAGACATATTAAAAATAAGCAGATTGAAGTTAGAAAGTCAGTCCTTCTATATCATTAAAAAAATTTATGCCACCTTGGAAAGTTCTAATTGCATTGGTTAGGACTGTATGTTGTGACTTACATACTTTATTTAGGCATTTTTTAGTTACATGCAATGAATGGAACATGATTTCCCAGTTATTTCAATGGGAGTAGGATGAAGCCCTACTATGAATAATCCTTCTTTGTGTTTTTAATAAGGTAGGATTTCCATTTAGCTTAGGTTTTTATTTAATGCATTTCCCTTTATATGTGTTTCATTTCATCATTGCAATGATTTGTTAATTTAGTTTAGTTTTTTGTTGTAATAAGCGTGCTTACACGCTAGTTGTTGATTACTATTTGTATAAGTTCATGCACAGAGGACCACACATAAATTTAGTATGGGATAGAAGGAAAAAAAGATCATGTGGGAGAAATTAGAGATTTACAAAAGCCTAAGTAAACTAGGTGCGCATGTGTTGTTGATGATGATAGTTGAAAAAGAATGATGATAAGGTGTCATATGAAGAATGGTCATAATAAATATGGTTCCAAAGGAAAATCCATGTATAGTGAGTGAGCGCATAGTGTAACGTGAGGTAGGCAGTGGTGTGGATAGATACTTGGTATAAGGTGTAGAGGTTGATGTACTTCGACACATGGAGTGCACGTAAGGAGGTCTACAGTTGATGAAGTAGTTCGTGCACCCGAAGGTTGCAGTTGGTCCATGCATTGGATGTGCAGTGGAAGCACACTTGGAACTAAAAATATGGTGGGAAAAAGTGGGCATGCCAAATTAAATACAGCCGTAAGGTGGTAGTTAGTAAAAAATTAATGCGATTAAAAAATAAAAAACTATAAAAGGAGTGTCAAGGTAGATCATTTTTACCTTACCTTGCGTGAATTTTTGAAGAGTTATCATGTGACCTAGGGAAAAATTTGATTATCAAGAAATAAATCGAGTGCAAATTTGAAGGGTTTCGAACTAGAAGGTGAAAGATGACACGGATAAGAGGAGTGTGAGTTCTAGTGGGTAGAATCTTGCAGGTTGAGATAGTGTGGTGAGATTTCAAAGGAATCATGACTACTCTTAATAGGGTTTCAAAAATTAGGGAAAATATTACAAATTTTGATTGGGGAAGTGTATCGGTGTTGCATATAAGCTCAATAACAAGGATTATAGAGAAAGGGAAAAGTAAACGTTTGGACGTTGTAAAAAAAAAGGGCAAAAAATAAAGTAGTAATTGCATCACCAAAAAAGAGAGGCAAGGGCAAGGAAAAATTGATACCCATAGTAGATGTTCAAGAGGAATGGTACTCAAAAATGTATTATCCAGATGGAGTGTTAATGTGAAAAGAGTGGGCATACCATTTTAGGAGCGTGACATTTATTTATTATAACCATCAAACTGACCTAACCATGTATGACATGGAAATAGAGCTTATTTAGTCGATAAGGGAAAGAACCCTAGATGATAAGCCAGCATATGAGGACAAGGTGAAGAGGGTGTTGAAGAAGGATGAACTATTACAGCTATACGAGATTCCATTCTTTGAGAATCCTGAGAGGTTAATCAAAGGTGAACTTCGTACATGCATTGGGATTATTTCTATTTCATAGGTAGAAGGATGTGCATCATTGTGCAACTTATTGAGAGATATATTAGACTAATCAGTAGTGGTAACTCATTTTATGATGATCTAACTAATGATGTCAAGGTGAAGAAAGTGGTAGTGGAGTTTGAGTACAATAAGGGTAGGTGTGTCTTTGATATTGTAAAGTTGATTGATCGTGTCATGAAGATGGATGATCATTTTATCACAAAGCTAAGTGGGCAAGAGAGATGGAAACATGTGAATAAAATATGGTTGTACATATGCAAGAAAATATCATAAGGAACCATATACAATATTATTTCCTTTATATTAGAATATATTATTGATGTCGCACGTGATGGAGATAAGATCATGTTTGGGAACATATTGCTGGTAATAGTGTTCTTTGAGATTGAGGTTCTTCATGGGCCTAGAGACAATATATGGGAGTAACATGAAAAATATCCCTCCCCTAAAAAATGATTTGCTAAGTATACATGCGACACGGTAACACCAAAATATAAGGCACATGTGGAAAAATGGTATAAACAAATGTGTGATGTGTTTAGAATTGAGTGGAGGATTCCAAAATAGTTGCTTGCTCTTGTGGATGGAGTTGACTATTTTTTTGTGTATCATCAATTTTGTATTGGGAGGTTTACTTTGACTGATGGTACTAAAAGCCCATGGTGCAAATTTTTATTTCCTTTCATAGCACATTACTTTTAGAGTGTTGTGAATAGGTTCAAGGAGGCACATAAACTTAGGTATTATCTAAGAAAATTTGATAAAGAGCACCATAAGATTACTTCAAACACTTGTCTACCCCAAGAATCACACTTATGAAGAGAAGTATGTTTCAGAAAGCATAAATTTGATGAAACTAGTAACGTTTCCAATATATTTTGTTGATGCAGGTAGGATATTTATTTATTTGAGGCCTCAATTTGCTGATGGATCATTTGTGGAGGATGATGTAAGCATTCTTGAGGATCCCTCCACATGGAATAAGGTTGAACCAAATAAGCAAGTGCACAAAAAGAATCCTTCTGTCAGTATAATTGAAGGAGTAAGTAAAGATTAAACCCTAGATTCAAGCACGCCCGCAAGACAAACTTGAAAAATGAAGGAGACAGGGACAAACACCTATGTTAGGGAAAGCCTATTATAAGAAGGTCCTTAGTATAGAAGAAATAGAATATAGTCAATAGTTCATACTTTGAGGAGACAAAGATCCAACAGGAAGAAGACGGAGCTGAAAGTGATGAAGAGCCGGTTAAGAAGTTGGGTCCACAATTTCATATTATCAAAGAATCAGATGAAGAGGGCCAGGATGAGTGCTTCAAGGATACACATGCAATGGATATAAATAAAGAGGTTGTTGGTGCGACCAACACACATGTTATAAAGGAGAACCCAGACCCAACTAAAGAGCATGACGATAGGTGTACTCTCGATTGTGAGCTGGATAACAGAGTAGAGAAAGAGGTCACAAATATTATAGAACACTTCGTAGAGCATGAGGTTGCGTGCAATGTAGAGGAATTAAAAAATTAATAAGAAATGATTTAAGGCTAGGAAGTGATCATTGGTGGAGAATCGTGCCTTGCTATAGGTTTCCCCAAGGGTGCTCATGGGAAGTGATGAACATACATCCCCCAAGAAACTATAGTGAAATATGTAGAGGATCCCAAAAAGGCTTTGCACGTGAGGTATCAAAGTACAATACCTAGGGATCAACTATTTTATTGGTCATCATTCAATAATAAGGGTGCGTTTCCACGCACAAGAAAGATGGTCTTGGGATTTTGTATCACACATTGAGGAATTAGAATTTGAAGTAACTACCTATTTGTTACTTGATACCCATGAATCAACAGTTTCAAGAGAAATGTACATGGTAGTTTATTCTCAACAATTAACAGATGAACAAGTGTGTAATGCACTTAACAAACTATCATTGGATGTGGGTTCCATAATTTTTGATAAGAACAATAATATAAGGTTTATGAAGAGGGAGATGGAGGATAAAACTAAGGAAATAATAGAGAGGGACAAGGAGATAAAAGAGGAGGAAACTAATATTGCACAATTGAAACAAGTTTTAACCAATGAGAAAGGAAGGATGCACATGGATTATAAAAAGGTTGAACACATAAGTGATGTAATCTTACTAGCATGCCTAGATTTGGCCCCTCCTGATACAACCAAGTATGATACTGCCTTCCATTGTTTGGAAAATTTTATGGTTGTAATCACAACTCAATTGCCACCCCTCACATTAGAATTTGTAGAAGAGGTTATGGTGTGGAAAAAGTAGAAAGAAAAAGTACATATTGAAGCCACCATAACATAATATAGTGAATTGATGGAATCGATAAGGTAGATGCTCACATGACAGAGGTTTTGTATGAAAATTATGAGGATAGGGACCATGTGGTGGGACTTCTTGTTGCAAAAGATGAAGCAGATCTCAAGGAGTTCCAGGCCAAGAATAAGGGGAACAAAGTAGAACAAGAGAAAATATTGGTCAAAGTTGAACAAAAGAGGGAATCCATTGATTCTTTAAGGAATTCAATTAAAATTAAGTTGAAGGAACTCTACCCATGGGTCACACATAATATGGATGTGCTAACAAACATGGGAAAACAATTAGAGACCCTGGTAGACACACTGAAGGCTAAGGGTGAGGAATTAACATTTTAAGAAGTCACTTCTATGATAGGGGATGCCTTTACTTAAGCACACAGTGAACTAGAAGAGTAGAAAACATTGAAATTATTGGTGAATAAGGATTTCCCCCTCCTTTTTGTACAATAACACTTAGATTATTTCATTCTTTTGCGTAAGCCGGACATATATTCTTCATTCTTTAATTCTTGAAGGATTCTTTATCTCTAGACATGAGATCAAACAAAGTGTTTACGAGGATGGACAACATACCTAGTGTGGAGTAATGTTGGGCCTCGGAAATGTGACTAAGTGTTGAAGACTTCATGTGCACAATATCTGCAGAGGAAGTGTACGTAGGAGGGAATATGGTGAGCACATATATCGATGTTAGTATTCCTGCATGAAAGACAAAAAAGGGCACTCAAGGATTGCTTCTAGAAGGCTAAGGACTTAGATAGTTTTAGGAATGATGTTAAATATAGAGATGGATTGGGGGCCACGTAAGGTAAGATTCTATGTTTGGAGAAAGGAACTACCAATTCAAACTAGAGCATGAAGACTTGAAGAACATGCAAAGGCTATTTTGGGACAAATGGAAGGTCTAACGACATGCATATTTTTGGGATAAAAATAGGATTGGAACTGAAGTTATCTATAGAATAACTATTAATATAAGACCTTACATGCTCCATTGTTATCTTTTTAAGTGGTGCATGGTTATTCTTAGCATTCATCATATTTTAAGGATGCTTAGGCAGTGAAGGGAAAGTCCCTACCCCTATATATATGTATTGATTTTCATGGGTTTAACAGTTTCACTTTGTAGTAAATTTATGTTGTTGGTTTATGATCGTGCATGACTTATGGTGATACTTTTATATATGTATTCAGCTTCTGTGGTTTACAGTGATTAATACAATGGATCTTTGTGGATGAATATTGGTTATCGACTTATCTATAACTGGATCTTTCATAGTAAACCGATCTTGATTATTGTTTATCTTATTCTTGCATATGGTCGTGATATAGATCTAGTTGTGGTTTATCTTTGCATGGTTGTTATGGTTTTGGATTTTATGTCTTTTCATGCTAACTCCTTGACAAATAATGTCATAAAATAGGGACATGGTACCCTTGTGTGCTTCAGGTGAGTGCTCATATTTTTCTGAGTGATGTGCCAGTGTGCCTTAGGTTGTTATTGGTAAAATAAAAGACTACACTTGTGATGACACTTAAGACAAATAACCTCTTTAATGTCTCTTGACTAGTGACTATTGTGACCTCTGCCATTGCTCCAAAAGTAAACACAACTAAAAAATTCCCAAAACCGTTACAAACATAAAAATAACCATGAAATTTTTAATACCTCATAGAATTTTGTTTTCTAATGAGATTAGACCTTGACTATACCTTCTTGGTATGGACACCTTCATTTCCACTTCCTTTGGAACAAGGACTAGCTTCTTGATCTACTAGAGTAGGCTTCTTATCTCCTTTGACCTTTAGGGTTTGTATCTCTTCCTTGAGATTAACATACTCTTCTTCTTTGGGCTTGAGTACTTCTAGCATACCTTTAATTTCACACTTCAAACTGATGTTATCCTTTCTATGGAAATCCAATTATACTTGTAGATCCATCGCCACCTCTTTGAGATCACCGTGACCATGCATAAAAACATCACAGGGCTTGTTTTTCAATCTATCACATTCCTCTCTCTTTGAACTCAAATATGAACTAGCCTTCTCTAATTGACTCTTGAAACACTTGATGATTTTTTCATCCTTCTTGGTCGTGAATCTCAACTCCTGATTTTTTCCCTTATTTTCTTAGCTATCTTGTGCTTCTAGGATCTCCTCCAAGCTGATAGACTTTCTTCACAAGGACCTAGCTCTAATACCAATTTTTTGAAGCACAAGGGACTGAGAGGGGGGGTGAATTAGTCCATTAAAACTTTATTCCATTTTCATCCATCATTCATCATCATCTATACAACCATTGAATCAAACATTAACCATATGTGTGTTTACTTAAGAATTGAATCAACCATACACAAGAGAAAGATCAAGAGAGTACACAAGAACACAAAATTTAAGTGGAAAACCCTCAAAGGGAAGAAAAATCACTTTAACTTTTATTATATTACACAAAGTAAATATATTTAGAGAAGCACCAACTTCATAAGGATCACCAACCCCTAGTTCAGTAGAGCACCAACACCTAATTTAGTGAATCACCCACTCCAAAAGGAGGATACAACACCCTAAGATGATAAATCATCAACTCAACCACCAATAGATGAAGATATCTAAAGTAATTTTTCTGCCACAACTAATGGAGATCATAATTTCATCTCACACACCTTCAAACCCCAAACACCTCTCTCCTTCAACACACTCTATTTCACACTTTCATGGACTAATTTTTCTTCAAAACCTTACACACATGCTCTCTAACATTCTTCAAATTTTTAAAAACATTCTCAACTCTTTATTTATGCCCTTCATCCACTTTCACTTCCACACCTAGGTCACATTTTCCCCCTCCATGCATAACTAGTTCAAAAATGAACCAAACAAGAACTTTTATATGCGTTTTAACTCTAAAACATACCATATGTCAATTTAGACCAAATATATTGACCAATAAAAATTTAAAACATAAAAAAATTCAAATAAACTCATAAAATGGACTTGTGTAGGTCGTTCATGCACCAAGACAACAAAATGGCTCAAAACCCCATCACTTGATTCACCAAAGACCTAAAACCTCATCACCATGATTTTTCAAGCCTCCAAAGGCCTCATATATGTCAAATTTATCATGAAAAAATCATCCATGTTTTCATATTAACTTTCACCAATCAAATTGTTCATAGCAATAATCAAGAAGAACCATTTCCTTCACAAAACAATTGTTTCTAGCAACCAGTCTTCACCTAACATGTTCAAGATCACACCATAGCACCTAAAATATGCCATGAAACAAATAAATATAAATACACTGACCTATATAACACATCCATGCTTTCTATACATCATGAAACATCCATCAATGAAAATCACACTTACTCTCCTCTTCACCAAACTAAACTACCCATAAAATAATTTTAGAAAATTCATTTAATATGGATAAAATTTATCCTTCTTCACTCTCTAATTGATATGAATCATCAAATAATCCAAATCATGAGACCTTTACATCAATATTCTCAGCCAAGAAAATCCTGTCCTGATACAGTCAAACTTGGTCTTCACAAACTGAGATGCTTCACCTACCAAAACACCTCATCAAGAGACAAAAAATACACCATTGGAAATTTATCTAAATCTTATTTCCACAACATATTACTTTCCCTTTCAACTCTAATTGTAATTCCTTCAACCAGGTCAATCTCTGAAACTACTCATTCAGGCTTCTAGGGCTCAAGAACCAGTCTTGAGACCAACTTGCTCTATCACCTCCAAATTCACTGTTGTTGCAGACTCACAGCACCCCTGGATGCAAATCATGCTTCTAGGTTGATGTTCAGGAATCCAGTGTGATTGCACAACATGGAATCTGTACGTCGGAAAAGCAACAGGCGAGCGTGAGAATCAACAAGTGACTCTTCCGCGTACCCGACCTCCCGAGGTCGTGTCGAGACAGCCGGTGGGGGTAGAATATGCAGACAAACTAGTTAGGGAGTCTAATGTCTTCAACACGCAGTAATGGTATTTTCGAATCTAAGGCAAAGAAGGCCCTTCTAACTTGGACTGGTGTGATAGATCGATCAGCGAGGATGACTGCTCGAAGGCTCCAATCAATATCGAGATCTGGCGTGATTCGATCTATAGGTTGTGGGATGCGTGGAAAATGACCCAGGATGGTTTCGTGTATTTCTCCTGATAGGGTCATATGGTGAATATAATCAACTCTATGGACGATTCTCTGGCCTAGTCCAAAATTCTCTAGCTTTGTTAGCTGTTGTGTCTAGTAGGGACAACTGTTGAATGATGATAGGTGGAATCGGAGTAGACTGAAATACTAATGTGCGTAGGCCAGTGTCTATATCTAACTGACTTGTGGATTCATTAGGCTGTGGGATTTGTGGATCAAAACCGTAGACTCTTGATTGTTACGGTCCTGTTATGGTCATATGTGAGATCAAGTTCTAATCCCTAGTATCCAGTAATCGTATGCTTTCTTAGCCTCTACGTTTAGAATTAGCAATTGTGTGATTTTCTAAGAATACCTCACAGGTGTTCTAGCAACTTGAATTCTTAAGCTGGTATCTATATCTACGAGGGTGTCTCCAGCGTCTGGATGTGGAACTAAAGGATCACACCCGAATATTTGTTCTCTTTCAAATCCTTCTATAGTCATGCGGCTGTTTTCTAGGATAACCTGTAGTTTGGCTGATTTGACCAAAATGTGTGTGCTTGGTCGTCTTCTATGTTTAACCCTCTCAACTGTGACCTAACCTGTTGGAAGTCTGTTGTTGTTTGGAAGACTTGTATCCTAAGGTTTTGGTCAATGTCAGTTATTGCCACTACGATATTGGGCTAGGGCACAATTGGCTCGAAAATGTATTCCCTGGGCTCCCTAGGTCCCGTAATTGTCATGCAAAAGCAGTAATGAAACAAACTATAATAAAGTAAGCATATATAATTTTCTTTTGTATTTTCTGGCAATTTATAAGAAAGCAGCTATTTAAAATATTTAGAATTGACAACTAAACTAATAACATAAAACAAACAAAATAGCCGAGTGTAGCTATTTGTCTGTGTAATTTTGTATATCTATTCTAAACAATGAAATAACTAATCTATTTGCAAGATTCTTGATCCTACCTCAGAAGTGAGGAATGAGTCATAGTTTCTCAGAAACTATCAATCCCCACAACTTCCCTGGCAATATCGAGAATGGAAATAACTGAAATAAAGTGATTAACTACTTTATTTGATAAGTTCTAACTAAAACTTTGAAAGATGGAACCTGGATTTCACAGAACAGTGGCGAATCTGACGGTGTGTGTGTTCTTGTCCCCTCAGTATGATCTCTTCGTTCTTTGTGCTCACGTGAATCCAGAAAAGTGTGTAATGCTTGCATCAATAGGAATAGATATTTGGATCAATGGACAGCCTTCAGAATGCAGACAGAATAGAATGCAGATAGGAGAGGGATAGCGCAAGAGTACAGAGCTTGGCCTATGCAATTCCTAGCAGGGTCTACTGCGAATCATGCAACAAAAAGCATCCAGAACTTGAAACTAGTCTGTATGAAGAGCAAAACCTGCAACTTTAATGGCTGCCTAAACTATTCTACTCCAAAAACAATAATACTGTTTGCACAAGTTGGATCTGTGGCTTACCAACAGCTGAGTAATGCAACCAAGCATGTAAAAGATTTAAACTATTAAACTTAAGCAAACTAGAAGACTGAACTACTGAAAATGGTGAGTTTGAAACAAGAATGAGGGGCCATTTACATGTGCACAAACCATGCATTGATAGGAATTTAAACACCCAAAGATCAAAACCAAACTGAACTCCTAAACAATAAACAAAGGAAAAACACTATTCCAGGGGACCAAAAAAATTAATGCATGCTCAAGTCGGCAAGAAAAGCTGGTGAAGCGTTGAACTTTGCATGCGTTCCGTCAAAAGAACATTCTGGAAAACGCATAAAGGACCGCCGCCCTGCTCAGGGCGGCGGTTACAGGACCGCCGCCCTTCAGGGCGGCGATTTCGTCACTGAAGACCAAAAAGCCAAGAAAAGAGGAAAAAAAGGGAAAACAAAGCACGCGGGGCCTAAGCGGGGCATGTGGGATGTTAACGCATATCCATAAAGCTTCTCTAGATCCCGAACACCTTGCGAAGAGACCTGTATCATCATTGGGGTATTTATTACACCGTTCTGCAGTACAGTACCTTACAATTTTGGGTACGTACATATTGCCCCCCTCGGAGAAGCGTTTTAGCCATGAAGAGGCATAAAACGGTGGGTCTGAGTATGGCCGTCCCAAAATGGGAAGTTAGAAGTTATACCTTATACGTCTGTGTGTCGAAATGACGCCATCCGAAATTCCCGCTACCTACAAAATGAAAGGGGAACTCAAGTGCAGATAGATACAATAACTTGGAAAAATAAACGCTAAAATAATAGGGGAAGAGGACGTACCATTAGTGCGAGGATAGAAACTTACCTCCGTTGGCGCTTCGAACCTGTGAAAAGGGGATTTAAAATGAATTAGAGCGCTATATATAAAAGTGGGCCCATTTTACTATTCATTTGCGCGAGTCGATTTGATAGATTTTGAGCTCTGGGGCCCACGGTAACGGTTTCTCACGCGAGTAGAGTCAAAACGTCCACAGCAAGATAGTGATCATGCCTCCACGTGCGGAACGCCACCCCGCGAGATCACAGGTTGGTTTTTCTTCAATTTTGTGTTTTTCCCTCTTCAATTTTGAAATGCCAAATTTTTTGTAATGGGGGGGTCATTTTTGAAAATGTTAGGTTTAAAAGGTCCATCTAGGGGGGGCGCCTACTGGGTAGGCTTTATTTTTTAGCTAAAATGGTCGTTTTTTGCCAGTTTTTGGCTTTTTGGGGTTAAAAACCCGCGTGGGTTTTTGGACCGCGACCGCCGCCCCTGTCCAGGGTGGCGGTCACGAGACCGCTGCCTTCAAGGCAGCGGTTACAAAACCGCCCCCTGCCCAAGGCGGCGGTTTTGCACAGAATGCAAAAAGACCTCTTTTGAAAACCTACACTTGTATTTTTAGCATTTGTGTATGTTTTTATAACTCTCTTGATATCATTTAGATACTAACTTACTCTGTTTTGTGTGTTTTTGGGTGTATGCAGGCGAAGGAGGAGTATATTAGATGGAGCCGGGAGAGAGAGTGTGACTGGCTGCCCGGGGTATTGGATGCCCCTCTCAGCAGATGAGGAGGACACATTGCAGAGGGCCGGCATATTGCGGATATCGCGTGTGCCTCACGTTGCTCCATCCAGTCACATACTCTGTGACTTGTTCTCATACTGGGATGCAGATCGGAACACTTTCCGATTGCCAGGGGTCCGTGGTGAGTGGACCATTACATTATAGGATGTCTACTGCATTCTGGGGGTCCCGATCATCGGGAGGTGACTTACATTAGAGACAACAGGCTCACGGGCACAGATTGCACAATGGGCGACATATATGGGAGATGCAGCTATTTCCACGGGGCCGAAGAAGGGAGTGAGAGTTAGATCCATTCCTTCTTTTCCCATCCCCGTATTTCGACAGGCCATAATGGGGATCCTTTCCTCGAGACTGATCGGCGGACAAGGGAGGGGACACTTTGTTATACTGTTGGGCCCCCATCATTGCACAGATAGAGGGGCATGGCCGGATATACGTCTGGGGGGCAGACATTTTGGGGACCACCTATCACGACTTATATAGGGTGGTCCGTTTACAGGGACAGTCGTTGAGCCACCCAACTCTAGTCATGAGTTGGGTGTATGAGCATTTTATTCCTTATGGCAGAGGCGTGGAGGTGGCAGATCCTGGGGCTGTGAGGGCGGCCAGATGGTCAGATATGTCGGTGCTTAGAGCACCTCACCAGCCAGTAACCTCCCTCACTATAGCAGACATGGAGGCCACACTGTACCAGCTTATGGCTGGCGTATGGGGAGAGGAGGCCATGACATTGGTTTCCTGCTCCATTACAGGGCAGCTTATTGACCGTGTGGGACGGGTGGAGGTACATCCTTTCAGCAGGGTTCCTCAGCAGTTCAGCCTCCCATATGTGGGCATGCTTCCTCCAGTAGCACCAGTTTACAGATCAGTTCGGGAGGCTAGAGGGGGGCCTAGAGGCCGTGGTTGGACAATGGTTACCCCTGGCATTCCTATTGCAGCCAAGGGGATAGTTCGGGCCAAAGGGAGAGCTGGTGCACCTCGGGCACCTTTACTTCAGATTACCGCGGGTCCTGCTCATAGTAGCGATGACCCTATAGATATTGAATCCGATTCTGAGGAGTCCACAGAGGGAGGGTCGGAGGAGCAGACGGACGAGAGTGATCCTGAGTGGCATGATACTCAGGATATCATGTAGGCGGAGAGGGCAGAGCAGAGCACAGAGAGAGAGACTCTGGTTTCCGAGGAGCCACTCTCCTGGGGCCATGGTGGAGATGATGAGTCCGTTGTAGGGCGTCATGTTGCCCCAACTACAGGAGTAGCTACTCAGTCGGCGGAGGCATCTGCAGCGGGTGCTAGCCCTAGTGACCCATCTTGGAGGCCCGGTGACCCGAGTAAGTTATCCTTTCTCCCTTTCAATGTTAGTTTGATTTTTTTTGACTTGTTTTAACTACTATCCTTCCTTATATTTGTATCTTGTATATTTTAGCCTCTTGCCTAGTTTCTAATTCATCTTTCTTCTTTGTTTTGCAGAGACTGTTGACGAGTGGCGGGATCTAATCCGTAGGGTATGTACTGATTCTCTGATGATCCCTATGGATAAGACCCGTGCGGAGCTATCCGTAGATGCCGGGGAGCCCTCAGCAACCGGCAGGCATACCGACGTCTTTGCTCCCATTTGGCATGTGGCCAAGATGGTGTCTACTCTCCATACAGAGTTGGCAGGCTATAGGACAGCCGAGCGCCTTATGAGGAGCCGTTCTCATGGCGAGACCACGATCGCCCCTCGAGACCCTGAGCCTTCCATCCATTCAGAATGCCAGCGTAGTCGTAGTCCTAGGCGAGGGCGCGCACCTTCAGCGGGATCGCGTAGGGGTTGAGAGGCCACTTGGCTTCCTATGCACTTTTTGTATTATGGATTATTTTGTGTATTATGGGCTCTTTGAACGTTTTGACCATGCCTAGTGCATGATGGCATTGTATACAAATATTGACTATTTATATATATGTGCCGATTTTGGATCAAAACTTTTTCACTTGCGTCTTCCCTTTCTGTTTCCAGCTTTTTCTGTATACTACGATGTATGTTTTATATGCTTTCTAGAATGTATGCAATGGAAAACAGATGATGCAAATGTTTTCTTTCTTTTTGTGTTTCATGATGCTGATACATGATATTGTAGATATATTGTGATCTTGAATCTTAACTTTTGTTTAGCAATTTGGATACCTCATGATTTGTTTTGGCAAAGTGATGAGAACAACCAGTATGATGAACAGATTGACTTGCCCCACCCTTAACTCCACGCAACTAGTAAGATGCGAGAGCTCATCACCAAGAGCCAAGAAGGGCGCAAGTTATGAAATATGGTGAAGTGATAGTGATGAAAGACAGACGAAGCTTTGGTGGAACCAAATTGAAAACTACAAGCTTACTCTACCTGAATGACTTCATAGTTTTGGATGTAACTTACCTTGCGGTTTATCCAGACTTAGACCCGTAGATGGCCACATAGTAGACAAAATCTGGGTTTTTTAGGATTTTTAACTCTTTTTGGAATTTTGAATATCTGATTCATTTGTTTTTGACTCAAAGTTTGAATTGTTTGTTTATGACCTTTTAACATTTATTTTGTCTAGAGGACACCCTACACTTTGCCCCGTGCTACCTGTAAGAAGCATGGGTTTATCACCATGGGCAAGGCATAGGCGAGTAAGGGCATTTCCATACTTTCCCAACCCTACGTCACTAGTAAGAGACGCAAGCTCATCATCGAAGGTTGGTGGGGCAAGGAAATGTGTAAAATAAAATTTTCTGTTTAATCACTTCTTGACTTGTTTGTTTGAGTAAGATGTCAGTATATTCTTATTTCCAAAGATATGTGCATATGGGATAGATGTGACACCATGAAGCTTCTAGAACAGACCATAGGCAAGACACCTATCCTAAGAAGAAACCAAAGCGAGAACAAACTTGCAGAGCTTGGTATGGTTACCGTTAGGACTTCGTCATGTCTGATTTTATTAGGTAAAAGATTCTGAATTGATTGATGATATCGAAGATGGAGAGGTATGATTAAAGAACTTCATGCCAGAAACATCACGAGTTTGAAATAAATTGCTTTGAGAATAGATTCCTTGATCACAATTTGTGTAAGAACAAGTGGACAAAATGATCCTAATTTATATGAAAATGCGATGTAGATAGTTATATAGGCAGCGCTTGCTACTTATGCGTAGAAACGTTTGAGGTGGAGGAAATTGACTGTTTCGCCAAACTCCTCACCTTCTAGCATGTATAAGAGATAAGCACCATTCTTGTAGTCTTTCATGACTCGGTATGGGCCCAACCATTTGGGCCGGAATTTCCTTCCTTCGCCGGTCTTCTTGTCGATCTGGCTGTCTAACCTCAGAACTAGGTCACCTTCGTATATGTCACGTTCATAGACTTTCTTGTTATACTGCCAGCACATTCGGTCGGCATAGACTCTATGTCGTTGTTCAGCATCTAACCTAGCTTCATCCAGGCTTTCTAATTGAGAAAGACGTGCTTCTCTGTAAGCGTCCTCATCCAGAATCCCTTGTAGCGAAATGCAGAGACTGGGGATTTCAACTTCGAGTGGGAGAACTGCTTCTGACCCAAATACCAGCGAGAAAGGAGTTGCTCCTGTCGGAGTTCTTATTGAGGTTCGATGGGCCCACAAGGCCGGATATAACTTCAAATGCCAATCCCGCTTGTTTTCTTTCACTGTTTTAAGGAGAATGGCTTTCAGTGTTTTGTTCGTTGCTTTAGCCTGCCCATTGGCTTGGGGATAGTACAAGGAAGCCGTATGATGGCTGATTTTAAATTTGTTTCATAGCTCACGAAATTCTTCATTTTTGAAAGAAGTTCCATTATCTGAGATAATAATTTGCAGGATACCGTACCTGCAAATGATTTGGTTCAAAATGAACTTAGCGATTACAGAACCAGGTACAGTTGTAAGAGGCATGGCCTCTACCCATTTAGTGAAATATTCAGTGGCCGTGATTATAAAATTGTGGCCATCTGTGGACGAGGGAGAGAACTTCCCTATCAAGTCCAGGCCCCATGTAGAAAAGGGCCACGGAGTAGCGATCGGTTGCAAAGCTTGTGCCGGCATGTGGATCTCATGAGAGAACTCCTGACATTTATGACACCTGCGTACAAACTCTATTGCGTCATGTTCTAGAGTGGGCCAGAAATATCCCATTCGATGTATTTTTCGAGTGGTGGCGTGGCCGCCGAAGTGGCCTCCACATATACCGCTGTGAGATTCATGGAGAATCTTCTTGGACTCTTCTGTGTCAACACACCTTAAGAGCATTCCATCGAATGCTTTCCGATAGAGCACTTGCTCTATAATGACGTATTTAGCTACGATAATGCGTAACCGCCTTCTTTGTTGAGGTGTAGCTCCTTCTGGGTACCTATGGTCCATGATATAACTAATGATATCAGCGTACCAAGGGCACTCAGATATAGTAGGTCGGGTTTCGACGTAGTACACGCATTCGTCTGGAAAGTCTAAGTCTACTAAGTCACATCCATCTAGCGGGTTATCAGCTAACCAATCTGCGATGATTTGCCCTTTAACTGACTTTTGGTTTACAAAATTTAATTCGAACTCTCCCATTAAGGTTATAAAGCATCCCGCCTTTTTAGACAGGGACCCTTGTGTGAGGAAGGTTCATAAGTGGTCAGTTTTTACCATGACCCTTGTCTCTTGATTTAGCATGTAGTGTCTTAGGCGTTTGGTTACGAAAACTATGGCAAGGCATTCTCGTTCTACTTGTGTATAGTGCGTTTCGTAGTCGAGCAATGTTCGGCTAATGAAATAAATTGCACGCTCTCTCTTATCATCGTCTTCTTGGGCTAGCATGCAAGCTAACGAAACATCGGTAGCCCGTGAGTATAGAATTAACGGGTGATCTAGCTTAGGTGGCATTAGCGTAGGTGGTGACAGTAAGAATCGTTTAACTGCGTTGAAAGCTTCGTTGCATTCTTCAGTCCAATCAATGCTATAGTCTTTCTTGAGTAAATTATTGATTGGATGAATAGCGAAGCTTAAGTCCGGGATGAATCTCCGGATTGCACCCAGCTTCTTGAGAAATGATCTGATTCCAGATTCACTCGAAAGTGGGACCATTTCGAGGACAGCCCAAATTTTGGTTGGATCAACGTCGATCCCTCATGACGATATGATGTAACCTAGGAGCTTTCCTCCTGTTACACCAAAGACGCATTTTTCTGGATTTAGCGTAACTCCGTATTCTATTAAACGTGAAAGAATGACACGGAGTACTTCGGGATGGTCACAACGCTTCTTGGCTTTAGCCAACAAGTCATCTACGTAGGATTCCACAATTTTATGAATTAAATCGTGAAATATATAAGTCATAGCCCGCTGGTACGTGGCACCGGCGTTCTTGAGACCGAATGGCATAACAGCGTAGCAATAGGTTCCCCAAGGAGTTATAAAGGTGGTTTTAGCTTGATCTTGCTCGGATATTCTGATTTGATTGTATCCCGAGAATCCATCCATGAGAGACAAGAGCTCAAACCCAGCTGTTGCATCAACAATGGCATCGATAGATGGCAATGGGAAGTCATCCTTAGGACATGCTTTGTTAATGTCCCGAAAATCTATGCAGATGCGTATCTTTCCATTCTTCTTGAGAACAGGAAAGATGTTTGATACCCATTGGAAGTAGTCAACTGGCTTGATGAATCCTACCTGAAGGAGTTTTATTACCTCCTCTTTTACCATAAGGACTACCTTGGGCTTCATAGGTCTTGATTTTTGCTTAATTGGCTTCGCATCTGATCTAGTGACGAGGTTGTGCACCGCAATGTGGGGTGCGACTCCTGTCATCTCTTTGTAATTAAATGCAAATGCCTTCTGATGTTCTTTGAGAACCTGAGTATGTATTTCTACTTCTTCTGGGGTTAATGAAGAACCTAGTTTCAATATCCTTGGTTCATTTTCTGTCCCAATGTTGACATCGATTGTTTCTTCGATTAAAGAGGTGTTACCCTCTTCGAACTCAGGTGGTGCTGGAGGTAGATCTATATCATCCCCATTTTCTATTGCGTATATGCTAGGTTCCCTTTGTGAGGAAAGATCCGTTACGGGATTTCCGAAGTAGGAAGATGAATGTGGGATCAGAGATAAATCTAGTGTGTGACAGGAGCGATGTAATGCTACATAGGCATGTAAGTAATCCAAAGTATCCGCATCATTACCAACATGGTCTAGGATGGTAGATTGATTTCCACTTGAAAGAGGATTTGTCATTGTTTTTATCAATGGTTCGTTACGAATGGATACTGTGAAGTGAGTATCTTATAGCTCATTGCTTGGAGTGAAGCGTGATGCCGAAGTTGCTATTGAATCGGTAAGAAGATTTTTCTCTCGTGGGATTGCTTCAATGGATATGAAATTAAACGCTTTGCTTAAATCTAACACAGCGTCTTTGTAGAGTTTGTAAATGTTCGGCTTTAGTTTCATATATTTCAGAAACTTGGTTTGTTACTAATTACGAGTCTCCTAAAACTTTGATGTTATCAATACCAATTCTTTTGGCTAAGGTAAGGCCAAGGAGGAGAGCTTCGTACTCAGCGCCGTTGTTTGTGCATTCAAAGTTCAACTTGAAAGAGAATGGGAGGACCTTTTCCTCGGGTGAGGTAATAATTATACCTGCCCCTGCTCCATAGCGGCATTTAGCTCCATCGAAATGGAGAGTCCAATATTTATCCGGGAGCATAGATGTAGGTGTATCTACTGTATTTGCACATTCTACTTCGACCATGCAAAGATCTTCTGCTGGAAGAGAGCCAACCCCTAAGGAATATCCTATACCTACCGAATCAAATGGTAAGAACATTAGTAAATCTTGTTCTATTAATTCAACGATTTTTGCAGTAGTCCCTAATGATACAATTTCTTTAGCTTTACCGCCAGGAATTGGGGTTGTTTTGGCTACGCTGATGGTTTCAAGATCCGTCGTAGGTACCAAATTTTCTTTTGACTTTGAGTCAATGGGTTTATTAAGTTGGTTTTTTGGAAGTTCGAATTCTGAGTGTACACCTGGTCTCTTCTTTAAATCAGCTAGGTGTACGTCAAACGGCTTTGGATCACCTTTGGCTACAAATACCTTTCCCAGATGCAAGAATCTTACTTCTTGAAATAGCGTGGAAGGGATTGCCTTCATTCGATGTATCCACGGCCAGCCGAGAATCATATTATAGTTAGTTTCCCGATCTATAATATAAAACTCAGTCAGGATTGTTTTAGGTCCCAAAGTGACCGGTAGTATTATAGTTCCTATCGATGTGGCTTTAAGGCTATCATAGCCTCTCAAGGTATTTCGAGTAGTGGAACAGTTTTTTTCACCATATCCCAATTTTTGGAGAAAAGAGAAAGGGACTATGTTAACCGCAGCTCCATCATCAACCATTGCCCGTTTTACATAATTATTATAAACCTGTACTTGCAAGTGTAGGGCTGGATCGCCTCAGCGTGCGATCTCGGCATCCGTAGGCATTTTACTTATTTCAAATATGAATTCGACATCCCTATCCGCCTGTCCCGGAGGATAAACATCAAAGTCTATATGATTTACTTGTGCTTCTGGTGGTGGAGTGATACTAATTAAATGACCCAAACCTAATGCCTCTAAAAGAGCAGCCCTGTGAGCAGGGGAATTCTTTAGTAAATCAAGGAATGAAATATGCGAGAAGGTTTTTGTTAGATCATTAATTAGATCGTAAGCACCCATAGGTTTTGCTACGGTTTGCTGGATGTTATCTGCTTCCGGCAGATGGCTTGGACTTGGTTGAGAGAAATACTCTCGTGTCCTCGTAATTTCTTCAACGGTTAATTCGGAGTCTAACTCCACTAATCCAACTACCTTAGGTCGCGGATGACTTCCTAGTTGTGGCGCGACTAACGGATTTAGCGAAGTTGAGGCCTCATGATCGTTGTTTCCTGTTGTTGCGCCTTTGTTTGTTCCAGTTGGTTTCAACCCATCATTATCATGATTTGGGAGTGGATCATTAAAGATCTTAAGAGGGGAATTCTGAGGGGAAACTGCCCCTGCGAAGGTACTTGCCGTTGGTGACGTAGGATCTGCTAAGAACATATCCATAAAAAATTGTTTTTGTTCATTTGGCAAGCGTTGCATGAATTTGTTGTAGTCACGACACGTTTTAGTGTCATGACCCCGAATTTTATGGAAACCACAATAAGAATTGGGATTATAATTCCCGTTTTGTTGGTTTGGTGTGTATTGTGGCCTAAAATTCTGATCAAACTGTTGCCTATTAGGACCAAAGTTTTGGAATTGTTGTTTTTGGTTTTGACTTTGGTTTTGGTAACCAAATGAGTTTTGGCTTGGCCCTTGCATGGGATTTCACCATTGTTGTTGTGGATTATTAAAATCCACCGTATTGACCATCGGGGTAAAATTGTTGTTTCTTTGGTTGTTTATTAGTGATGGAGTATTAACGACATTTACCCTCTTGGGCTGGTCAGTTACCCCATCTGTTGTTACCCCACAATTTTTGTTAAGGATTTTGGGTCCTTGATTGACATTTGTGGTAGTTGTAGTATTTTGAGTGGAGGTGATTAACCTCTCATTTGCTCCATACGTCTTACAGCCACTATCTATTGCTACCTGGTCTATTCGTAGAGCGCTCTCAAGTACTTCGTCATAAGTCCTTAGTGGGAACTTCTGGACTTCTTCTTTCACTTCTTTGCTAAGAGAATGAAGGAATAAATCACATAGCTCCATCTGATCCATGTTTGGAGCACTTGCCGAGGAATAAAGGATTGTGCGCCACCTTTGGATGAAATGGGCGACAGACTCGTTATGTTCTTGCTTGATGTGCAAGAACTCCTTGATTCCTGTCCTTAATAGTTTGTTCATGTCGAAGGCTTTGATGAACTCAGACACGAGTTGTTTGAATGAATGTATGGAAGCCTCGAGTATTCTGTAATACCAATCGAGGGCAATGCCTTCCAGCGTTTTGGGGAATATTTTAGCAACGACCCCATCCCATGGGAGTAATTCTCGAATGGCTGTAGCGTAAGCTTTGATATGCGCATTCGGATCTCCTTCTCCTTTGTATTTGGGCAAATCGGGAAGAGGCCTTGGAAGCATAACGCTACTTATGGTGAAATCTAAGGGCTCCTTTAAATATTCTGAATAAGTCCCTATTGCATACATCTCAACCATTGATGGTTCCTGTTGAGGAGGCGGTGGCGGAACGGGTTGTTGATATGGCGTAACGTACGCGTTGGCAGGGGCATAAGGCAATCCCTGCATTTGAGTAAACATGCCGGGGGATGAGTACATATCCCCTTGTGGCGATTTGGAATACATGTTTAAGTACGAAGGGGTACTATCCAGGAATGGATTGCTCTGTACCAGACCAAGAGGAACTGTGCTAGCGATAGTGGGTCTAGTTGGTACTTGTTGTGAATACTGAGGAGTCATACCTAACGTGCCTACTCCTGTGAGGAGATCTACTTGGCTAGGATGGTGCGGAGGATTGGAACTCCCTGTTTGTATGAATTTCAAATTTTGATTCGCTTGGGCAAGTTCTAATCCTCTAACCTTTTCTATTAGAGTTGAAATGACTTCGTTTGGTGAAGTCACGATATCGTGCCTTGGTGGCGTTTGTTGTATATCCTGGTGTTGTATAGGCATGTGATAGCCTGTCATGAACTGATTGCTATCTTGCCAAGTTTCTCTGAGATTATTTTCTATACGTGATGGCATAGAGGTATTTTCTTGAGGAGAGAACTCGGGCTGTATTTGCAAAATTACTACAGGTGGGTACATGCCTTGAGAGCATTGTTCATTCCTAGGATAACGTATTGAGTACTCGTCATCTAGAACTGAGTATGGATCTGATTGTCTGCTAATATGTTGTCTAAGTAGCACCTGAGGAGATGAAGCAGATTCTCCAGTCAATGTCATATTGTTTGAGCCTGAAGGCTCTATTTGTGTTTGAGCGAGTTGTTGCTCCAACCCCTCTGCTTGGAAGGACAAACTATATCTAGTCCTTGGTGTTTGCGTTGACAACTGATTCGTTGAATAGTTGTTGCCCCACATTGAGAGTGAGGGTGATGAATCCCTATTCTGTTGGGCATAGTATGCCTCAAGACCCAGGAGGGGTCTGCCATATGCATCCAATCCCGACATATTCGGGGGGTATATGAATACCCACAAAATAATGGGAAGGAGCGAAGGTGATTTGTGAAGGGAAACGTGATATTTATGACTCCGAACGAGAAGGTAGGAAGTTTTACGTCAACTTCACTAATTTCTTTTGTTTCACGTCGGGTTCACCAATTTTGTACGTCGGAAAAGCAACAGGCGAGCGTGAGAATCAACAAGTGACTCTTCCGCGTACCTGACCTCCCGAGGTCGTGCCGAGACAGCCGGTGGGGGTAGAATATGCAGACAAACTAGTTAGGGAGTCTAATGTCTTCGACACGCACTAATGGTATTTGTGAATCTTTGGCAAAGAAGGCCCTTCTAACTTGGACTGGTGTGATAGATCGATCAGCGAGGATGACTGCTCGAAGGCTCCAATCAATATCGAGCTCTGGCATGATTCGATCTATAGGTTGTGGGATGCGTGGAAAATGACCCGGGATGGTTTCGTGTATTTCTCCTGATAGGGTCATATGGTGAATATAATCAACTCTATGGACGATTCTCTGGCCTAGTCCAAAATTCTCTAGCTTTGTTAGCTGTTGTGTCTACTAGGGACAACTGTTGAATGATGATAGGTGGAATCGGAGTAGACTGAAATACTAATGTGCGTAGGCCAGTGTCTATATCTAACTGACTTGTGGATTCGTTAGGCTGTGGGATTTGTGGATCACAACCGTAGACTCTTGATTGTTGCGGTCCTGTTATGGTCATATGTGAGATCAAGTTCTAATCCCTAGTATCCAGTAATCGTATGCTTTCTCAGCCTCTACGTTTAGAATTAGCAATTGTGCGATTTTCTCAGAATACCTCACAGGTTTTCTAGCAACTTGAATTCTTAAGCTGGTATCTATATCTACGAGGGTGTCTCCAACGTCTGGCTGTGGAACTAAAGGATCGCACCTGAATATTTTTTCTCTTTCAAATCCTTCTACAGTCATGCAGATGTTTTCTAGGATAACCTGTAGTTTGGCTGATTTGACCAAAATGTGTGTGCTTGGTCGTCTTCTATGTTTAACCCTCTCAACTGTGACCTAACCTGTTGGAAGTCTGTTGTTGTTTGGAAGACTTGTATCCTAAGGTTTTGGTCAATGTCAGTTATTGCCACTACGATATTGGGCTGGGGCACAATTGGCTCGAAAATGTATTCCCTGGGCTCCCTAGGTCCCGTAATTGTCATGCAAAAGCAGTAATGAAACAAACTATAATAAAGTAAGCATATATAATTTTCTTTTGTATTTTCTGGAAATTTATAAGAAAGTAGCTATTTAAAATATTTATAATTGACAACTAAACTAATAACATAAAACAAACAAAATAGCCGAGTGTAGCTATTTGTCTGTGCAATTTTGTATATCTATTCTAAACAATGAAATAACTAATCTATTTGCAAGATTCTCGATCCTACCTCAGAAGTGAGGAATGAGTCATAGTTTCTCAGAAACTATCAATCCCCACAACTTCCCTGGCAATATCGAGAATGGAAATAACTGAAATAAAGTGATTAACTACTTTATTTGATAAGTTCTAACTAAAACTTTGAAAGATGGAACCTGGATTTCGCAGAACAGTGGCGAATCCGACGGTGTGTGTGTTCTTGTCCCCTCAGTATGATCTCTTCGTTCTTTGTGCTCACGTGAATCCAGAAAAGTGTGTAATGCTTGCATCAACAGGAATAGATATTTGGATCAATGGACAGCCTTCAGAATGCAGACAGAATAGAATGCGGATAGGAGAGGGATAGCGCAAGAGTACAGAGCTTGGCCTATGTAATTCCTAGCGGGGTCTACTGCGAATCATGCAACAAAAAGCATCCAGAACCTGAAACTAGTCTGTATGAAGAGAAAAACCTGTAACTTTAATGGCTTCCTAAACTATTCTACTCCAAAAACAATAATACTGTTTACACAAGTTGGATCTGTGGCTTACCAACAGCTGAGTAATGCAACCAAGCATGTAAAAGATTTAAACTATTAAACTTAAGAAAACTATAAGACTGAACTACTGAAAATGGTGAGTTTGAAACAAGAATGAGGGGCCATTTGCATGTGCACAAACCATGCATTTATAGGAATTCAAACACCCAAAGATCAAAACCAAACTGAACTCCTAAAAAATAAACAAAGGAAAAACACTATTCCAGGGGACTGAAAACATTAATGCATGCTCAAGTCGGCAAGAAAAGCTAGTGAAGCGTTGAACTTTACGTGCGTTCCGTCAAAATAACGTTCTGGAAAACGCGTAAAGGACCGCCACCCTGTTCAGGGCGGCGGTTACAGGACCGCCGCCCTATTCAAGGCGGCGGTTTCGTCACTGAAGACCAAAAAGCCAAGAAAAGAGGAAAAAAAGGGAAAACAAAGCACGCGGGGGCTAAGCGGGGCATGTGGGATGTTAAGGCATATCCGTAAAGCTTCTCTGGATCCCGAACACCTTGCGAAGAGACCTGTATCATCATTGGGGTATTTATTACACCGTTCTGCAGTACAGTACCTTACAATTTTGGGTACGTACAGAATCCTTTCTCCAAGTGTGGGACTTGTAAAGATGAGAAAGGATTCTCTAGAGAAGGCTGGTTCCTATTCCTCTGTTCAGATGCACACAAAAATGTAGAGGGTTTACTAAAACCTAATCTAACTTGTCAAGGAGACAGGGTGAGAAAATGCATAGAATAAAACCTAAACTACAGAGGTGATGCACCAAGGAATGTTACACACTTGTTTTGCAAATTTAACATAGACCACATAGATGCAATATAAACACCATGCACAGGTAACCAAACTGCAATAAGAGATCAGAATGACAGCAATGAATACGTGAGAGGGTTGAGAATCAATCACAAACATATATATTATTGCTCAAAAGTTGATACAGTACATTGTAGTGGCCAAGAGGCAAAAAATACTGGCATTAAAACCCATATGGGAGGTTTGAATGCTCCACAAATACTCTTGCAAGCAAGGGAAGAAGGGGTGATGCAAAACAAAGATGTCCAACCTCTTAAAAGGGATCCTCTTTACAATATATATGAAGAAATGAGGGGGAAAAGAGAGTAAATCTAGAATCTGCCCCAACCACTTCTTGGTAGCATTTAAAATCATCTCATTATGATCGAAGCGGTAGATCCTGGCAAAACAGCGGGCTGTCTTACAGGAGCGGCGAGTTGTCTACTGCATTGAAGTTAGTAGTTGAAGCATTACACGCGTCAGAGACATTTTCTTAAATTTCTCCCCCAAACTGCATCAAAATGCAAGATTTACCCTAGAATCATGTAGAGAATTTCAACAGCTTTCCGTTGATATAAAGAACGTGCAAATCCAAGCTCTGGATCGAAAGATATGACGATCTAAAGATTTCGGGCACAAAACAGGCGAAAACGGATTTTTAAATTTCTTTTCCCGCGCTATGCCATCTGGACGACACGTGGTAGGCTCTGGTTCACTGAGCAATTGATCTCTCCACCTTTTTGTGGGCTTTTCTTATGGGCCCCTTAAACTTGGACATGTGGCGCTATCTTATTGGTTTGAATCAGTACTCGAAAACTCACCCCTTTGACTTTTTGGACCTTTTTTCTTGGCGACACGTGTCATGCTGTAATTTGTCCATGGGCCTGCCAGATTTTCACAACCACCACGTCCTTTTGTCCCAAATGTCCCAGTGCTTCACAGGACAAAATCTTCCGATCCACCTGAGGCTTCCTCATCCCTTTTCTACCCGTGACACATGGCGTGATTTGATTGGCTTTCAGCTCCTTCGGCTATCTGCGTCCCGCACGTCCCTTTGTCCCACTTGTCCTTGTGCTGCAATTTCTTGTTTTGGCCGAACCAGCCGGTTCACGTCCTCAAACCCCAAATGTCTCGAGCAGTTAGCCATTTTTCTTCTCCTTTGGCCGAACCGGCTTTCCGCGTCCCTTGCGTCCTGACGGCCCGATTGTCCCTGTGCTAAAATTTCCCTTTTCGGCCAAACCGCCCAGTTCGCGCCCTCCGCGTACACTTGTTCCACTTGTCCCAGTGCTTCACGGGCCGCCTGGAGGTGTTTCGGCCGAACTACGCCTTGGTGTCCCGAATGTCCCAAATATTTCTAGGACAAGGACTTAGCCGATTTTCACAATTTTTTTCTCATCCAGGCTTATTTTCTGCAACTTCTCGCATTCTCTCAGAGCTCGTTCTTTTTCAGCCTGGGACTTGGGAATCCTGATGTATGTTATTAATTCAACCTTGGGGGTGAAATTGGATAACAATTTGGTGACTCAGCGGGGTCATCTGCCTGCTAGATGAAAAGACTAGTGGCCTTTTAGCGATCCATTGGACATGGAGTCATAATCAATGACCTTAAATGAGCCTGATACTGCAACTCCTTCTACGAGAGCACGCTGAACTGTAAAAACTCAATCTAGGAGCAACAAAACCTACGCCAAAGCACTTAGGGAAACTGAAACCTAACTACAACAAGACAATGTGCATATGCACTTAGAGGAATTGAAATCTAGGCTAATATTTACAAGGGTGAACCTTTTACTTTTAGTAGCAATGTTTGAGATAGATTCCATTTACTAGAATCTGCAGTTCTTCACCGTCCAATGAGGCCAATTGGAAAGCATTGCAGCTCTTGCACTTTGTGACCATGTATGGGCCACTCCAAATAGCATCAAATTTTGAATGCCTTCCCGATTTTGCTTTGTCCGCATCCCATTTCAACACTAGATCTCCAACTTGAAAAGATCTATCCTTGGCCTTTCTATCGAAGGTCTTCTTGATCAAAGCTTGATCCTTTTCCATCGCTTGGGATGCCTGATTTCTAATCTCTTGTAGCTCCATCAACTCTGCATACCTCACCTCCATGGGCTCAAATTCAAGTAACTCCAGCTGCTTCATGAGTTCCAACGTTGGCAACTCAAGTGACATGGGCAAGATTGCCTCTCTTCCATAGACAAGCCTGAATGGAGAGTTACCTGTGGATCTTTTGGGAGTGATCCTATCAGCCCATAAGGCTGATTTCAGCTTGGTGTGCCAAGACCTCTGATTCTCATCAAGAGTTCTCCTAATGATCTTCAACAAGTTCTTGTTTATAGACTCGTCCTGGCCATTACCCTGAGGGTAATAGTTCGATGAAGTGCTCAAGTAAATACCGTTCTTGACAGCCCACTCAGTCACCTTAGATCCAATGAATGCCAATGCATTATCAGATATTATTGTGGTAGGTACACCAAATCTGGTTGTTATTCCCTCATAAAATTCTAGGATGCTAGACTCATTTGCCTCTTTGAGTGCTACTGCTTCTGTCCATTTGGTGAAGTAGTCTATGGCTGTCAAAATCCATTTATGCCCTTGGCTTGAATTGGGATTAATGACTCCAATGAAGTCCAAACCCCATTGCATGAATGGCTGGTCAACTGAGATTGGATGCAATGGAAGGGCAGCAAGTCTTTCTTTTCCTATGAAGAATGCACAATTCTTACACCTCTTGATCCATGCATAGCAATCACCGAAAATTTTAGGCCAATAATAACCAGCCTTCATGATTTTTAGAGCTATCACTCTTGGTGCAAAATGGCCACCAGCTGGTCCACCATGAAACTCTTCCAATACCCTTTGAATATGATCTGTGCTAATGCATCTCAGCAGCACTCCATTCACGTCTTTCTTGAACAAAACTCCATCAACAATGGCGTACGGGACAGCCTGTAATCTGAAGTGTCTCCTTTGGGTCTTGTTCATTTCTAGGGGGCACTGGCCTGTACCTAGGAAGTGCATAATATCTTGGGTCCAGCAAGGAATGGGGAAAGCATTGTCTTCTTTATGATTACCGCTTGGCTCATGGCTGTCCTGGACTGTCAAAACAGCCTCTTCTTCGTTGCATACTTCCTTTTGCTTCCCCAAAACCAGCTGCTCACACAGTCCTTTCCCTCTTACCAGCTTGGTGATCTTGATCTCAATGTCATACTCCATGACACGGGTGATCCAACCTGCCCTTTTCTCATTCAAATCCTTGTTGAGGAGGAAGTCCTTAACTCCAGCATGTGAGACCAGCAACTGGACTTTGTTGTTTGAGATTAAATGCTTGAATTTCTTCAAGCTTCTGATTACTGCAAGTACATGCTTTTCAATAAAAGAGTACCTCACCTCATAGTCATCTAGACTCTAGCTAAAGAAGGCAACTGGCTGCTCATCATTATCTTTGTTCTACTGTACTAGAATGGCAGAAATAGTGTCATCACCTCCGAATGCATAGAGGATGAAATCCTTGGAGAAGTTTGGGTTGATGAGAGTTGGTGCCTGAGAGATAGCTTCTTTGATTGCTTCAAAACTCTCCTTGCCTTCTGCTATCCACTTAAAATCCATGCTCTTCTTTAACATTTTGGTGATGGGCTTGACAAGGGCTGCAAAATATGGGATAAACCTGCAAACAAAGTTGATCCTTCCCAAGAAACTTTGAAGATCCTTCTTGTGACTTGGCAATGGTAGTGCTCTTATGGCTTCAACTCTCTCTGGATCAATTGCCAGTCCCTCTTTCGAGACAATATGGCCAAGAAGTTTACCCTCATGAGCCAGGAATATGCATTTTTTGGGATTTAATGATACTCCGAACTTTCTACACCTCTGAAACACTTACCTGAGGTGAAAGAGATGGTCTGCTGCATTCTTTGAGAAAACAGTGATATCATCTAGATATATCAGCACTATCTTGTTGATCAAGCCTTTGAATGCCATGTCCATTGCCCTTTGGAAGGTAGCACCAGCGTTGGACAGCCTGAATGGCATCTTCTTGTAAGCATATGTGCCCCATTTAGTTGTGAAGGCTGTCTTGAATTGGTCCTCTTCTTTTACCATCACCTGATTATACCCTAAGTAGCCATCTAGGAGAGAAAATCTCTCTGAACCGGATACTACTTGAAATATTTGCTCCATGGAAGAGAGTGGATAATGATCCTTGAGAGATGCCCTATTGAGGTCTCGGAAGTCCACACACAACCTGATTTCTCCACTCTTCTTCCTGACCGGAACCAAGTTAGCAACCCAGCTTGAGTGCTTGATTGGGAATATAATGCTTGCCTCTATTAGCTTATTTAGCTCTTTCTTCATCAGAGGCTCAATGTGAGGGTTGACTGGTCTCTACTTCTGCCTGATGGGCTTAGCATCTGGATCCAATTCTATGGTATGTTGTGCCAAATTCAGATTGAATCCTCTCAAGTCTTCATAGCTCCAAGCGAAGACATCTGGAAATTCTTGGCAAAGCTGAAAAAAATTAGATTTCTCTTGTGAGGTACTTACTTTGCCAATCTGCAATGTTTTGCCTTCTTCCACTAAAATAGGCTCTGAATCCTCACCCTTTACTTGAATGTTTTCCTTCTCCTTCCAGAACTGATCATTCGGGTTGAAGATTGACTACAAGGTTATGAGGCCTTTTGGTAATTTGTTAGTTCTCAACTGCACCACTTGGTCACCATACTGCTGATGCAACTTGTCTTGATTCCTGGCAGAGAACTCAGCTTCTTCTTGTAGGAAATTGACGATTTGTTGGTCATTCTCAAACACTTGCCAACTGACATTGTTATCCGGCACTGAAGGCTTCACAATCACGTGGATGTTTGGTTGTACCTTGTCTTGTTGAATGCTTTTCGTAATGTCAAAGGCTGCCCCTACTGCTGCAAGCCTGTCAGCAACTTGATTCTCTTTCCTGGGAATGGATTCGATGCCAAAACCTTCAAAATCTTCCATGAGGTCCCACACCCTATTCTTGTAGCACCTGAGTAGATCATTCTTGGCAGCATGCCATCCCTTGACCTAATTTATAATCAATTCACTGTCCCCAAAGACTTGCAGATTCTTTATTTTTCTCCTGATTGCCCAATGCATCCCTTGCACCAAGGCTTCATATTCAGCAGTGTTATTGGAGCATGCAAATTGAAATCTAAAAGCTGAATAGTACTTTATTCCTTGAGGTGAAACAAGCATGGCTCCACCTCCTGCACCTTGCCTACTCCTTGATCCGTAAAAAAATAGCTGCCATACCTCGTTGTCATCATTATGGCTTGGCTTGGTGATGCTAGGAATAGGTTGATTTCCTTCATGTATACAATAGACTCCCAGCTCAGATTCTTCTACTTCTTGATAGGGATCAAAAGCATGTATCTTGTTTTCCCATTCATCAAGAGTTAGGTCTGGGACACTTCCAACCTTGGTGTCAGCCTCATCAGTACTAGGGTGATCTTCTTGATCAAATGTTGAGCAATTGGCATTAAGCTGACTTGAGGTGTAAGGCTCAATATGGAAGTTTGCAATGGGTTCGGACCTAATTGTAGCTTTAGTTCCATACCTTGTTCTAAACAGCATGTGAGACCAATCAGCAGACAAATACCCTCCAATCTTGGCTATGAAGTCCCTTGACAAGCAAAGGGCAAAGAGTGGTGGAAGGTCTATGATTGATACATCTTGTAAGACAACAACATTTGGACATGCATGCAAGGTAAGACTCAAGTTTTTAATCACTCCAACTATTGTTATTTCTGTCCCATCCAATTGCACTACTCCTTTATATATCACTTCATATTCGAGACCCAGCTGATCAGCTATTTGCTTGGGCATCACGGAGCTACTTGCCCCAGAATCAATCATGCAATTGTGTACTATTTTATCCCCAATGATTAATGAAACATAGAAAGGAGGGGGCTTCAAAATTTTACCTTGTTGTCCTCCATGACTTCCTTCAGGCTGGGCAGCATTTGTAAGCACTTTGTCTTGCATCTGAACCCACTTATTCGAAATTGTCCAATTCTTCATGGCAGCTTGCAGCACATCTCTTTGGCCTGGGATAGATAGGGATTCCCACATTGATATGTTAACATTTTTCTTCTTCATCTGATCAATGATACTGAATGGTGATGAAGAATCTCTCTGTTGTCCTTTGGTTTACACGTTTACTCCCTACACGTGGGCAGCAACAGCTGGCATTTGAGTTGGCCTAGGGGCTGTTCTTGGCTGTCCTTGTGCATTTGAAACTGAACTCTGCTTGCCAATCATTTGTGGAGCCATGGAAGGTTGTGGATTGGCTGGGATTAACGGTTGTTCTTCACCCAAATTTATCCTCTTTGACCTTGTGTTGGTTGCAACACCTTGAGAGACTACCTGATTCATGCCACAGAAATCTTCTGCTTGCCAGTTCACCAATGTGGTGTCATTTGGGGCTGATTGCTGTTGGAATGTTTCTGGTTGTTGGCTATTTCCTTGATTTCCCTCGCCCTCCACACTGGTAGTTGTCACCATAAATGCTTGATTGAGAGCACCATTGAAGCACATGGATTGGTTATGAGGCCCGTTGCATGGAAAGCACCAATCATATTCCTGGGCAATGTTATTTTGTGTTGGCACTAATGCCTTGGAGGCAGATATGGCATTTGGATTATCGGGCTGGAATGTCTATTGGCAGGAGGCCTTACTTGGCTTTGATTTTGATTCATATTTGCAGCTGGATTAAGTGGTCTTTGTGGTTGGTATGGCTACCTATTAGGCTAAGCTTGGGGTTGATAGGAAGGTCTGAAACCTTGGGATTGCTGCCTCATGAGAGTAACCAACTCATTGCCTAGGTTTTGCAACTATTTCATGACCTCTCGAAGCTCATTTGGGGCACTTGGAGATGAAGTGGAAGATTCATTTGAACTCTGGTTTCTAGGGGTGGGAACAGGAGCCAAAGTGGGTGCTTGACTAGTGTTTAGATTTTCTAAGTTTGGATACAAGGGCATGGGAGGCCTAGGAGCCAGTTTACCAGCTTGAATAAGACAGTTTTCAGCTCTAATGGCAATGCTATAAGCCATAGGGATTGTTGTGCCTCCCATGGATTGAATTAACATAGAAATATCAAAATTCAAAGCTTTAAGGTAATATAGAAAATCACCTCCTGCTGTTGGCCTGACTGCCACTGGAATCCTATCCCAAGACCTTTGGAATCTTAACACATCATTCCAACCATGTTGGAACTCATAATAACCTTTAATCAACTTATGAGGACTTAATATAACCTCATACTAACGTCATACTAACCTCACCAAATAAGACACTACCAATCAACCTTCATGTTTCACCTTTGACTAACACCTCATGGAGACTCATATGACCTCATAACATCCTTTTGTCATCAATGGATTTGACATAAATTACAATACTGAGGCACAATGGACAACATGAATCCCATTCAAAAAGGTATAGGTTAAGACTAGAAACCTTAGGCATTTCATATGCATAACTATTAGATCCATTTTCGCATCCATATGCTCACCATAGGTATTTTATTAAAATTATGGCATAAATTTTTTTAAACCTCTGTGATTTTTTAAACATAGACAATATCATAGTTCCCTACCTGTATCTTATTTGTTAGTACCCAAAAAATGGTATGATACCAAACATACATTCGCAAGAATAGATACATGCAAAGACAGTCAATCATGGACAGACCCAAATAATATTTTTCCCAAAATCATAAATTAAAGCAAGGAAGAAATACATTTTTACTACCTATTAAAGAATAATTGTTTTATTCATTTAAAGTGACACAAAACTAGAAGATGGATTATAAATACACTTTAAAATAGGTTATCCATTTTATCCTAAAAACGATGACATCAATCTCAATATAAACAGTTACTATAAAAGTTAGATTCATTCCAAGAGGGTTCAGAAGAAAGAGTGCCCATAAATAACCACATTCTCAAGAAATCATTCGCCAAATTTCATGGCTTTAACAAAAACTTTCTCAAACTTATGAACAGAGAATAAACCTCCAAATTTATATATTATATTACAAAATAAATAACATAAAAATATAGAAAAAATTCAAACATGTTTTCCTGAAGGATCTTCTGCAATTTTTTCCTCAAACCCTTCCACCAAGTCGACCCACCAACTCAAGAAATTCTAACCCCATATTCTTAAAACCCATCCTCATTATAAACAAAACATTCATACATTGTATTTTTATTTCATAAGCTCTATATTTAGCCAATTGAAAATAGCTACCCAACCCCATGCACATCTCACTTAGAAGAGATTGAATGGTAAGAGGAAAAAACAAATAAAATCAAATTACTTTACATACACTTAGCTTCTCCAAAAATCTTCCAACTCCCAAGAAACCGTGCATGCCATTAAATGACAATAATTTTTGTAGTTCTAGTGCATATGTTGGTGTTTGTAACTTAACTTTTCATCATAAGGGTCTCATCCACATCACATGGTGAGAAATCTCACTTAGTGAGTTCATGGGTCTTAGGAGTTATATGACAAGTGGCAGATTTTGTCATAGAATATGTCATTTTCATATGTGTCAACTACATCATAGGAGTTGCATTCCCTATTTAGAATTGTAACTCCTCTTTCCATCTTATAAGGAATGATTGTCTAGGCATGGGAGTTACACAACATTCCTATATGTACCCTCCTTTTTTATCTATGAGAATGAGCAGACCTATTTTTTATACATGATTTTCCATTGTTTTATTATTATTGATTACGTTAGAGATATCACCTTACCGTTGGAGTAAAAATTCATCGTAGTACATAGGTTTCCATATCAATTCTTGAAGAACACTCTCCCATGGTACCAGATCTTGAGTTTTGGTAAATGTGCACTCATCATTTTTGGGTTGTTTAATTACTTTTGGTTTCCATTTTTATCGCTTCTCATGAATTTTTTTTGTTCATTTATTCTAGGAACCTTGTTAATTGGTTTTAACATCTATTCTTTGGATTTTTTGTATTTTTGTGGTTTTTATATGTGTAGGTTTACGAATTTCACCACCAAATTTAGTTGGTTTCAATCATATTTAGTAGGAAATCACTTTTTTTGAGGTAGTTGTCATATTTGGTCTTATCCATATTTGTTAATTGGAAGTGAACTTTTTTTAGAAATTCTGGTTTTTTGTTTATTTTGTCCTCCTCTCCCTGTTGTTTGCACTTTTTTTTTCCACTGCATTAGCTCTTTGTGAACTTGGGTTGCATTTCATTGCATGTGTCTACCCTAATTTTTACTTGCGTCGAGTTGTATGTTACTTTTCTTTGTATATTATCCCTTTGCATTGATTTCTCGTTTTTGCATTGAGCTTCCTTGCATGTTTTGCCTTGTTTGCGGTTGGGTTACATTTTTTTCTCATTGCATCATTGTTGTATGTAAGTTGGTTGTGTTGTGGGTTTTGTATTACCCCTGCCCTTGCCTTGCATTTTCATGTGTATGCTCAGATTCCTAGTTTTTTGTTCATTTTTTGCATTGTTGGGTGTCTCTCGCTGTCTTGGCTATTTTTTTCATTGATCAAACTCCTTTTAACATTAAACCTGAGGTACTCACATTATGTTGGGTGTAAATATTTTTTTGCATTACTCACTTCTATTTTCTTGGGTTTGTAATGTTGTGGATTTTCCTTGCATTTTCTTTTATCGGCCTCCTCCCTATGCCTTGGATATGTCAATGTTGACCTCCCCAGTAGTTGTAGCATTGGTCATTTCTTCAGCCTTCATATTGGCTATTACTATGACCAGCTCCCACATCCCATCCTCTAGCCCTTTCTCCGCACATTGGGCATCCATCCTCCCCACCAGATCTTTGACCAGGCTTCCACCCACCTTGACTACCCATTAATTCATTCTCCCACTTATATTCTATTTAAATCCTTTAAATTTTTAATGTGGGGTTTCAATTTTATGAAGCAGTCATTTTTTATATAAAGTGGGATTTTTATTTGTGATGGTTAATAATGTAAAGGACCGGTTTAAATCATAAGTGGGTGGTATTTTAATAAGGGTGGGTTAGTGTTTGTTTTATAAGTGGGCCACTTATATTTATAAGGGGTAATGTGTTTATAAATTATAAGTTAGGTATTAATGTATATTGGGATCTAATTTTAATTAAAAGATGATCCTTTATTATTAGGCCCTTTATTTTTTTAAAATAAGCATTTCATCTTAATTAGGGCTTTAATAATATATAAATTAGTATCTAATTCCATTTTATAAGTAGGTTAATTTAATTAATCTCTTTTTAAGAGCCTTAATAATATTAAAATTAGGTATCTAATTCTTTATTAATCTATTTTTTAATCGGTTAGTAGTATCATTCAATCGTCTAATTAATCATTTTAAAGTGTCCTTTTGCCTTTTAATCTTCTAAAACTTAGACTTATTGGCTTTTTAAAAGTTTGATTTTTAAACATATTGGACGATTTTTTTCTTCTAATCATGTGCTCAAGTGTTTTGTAGCATTTCTAGTGTTTATTATCTTTACAGGATCCCTCACTACATCTTGGGGGTCCTCTAGACTCGCATCTGAGCCCTATTAAGCAATGTAATAACCCTTTTTATTTCTTGCGGATTAGTTAGCACATTCACCACAATCTTGTGGCAAGGGTATTTCTGCTACGATGTGAGACATTTTTTCTCACATAGGACTATATTTTTCTCCCATTCTCTTTATGTTTATTGTTTTGTGCTTTCTCATGATGTTGAATTGTTGCAATCAACGAACCTTGATTATGGTCTCCACTCTTGTGCATTATTACATAGATTGTAAGGTGAGTGATGGAATGGTTCTCGATGCATAGTCACAATTGATTGTAATCAATGCACTGAACTATAAAGTGTCAAATTTAGGGGGTGATAATATTGTTCTAGGGTGGTTGTGTTTCTTTATCTTTATTCTGCATTCCTTCTCTCTCTCTCTCTCTGATATGGACTCCTCCAAAGTACCTTTACTCACACCATTTAATTTCTTCAAATGGAGATCTAACATTGTTATTTTTTTACATAGTAAAGGGTTAGTATGTGTCTCCATGGAAGTAGAGACTAAACTTGAAGATGAACTCAAAAAATCTAACTGGTTCAACCATTATGATGAAGTCTTAGGTATTATCTATAAGTTTATCTCTCCTTATTTTCTCGTCCACATCAAAAATTCCTTAACACCAAATGAAGCATGGAAAATGCTTGATGATATGTTTGGGAAACAAGATGACATGAGAGCACATGAGTTGGAGAACGAAATACTAGGGTTAAACCTTAGTGATTTTAAAAATGTACATGCCTTCTTCTAAAATTTTATCTATGTTAGATTATTTCTAAAGGAATGTAAAGTGGAGAATAAATACTCTCAATTAATCTTGTCACTTATTTCTATGTTAGTTCTCAAATACTAAGTCTTTGTTTAGACTTTCGATGCCATGAAATTTGCCTTGGAAAGTGCTTGGAAAATGCCCTTATTTGACATTTTTTTCATCCAACTCATTCGAGAAAAGGGGGAAAACTCATTAAAATGGGGACTCTTCTAAGTCACATGCCCTTATGGAAAGTAAGGGTAGTAAAACTGAAAGAAGAAAGAGAAAAATGACCAACCCAAGTAGGAAACCAAGACCAACTAATCCCAAGTCAAGTCTAACATGAATGCTTCGACTTCTGATCCTAAAGTGAATAAGGAAAAGTGTAAGTGTTCCTATTGCAAGAAGCCTAGCCATGAAGAGAATCAATGTATGAGAAAAAAATAGATCATTTAACTCATTCACTTGATAAAAATAAAATAAGTGTTCATGATTCTATCAAACAGAATACTCTGAAGGCCTATTCTTCCAAAGAAAAGGAGTCTAAATCTAAGAAGAAGAAATAAAGGCCCTTATAGCTAGATCATCTCCTTCATAGACGTGGATTATTGATTTTGGTGCCTCACATCACATGGCTTCTTTGGATTTTGAGTTCACCAACTTCAAACCATGTGGCATGTCCCAAATCACATTAGGTGATGACACTACAATTTTTGTTTCTGTTAGTGGATCAATATAGATGGATGGTAGAAAATTTAAGCAAGTGTTGAGTGTTACAAATCTCTCTATCAATATTTTATCAGTTTACCAAATCTTTCACCTTGGTGAAGGAATGCGAGTGGAATTCGGTCCTAATTCAGTGATCATTCGTGATCTTAACTCTGACAACACAGTGGCTAAGGGAAAGGAAAATTACCATTCACGATTGTATAGATTTTCCCACTTTACTTCTTATTCGACCCCCACTACTTTGCTCACACATACAGATGATTTTAGTAAGTTACAACTTAAGCATTTTGGGCATATTAATTATCGTTACCTTGAATAATTGAGAAAAACCAAAATGGCCAATGGGTTACCCTGCATCAAATTTTCTAAGGGTCTCTATGAGGGTTGTGCCCTCATGAAGCACCCTAAGAAAATATTTGACAAAGGAAAATCTCGGAGAGCTACTCATCCCTTAGATATTGTTCATAGTGACATTTTTTAACCTTTCCCATATCCTTCATTTATTGGAGCTCTATATATAATAACCTTCTTTGATGAGTTTTTACCTTCACTTGGGTATATTTTCTTAAGATTAAGTGTGAAGTATTTGAGTATTTTTAGGACTTTAAGGATCTTGCTGAGAAACAAGTGAAATAGTCTATTAAGGTTTTTCAAACTGAAAATCGAGGCGAGTATGTGAGAAACAGGTTCAAAGATTTATGTGCCTCCAAAGGGATTAATTTAGAGTGTACAATTTCTTACATTCCTTTGTAAAATGGAGTTGCGAAAAGAAATAACTGAATTCTTAAGGAAATGGCCACTTGTATGTCTCACTCAAAATCCCTTTCTCCATAGTATTGGGCCCAAATAGTGAATTTTGCTTGATATATTTATAACCCAATTCCACACAAGGCCATAAAAGGGATGACACCCTTTGAAGCCTAATTTGGATGTAATCCTGATGTAGAGCACTTTTGAGTCTTAGGATCCAATGTTATGGCCCAGATTCTTGTTAGTGCAAATCTACAACACCCCCTAAATGACCTCCAGATCTATAGTTCAGAATGGGGTCATTTAGTGTGATTGCACAACATTGAATTTTCTCCAAGGTGTGGGAACCTGCTAGATGAGAAAATTCTCTAGAGAAAGCTGGTTCTTACTCCTCTGTTTAGGTGTATGCATGAATTTTGCAGAGGTTTAATGCTAAATCCTACTCTAAATTCCAAGGAGACAGAGATAAAGGATGCAAAAGGAAACAAAACTAAGTAAAATGGTGATACACCAAAGGAGTGATGAAATTTTGTCTTGAAAATAAACACAAATCATAGAGATGTAACACCAAGCATGCAAAGATTGCCAGAATGTAATGAAAGACTAGAAAACAATAATAAACGCATGAGAGGATTGGAAGATCATTCACAAAACATGCATTACCATTCCCAAATTTGATACAATGCATTACACTGGAAGAAAGGAAAAAAACGTGTCACAAGTTCCATGGAAGGTCTGAAACTCCTCAAATTCACATGCCAAGGGGAAGAGGGGAGTCTACAAGAACAAAACGTCCAACCCTTTACAAATGAGCCAAAACTGGCTTTTAATGGCGAAGCAGAAGGAGGGAAAGCAAAAAACGTGGGTAAAATGGTTTATGAGCTCAAATACCAATCAAATCCCTTCAATTTCACCTACAAAGTGATGGGATTCATGGAAAAACCCATACGCCAAAGTACACTACCGTGTAGATCAAAAAACAACCCATACTTCACTATTTTTGGTGGTTGAATGTCAAAATTCTGTATTTTTTGGATGCCAGAGATTTTTTATCATTTTTTCTCCCACAAAACTTGACCAAAAAACAAAATTGAATAGTATCCATTGTGTGGATAATTTCAACATCTTTCCAACGACATAAAAAATGCAAAAATTTGAGTTCTAGATCGAAAGTTATGCCCCTCTGAAGATTTAGAGAAAAGCTGGTAAAATAAGGGCAAAAATGGGTTCGCAGGCCTGAAATTTGAAAATTTTCCCTTTTTTGAGTTTGAGAAAAATTCCAAAAAAATCCCCGTGCCCCGCCGTTCCACTGCCACATGGTGCTCTTCTGATTCGCTGATGGAAACGCGGGAGCTCAAACTCTCACCTTTTTTCTTTGATTTCTCATTCGAGAAAATTTCCCAAGACTTTCCCCGTGCCCCACTCACTCGGGTGAGATACATGTTAGCTCTCTCATTCGGTAGTGGAGGTGCGGGCCAACCTTTCTGCACCCTTGCACCTTTTTAGCCACTTTGGTAAATTTCACCAAAGTTCTTACTACTGCTCCTGACCTGCGCCGTTGACTGAGGACACGTGTCGCATCCCCATTGCTTGACGGGCCTTGGCAAATTTCTCCATCCTCCCCCACGTGGGCCGGTTTTTTTCCATTGAACCCCTTTGCCAAAAAAACCAAAAATTTCTTTAACTTTTCTTCACCGCCTCCACCTCCGATGCCAGGTGGTGCCTTTTCATTGGCTACGGGCCTGCCTTGGGAAAAATTCCAAAAAAAAACTACGCCAGACCATAACTCGAAATTTACAAGGAGTTAGGAGGAAAATTTTACCTTTCTGGAAAGGTGAGAAAATTATCTATTTGATAGAGCCATTTCCAAAAAAAATTTGATTCATAAAATGTTTAAAGTTTGATATTGAAGCATAAGGGAAGAAGGAAACATGGTAGGTTAGCCAAAATAAGCAGGGGGCTTATTTTGGATAATAATTTTGGTGAATCTTAGGAGTCATCTTCCTTCTAGATGAAGTGACTCAGCTTCCTGAAGTAATCCATTGGGAAATGGAGTCATCAACTTAACTTGCTTGTTACCCTCAACTCACAAAAAAACTCTAGAATGAATATTGTGAGAGTAGAACAACACTTGATCTGGAACATGATCTATAAAAGATACATCTTTAGGGAAACAAAACTTGTGCCAAATCACTTATGGAAAAGTAAATCTAAGCTACAACAAACAATGTGCATAGGCACTTGGAGGAATGAAATAAATCTAAGCTAATATGTATAAGGTGAGAAGTTTCCCTTCTAATAGTAATGCTTTAGATGAATTACATTAAATGGAATCTGTAGTTCTTCACCATCTAATGTAGACAATTGGAAGGCATTGTTGTCCTTTCATTTTGTGATCATGTAGGGGCCACTCCAAATGGCATCAAATTTTGAATGATTTCTTGGCTTTGCTCAGTCTGTATCCCATTTCAACACTCAATCTCCAACTTGGAAAGTTCTAGCCTTAGTTTTCCTATCAAATATTCTCTTGATCAAAGCTTGATCCTTCTCCGTTGTTTGGGTTGCATGCTCTCTGGTTTATAGGAGTTCTGATCAATTATACATAGCTAACCTCCATGGGCTCAAATTCCAATAATTCTAATTGCTTCATGAGTTCCAATTTTGGAAACTCAAGTGACATAGGAAAGACTACCTCTTTCCCATAAATACAGTCTAAATGGAGAGTTACTTATGCATCTTTTGGGAGTTATCCTATCATCCCATAGAGCTGATTTCAGCTTAGTGTGCTAAGTCCTCTGATTTTCATCAAGAGTCCTCTTGATGATCTTTAATAGATTCTTGTTTGTAGACTCAACTTGGCCATTACCTTGGGGGGTAATAATTTGATGAAGTTCTCAGATAGATCCCATTTCTAACAACCCATTCAGTTACCTTTGATCCTATGAATGCCAATGCATTATCTGATATTATAGTGGTAGGTATGCCAAACCTGGTTGTTATCCCCTCATAGAAGTCTAGAATGCTAGATTCATTTGCCTCTTTGAGTGCCACCGCCTCAGTCCATTTGGTGAAGTAGTCTGTTGTTGTTAGAATCCATTTGTGCCCTTGGCTTGAGTTTGGATTAATGACTCCAATGAAGTCCAAACCCCATTGCATGAATGGTTGGTCAACTGAGATTGGGTGCAATGGAAGTGCTTGTTAATCTCTCTTTGCCTGTGAAAAATGCACAATTCTTTCACCTCTTGATCCATGCATAACAATCACTAAACACCTCGGGCCAATAATAGCCGAACCTTCATGATCTTGAGAGCTGTCACTCTTGGAGCAAAATGACCCCCAGCTGATCCACCATGGAATTCTTCTAACATTCTCTCAATCTGATTTGTCTCAATGCACCTCAGCAACACTCCATTGATATCCTTTTTGAACAAGACACCATTAACAAGTGCATATGGAATAGTCTGCAATATGAAGTGTCTTCTTTTGGCTTTGTTCATCTCTAGAGGGCATAGGCCTATTTGTAAGAAGTGCATTATGTCTTGGGTCTAACAAGGAGTGAGCATACCACCATTTTCTTCTTGAACATCTCTTTGTTCTTGGTTGTCTTGCAACACCAAAACAACATTCTTCTCTTTGCTTGCTTCAATTGATTGGCTCAAGGCCAATTGCTCACACAATCCCTTTCCTCATACTAGCTTGGTGACTTTGATCTCAATGTCATACTCCATGACACGAGTAATCCACCCTGCACATTTTTCATTTAGATCTTTTTTGAGGAGGAAGTCTTTAACTCCCACATGAGAAACCAGCAGTTGAACCTTGTTGTTTGAAACTAGATGCTTAAATTTCTTCAAGCTCCTAATCACTGCAAGAACATGCTTCTCAATGAAGGAATACCTTACTTCATAGTCCTCCAAGCTTTGGCTAAAGAAGGCAATTGGCTGCTCTGCATTTTCTTCATTCTGTTGTACTATGAATTGAAGAAATTGTATCATCACTGCCAAATGCATAAAGGATGAAATCTTTGGAGAAATCTAGGTTAATGAGAGTTGGAGCTTGTGAGATAGCTTCTCTGATTGCCTCAAAACTTGCCTTACCTTCAACTATCCATTTGAATGCCATACTTTTCTTCAACATCATAGTTATTGGCTTGACAAGGGCTGCAAAGTTTGGAACAAACCTTCGAACAAAATTGATTCTTCCCAAGAAACTTTGAAGAGCCTTCTTATGTCTTGGCAATGGCAATGCTTTTATTGATTCAACCCTCTCTGGATCGATTGCTAATCCATCTTTGGAAATGATGTGGCCTAGGAGCTTGCCTTCATGAGCTAGAAAAATATATTTTTTGGGATTCAAGGATACCCCAAATCTTCTACATCTTTGGAACACTTGTCTCAAATGAAAGAGATGATCTGCTGCACTTTTAGAAAATACAGTAATATCATCTAGGTATATCAACACTATTTTGTTGATCAATCCCTTGAACGACATATCCATTGCCCTTTGGAAAATGGCTCCGGTGTTAGACAACCCAAATGGCATTTTTCTATATGCATAGGTTCCCCATTTGGTGGTGAATGTCTATTTTGAACTGATCATCTTCCTTTACCATGATCTGATTATACCCTGAATAACCATCTAGCAATGAAAACCTCTCAGAGCCAACAACAACCTACAAAATCTGCTCCATAAAAGGAAGTGGGTAGTGATCCTTGAGGGATGCTCTATTCAAATCTCTAAAGTCTACACACAACCTGATTTCTCCACTCTTATTTCTGACTGGAACCAAGTTTGCAACCCAGCTTGAATGCTTGATGGGAAATATGATACTTGCCTCTATTAACTTATTCAATTCCTTCTTCATGAGAGGCTCAATGTGTGGATTGACCAGTCTTTGTTTTTGCCTGATGGGCTTAGCACTTGGATCTAGTTCAATTGTGTGTTGAGCTAGCTTGGGATTGAAACCTCTCAAGTCTTCATAGCTCCAAGCAAATACATCCGGGAACTCTTGGAAAAGTTGCATGAATTCATACCTTTCTTTCTTGGTTACCACTTTACCAATTTGAAGTGACTTGCCTTCTCCAACTGAGATGGGCTTTGAATCTTCTCCCTTGACTTGGATATTTGTTTTCTCCTTCCTAAATTGATCATTAGGATTAAAGATAGACTCCAAAGTCACAAGTCCTTTTCACAGTTTGTTGGTTCTCAGCTGCACCACCTAATTACCATACTGCTATTCTAACTTTTCCTAATTTTTGGCTGAGAACTCAGCTTCTTCTTGCCAAGAAATTGATGATTTGTTGGTCACTCTCAAACACTTGCCAACTTACATTATTGTCTAGCACTAATGGCCTCACAATCACATGGATGTTTGGCTGCATTTTATCTCTTTTGATACTCTCCACAACATCAAAAGTTGCTCCAACTACTGCAAGCCTATCAGTAGCTTGGTTCTCTTTCCTTGGGATGGAGTTGATGCCAAAGCCCTCAAAATCCTCAATGAGGTCCCACACCCTATTCTTATAACTCTTGAGCAGGTCATTTTTGGCAGCATGTTGTCCTTTAACTTGATTAACAATCAGCTCACTATCACCAAAGACTTGTAAGTTTTTGATACCTCTCTTTCTTGACCAATGCAATCCATGTATCAAAGCTTCATATTCAGCAGTGTTGTTAGAACATGCAAACTGAAATCTAAAAGTTGAATAATACTTAATGCCTTGAGGTGAAACAAGCATAGCTCCTCCTCCTGCACCTTGTCTACTTCTTGATCCATCAAAGAACAACTGCCATACCTCATTGTTATCTTTATGGTCTGGCTTGGTGATGCTAGGAAGAGGCTGATTTTCTTCATGCATGCAATAGAATCCTAGTTCAGATTCCTCTATTTCCTTGTAGGGATCAAAAGCATGTATCTCTTGCTTGCCCATTCATCAAGGGTCAAATCTGGAATGCTTCCAACTTTGGTGTCAGCTTCATGTGTGCTTGGATAATCCTCTTGATCGAATGTTGAACAGTTGGCATTGATTGGGTTTGGAGTATGAGGCTCAATGTGAAAATTTGCAATAGGTTCAGACCTGATTATGGCCTTGGCTCCATACCTTGTCCTAAACAACATGTGTGACCAATCAGCAGATAAGTAGCCTTCAATTTTAGCTGTGAAATCCCTTGACAAACATATGGCAAAGAGTGGTGGTAAATCTATCACTGACACATCTTGCAAAACAGTGACATTGGGGCATGTATGCAAAGTAAGGCTCAAATCTTTAATTACCCCAACTGTTGTTACTGTTGTCCCATCTAATTGCACCACCCCTTTGGATATGACTTCATATTGAAGGCCCAGATGATCAGCTATTTGCTTGGGCATCACGGAACTACTTGCCCCAGAATCAATCATACAATTATGTACTAGTTTATCCCCAATGATCAGTGAAACATAGAATGGAGGGGGCTTTAAAATTTTACCTTGCTATCCTCCATGATGCCCTCTAGGCTGAGTAGCATTTGTGAGTACCTTCTCTTGCATATGAGCTGGCTGATTTGAGGTTGACCAATTCTTCATGGTAGCTTGTAGTAGATCCCTTTGGCCTGGGATGGATAGTGACTCCCACATAGATATGTTCACATTTTTCTTCTTCATTTGTTCAATGATGCTAAATGGGGTTGAAACATCCCTTTTCTGCCCCTTAGTCTACACATTCTTCTCTTGTACATGGGCTGCAACAACCGGTATTTGAGCTGGTCTAGAAGGTGGCTTGGGTTGTCCTTGCACATTTGGAACTGCATTTTTCTTGCCAACACCTTTGGAGTGATGGAAGGTTGTGGATCACCTGGAGCTAATGACTACCCTTCACCAATATTCCTCTTCTTTGACCGTGTGTTAGCTGCTACACTTTGAGCAGGTGTTTGATTCATACCACAAAAATCTTCAGCCTGCCAATTCACAAGTGTAGTCTCATTTGGAGTTGTATCTTGTTGAGATGTCCCTTGTTGTTGGTTTGTTTCTTGACTCACCTCACTCTCTACACCAGTTTTTGTCACCATTAAATCTTGGTTCAAAGCACCATTGAAGCACATAGATTGGTTGTGAGGTTCATTGCATGGGAAACACCAATCATACTCTTGAGCTACATTATTTTGCACTGGCACTAAGGCTTTAGAGGTAGATGCAACATTGGGGTTATAGGGCTGAAATGGTCTATTGGTAGGAGGCCTTACTTGATTTTGATTTGCAGTTGGGTTGGGTGGCCTATTAGGCTGATATGGTTGTCTATTAGGCTGAGTTTGAGACTGATAAGAAGGCCTAAAACTTTGGTCTTGCTGCCTCTTGAGCGTAACTAGCTCATTGCCCAAAATTTTGTAATTGTTTCATAACTTCTTGAAGCTCATTTGAGGCACTAGAGGATGAAGTAGAAGTTTCATTTGAACTCTGATTTCTAGGAGTGGGAATAGGAGCTAAAGTAGGTGCTTGACTAGTACTTGGGCTTTCCAAGTCTGGATATAAGGGCATAGGAGGCCTAGGTGCAAGTTTACCAGCTTGGATCAAACAATTCTCAGCCCTAATGGTGATGTTGTAAGCTAGCAGGTATAGTTGCACCTCCCATGGTTTGTATCAACATAGAAATGTCAGAATTTAAAGCCTTGAGAAAGTATAAGAAAGCACCTTGAGCTGTTGGTCTCACTGTCAATGGGATTCTATCCCATGTTCTTTGAAATATGAAATTGAAGTCTATTAGCTACTCATTGGGAGCTCTCTTGATAGTTGTCAGTTGCTCCAATAGAGACAAGTTGTCCCCCTTTTCTCCAAACTGGTTGTGGAGAGCTATGCACAACTAGTTCCAATTTTGGATAGAGCCTGCCTCAAGGCTCTGAACCATTACAAGGCTTTCCCTTTGAATGAAGATGCCAGTAATTTGACAGTAATTTACATCTCAACAATCTCATGGATTACACAAACATTAGCAATGTCTTTGACATGATCACCAAGAGTGGTTTGATTTTCCCTAGTAAAGTATGGGATGTTCTTCAATGCTACAATTGGAACTGGGTTTTGTGCATTGAGAGCAAGTGGGCTGCTACTAGTAAAGTTGACATAAGGATTGGGTTGTGCCATTATGATTGGCCTGAGAACCCTTGTTGATTGGGTGAAAGGTCTACCAGGTGGGGGAGTTGATAGAGTTTTGTTTGGTGGAGATGGAGACCTTTGAATCCTTCTTCCCCTTTCTCTTCTTTCTGGGGATAATTGCAGATACTTAGACAATCCCTCTTCTCTAGCCCTTGACCTTGTTTAGATCCTTCTCATGAATCTTCAAGCTTAGACTACTGAAACCAGTTGATTCTATCCTTTTGGAGTCGCCAGATGTGCAAATCAAGGCTCTTTTAAGCAAGAAACTTACAACAATTACACATCAACTTTTTTGTAATGAAGATGAAGACCTCTAAGGTCCCACCAAGCATGTGTACCAAAACTGTTAGTGCAAATCTACAGCACCCCCTAAATGACCTCCAGATCTACTAGTTCAGAATGGGGTCATTTAGTGTGATTGCACAACATTGAATTTTCTCTAAGGTGTGGGAACCTACCAGATGAGAAAATTCTCCAGAGAAAGCTGGTTCTTACTCCTCTGTTTAGGTGTATGCATGAATTTTGCAGAGGTTTAATGCTAAATCCTACTCTAAATTCCAAGGAGACAGAGATAAAGGATGCAAAAGGAAACAAAACTAAGTAAAAATGGTGATACACCAAAGGAGTGATGAACTTCTGTCTTGTAAATAAACACAAATCATAGAGATGTAACACCAAGCATGCACAGATTGCCAAAATGTAATGAAAGACCAGAAAACAATAATAAACGCATGAGAGGATTGGAAGATCATTCACAAAACATACATTACCATTCCCAAATTTGATACAATGCATTACACTGGCAGAAAGGCAAAAAACATGTCACAGGTTCCATGGAAGGTCTGAAACTCCTCAAATTCATGTGCCAAGGGGAAGAGGGGAGTCTGCAAGAACAAAACGTCCAACCCTTTACAAATGAGCTAAAACTGGCTTTTAATGGCGAAGCAGAAGGAGGGAAAGCAAAAAAACACGGGAAAAATGGTTTATGAGCTCAACTACCAATCAAATCCCTTCAATTTCACCTGCAAAGTGATGGGCTTCATGGACAAACCCATACACCAAAGTACACTACCCTGCAGATCAAAAAATGACCCATACTTCATTAATTTTGGTGGTTGAATGTCAATTCTATATTTTTTACGTGCCAGAGATGTTTTCTCATTTTTCTCCCACCAAAATCCACCAAAAAACAAAATTGAATAGTCCATCATGTGGAGAATTTCAACAGCTTTCCAATGACATAAAAAATGCAAAAATCTGAGTTCTGGATCAAAAGATATGGCCCTTTGAAGATTTAGGGCAAAACTGGCAAAATTAGGGCAAAAATGGGTTCACGAGCCGAAATTTGAAATTTTTCCCTTTTTTGAGTTTGGGAAAAATTCCCAAAAAATCCTTGTGCCCCGCCACTCCACTTGCCATGTGGCACCTTCCCATTCACCTGATGAAATAGCATAGGCTCAAACCTCACCTTTTTCCTTTGATTTCACATTGGGAAAATTTCCCAAGATTTCCCCCATGCTCTCCACTCTGCCAGTGACACGTGTCACTCTCTGGTTCCAGTTTGGAGGTGCACTCCAATTTCTCCCTGGCGCCTTTTTACCACTTTGGAAAATTTTCCAAATTCTTCCACTGCCCCCGACTTCCACCACCGACTAGACACGTGTCACATCCCCATTGCTCGGCGGGCCTTTGCAAATTTCTCCATCCTCCCCCATGGGCCCACGGGCCAGTTTTTTCCTTTGAACCCTTTGCCCACTTTGGTGAATTTTTCAACTTCGCTCCACTGCCCCGAACTCCTTCCGCCACGTGGCACCATTTCATTGGCTGTGGGCCTGCCTAGGGAAATTTTCCCCAAAAAACTCCGCCGGGCCATAACTCGAAATTTACAAGAAGTTAGGAGGAAAATTTTACCTTTCTTGGAAAGGTGAGAAAATTCTCTATCTGATGGAGCTATTTCCAAAAAAAAAATTGAGTCTTGAAATGTGTAAAATTTGATATTGAAGCAAAAGGGAGGAAGGAAAGAATGCAAGTTAGCCAAAATAAGCAGGGGGCTCATTTTGGATAATAATTTCCAAAAGTAAATGCAAGGCCTTGGAACCACAATCCAAACCTTGTATTTTAGTAGGGTATATTGATAGTGTGAAGGTGTATATATTATTTAACCCTACTAATCATGAGATTTATATTGAGATAAGTATGAAGTTCCATGATTCATCTTCAACTTCTACTTCTGTGCCATATAAGGCTCTTATGCCCGTTGATTTGGATTTTGACTCATCAAATGATGATGTTGTTGAGTGATTTCCTCATGATCCTCCTTCTCCTCCCGACCCTCACACTTTAGAGTCTTATGATTCTGATAGTAATGATGAGGACTATGCCCCTTCTCACTCAAGTGAAGTATCTTATGACTCTGAGTGTGATCGTTTTGGTCCTCTTTGGGCTATGTAGACTTTGCATAGTGTTGGAGATTTGGTTGGACATATTTCAAATGAGATATGTACTCACTTGGATTTTTTTAAACCCCACTATTTATTCACCTCAGCTTCTGACCCTCAATATTTCTAGGAGGCTTTTGTGATTCCTGAGTGGGATTCTGTCATGGATGAGGAGTATTCCTAACTCATGAAGAATGATACTTGGGATCTCACCCCTCTTCTGAAAGGAAGGAAAATAATTCGATGTAAGTGGGTGTACTGAATAAAATATAGCATTGATGGATAAGTTGAGAAGTATAAAGTATGACTTGTAAATAAGGGTTTCTAACAGGTAGTTAGCTTCCTTTATGGGGACCTAGAGGAATATATCTACATGGAATAACCTTCATATTATGTCCATGATCCCTCCCTCTTTTGTAAGTTAAATAAGTCTCTCTACAGCCTTAAACAAGCCCCTCAGATTTGGTATGCCAAGATGGACTCCTCTTTACTTGCATCAGAGTCCACTCGGTGTCACTCTGACCCAAATGTTTACATTCTATGATAGGATGATTCCATGCTCATTCTTGTTTAGTATTTTGATGACCTTTTGATCATGGGAAACTCTTCCTCTATAATCAATTCTATAAAGATCACCTTATCCAATAAGTTCTCCATGTCTAACTTAGGATTGCTTCATTACTTTCTTGGGATCTAGATCTCACAATATGATTAAGGAATTATGATTCACAACATAATTACTCCCTTGATTTTCTTTCTCAGTTTCACATGTGTGATTCTAATTCTTCTCCTACTTCTTTCCTTTATGGGGTTAAGTTGGTTTTTGATTACTGTACTTCCTTGGTTAATGGTACTCTTTATCAAAATTTATTGGGGATCTTGATTTACCTAAATCACACTTGACCAGATCTATTGTATGTTATTGGGATATTCCATATTTATGAAGGAGCCTCATGAGTTGCATTGGAAAGCAGTGAAGAGAATCCTTCACTATGTTTGTGGAACTCATACAAATGAAATTCACTACTTATGAGGGAAAGATATTGAATTGGTTGGATATACAGGCTCTGATTAGTTTGGTGATCTAGATCATTAGAAATATACCTCGGGCTACATTTTATCTCTTAATTTGGGACCTATCAATTGGTATAACAAGATGCATAATAAAATTTCCATATCATCTATAGAGGCAGAGTATAGAGGAGTAGTTAAAATTTTCATGTAAGTTGTTTGGTTATAAGGTATCTTGACAGAGTTTGTTATTCACTTTTGATGGCCTATTGTTATCTACTATGACAACATGAGCACCATATATATTTATATAAATCTGATTCAGCTTCATTGGATGAATCACATTGAGATCCAAATACACTTGATTCAAGAGTTGATACATGAAGGCATCATCAACTTACAGTATTTTCAAATAGTCGATCAGGTTACAGACATATTCACCAATCCCTTCACTGAGGTGAAGTTTCTTCACTTGTTTTCTCTTCTTGGGATGAGGTTTTTTGTATCTACCCATATTCGTTGGGATATCAATTCTTTCTTCTCTTCTTCTTCCTTACAGATATATGTTGTTTGTACATGGGCACCTTATCAGGCCTTTAGTTTTTGATCCCCATTGACATATCTTTATTATCTCTCTAGGGGATTCCTCCTTTTGGTCTGACTTCCCATAACCTCAACCTCAACTTCGATGAAGGGGGTTTTGGTGTGTGAAACTTACCTTGTCATCATAGGGGTCTCATCCACATCACATGCTGAGTCATCTCGCTTAGCGATTTTATAGGTATTAGGAGTTATATAACAAGTGGCAGATTCCATCATAGAATTTTTCATTATTATATACCTTTGTGGTGTCATAGGAGTTACATTCCCTATTTTTAATTGTAACTCCTCTTTCCCTCTTACAAGGAATGATTTTCTAGGCACAGGAGTTACATAACACTCCTATATGTACCCTTGCTTTTGGTATATAAGAATGAGCAGACTTGTTTTTTCTTATGCATGGTTTTCTATTAATTTATTCTTTATTATTATATTGGAGCTATCATGTTACCATTGGAGTACAACTTCATCGTAGTGTAGGGGTTTCCATATCAATTCTTACAAAACACTTTTGTAGCATATCATGGATTTTTTCCTCCAATATTTTCTCCCAGATTTATTTTTAAAATTTAACTATAATCATATTTTCATGTAATTTCATCTTACCAACAATATCTCCACATTATACATGGTGGATAGCGATCTTTCAAAGGCTTGAGTTTATAAAATAGTTAAATTAATATATATTTGCATGGTGATTGGTCTATGACCGAGTTCAATGATAACCAAGTAAATTAAACAATAATCATTGGTCAAGATATGATAGTTAAACAAATAATATCCCACTTATGCATGTTGGTCAATCTTTGACCCAATAATCTAATATTTTTAACCTTAACACATTTATACCACATAACTTGCATGTTGAACCAATGCCTAAACAATATTATTGCATCGCAGTGGTAACTGTAGTGGTCATAAGAGAATTTTTGGTTAATACAATTAAATACATTAAAGCTTTATCACAAGTTGAACATCAATGTCATAGATGAAACCCTGGTTCTTAGATCCAACTGTAACACCACTTACCAATGCTTTTCTCAAAGATTGATGACCAAATTGAAATGACTAGATGCATTGAAATTACATTTCCACTGATACCTTCATAAATCAGGAAGTCATCAACTTATGTTAATAAACATTTGCAAAGCGGGATATTCCAATAATTAACACTAACCTTAGCCAAGTTATGATGAATAGGTCCATGACTTAGCAAAAAAACAATGAAAATCAGTGACTAATGCATTATGTTCTATGAACAATGTAACAAAAAATAACAAGGTGGTTAATCTTAATCATTAGAGACAATAATAATTTTATCTTTAAGCACTGACATTAATAAAATGTACGGTCATGTAACAAGTTTATCAATATGGCAAAATCATAATATACATAGTAAGAAATTTGGAGCACTATCTCACTAGATCAAGTATAATAATGAAACAGGTCTATCATTCTTAGAAAAATCATAACATGTACAACAAGAATATGCAAGTACGCTCATAATAACAAGTATGAACAAGAATGAGTTATGGCTTAATAAATAGTGAACGGTCGCAAGGTGACAAGTGCAAGTGTGGTGTTGGGTATACACCCACACACATGTATATACTTACTTGCATGAATTATGTGCATGTGTATAACTACATATGCATCCTCGCATCGAAACTATTCATATTACTCCCACAAAAATTCATTAAATTGTAACTTATTTTTTCCTCTAAACATAATGAAAAAGTAGGATGTGACAATCATAATGTAAGGTCTGTAAAATTTTATAGCTTTTACCAAGGAAAAATCTTGTTTCTCTACAATATAATATTTTATTTTAGACCCCTAAAAATATTTAATAAAGAAAGGAATAGGTATCTCATGACCCTCATCATTATTTTGTAATAAAACAAAAGAAATAGTGAATTTATATGTAAAGGAAAAGTTTTTAAAATCCTTCTTGTAATTAGGACTAGCCAACACATGGATAGTCTTCAATGAATCCTTCACTTCCTTGAAATATTGGACTTCCTTGTCACCCCATTTGATTACCTAATCCTTCTTCAACATGTTTATGATATTCAACGTAATTTTAGAAAAATTGGATAGGAATCTTCTTACAAAGTTGATTTGACCAAAGAATGATTGAATACCCTTCTTAGATTGGGGGATAGGTTCCTCATCAATTACCTCTACTCTTTCATGGTTAATCATGACCCCTTCCTAACACAATATGTGTCTCAGCAACTTGGATTTATGCACTCCAAAGTGGCATTTCCTTGGGTTGAATGAAATTCCATATTCTCTACATCTAATATATATTTTTTCTAGGTGTTCCAAATTATCACCTCTCTTACTACAGGATAGTTATATAATCTTGATAGACTACTATAAACTCACTTATAAACCCAGAAAATGCAACATCCATGGATCTCTAAAAATTTCCCCCTACATTCATCAACCTAAATGACATCCTAACATAAACTTAAGTGCCCTAAGGAGTTGTGAAAGCAATTTTATATTGTTATTATTCTTTG